>OX244028.2:6989193-7589193 GCA_945859785.2 Tridacna gigas | reverse complement strand
GGAGGCCATTTTTCTCACCTTATTGACCTGAAAATTGATCAGCCTGTTTGTCTTGATAAAATCTCAAATATAGGTTTGAATTTGGGTCAGCTGGGGTCATTAACTAGGTCACTGGGGCAAATTATAGAAATACTTTCTGGACACTCTAGAGGCGACATTTTTTCCTCAATTGACTTGAAAATTGGTCAGCATGTTTGCCTAGATAAAATCTCGGATGAGTTCGAATTTGAGTCACCTGGGGTCATAAACCAGGTCACTAGCTCAAATTAAAGAAATAGCTTGTGGGCACTCTAGAGGCCACATTTCTTACTCAGTTGACCTGAAAATTGGTCAGAATGTTTGTCTTGAGGAAAACCCGGATGAGATTGAATTCGGGTCACTTGGGGTCATAAACTAGGTCACTAGGCCAAATTAAAGAAATACCTTGTGGACACTCAAGAGGCCACATTTCTTGCTCAATTGACCTGAAAATTGGTCAGAATGTTTGTCTTGATAAAATCTCGGATGAGTTTGAATTTAGGTCACCTGGGGTCATAAACTAGGCCTCACAAGATCAACTTACAAAAATTGCTTTTGGGCACTCTAGAGGCTACAGTTATCACTCAATTGACCTGAAAATTGATCAGCCTGTTTGTCTTGATAAAATCTTGGACGAGTTCAAAATTGAGTCACACAGGGTCATAAACTAGGTCACTAGTTCAAATTTAAAGAACTATGTTGTGGGCACTCTGGCGGCCACAATTCTTGCTCAACTGACTTGAAAATTGGTCAGCATGTTTGTCTTTGTGATGTCTCGGATGAGTTCAAAATTGGGTAACATAGGCTTAAAAACAAGGTCACTGGGTCACATTGAAGAAGTATCGTGTGGGCACTCTAGAGGCCACAATTCTAGCTACCTGAAAATTGGTTTACATGTTTTACTTGATGATATCTCGGATCAATCATAAATTTGGTTTCATAGGGTCATAAACTAGGTCACTAGCTCAAATTCAAGAAATGTATTGTGGGCCTTCTAGAGGCCACAATTTTTGCTCAACTGACCTGAAAATTTGTCAGCATCTTTGACATTATGATATCTTGAATGGGTTTGAAATTAGGTCACATAGGGTCATAATCTAGGTCACTTAGTCAAATTACAGAAAATACGTTGTGGGCACTTTAGAGGCGGCAATTCTTGCCCAATTCACCTGAACCTTCGTTAACAAGTTTGTATTGATATCTTGGACGAGTTTGAAATATGGTCACATAGGGTCATTAACTAGGTCACTAGGTCAAATTGAAGAAATACATTTTGGACAATTGACCTGACTATTGGTCAGAATGTTCTTAATAATATCTCAGATGAGTTTTAAATTGGGTCATCATGACCCTGGGGTAAAATTTCGCCTATTGACTCAGGTGAGCGATCCATGGCCCTCTTGTTTTCATTATTTACAGGACCAGGATTTGGTTCAATATCACCATGATTTAGTAGCAGAAACACCGTCAAGAAGTAAAAATCTTGGTTATCAAGGTAGTCTTTTATAATACCGATTCAGCCCAGGTGTGTATTCAACAGGAACTGAACGTATGAAAAAACACAAATATTCAAGTTGGCATGAATACATTTACTATATGAATAACACCGACAGTTGAAAAGGCCAATGGAATATCTCCATAGTACTTAATACCCGGATACATATAGCATGCGTATTGATGCCCTTTTATGAACAGTCCCAGCTAAGAACCCGCGTATACATAGGACCTGACATGAATTGGCACTAAGGACAAGAATCCACTAAACGAATCTAGGGAAAAAAGTGCCATTTAGCGAGCTTTTGGCGAGCTCAATAACACACTCCCGAGGTCGAGTCCGATAGAACGTCAACCCAGTGACAAATGAATGTCAGATTCTTTTAATCACAGAACTGTATCTCAAGAATAATAGTTCATATATTCATGTACTGAGTACTGAAATTTACATGAAGCCTAACTGCTCCTTTGAAATGTGTATGCATCACAGAAGAAAATTAGTTCAAGAGAAAATATGTACATGAAAAACATGGTGAGATATAAAGTCATCTCTCACAATGCTATCCACTCTGGTATTTAGAATAATATGCGCCAATAATGCAGCGGAACAACAATTTGCTACATTCCTGAGTATAAGGTCTATACAAAAAAACATTATTGGAAAAGCGGCTATGCAACAGCCCAAACGAGCACTAGCATCTTCTACTGCAATGATTTTTCAAGACACAAGTTATACGCAATATTGGTAAACATCTCTCATAAACGTGTGAGCCATGCTCCGGCAAAAGGGAGCCAAATGCTCCGTGATCCATTACACCAGGCAAGTCATGATATAACTCAGAATCCATAATATATATTCTGTCCAACAAATGACCAGATGTGAAATAAAATGGTCCTTGCCACTGTTACGGTAACCGGTCGTCCTTCACGAGAATCATCTTTATGCAATGTTTTGAATCATTCTTGAACCGCTCATGCCGCTTATAGACAAATAAAATACTACAGGAACATGAAAATGTCGACGCCTAACTTAATTCTAAGATCTGTTTTGGTTTTTTGCCGAGTCCAACACAAAACTTTATTAATGTGCGTAATTCAACATCCAATGAAGACGTCATTGGGCCAAAAATTATCTAGTACTGACGAGACAAAAACCATGTTATTGCAGTAACTGGAAGTGCCACAGCGATGATATTTTACAGAAATGTCGCTATGATGCTATTTGACCGTTTGAGAGATTGGCAGCATTTTTACACATTTCTGAATGTTCACTTTATACAAAATTATAGGTTTAGAATCGGGAGAAAATCTGAGCCCGGCAATGCACATTACATGGGTCACTATGGTTACACATGGTTTGCGTTTAAAACGCTTCAAAACTGCAAAATTCCTGTATCAAGTTCATAATAAGTTCATGCCATTATAGCCAAATTTTTAGCTTGAAATATCCAAGAAATAAGGTTTTAACAACAAAATTCCACGAATTTATCGAACAACCCTCGTATTTGCTGCCCTTATAAATGTTGCCATAACCGGAGCCGTTTGGACGTTCACCTATGGCACAAGACTGTTAGATAAAGTTGCATTGACAGTCAGCATAAACAGTAAAACTCGACATACTTATGAATAAAAACATTGATATAATGCTAAAAATTGTGAAAAATGATTCATTTTTGATGATTTATGGGTATTCTAGTCGGATATAGCAGGAACTATTGCTTTCCTCGAATCACTAGAACAAGTGCGCACTTAGGCTGCTAAAACACTGGGGACGTACGGAGATCTACATGTATAAACAAATAGAATAATTTAAATAAAAGGGGGCAGTAGACATGTGATTTTTCCTTTAGAAAACGGGATAAATCAAATATATGGTTGGTGCCGAGATGGATAAAGTTTATCCGACTCAGCCCGAAAACTGAAGAGGGCTCTCTAAATCTCGCCCTCTCAGTTTTCTAAGCCTCACCGGATAAACTTTATCCGTCTCGGTACCAACCATATATTCTCTATTTCAACTCGTCAACAAACAACTTAATGGTATAGAGCTGACCTTCGACTGGGAACGACCTCTACGTCAGCAGTTAAAAATTTACAATTAATGGTCACTTTCAAACACTATATAGGGTACATTAGTGTATTAATCAAATAAATTATTTATTATTATTATTATTACCAACAAGATTCCTTCCGTAATAAAAATACGTTCTTACTCCGGTCAATCTGTTTACAATTACACATACAACACCTTCGAGGTCTCGTATAGATCTCAATAGTAGACCATTTTATTGCGAGACCAAATATGCGCTGCCAATCACTGTCTAAATGCTGTCCAAGTTGATATACAGCGCTATGTCATTCCTATCCTCTATCCATTTGACCTAGTTGATGTTTGTAAAATGTGTATAAATTGCTCGTTGCCGTTCGATTAAAGCCGTTTAATTTGTACTTGACCCTTTATTACACAACGCGGTGCTTTTAAGTACCCTGTGGGAGGAAGCTTTGGAAAACATTGTGGGAAATTGCCGGTAACCAGCATTGTTTTCCCTTTCCTCACAATGGTTTCGAGCCTATCAGGGAACTTTCGAGTTTGTGGTCTGTAGATACTTTTGAATTTGGACGACCCTAAAATTTTGTCAAGTGGCAAAGTGTTAAGGTATATAACGGTGGCCGATTAACATATGAATACATTTCCGGAAAAGTACTTCAAAAATCACGATTCCAAGCCACTGGCTTCTTTCTTAAACAAACGCAATAGAAACAATATTAACAATAAGAAAAAGACGAAAACATTTTATTATTTCTCTCTCTCTCTTACGAGTATGTTTTAATAATAAATTATAAACAAGAAAAGCACGAATAGAAATAAGATATGACACGAAAGCAATCGTTTGATTATTATTTAAATAAGCATAGCGTATTGATTGATACATAATTGTAACCCGTGACTAGTCTGTTTGTCTGTCTGTCGGTCGGTCGGTCTCTCTCTCTACTATCTAAAAAGTTGCTTGACTCGCCAATTACGATTTGATTTTGTCATTTTTGTTTTAATCTCTAATGAGGTAAAGGTACGTAGTTGATACAGTTTTTCCCCCTCTCTAAAAGACATGCTTTCCTACCAGTTTTCCATGGAAAAGGACCATTTTTTCTCTCTCTAACTGTTTGCCAATGGAAACTTTTTGTGCTAAAATCTTGTTTAATGACTCTTTAACACATCAATTCTGAACGCTATCAAAGGGTGTCTTAAGCCTGTTTCCATCTCCACTACCGATTTTCTTTAAACTTTTCATACTGAAACCTATACATGTTGGCTGTAATATCCTGAAATACTGAATCAGTTGGTAAAGGTCTATAGGGTGTGTGCTTGTTCAAAAAGGGTGTGGAAATTCTGACCTGAAGATGGAAATCGGTGATATTTTTGTTGTTACTCAGAGCTGGAAGTTAACATATTCATACTTTCTTGAGCAATACCAGATATAATAGCTTATGCTAAAACTTTTGTAAAATTCTTATACGGAATTTGTTTTTACTCAATTGTATGACATGCCTAACTTTCAGCTTTTCTTAAAATTCTTTAACTTTACGAAAAACCAAAACATTGTTTTATACATAAAGGGATTCCAATGATATTTTGCTCTTGTATAATATATTACCTTGTTATTTTAAAATTATGACGGTAATGTCCTACAACGAACAGTTTTTGACTTATCTACCCTTGATTTTTTTATTTTTTTTTTTACAATTTTAGGATCTTCATTTCTCAATTGTCTACCATGGAATAAAGTTATTCAATGTAGTGAAACTTATTCTATTAGCTATATCTAGAGTTTTAAATACAGATATATCCCTCTTTTTGTTTTGGACATACAGCATCTGTGATCCAGTGACGTTTTGGGTGATTAGAACTATTCAGTTCGAACTTCTTCCTTACACAGCGATTTAACTTGAATAGCTGTTTGTTGGTATGATGTTTAACAAGGTTTTCAACAATATTTCAGTTATATCACGGCAACCATTGTATCTATCAATGGTTACCAGTTTTTTATTTATTTATTTTTATTTGAAAAGTGCTTTGTACAATATTCTTTTCAAGTCAGTGGCTGCTTTTCTACATGGCCATCATCAAAACAGTGATAGGCGGTGAGATTTGTATGAATTCTGTTGCAATGTCTATCACCAATTCTTTGAACAAAGTGGCTGAACTTGGGATTCAAACCAGCAATCCGGTAGTATAAAGCCCTGTGGATTACTGACTGAGCGACCAGGCTGGGCAGAATTTAGATATCGTTGTATGTCTCTGTTAGGAAGTACCTTTGTTATACATAAGCCTCTGGATAGTGTTAAATCTGTAGTCTATAGGATCGTTGTTGAAACTCTAAGCTTAAAGAAAGTTATTTTGCCAAACAACTGGTTGATTTAAAATAGTATATCATTCCTCTACTTCTGAATAACATGGGACACTCTAGGTGTCTATAGCAGCATCTTATATAAAATCCATGAGATTGTTTTGTGTTCCGGGGGTCGTGGGTTCGAGTCCCACGTAGGGCACACTTTTCTCCTCTGATTTACTTCATTGGTGACGATGTCAATTGGTGAGCGCGGGTATGCGGCACCGGCGGTCCGTTGGGACCAGAGGGGGAGTTGTTGACTCCCAAGAAATCAGGATGGGGAGGAGTGTTGTAATCGGCGTTGGGTAGACTCAGGACTAGTTGCCCGGCTAGCTCAGTTGGTAGAGCTGCGGTACTAGTGTTCCGGGGGTCGTGGGTTCGAGTCCCACGTCGGGCACACTTTTCTCCTCTCATTTACTTCATTGTAAAAGTTTATCATTACTATTGTACATATTAGGTATAGGAAACGGCAAAATATTATATTCATGTTTAAATTAAAACAAATGGGCTGCTAAATAGGTCGAGCTTTGATAGTCATTGTACATAATGCAGCCTTTTGAAAGATGCTGTGTATTTTGCGTCTGAGTTACACACAGACATAAGGTCCGCTTATTTAGTTAAGACAGGCAATAAAATTTTATTAAAGGGGGCCACAAAACATAGAAAATCATTAAAAAAATATGATGTGCTATTGTGAACTTCTGTTATCTTGCAATATCATTTTAGCCCAAAGTCAGTTGACACAGTTATTACAATAGGCGGAATTGCGGAAGTATAGTCTAGAAAGGTTGTAAGATATGACAGTTACAGTATGTGTAATAAGAATGAACAATGGAAAAGCCTTTTGATATTTTTATTGAATTGAGAGAGCCAAATCGAAGACATCTGACAGAAGGCTTAAAGTCCCAATAGTGGCCAAAAGTAAACTATAGAGGTGTTAAAATGCATTTAAATATAAATCATACCATTTAAAAGAATGGAAATTATTGTGAAGATGACAATCTATTATTGAACAGTCAGTCCAAGTGTTTGTCGCTGGCAGAAAAATAAATTTTAAAAGTTGATCAAAAGTTACCAGGTTTTTCTATTCGTTGTTTACTTTTTAGCGTGTTTTAAAATTGATTTTTCTGCCTGTGACAAACACTTGGACTGACTGTGCAATAACAGATTGCCATCCTCACAATAATTTCCATACTCTTAAGGTATGATCTAAATTCAAGTGCTCTTTAACACCTACATTGTTTACTTCTTACCGCTATTGGGGATTTTTAGCCTTAGCAGCAGAATCAATTATACCCAATACACGAACTTTTTTTTAAATAAAACGCCTAAAGAAGATAAAGTTTAAAACAAGAAATAAATTCTATGAAATGTGTGAAATGAGTTATATTGAATTCATAGCTGTCATTGAATGTATTGAACTCATAGCTGTCGAAGCAAAATTTAGAGGGTACAAGTCAGAGTCATATCTGCCTGTAAATTTAAGAGGTATCTTAGGAGAAAACTAATCGAAAAAAATGCTTGAAATGATAAAGATGATAGAGAGTAAAGTAACAGAAAAGTAACATCTGATTCATTTTGGAAGTCCACCTGTTTGAAATTTTAAATATTTTCCTACGTGATCAATGGCTTCAAAAGCAGTAAATGATTTAGGAAGCACAAAATTAGATTGAAGTAGTCAGTATCATGATGACTCAATATACATTGAAGACTTTGTTTAGATAGAAAAAAAAAATGTAGAAATATATGAAACGAATCCTCTGGTATAATGATGTAAAAAAAAGACCAAAAGTAAAAGGAAGATAACTCGAAAAATGTTTGTGATAGGAAGTTATTGGCATAATTTTATAAGGACCATTTAATATACTATACAACTGCAAAATATCATTGGAATCCCTACACGTATAAAACGATTTTGTGGTTTCTCGTAAAGTAAGAGAGTTAAAAACGAAAGCTAAAATATAGTCATGTCATACAGTTGAGTAAAAAGCAAATTCCAAATAAGAATTTTACAAAAGTTTTAGCATAAGCTGTTATATCTGGTATTGCTTAAGAAAGTACGAAATTATAAACTTCCAGTTCTGAGTAAAAGTAAAAGCATCACCAATTTCCTAACCAACCTCAGAAGTGCCCCACCATTTTGAACAAGTACACACCTTACAAACCTTTGCCATTTGATTCAATATCGCATGATATTACAGCCAACATGTATGATTATGTTTCAGTATACAAAGTTTAACGAAAATCGCTAGTGGCCATGAAAATAGCCTTATGGACTCCTCCTTTCCAATCTTCAGTTTAAGTAAAACAAAAGTGGAACAAGCATTAGGAGCATAAAAGCAAAACACTTCCATATCCGGGCAATGACTTCAATTTGAAGTACAGGTTAAAACAGTGGTTTAAAAATAGAAATACAATAATTGTCACTTGATTATACAAATGAGCAATCCTTTATAGCAGCATTACAAAAGGCTGTCTGGTTTTTAGCCGTAGCCTCGTCCATTCTTGTAAGTACACTGACCTGAAATTAGAAAATGTATTTTTGAACTTGCCCTATTCCAAACTATATACTGGCCGCAGACCCAAATATTTGTTGGTCATACAAAATTAGAACAATTAAAATTTCTCGACTGCTCTCGGCATATTCCGCACATGATCATCATTGTCGGCAATTTCCGTTCCAAATGCGCCGATGTAGATATTTTCTAACTCTCTACCAAATGAAAAAAAAAAATGTAGAATTGTCCAAATGGCAAGTATTTGCTGACGAAAAAATAATTTTACTCAATGGATGAGATTGTCTGTGGACAGTTTGAAAATAAGTCCCATTGTAGGAAAAAATACACCAATCTAAGCGTTCCACGATATTTGTACCAGTACTACGCACAATATTTTAACACCAGCATTGTGTTTTTGGCCGCTAAAGCCACTGACTGCTTTCCCACATGACCATCGTCGAAACAACCATCAGCGGTGAGAGAAGAATGAATCCTTTCGCTTTATCATGAATCCTCGAAAAAGAAATTAGCAATGCTGGAGAATGGCATTAGCGACCCCTAGGCTCGTATTCTCCAACCATTCTTGGGAACATTCTTGGTCTATTTTTTTTTTATTTAGAAAGTAACACAACTTCTGATTAGCTAAAACATTTGCATTAGCCTATCAGAAGTTGTGTTACTTTCAAGTTTAGACATGCGGGGTCCGGCGTGGCTCAGTGGTAAAGTGTAGGACTCATAACCTGGAGGCCCCGGGTTCGAGTTCCATCTGATTCCCTGAGGTTTTTCGTGGGATTGTCCCTAGGCAAGGCACCTCAGAGCCCTAGCCTAGTACGGGTGGAATCCAGGAAATACGTGAATAAGAGAGCTGTCGCCCCGATATGGCTGAAATAATGTTGAAAGGGGCGTAAAACAGCATTCAATCAATCAATTAGAACATGAGAATAAGGCTAAGAATATTCTTAAGAATGAGTGCTGAATACGGACCCTGGTTTAAAGCCATGTACGTTATCGACTGCTCTATCGGACTCGAAAAAGCAGTATAAAGAAATTTCTTACACAGCTCTAATTTTTCTTCCATCAACCCGATCTGATTACTAAGGGAGACAATCAAATCATATGTATCAAATTGTAATCCCGGCTCAGTTTGTCCTTCGGTCAGAGTAGGGGTTGTCGTTCTTGCTGTTGTTGTTACCGTCGTTGGTGGTCGACTTGTAGTTGTAGTCGCTGTTGTTGTTGTTGTTGAAGTAGATGTGGTGGTTGTAGAAGGTTTCTGCGTTGTTGTTGTTGTTGTTGTGGAAGTCGTCGGAGCAGGAGTTGTTGTTCTTGTTATGTTTTGGAGCAGAGCTATCTCAACAGACGCAGTTTCGAATTTCTGTTCCAGGCTTTGAACTTCCTCCCGCAGATTTTTCTGTTTTTGGGATAAAAAAGATAATAACCATTTGGAAAAGTAATTAAAAAGAAGTCATCAGTTTATTGATGGCGTTTGAAATTAACCTTTACCGCACAATGCCGGCTTCTTCTAACGACCCTGGGAAAGAAGCCCATTGAAAACATTGTGGGAAAAGGAGAAAATGCTTTAAAACCAGCATTTTCTCCTTTTCCCACAATATTTTCTACCTTATCAAGACAAAATTGCACCATTTGAGCCACATTAGAATTGTCGTCTGCAAATGCTTTCGATTCGAACAAGGCTAAAATTTTGTCGTCTAGTAAAGGGTTAAATAAACTATACTTTTTTATTTCTTTGAAGCTTAATTTAAAACTTAAGGTACGTTGTGCTTATTGTTTTATTTCCCAGAATGTAGCTGTTGGAAATCCAAGAAATCAAGCACTGTGAGGTATTAGGTATAAATCCATGATAACATTTTTTTTTATACAGTGGTTTTTGTGCACATCAATAATATTATACGATTTCATTAAAAGTTTACTATTAATAAAAAAGAAAGCTTAACAAATTCTCTCTCTCTCTCTCTCTCTCTCTCTGTAAATAATCACAGAGTTGACTTACATTTTCTTCCATTACTGAGATAACTTTATTTCGGAGTTCTTGTATGGTCAAGTTGAGAGCATGGACTTCGTCCTATAAAAAATCAATCGATAAAATATAAGTCAATCACCTCAGTTCATTTTATTATTTTAGGCCTCTTACAAGTGCCCTGCACACTAATCAGCTAACGAACAAAATAATTTGAGCCATGCTCTGTGAAAAGAGGGCTTAATGCATGCATATACAAAAAGGGACCATGTCAGCCTGCGCATTCCTCGAAAGCCGACATGGTTCGTAACAGTTTGCTATGGGTCAATTTTCTCCATGTCCACGGACCTTTTTACCTCATGATTTATTCGGTTTATTAAACCTTTCCCAAACGATGAATTTTAGACTTGTCCAAATTAAATTGTACTGGTCCAAATTGAAAGAGTTTGCAGACGACAGTTTTGAATTTGGTGAAAATGGCAGAAAGTTCTCAAAAAGGGTAGAAAACACTGTGGGAAAAGGAGAAATTGCTCGTTACGAGCAATTTTTCCTGTTCCCACAGTGTTTTCAAAAGACTTGTACTGCAGACACGTGAAAACCAGGGCTTGTTTGGGATAGGGTTAAACAAAATGGACTTTATGGATCTATAACTATGTAATGACTTGCTTGGTATCAAGTGCATAAATCCCTTTTATCCAGAGCATGGTTCATTTATTTTTTGTCCAAAGTAGACCTTGACGTCTTTTCGCCACAGAAAGAGGGCTTGGTCTTGTGACTTTAAAAGTCATAACCTGCTCAGAGAAAAGGAATGGTATTTAAGGTCAAGGGCTCACCCCCGTTTTATATTATATAACTCATATTATTTCACCCCTACAACACAACGTCCAATAAAATCGCTTCAATGCTACCACGTGAGTATGAAATATCTGAATCCATATTGGACTCTGTACAGCCCAATATGGATTTTTCAGAACGAAGACCGAGTCCAATATGGATTTTTCCAGAACGAGGCCAGAGTCCATAATATGGATTTTTCAGAACGAGGCTAGCGTCCCGAATATTGATATTTGGACGGCAGAGACGTTTCCCTTGTAAGAAAGTTATCGTCTCAATTTCATTCGATTTGCTGTTCGATAAAGAAGTTTTGGATTCTCTAAAAAAAAAAAAGAAAAAAACGCCAAAAGCACCTTTAACAAGACGGAGAGAGGAGATTACCAAACGAGACGCGTGAAATGGAAGAAATTCCGCCTGCAGAGCTTAACAAACTTATTGAGGACATTCTTCATAAAAGTTCATAGGCACGATAATCGTCCGTACGAACCTGACAATATTAAAGCAATGCAAAACAGCTTTGATCCTTAACTTTGCTAGAAAGGACACGACGCCAGCCTGTTGAGAGATCATGTCTTCAAAGGAAGCCGATTAATTGAGGAAGATATCAATAAATTTGCTCAGATTCGTTCTGTTCATTCCCCACCCCACCCTTACAGAAGCATTTTGAGAAATACCAGTATCCACTGTTTTAAATTGTTTTAAAATGTTAATTAAAAGGAAATAGCTCACATATATATTTTTTTTTTTTTACTCTAAAGTCAAAACGTGTGAAATAAAGAAGTCATTTAACATGCTTGGGTGCAATACTGAATTCAACTGGATTCGTACACTGCAGAACCAGTCTCTATTTTGGATTCGGCTGTCGCCTCGTCCAAAATATGAACTGGTTCTGCAGTGTAATAGAATTCAGTATTGTACCCAAGCATGTTAAATAATCTCATATTATGCATTTTTTTCCCTTTTACCAATATGCTTTCAACCCTATAATACAACAAAATCTATCATCAAAGTAAAACTTAAGTTTTCTTTGTAAATGTTTTCAATATAGACGAGTTTAAGAATTTTTTTCTTGTTGTATAGAGATAATTATATCTGTTGCTGCAACAGTTTGTCGTAAATTGTCGTAAAATGTGCCTGAGGTGCAGGCCGATCTTTGAACTTCGATCTACAATGCCGATATTTTGTGATCATTTATTATCTATCAGCCAGTATTTCTGCAATTTCAACACGATTTTCCAGTTGAAAATGGCCATTTTATCTATTAGACGAAAATGAAGCATCTGTCATTAACCATGGATCAGTGGTACATGACATCATCAGAAGGTGGAGGTGAATCACATCGCCTCACGGCTTGAACACACCCACCTCGCCCTAGTGGTCGAGATTTAGCCGAGCCCTGGAAGGTTTTTACGTTAGAATCAAACATCATAAAGAGTACACACCGAGTTGTTGACGTATACTGTTTTACTATTCGACATCGCTGATATACTTGCGACCAAGTCTTGATACTCTTTCTGGCAGGTAAAACAAACTGAAATAACACAGATTAAAATTTTACTAAATGACAAAATTTTACACTGGTCCAGATTCAAAGCATTTGGAGACGACATAATAGATGTAGCTTAAGAGATTGGTTACCAGCATTTCTCCTTTTACCACGATTTTTTTTTCAAATTTCCCTTTTCCTCGGGAACGTGGAAACTCGCGATTTTGTGGTAAAGGGTCAAGTAAAGTTTTCATTTCGACAAAATGGTGGGCACAAGTCATTAATGATGGTGTTTGTTGTGACGTAAACAACTTACTTACATGTATAACATTAACAAACTTTATTGGGCAGATATGTGGTGATGTTGTTGATAAGCACAGAGAAAGAACAGTACTGGAAAAGGAAGAGAAAGAGAGAGAGGGAGGTAGAGAGGTGACGTTGTTTAAAGATTAGTATAGGTACAGATACTAATAAAGTGAAACCGATTTATTATATTCAAACCATAAAGAAACTGAATAGTTTCGATTTCATGGCTTTATTTTTAGATTCCGGATTTTCAGAACTCAGTATGTTGGTCTTGCATCTACACTATCCTCAAAGGAAGATAAGCTTTGCCTTGCAACGAAACACTTGAAGAAGCTAAAAAATGCAACAGGAAAGCAGGAAAGGGAATTTTCAAATTCTTAAACTTGTAAAAGGATGTTGTGCTTTTTGAAACATACATATGCAGGTTTTCCCATCTGGTGCAAGATTGAATCCTTCCTGACATGCGCAGAGGTAACTTCCGGCAGTGTTCTTACACTGGTGCTGGCAGCCATGATCCTTTGACATACATTCGTCGATATCTACAAAATGATTATTCGTTAAAGAATTGACATTGTTTCAACATAATTTCTGATATCTTACGAAGCCAGTGTATCAAGCCATGTATTTACAGTGAGGTTTTTGAAGCATTACAGTGGGAACAAGACGAGAAACGAGTGAAACAAGAGCACGGCTGCCATCGCTCGGCTGCAGTTGCTTTTAGAAATAGATTGATTTTCAGTAAAATTTCAGTCTAAAAAGGGACATAATTGTGTCAACGATATTTTGATGGTAACCTGCCCTTGTTGTATGGTTTATCTTTTAGATACTTAACAACTAGTCCGAGTTTAAAGTACATGTAAATATATTCAGTATTGACAGAGATATTATACAAAGTAAATAATTTTGCACGACGAATTTTAAGTCTAAAAAAAGGTCATAATTGTATCAAAATTATTTTAAGGTTAACTACACCTGCTGTATGCGTTCCCCTTTTGATACTTAACAACTAGTCTTGGTTTGAAGAAAACATCTCCAGTAATGACAGAGATATTATCAGATATCACTGCGTTTGTACGACAACGCCGACGACTTCAGGGTCTGTATTCACAAACCATTCTTAAGAACGTTCTCGGTCTCATTCTCCAGAATTTTCTAAATTGAAAGTAATACAACTTGTGATTGGCTAAACCATTTGGTTTTAGCCAATCAGAAGTTGAGTTACTTTCAAATTTAGAAAATCTTGGAGAAAAAGACTAAGAATGTTCTTAACACTTAAGCTGCTAAATAAATTAAACACAAATTTCTATTCAATACTAAAAGCCCAAACATTGCGGTTTCAAAGTTGATTTCACCGGAAAGAAAATACCGTATCTGACAGTGTAGATCAAAGATCAGACTGTACGTTCTGTGCAGTAGGATCTTTATCTACACTGTCCGCAAAAGGTCAGTGGATCGCGATTAGCAGCTTAAGGGTTAAGAATGGTTGGTGAATATGAACCCAGGGCTATGACAATACCTCGACATTTTCTTCGAAAAAAAGCCGAGCTAAGAATGAAAAAAAAAAATGAGCAGTGCTCAGTAAAAAGGTGGCTTAATGCATAGTGCTCTATAAAAAGGGGGCTTAATGCATATTCGTGATGCGTTGTACCAAGTAATACATAACAAAGTTAGGGATCCTAAAAATCCAGTTTTTCTAACGAACGACTGAATCATGAGGTGGACTAGTCCTTGAACATACAGAAAATTGACCAATATCGAAAAGATTCGGTCAAGGTCAGCCTGCGCGGACTGTGCAGGCTGACCTGGGTCGAAACTTTTCGCAGATGCATTCAGACCCCTTTTCACAGAACATGGCTCAAATGAGAAAGTGCTCCTTCTGAGCGATGTTTTTCTTTCGTCAAAATGTTTCTTAAACTGGTGTGCTGCCAGAATAAAACCAATCTTCTGCAGCAGGTGAAAAGCTTGATTTAGAAAAGGATACTGGTCACCTACGGAATCCTGTTTCCGCCATCCACTTTTCGACCTACGAGGAACTCGAAAAGTAGAAATTAGACACACTAACTTCCACTTTTCTAGCAAAAAAGTTACTTCGAAAAGTCGAAAAGTTGAAGTTTTTGACTTGACAATTGTCAAAAAACTTTCGACTTTTCGACCTCACGTTTGTCTAGAAAAGTAGAAATTAGGTAGTACTAACTTCAACTTTTCGCGTTAAACTGCTAGGTCGAAAAGTAGAAAAGTGGAAGTTTTTCACATGACAATTGTCAATAAAACTTCCACTTTTCGACCTAGAAAAGTCGAAATGTGGAAAAGTCGAAAAGTCGAAAAGTTGAAAAGTCGAAAAGTTGAAAAGTCGAAATTGCCGATTAAAACTTCCACTTTTCTAGTTAGGACTGATTATCACGGGATGTTTGTTTATCAGCACAGAATAATGTTGGAGCCGGTGTAAGGGTAAAAATAAACTGGTACCCGTTTTATCTCCCGTAGCCGTCCGATAGACCATAAAATAAAGATCGATAACAGGCTGCCAGTTTAGGGTAAAAATTCCTGTGTCACCGGTCCCGCGGCCAATTTATCCTACGAAAAATTAGTCCTAACTAAAAAAGTGGAAGTTTTAATCGGCTAATTTCGACTTTTCGACTTTTCAACTTTTCGACTTTTCAACTTTTCGACTTTTCTAGGTCGAAAAGTGGAAGTTTTATTGACAATTGTCATGTGAAAAACTTCCACTTTTCTACTTTTCGACCTAGCAGTTTAACGCGAAAGGTTGAAGTTAGTACTACCTAATTTCTACTTTTCTAGACAAACGTGAGGTCGAAAAGTCGAAAGTTTTTTGACAATTGTCAGGTCAAAAACTTCAACTTTTCGACTTTTCGAGGTAATTTTTTTGCTAGAAAAGTGGAAGTTAGTGTGCCTAATTTCTACTTTTCGAGTTCCTCGTAGGTCGAAAAGTGGATGGCGGAAAAAGAACTCCGTAGTCACCCGAAATTTTCTCCTATACCCATAATGCTGTTTACCCTTTCTGATACAATTTAATTTTCAGCATTTGTACAACATTAAATTCATCTTCTACAATTGGTTTTTTTCTGCTATTGACTAGTCTAGTATTTTGTCTTCAGGTTAAAAGTTTCCACTCCCCTTGTAAGAACTGTATTTACAAAGCAATGTTTGCTAACACAAGAATAAATAAGTATCATCTAAACGGACAGTAGTGTAGGCCAGAGATCAGTCTGCCTACTTAAAACACCAGAGGTCATGCTCAAACTTTCAGCTTTATCATTCATTAATTTCTTCTGGCACTTAGAAATTGCGTGGCAGTAAGAAAAAAAATTCTAAAAGATAAAGGGTTAAGCTGATGCTCTGCCAGGCTCTGGCAAAAAAGGGCTTAATGGGTCTCCATGATGCATAATATCAAGCCAGCCATCACATCATTACGGATCCATAATAGCTACTTTTTCTTTTTTTTTTTTTTAACAACCGACTAAATCATGAAGTAGACTGGTCCTTCGGCATACAGAAATTGGACCCATAGCGAAAAGTATCGACTCAGGTCAGCCTGCGCGGACTGCGCAGGCTGACCTGAGTCGATACTTTTCGCAGGTGCATTAAGCCCCCTTTTCACAGAGCATGGCTCAGTTACAATTGAGCCATGCTCTGTGAAAAGGGGTTTAATGCGTTTGCAAATACTATCGACCCATGCAATCCTGCGCAGTTTGCGCAAATAGTACCGACCTATGTAATCCTGCGCAGTCTGCGCGGTCTGACGTGGGTCGAATCTTTTTTTTTTTTAAGTATCCATAAGTATATAACGACTTACTTAGTATTATGCATCACGAATATGCATTAAACTCCCATTTCCCAGGGCACGGCTTATTTATACTTTACTTTTCAAAGTTCAGTTGAACATAAAACGAATTTGATAAGCCCTTATCTAAACTGTACATTTCATGCAGTCTGATCTTAATCTACACCTTCCGAAAAAAAAAAAAAATCGCATACTGTCCCGCTAATCAACCAATTAAGGGTTAACGAATTTATTACCTGTATCACACATCGGTCCCGTGTATCCGGGTCTGCAGTCACATGTATCCGGTTTTATACATATCCCATAGTCCCCACATCCGGTCTTGCAAATAGCTGTTTCAGAAAAACAAGCAATAGAAAACAGTCAAACATTTCATAAGCAGCCAGCCAACCTCTTCAATCTTTACTTACGAACGCAATTTTAGGATCGTCTAAATTAAAAGCATTTCCAGGCGACAGATTTGGTGTAACTTAAGAACTTAAATTTGCCTTTGGACGTGTAGACAACGTTGTAGAAAAGGGACGAAATGCTGGTTAAGACCATTTTCTCTTTTTTTCACATTGTTTTTTCAAGGACTTCTGGATTTTGTGCTAAAAGTTTATAACAAACAGCGGTTTATCTCAAGATGAGAAATCTTAAAAGTATATTAGCCAACGATAAAAGTCATACTACAAAGATCACATAATTTACTTCTAAAATGGAATGAATAAAGACGATTCTTTTGTTGTGTTATGGGATAATTTGTTTTTAATCTGGTACATAGATCTGGAAAAAATGATAGATATTGAAATACATGTAGTTATAATGATTGAATATATATATGGCCCGCAACATGCGAAATGAGACCTTCGAACATTTGCGTAAAGTGTCGTCCCGGATTAGCCTGCGCAGTCCGCGCAGGCTAATCCGAGGCGAAACTTTACGACTACATAAGATTTTTTCATACAGTAGACTTTCGTGACACAGAAAATTGCACCAAAACGGGAACTGTTGTTTCGAATTTGTCACACACTGCACAGGCTGATCTGGGTCGACACACTATTACGCATATGTCCGAAGGCCCCATTTCGTGTGTTGCACGCCATATAAGGAAAAGTTCTTTCTCTTTCCAACATCAGGTGGAAATTTTATACCACGGTCAGTACACTGAAATAATTGGATTGGTCAAATTTCATTTCTATCAGCTCATATTTTTTTTCAAACGCCAATCACTGAGTTTCAATGATCAGACAGACTGGTTTATACGACGTTTGTCATAAAAATGAACACCTTTGATTTCAGTCATGGAACTGCCTTAAAGTCTACATTTTCGTCTTTTTCCTAAGTTTCAACAGCACAAAGCTGGGACCTTGTATTATCTTGCCGAAGGGTATTTCCACATGACCGTGGGATCGAACTAGCATTTTTTTGGTTACAAGTATAACACTTTAGCCACAATCAACTGCTTTTTTTTCCATAATGTTTTTGCAAACTGTACTTGCGAAATACTAGGATAAACTCATTATATGGCGTGTAACACACGAAAAGGGGTCTTCGGACCTATGCGTAAAAGTGTGTCGTCTCAGATCAGCCTGTGCAGTCTCTGGCTAATCCGAGACGACACTCCCTTTTTTTGTGCGACTTTCTGTTTCACGAATGTCTACTGTATGAGTAAATCTTATGTAGTCGTAAAGTGCCGTCCCGGATTAGCCTGCGCGGACAGGGCAGGCTAATCCGGACTACACTTTAAGCAATTGTGCAAAGGCCCCTTTTCATGTGCTGCGCGCCATATAAAGATTACAGATAAAACTTCATAGACAAAACTATATAGACACGCGAGAGACATAATGCACAATTAAAAGAAAAGAAACAATTAGTCTACATAATTAAGTATTCTTAAAGGGGAGACCCGTTTACGTCAATCCCCAACATTGCATTAATTGTAATTAATTACGTATTTTTTCCCTTGGGATTTTTAGAGAAAAAACAATGTACGAAACTACATGCTCGATAATTATAACCTTTTTCTGGACAAAAAAATATAAAGCTTGTCCAAACTCAAAGCATTAGCAGGCGACAAATTCAGTTTTAGATCAAAAGATTAGTTCTGCACTTTGAAATGGTATAAAACGTTGTGGTTACCAGCATTTTTCTCTCCTTTTTCCAACAATGTTTTCAGATACATTCACAGACATATCTTACAGCTTTGAGCCGTATTTAATTTGTCTACTGCAAATGCTTTCGACCTGGATGAGGCAACAGTGTTGTCATCTGGTACAAGGTAAAGATTTAAACATTATCAGGTAAGACTATAACTATCCGAGCCATGCTCTATGAAAAAGGGGCTTAAAGCATCTGTAAAAAGTATGACCCAGGCTGACCTGGCCCGAACCTTTTCGCTTTTGGTCAATTTTCTGCAAGTTCAAGGACCATTCTACTTCAGAATTCAGTCGTTTATTACGGAAAATGGATATAAATGATCCAAAATTATAAGATGGCTTGTATGGTGTTATGCATCACGGATATGTATTAAAGTCCCCTTTTGCCAGAGCATGGCTCGTCTGTTTGTAATCGATTTCCAGTAGAGCTGTAGGTAGCGTAAAAGACTTGAGAACAGCGAGTCGCTGGTTTGAATCCCCAGCTCGGCGCCGATAACTGATATAGGTCATTACAAGAGAAAGTACATTGTATTCCTCTCTCATTACTGATTATTGCTTCGACGATGGCTATGTGGGAAAGCAGCCAGGGGCTTGGGAAGATTATTGTCCAAAGCACTAGTAAAAAGAAACTCAAGGAAAGCATGGATAGGTGCACTGGCCGCCTCGATTTTACTGAAGTGATGATGAAAATGGCGTTTTACAAATACATTCAATCAATCAATCACCCCTTAACCCATTACCACACAATCTCGACTTAAAAAGAAGAGGGCTTTAGAAAACATTGCGGGAAAAGGAGAAAATGCTGGTAACCAGCATTTTCTCCTTTTCCCACAAAGTTTTGTTACCTGTCAGAAGCATATCCTATCATTTCAGTCACACCTGTTTTGTCGTCTGCAAATGCCCTCAATTTGGATTATTCTAGTTTTTTTCTCGTTTGGTCAAGATTTGGTGTATTTCGTAGGTATATATCAAATGAACTTTCTCTGTCAGTAAAACAAACCGATTCAAGTGCAATTTCAACAAAATTTGTCAGATTATTTCACAATTAGTGGCCAGAACAGTAAAAAGATCAGACTTCACGTTTTTTCAGACTGATCTTTATATACTATGTTCATAAAAGCAGCCTGATCCTGACCAACAATAATCTCTGAAAAATAAGGATACCTAGTGTCGACCCCAGTAATTCCGACAATTAACAGATTATTATGATAAGACAATAAGTAGACGCTTTTTAATTTCATAACATCTAACGAATCAATTAGTGCGCCAAAGCACCGTGAGATTGACAAATTAGTCTTAACTGGTCTGAAGTCTCGTAAAAAACCGTGAAGACGCCAAGATTGCGAGATTTCATCCTATCTCTATCGTTATCATATCGTTGCATAAACAAAAACACGGTTTTTGGCCGTGAGTTTGATTTTTGTAACTGATAAGCTCATGTCAAACCACAACTATGCAACAGGCTATCGGCACAGCTTGATAACGATGTTGTATATGTGATGATATAGTTTGTTTCGAGTTGATTTGACTTAAATTAACGAAAAGGGGCTTTCGGACATATGCGTAAAAGTGTGTCGTCCCAGATCAACCTGTGCAGTCTGTGACTAATCCGAGACGACACTACTCGTTTTTTGTGCAATTTTCTTTTTCACGAAAGTCAACTGTATGAAAAAATCTTATGTAGTCGTAAAGTGCAGTCTCGGATTAGCCTGCGCGGACTGCGCAGGCTAATCCGAGACAACACTTTACGCAGATGTCCGAAGGCCCCTTTTCGTGTGTTGCACGCCAACTACGCAACAGGCTATTGGTATGGCTTGGTAGCGATGTTGTATATGGAATGATGCAGTTTGTTTCGAGTTAATTTGACTTAAAGTCCATTGGCTGCTTTTTGGACATTCGGAATTCTGAGGAGAGGAGAAACTAAGACAGACAGACAGACAGACAGACAGACAGACGGGCAGACAGAGACAAAAAGAGAGAGAGAGAGAGAGAGAGACAGAGACAGAGACACAGAGAGACACACACAAAGAGAGACAGACAGAGAGAGAAAAAGAGAGAGAAAAAGTGAAAGAGACTGAGAATACAAAGAAAGAAAAAGTAAGAGCCTAAAATACAGACAGACAGAGATTCGGATAATGGCTTTGTCAAGTGCTTAGTACCACACTCTTCTGTTCAGACTACGTAATGAAGAGAGAATGGGAAGATAGACAGAGACACAGACACACAGACAGAGAGATAGAAAGCGAAAAGGGTCGAATGCGTTAGATAAAGACAAAATTGATCTGAAATGTCAAAACTGTGGTGCAAAATATTTAGTGAAATTTGTTTGAAATGGTTTATCACCTATTCCGTCCTTTTGTCTAAGTACATGTACACGATAACACATTTTAACCCCAACAGCACCTTTCACGAATATAGTTGCCTTTGCGACCAGTGTAGATCAAGATCAGGCTGCACAAAAAGTTGTCGTGTTCGTTTTGGGATGAAATTATATGTGCTGTCGTGTTCCCTTTAGCATAAAATCTAATGTGTTGTCGTGTTCCTTTGGCACGAACTTTAATGTGTTGTCGTGTTCTTTCGGCACGAACTTTAATGTGTTGCCGTGTTCTTTCGGCACGAACTTTAATGTGTTGCGGTGTTCCTTTGGCACGAACTTTAATGTGTTGTCGTGTTCCTATGGCACGAACTTTAATGTGTTGTCGTGTTCCTTTGGCACGAACTTTAATGTGTTGTCGTGTTCTGTCGGCACGAACTTTAATGTGTTGTCGTGTTCCTTTGGCACGAACTTTAATGTGTTGTCGTGTTCCTTTGGCACGAACTTTAATGTGTTGTCGTGTTCTGTCGGCACGAACTTTAATGTGTTGTCGTGTTCCTTTGGCACGAACTTTAATGTGTTGTCGTGTTCTTTCGGCACGAACTTTAATGTGTTGTCGTGTTCCTTTGGCACGAACTTTAATGTGTTGTCGTGTTCCTTTGAGATGAAATTTAATATATTTCTTGCTCCTTTGAAAAACAAATGTAATGCTTCGTTCTGTTCATTTGAAATGAACCTTAATTCAGTGTCTTGATTTTGAGATCAATTCAAATGCGTGTCCTGTTACTATTAGATGAAGTTTAAATTCTTTGTCCTGTTCTTTTTAGATGAAATTAAGCACGTTATCGCGTTCCTTCGCGATGAAATCCACTGTGTTATGGTGTCGCTTTAACTCCTTACCACACAACGAAATTGTGTACTCTTCCAAATTGAAAGCATTTAGAGACGACAAATAAAAGGTGACTTAAGAATTGAAATTTATTATGGAACAAGTAGAAAACATTGTGGGAAAAGGAGAAAATGCTGGTTACCAGCATTTTCTCCATTTCCCACAATGTTTTCAAAAGTCTTCCTTTTCAGGGTCGTTAAAAGTTAGGATTGTGTGGTAAAAGGTTAAGGTGAAATCTAAAACGTCGTCACGTACCTTTAAAGTGTAATTCAGTATGGTGCGAGTGGCATTCAGAACAGTTCAGTTATTTAAATAGATTAATGAGCCATACCCTGGCAAAAGGGGGCTTGATGCATGACACCAGGCAAGTCATCACATGATCACGGATCCATAAAGTCCATTTTGTCTGGCAACTGACTGAATCATGAGGTAGACTTGTCCTTTGGCATACAGAAAATTGACATAATGGCGAAAAAGTTTTGGCCCAGGTCAGTCTGCGCGTTCTGGGTCTAGGTCGATACTTTTCGCAGATGCATTAAGCTCCCTTTTCACAGAGCGTGGCTCATTTAAAAAGACTTACGTTGCATGCAGCCTTTCTCTCTCTTATCTTTTTTCGTCCATCCTGGACAACAGTTTAGTTGGAAGGTGGAAGACCTTTGCAGCTGGTAGACTGTGCGGTTGGCTAGCGTATAACTTACACTGAAAATAGAGTGTATAAGGTAAATACATAGGCGACTGAAATTCTATTAGTCTATCACGGGATAATTAAATTTTCCTTAGCGGACACCGTTACTATAAATAGCAAATCGGCGACTGCCTCTACATCGTATAATAGTAGGACAAGGTGTTCAACGAAATCGAAGAAATAGTTTATAGTTTAAACATATTTCATTTCATAAGTTGAAATGGGGTTGGGCCACAAGTTCTCACAACTTAGAATTGGCCCTTCCCCTACAGCACAAATTATAAAGTTCTAACAACGGTATGTACAAATACAACAACAATGAAATATGAAAAAGAAAAGAAACGCAGTAAGAGAGAGCTAAAAGTTGAAATAGAAAGATTACAAAGAATAACAAAAAAGAAACAAAATGAAAAGTTCAAAACAGGAAAAAGAAAAAAATATTGTGTTCTCTGTGATTGCCTAAAACTTTATAAAGTTGTCATTAACAGTTACAAAAATAGATCGAAAATTACGAAAAAAATAGAAGAAATTTTTTACCCCTGTTCCCTTTCAGAGGTAATATCTAACCGAAAACGGAAAACGAAACCTAGTTACCGTTGCAGATGTGTTCACAAATGATTTGTCTTATCTACTCTGACCTTCAAAAGTTCTAAACGGCTCTTGCCATCAAGAAGTAGCTCTGATCTATTTTTTTTTTAAAAAGCTTCCACATTGATGGCTCCGTACGCACAGCACTTTAAAGAGCAAGCCGTAACTTAGAATGCGTTTTGTCTTGTATCTTGCACTAACCCTATCCGCAACTAAAATAATGACTAATAGCCTATGGGGGCGTCACCCATATAGGCAACCTGTGGCGACGATAAATGAATGCAAAACAAACCAATTCATTATTTTCAAACCAATCGCTACTTTACTGAACGCAGAAAAAATTCAATCTTACCAAGTCACTGGCTTCTCTCTTACATTAGTATCGTCAAAACGATATTAAACGGGGAGAGGAGAGGAACTAATCCTGTCGCAATGACTATCTTCAATCATGGGAAAGAGTCTGACAGAGCTGTGAATTCGAACCAGCCATCCCTGGGTTTCCAGCCCCCTACATTACCTACTAAGCTACGGGGCTCGCCCATGTACTGATTTAAAAATGAGTCATGCTCTGAGAAAAAGGGGGTTTAGTGCATCTCTTTAATGCAGAATATCATGCAAGTTATCATATTTATTGGAACCATGCAATCCATTTTGTATAACAATCCACCGAGTCCTGAGGTAGCATGGTCGCTGGACATGCAGAAAAATTACCGACATGAATCGATACTTTTGGCAGATGCACTCAACACCCTTTTCACAAAGCATGGCTAAACTGTGTCAATAGGTATGAACATGTGGGAAATGTTAACAAAGTTCCTAATTGTTAACAAAAAGCAGGTGTTAAATTAACAGAGTCAAAGATCAAATAGACAGTATGTAACAAAAAATATCTAAACTGTTATTGATACGTTCCTTACGCCCTTTACTCTTTACACCAAATAATCCCGAGTTTTAACAGCCAATAAGGTAGAAGGTCTTAAAAAAAAAACATTGTGTGAAAAGGAGAAAATGCTGGTGACCAGCATTTTCTCCTTTTCACACAATGTTTTCTATTTCTGTCCTCTCAAAGACAACTCCATCAATTTAGCCAGAGCTCATTTCAAGGTATGCAAGTGCTTTCAATTTTGAAAAATGTAAGTTTTTGCTCTTTTGTAGAGAATTAAAGTGACCTCCAACTAGATTTCGTTTCGAATTTTTTTGAGAAAATCTCACCAAAAACTGCTACTTTTTGTTCGTATGCAAAGATGACTTTAGATCTGAAATGTAGATAAAACACTTAAGCCACGCTCTCGCAAAAAAGTGTTTAATGCATCTCCGTAATGTATTATACATGTACCAAACAAGACATCACATTATGAGCGATCCATAAAATCCATTTTGTCTAACAACCGACTGAATCATGAGGTACAGTGGTCCTTTGACACGCAGACAATTCACCAACGGCAAAAAGTATTGGCGCAGCCTGTCCTGGTGCGACACTTTTTGCAGATGCTTTAAGCCCTCTTTTCACAGAGCATGGCTCATGCGTAAATGCATAAGGAAAGTTTTGTCCATTTTTGTTATTCTTTATGTAAAATTTATTTTTCCGTTGAGTAACAAGGAATAGATACATTTTGAATTAGGCGGAAATGCATTTGCATGGATAGCGCAGTTGTTGGAGTTGCGTGGTAACAGTTTTGAAGGTTGCAGGTTCGATTCCTGTCGTCGTCGTCGTCGTCGTTGTTGTTGTTGTTGTTGTTGTTGTTGTCGTTGTTGTTGTTGTTGTCGTTGTTGTTGTTGTCGTCGTCGTCGTCGTCGTCGTCGTCGTCGTCGTCGTCGTCGTCGTCGTCGTTGTTGTTGTTGTTGTTGTTGTTGTTGTTGTTGTTGTTGTTGTTGTCGTCGTCGTCGTTGTTGTTGTCGTTGTTGTTGTTGTTGTCGTCGTCGTCGTCGTCGTCGTCGTCGTCGTTGTTGTTGTTGTTGTCGTCGTCGTCGTCGTCGTCGTCGTCGTTGTTGTTGTTGTTGTTGTTGTTGTTGTTGTTGTTGTTGTTGTTGTTGTCGTCGTCGTCGGCAGCGTTGTCGTCGTCGTTGTTGTTGTCGTCGTTGTTGTCGTTGTTGTTGTTGTCGTTGTTGTTGTCGTTGTTGTCGTTGTTGTTGTTGTTGTTGTTGTTGTCGTCGTCGTCGTCGTCGTCGTCGTCGTCGCCGTTGTTGTTGTCGTTGTTGTTGTTGTTGTTGTTGTTGTTGTTGTCGTTGTTGTTGTTGTCGTTGTTGTTGTTGTCGTTGTTGTTGTTGTTTTCGTCGTCGGCAGCGTTGTTATTGTTGTTGTTGTTGTCGTCGTCGGCAGCGTTGTTATTGTTGTTGTTGTTGTCGTCGCTGTTGTTGTTGTTATAGTTGTTGTTGTTGTTGTCGGCGTTGTCATCGTTATCGTCGTCGCCGTTGTGTTATTGTACGGTAGCATTTCTGTGGTTTCCCACTAACACAGAGTAAACAGTCAAATCCTAATGATTACAAAATATTGACTTTCCAAATATGATATTTGGTCAGAATCCACTTTCATGCTGCTTTCCAAAATGTCGTGTGCTGCAACTTTAGTTGCTTTTGTGGACAGTGCAGATTAAGATAAGACTCCGGAAAACATGCAGTCTGATTCGGATCCTTGTAGTCTGCTTCCTGATTCTAAAATTAGACCAAAGTCGTCTCCATTTGCGGCAAAACCTACTTTTAGTTATGCGAGAAGAAAAACAATTTTGTTTGCAGTGGAAGATTTCACCCGTAAAGCGCTTTATGCAACTATAACAGTTGCCTTTTTGACCGGTGTGAAACAAGATCAGACTGCGCAAAAAGTGCAGTCTGATCCTCGATCTACACTGCCCGGTATTTTGTGAGTTATTCAGCCAGGTTTTAAATTGCAAAAAAAGGACATTTCCCTTCGAATCCTTTGTTTTAGGTCATTACAAGGCGACAAAATTGTAGACTTGTTCACCCTTTACAACACAATGACGAGTTTTAACGACGCTGAAGAAGCCTTTTGAAAATATTGTAGGAAAAAGGAGAAAATGCTGGTAACAGCATTTTCTCCTTTTCCTACAATGTTTTCTAACATTTCAGAGACAAAAAAGATATCTAATCATTTCCTTCACACGTTATAATGTTGTTTAAAAATGCTTTCGATTTGGGAAAGTCTAGAATTTTGCTGTGTAGTTAGGGGTTAATACAGTAAACTTTTCCAGATAACAAGTAGAATGTGGCAAAAATTGTGTTTTTTGTTCCGTTTAGGTGAAAAACACTTTGGGAAAAGACGAACATGCCGGTCACCAGCATTTTTCTCTTTTTTACATAATGTTTCAAGTCAAAAGTCTCATCGAGGACTCAAAAATCAAACCAATCGCTTAGTAATTGTTTAAGGGGGACATACTAGTAATATAAATTACAAATGAGCCGTGCTCTGTGAAAAAGGGCTTAATGCGTCTGCGAAAAGTTTCGACCCAGGTCAGCCTGCGCAGTCCGCGCAGGCTGACCTGGGCCGAAAACTTTTGTTATTGGCCAATATTCTGCATGTCATAGGACCTGTCTACCTCATGATTCAGTGGGTCGTTTGCCAAAATGGATTTCATGGATCCATAATTATGCGATGACTTGCTTGGTACCATGCATCACGGAGACGCATTAAGCCCCCTTTTGCCAGAGCACGGCTTAAATATTTTGCTTAAATGTAGGTTTGCAATTACCATTCTAAATTCAGTCGCGTGTCATTCAATCTGTTTAATGTATATTTGAATAACTTTGTGAGAAAACTAAGATACAGTTCTGTTTTTTGGTTATCGGTTACATTAACCCTTATCATGCTGAATAAGTTCGACGAAACTTTCAAGCCGATAGTTAAAAAAACAAACAGAATACTGCTATTTCAAAATTATCTCTAAGAGAAAAAATACCTCCTTACCGGACAGTGTAGATCCAAGATCAGACTGCACGTTCTTTGCAGTCTGATCTCGATCTACCCTGTCCGCAAAAGGTCGGTGAGTCTCGCTTGGCAGACTAAGAGTTAGAAAATACTATTCTCTAAACCATTTATCAAACAATCCCGAGCTTTGACGCCTCTAAACAAATGGCTTTTTGAAAATATTGTTGGGAAAAGGAGAAAATGGTGGGAACAAAAATCTTTACCATTAGGCTTTGGGGAATTTAAAAGCCCTTCCAACATTGTGGTCAAGTTTGTCACGCCTAAGTTTTGAGCTGTTATCGATTAAAAAATTTAAAAAAAACCTGCTTAATTTGAGAAAATACATAAAATCTGCACTCGAAGTCAGAAATAACACAATTAATTCCATGAGCAACGATTAATGTGTCATTTTTTTGTTTGTGAACTTAACTTTATTTTCATTTTTCTTACTTTACAGTTTTTTTGTTGCAACTCTAAGTCATTAACTCCTTACCAAATAATACCAATCTTCAATGATCCCAAGAAGGAAAGCTCGGGAGGTCATTGTTGAAAGGAGGAAAATACTGGTAATACTGGATTTTCTGGTAGCCAGCGTTTTCTCCTTTTCAAACAGTGGTTTTTACCTTTTGAAAGACAATTTTTTTATTTTTAGAAACTCATAGTTGTAGTATACAGCTATTTCCATTTTGGATCAGTTTAAATTTTTGTCGTCTGGTAAAGAGTTATCAATTAAATGTTCTAATTTTCATTAAGATTGAGACAACGTTTATAGCCATAAACACAATCACAATGTATGCTTTCTTCCAGAGAAAATGTCTTCAACCTTTGACAACTGTTATGTGTATATGTATAGCATGTATGTATGACTAGAAACTGTATCAGCTTACGTCAATAAAGATTGTCTTGTCTTGTCCTATATCATTTGAAACGAAAACTTTTCATTTTTATTCCAATGTGGTATGTTAGCTCTGGTCCAAGCAATGAAAGAAAAAGATCTTGTAAAAAAAATAATATGGCCGGCGTCAGCCGTCCAGGAATATGAATATTGAAAGTCTTTTGTCGTTCAAAATTAAAGAGAAATATCAAAGATTAACCCCGCCAGGAATGGCCTTTTTTCCTCAATGTTTGACTTATTGTTGAAAAGTGAAAATATCAGTTAGACATGACCTATGCTCTGTGAAATGAGGCTTAACGCAACTGTAAAAAGTATAGACCCATTTCATGGCTGATATAGTTCAATACCGTTTTCTGCGCATGTCATATTCTTCGAAGATGTGACCTGTCTGCTATGACGCATCACTTGATAAAAAATCGACATATATTCATACGCGGTGCGTAAATTGCCGCTTAAAAAGTGCAGCGGAAATGGCAATAAATAATATGTAAATAATATGTCTGTGGAAAATCAAGCCAGTTTTTGGCTACAAATTTCTTAAAAGACAAAAGGATTTCAAGCGTGGAAAATGTTTCTTTTTTACAATACCAGCTGTTTACTGCAAATCTTTGTACACAGTTTCTAAATGTAGACATGGGCAAAAACCGGGATTTGTGCCATAGACTGACAACAAAAATAACGTCCCAACCCTGCTGGGTTTATACCGGGCTTTTTCCCAAGCTTATAGGGGCTTATGTTTATAAATGGCTGGTGCATAGATTATATGCTAGCTAACCATGGCTGGATGAATCGTACAAGGTAGGTTTTAGAGAGTAAACGTGTATCTTATTTTGAACTTCGTTGCATTGATTCCCGCCTCGAAAAATAGTCCGGTTCTGTACCCAGAATGCCCATATCAGATAGGTTATGTTTTTGACCAATGCCACCTGGCGGAAGATAATGAGTGCAATACTCTTTGCTATTGGTCAATTTTCTGCATGTCTAAAAGACCAGTTTACCTCATGATTTAGTCGGTTGTCAAACAAGCAGTATTTTATGGATCCATTTGATGTCTCGCTTGGTATTTTGCATTATGGAGATGCATCAAATCCCGTTTTACCAGTGCACAACAAGCATCTTTTTTCAAGATTTGACGTTAATCCAAATTATTGTTGAAAAGGGAGCGTTTGTCGCTTATAGAGTGATGTGTCTGAAAATACAATAGCCTGTACAGTGATAGGTTACTGGGTATCGCTAAAAAATATAATGTACGTACTAGAAAAGGATTATCTCCTATCATAAGTGGCGTGCAGCACACGAACAGGGTCCTTCGGACCTGTGCGTAAAAGTGTGTCGTCCCAGTTCAGCCTGTGCAGTCTGTGACTAATCCGAGACGACACTTCCCGTTTTTTGTGCGATTTTCTGTTTCACAAAAGTCTACTGTATGAAAAAATCTTATGTAGTCGTAAAGTGCTGTCTCGGATTAGCCTGCGCGGACTGCGCAAGCTAATCCGAGACAACAGTTTACGCAAATGTCCGAAGGTCCCTTTTCGTGTGTTGCACGCCAATTATCACCTGACGTGTGAAAAAGCTCCGTGGAGCATCGAATACCGGGAGCAACTTGTATATAGGCGTCATAAATATGCCCGCAAACAGGCCTGCAGGGGCCCGCAGAATAAATATGGTCACTTTTTTTTTGCAAATTACTATTTATTCAATCGAGTGCAGTATATCAAAGCAGTAGGTCAAAAGTCAGATTATTTAGCTACGCCGATAACGAAAAAAGAAAATTTGGTTTTCACAACGCAGGGTAAGTCTAGCCTTTCATAAAAAAAAACATCGGCCACGTATCATGCATAACAGAAACAATTCGTCAACAACGTTTTCCTCCGTCGCTCTTTCAAAGACCAACAATAAAAGAAAACAAAAAACGCTCTTTCATTATAATCAAATGAGGGAATATTCAATGTTCTTTTTGTTGCATAAAGGTAGAAAACTGAGAGGATCGAAATGGCGTGAAATCTCGCGAGAAATGCGTCACATAAACATTAACGACATATCTGATTACGTCACAGGTCAGTTAATGTCAAGTTTCATTCGGATATCTTTTGTGTTTGTTGTTGACTCCAGTTTCGCAATTTGAGGATGCTGATATGCGGTGAATGTTTGGTGCAGTTAAACATTTTGCAACATTCTGGTATCGAATTTCTTCTGCAAATGGTTACTAGTTTCTCACTTTCGTTAAATTCCCATGGCTTTTATCAGATGACTCAGCGCTTTTACGAGTCTCCACAGATATACCTCCTACTCGCTCTTCTTGTGTTAGTCGGCCGTATTTATATAAGCCATGCTTTGTGAAAAGGAGGTTTATTGCATTTGCAAAAAAGTTTCGACCCGGGTCAGCCTGCGCAGTCTGCGCAGGCTGACCTGGGTCGAAACTTTTTGCTTTCAGGATTTAGTCAGTTGTTACAAAAAATTAATTTTATGGATCCATGGATCCGTCATTAAGTGATGACTTGCATGGTAAAATGGGTCACAGAGATGCATTAAACCCCTTTTTGCCAGAGCAAAGCTCAAATGGTTTAGCTTGTCAGAAATTGCATTACTTTCTAACTCTAGAATAAAACTAAAAATGTAACTTAAAATGATTGGCAATACGGGCCTAGTGTAAACTTAGACACCCATAGCCATGTGCCCTAGTCTCTCATCCTATAATGCCATGCCCCGTAGCTCAGTCGGTAGCGTACAGGACTTGAGAACAGGAGGTCGCTGGTTCGATCCCCGATTTGGCCAATTTCTTTCCGAGGATTGATGATAGTCAATGCGACAGGATTCATTCCTCTCTCACCGCTGACCATTGTTTCGACGACGGTTATGTGGGAAAGCAGCCAGTGGCTTGGGAAGAATATTGTGCGGAGTACTGGTAAAAAAGAAACTCCAGGAAAGCATGGACAGGTGCACTGGCCGCCGCGATATAACTAAAATAATGAAAATGGCGTTAAACACCATACAATCAATCAATCATTCAATCTCATCCTATCACGTTCGTTTGTATAACAATCGGCTGGTGGCTCGAGAGCAGTTACTATCATTTTTGTGGAAACTTTGTATTTGGCTTGAAAGCTTTGAAAAGATCGTGGGAAAAGAAAAAAGAGGTACTGTCTTCAGATTCGAACCCTCAACTTTCAGTTGCCCTGAGCGACCCACCGCCGCAAAACAGATGCCTCCCTATGTTCAGGTTAACTTTCTTTTTTTTTTTTTAAATTTCTATCGCCTTGAAATTGAGTCATGATATGGGAAAGTGGGGTTCAGTGCATCTGCAAAAAGCATCGACCAAGGTCAGCCTGTGCAGTCCGCACAAGCTAACCTGGGTCGATTTTTTTTTTCTGTTGGTCAATTTTCTGCATGTCCAAAGACCCTCCTACCTCAGATTTCAGCCGGCTGTCAGACTAAGTGGATTTAGTCGATCTATAATTATGTGACTTGCTTGAGATAATGCATCACGGAGATGCATTAAATTTCCTTTTCCCAATGCGCAGCTGAATCATTTTTTCCTCCAATGTGACCTTTTTACGCAAATATTTTTACGGGTCAGCTTCTGGTATTCGATAAAAGGTTTATGAGTAATAACCGTATTACAGCAGGCAGACGAATTTTCTATCCCTTGCCATTTTTTTCTTTTCTCATTGTCCGTCCAACAGTCCGTCCTTCTGTCCCTACGCAGCGTTGGTCAATAGTGCATCCAAATAAAAACTGCTGAATCAAAAGGAAATATTGAAAATATCAACATGTTTGTGGGGGGGGGGGGGGGGGGGAGAGAGATTTTTTTCTTTAATCTCCTCTGGAAGTTTAATGGCAAAATCTTGAAGGTTTTGCTTGGTCGCTAGGACAAACTGTTCAACAAGCTGACATGCTCCTTCTTTCGGTTTATAATTTTGTGCAAAAAATAGTTTTCGTGTTTTTTTTTTCTTATTGCTGACAATATTTCAGTAATAATCGATTCTCTTTTTAACCTGTTTTGGCGGATAGACACCACGCATGCGCATAAAATGTGTTTTCCCCTTTTTTGGAAAAGAGATGTTCTATGTTGGTCAAATCGAGAATCGTTTCATTACAATACCATGGCCAACGTCCAGATATATGTTATAATTTGTTTTAACCCTTTCCCAAACAAGCCCTGGTTTTCACGTGTCTGCAGTACAAGTCTTTTGAAAACACTGTGGGAAAAGGAGAAATTGCTCGTAACGAGTTACGAGCAATTTCTCCTTTTCCCACTGTGTTTTCTACCCTTTTGGAGAACTCTCTGTCATTTTCATCATATTTAAAATTGTCGTCTGCAAACTCTTTCAATTTGGACCAGTCTAAAATTCATTGTTTGGGAAACGGTTAATTTAACTGTATATTACTTGGTCAAATTTACAGCAGAAACAAAAGTGGCCGGTTAGAAGTTTGGCTAAGTGTATTTTCTAATTAAATGAAAATTGCCGCCCTAGGAGCAATTGTTTGTAACAATCCGTTGTTCTTTTTGTCGTTTTAAATATGTCAACCAACGATAAGCTAGTTTTCCTTTTCACAAATGTTATTTTGATTCGGGCATGTGCCAAAACCTGTCATGATATTTTAAAAGGACGGAAATTTTATCTGTACAAGTGATCTTTACTTTTTATTATTATCATTATCTTTATTACTAATATTATTATTATCATCATTATTATTATAAGCAACTTGGCGTTTTTTTTTTTTAATAGGTAATTTTGTCCGTAAAGACTGTCTCTTTTCTATTCCTTTTATGTAACATTTAAATACTAGTCTCTTATAATTCTTTTGTAGAATGGTCATATACTTTTTTACTGGAATTGTTCCTAAATGTGTTTTAACTTTGCTTTGTATATGAATGAGACTTTAATAAAGATATATATATTATGTTCTCAAAATTGTCGGTTATAGGGAAAGTTGTATCCGTGCGGTAATAGCTAAACTCTTTACCGAACGATATTGTGTTATCATGATCCTGACGAAAAAAAAAATGTTTTAAAAACATTGTGAGAAAAGGAGAAAAATGCTGGTTACCAGCATTTTTCTCCTTTTCCCACTTTGTTTTTATCCTTGTAACAGAGACTATTCCCATCATTTCAGCCATATGTAATTTGTCGACTTCTTTCAACGTAGACAAATGTGGAATTTTGTCATCTGGTTATGGGTTAAAAAGGATTCTTCGACCACGTGCGTTCATGCACTTTCATGCCTGGGTGCAGATTTTATCTAGTTACCAGATATAAACTAATCTTCCATTTCAAATTTCCCAGAATGCAACTCGACGATCATTATACAATTTCTTCCGTCTCTCTTTTTTTTTTTCAACTTTTTAATTATCGTATATAAAAATATAATTAATGTTCCCTGACGAAATACGATAAACATTTCTGGAAATTAATTTTCTTTTTTTTTTCCCTTGGCTGAATACGCTGGTTTTTGACCTTCTTCTTGGTACTGATATACTCCGATGAATGAATAGCAATCTATGGTTGGTAAAATTGTGATGCGTTTATTCGGCGGGACCTTGCGAGTCATATTTGCGGGTAAATTTATTATGACAAAATGCAAGCGTTCCTACCGCCGATATATACCCCAGGGCGCTAATTCAGACCACAGCATATCATTATGAAAAGGGATAATCCATTTGAGCAATGCGCTGTGAAAAGGGGGCTTAATACATCTGCGAAAAGTAGCGACACAGGTCAGCCTGCGCAGTCCGCGCAGGCTGACCTGAGCCTAAACTTTTCACTATTGGTTAATTCTCTGCATGTTAAAGGACCAGTCTACCATATGATACAGTCCGTTGTTAGACAAAATGGTTTTCATAGATCCGTAACTATGTGATGACTTGATTGGTCATGCATCACGGAGATGCATTAGGCCCCTTTTGCCAGAGTATGGCTAATTTCTATTACTAACTCGTAATTCAATATTTTTAAACGTTACTCTATTACCCATTACCGCATGTCTACATGTATATTCGGACACATCACTGTTAGCAGCAACTGCTCCTTTCCCAACGATGAATTGGATTTTTTTTTTTTAAGTGAATTTCGAAAACAATTGAAATTACAAATAAGTTTAACCCTTTACCACACAATCCCGACTTTTAACGACCCTAAAAAGGTAGCCTTTTGAAAACATTGTGGGAAAAGGAGAAAATGCTGGTAACCAGCATTTTCTCCTTTTCCCACAATGTTTTCTACCTGTCCCATAACAAATTTCAAATTTTAAGTCACATTTAATTTGTCGTCTGAAAATGCTTTCGATTTGGGTGAGTCTAAAATTTTGTCGTTTGGTAAAGAGTTCTCCTGCCTTTTATATTATGAGTTGCTGAGGTGTAACTACACGCCACGGGGTATCGATTAATGGCTACTGTACTTGCATACCACCCTCGTTGACCCAGTTCCGATGTACATTCCGTTAACTACATCGATGAATGGTAATACTTCACACCTGGGTTAACGAGGTTGAAACACAGAAGTAGGCCAAGGGCCAGCTTAAAAAAGCAACGAAAAAAAAAACTGTTTTTCCCACAATGTTGCTGCAGGAAAGCTCGTAACATAAAGGGTATTTCATTAAATCCGTCCTAATTCTCAGCGTTCCTATTTTTTATCACACGCAGATTAAATCTGTTAATTAAATTGTGAGATACTCAGTTTTTAAAGACATATTAAAAACCTTATTTGATATTAAATGCGTAGGAATTCCAATAAAACAGTTGATATATTGTGCTAGGTCTGTTCAGTGCATTTTATACAAAGGCCTACATATGACGTTCGCTCTGAGCTTTTAAAACGATAAGGATATGCACTTTTAAAATGTTTACTCTTCTTCAATATTTCGGCTTACGCCTTTTTCAAGAAAATCAACATGAAAATAATGCCCTCTTCATTTTGTGACAGCTTTCATACCACCATTATTTTCAAACATAATGAACATGAGTTTGAAAATAATGGTGGTATGAAAGCTGTCACAAAATGTAGAGGGCATTATTTTCATGTTGATTTTCTTGAAAAAGGCGTAAGCCGAAATATTGAAGAAGAGTAAACATTTTAAAAGTGTGTATAATTAATTCCCTTTGGAATACAAGTGAAATTGACAAGGATATGATTTGTTCATTAAATGATCATTATCATTGTGGAGGGGAGAGAGTTTTTAACGGATAAATTTTTGAAACCATGGTCTTGAGACAGAAATAAGTGCACGAATGTGTAAACATGTAGATAAAACGAGACATTACTCCTGACAATCAATTTATCATTTTGTCACAATGTTTTCATAATTCATGTAGGTGACAAAGAAGTCATAAACGGAAAATTTCTTTTGAGATGATTTAAATACATCGTTCTGAGCCTCTTTACCCCTCAATGCGCTTTTGCGGTCAGTGTAGATCAAGATCAGACTGCACAGAACGTGCAGTCGGATCTTGGATCTACACTGTCCGATATGGAGCTATTTTTCTCCCAAAATACAATGTAGCTTTGAAATTGCAATATATGGTTGTTTTACTACAGACTGGAAAAGTTTTATTTAACTTATTTAGCAGAATTAGGGTCTGCTTAGATCATACCATATTTTCCCGAGTTCACAGTTATTTTGGGCTATTAAATACATTACCGCATGTCCCTGTTTATTATATTAACCCTTATCCTGCTGAATAAAAGTAATGAAACTTTCAAGCCGATAGCATAAGCCCAAAACTTTCCTGTTTTTAAAGGTATTTTTGGAGGAAAGATATCTCCTTATCGGACAGTGTAGATCTAAGATCAGACTGCACGTTCTGTGCAGTCTGATCTTGATCTATGCTGTCCGCAAAAGGTCAGTGAGTCGCGATAAGCAGCCGAAGGGTTAACTAGATTTTAAACTGGAACTGTCGCAAAGTGGACAAATACCCCTACCAGCACCTTGTCACTGAAGCAGCACAATCAGTGAACGGAAATGCTTTTCAAAACAAAGATCACCAGTGACCTTGACCTTTGACTCATGTGACCCAGAAACAAAAGGGCACCTCCTTGGGTCATGAGCAACACTTGTATACAGTTTCAGGGTCCTAGGTCAAACAGCTATTTGACCCATGTGACCCCAAAACTAATGAGCACCTCCTCTGTGCATGAGCAACACTTGTACAAAGTTTCAGCGTCCTAGGTCAAACAGACAAAGTTCACCCGTGAATTTGACCTTTGACCCATCTGACCCAAAAACAATAGGGCACCTCCTTGGGTCATGAGGAACACTTATATAGAGTTTTAAGATCCCAGGTCCAACCACCTATGAGTTAGAGCACGGAAAGGAAACAAGACGGACGGATTAACGGACGGACGGATGGACGGACGGACGGATAGACAGAAATGGTAAAACCAGTATACCTCTCTCTACTTCGTCATGTTGGGGGTATAAAAAAATCATTTTGGAATGTTAACCAGTATGCAGATAAATTTTATGACTGAGAAGAAACAAAAAACACAGTAAGAGACGGAAAAACGCTCAATTTGAACATTTTCTCAGTATATTTTGTAAAACAAAAATCAAAGAAAGAAAAAAAATTGCAAAATAATGATACTTCACGTAACTGGTGATTTGAATTTTCAGCATCGGTCAGATTAAGAATTCATGACTGTTTTGTAAGATTTTTTATTAAAACTTTTTTAACCCCTATGCAGCTCAGCGCGACCCAGTGACCTTTTGCGGACAGTGCAGGTCAAGATCAGACTGCACAGAACGTGCAGTCTGATCTTGAATCTACACTGTCCGATAAGGAGATATTTTTCTCCGAAAAATAAGTTTGAAATAACAGTATTCGGGGTTTTACGTTCGGCTTGAAAGTTTTATTTAACTTATCTAACAGGAGGCGGGTAAACCGCTCACCAAATAATTCCTAGTGTTAACGTCTTCTTAAATCTATTAGCTTGTGATAAGAATCATCATGTTTAAACACTTTACCAAATCACAAAAATTTAGACCAGTCCAAATCAAAAGCATTTGCAGAAGACGAATTAAATGTGGATCAAATTAAAGAATTTGTCTCAGAAAGGGTAGAAAACATTGTGGAAAAAGGAGAAAATGCTGGTTACCAGCATTTTCTCCTTTTCCCACAATGTTTTCAAAAGCCTTTTTCTCAGGGTCGTTAAAACTCGGGATTGTGTGCTGCAGGGTTAAAACACAAATTTGGGATGCAGATCTGCAGACTGATCTTGCTCCACCTTTTCCGAGAGATACATCCATGTCTGGGCTTGGCATGACAAAGAGACACTATCGAAAAAATATGGGCCATGCTCTGGCAAAAAGGGGTTTAACCCATCTCCATGATCCAAGCAAGTTATCATATCATGGTGGATCCATAAAATCCATTTTGTCTTGCAACCAACTGAATCATGAAGTAGAATGGTCCTTTGACATGCAGAAAACTGACCAATAGCAAAAAGTATCGACCCGAGTCAGCCAGCGAGAACTGCGCAGGCTGACCTTGTTCGATACATTTTTTGCAAATGCATTTAACTCCATTTTTATAGAGCATGGTTCACTTCATTTTGGAGAGTATTGCAATATGCAGGTAAGTTTCATAACCGCGAAGATAGACAAGAACGCAGTGATATTTGGATTAAATACTCAGACTGAACATTTTCCGATGAAATATACCGGTAGTTAATGTTTGTGTTGGAATTTAACGCCGTTTTAACCCTTATCCTGCTGAATAAAAGAAATGAAACTTTATAGTAGATAGTAGAAGCCCAAAACTTCCTTGTTTCAAAGGTATTTTTGGAGGAAAGATATCTCCTTATCGGACAGTGTAGATCAAAGATCAGACTGCACGTTCTGTGCAGTCTGATCTTTATCTACGCTGTCCGCAAAAGGTCGGTGGGTCGCGATAAGAAGCCTAAGTGTTAACTGTTTCAGTAATATCACGGCTATCAGCGCACCTACACATGTTTTTCTTGGCTTTCAAAAACCAGTACTGACAGAACTTTCTTTCCAAGCCACTGACTGCCAGGCCCCAGTAGCTCAGTCGGTAGCGTACAGGACTTGAGAACAGGAGGTCGCTGGTTCGATCCCCGGCTTTGCCAATTCTTTCCGAGGACTGATGATAGTCATTGCGACTGGATTCATTCCTCTCTCACCGCTGACCATTGTTTCGACGACGGTTATGTGGGAAAGCAGCCAGTGGCTTAGAAAGAATATTGTGCGTAGTACTGGTAAAAGAAACTCCAGGAAAGCATGGATAGGTGCACTGGCCGCCGCGATATAACTAAAATAATGTTGAAAACGGCGTTAAACACCATACAGTCAATCAATCAACCAAGCAACTGACTACTTTCCTCACATTCATCAGAGATGAGAGGCGAAAAATCGCCGGAAAGAAAATTTACCGGAAAGAAAATTTGCCCCAAACGGCTGTCAAACCCATAACCAGCAGGTCACGAGTCAGATACCTTAAACACTGGGCTACCCGACCAGGCGCATATAGTATAAAAATCAAAGAAAACATGTGAAAATTATGATACTTGACCTAACTGATTATTTGAAGTGTCCAAATCTGTCAGAATTAGGATTCAAGATAGCTGTGTCAGATTATTATTAATCCTTTAGCTGTTATATATTAAATGAAACGAAACCTTCAAGCCAATTGTAAATGCCCAAATTTTCCTATTTCAAGGGTATTTTTTGGAGGAAAGATATCTCCATATCGGACAGTGTAGATCCAAGATCAGACTGCACGTTCTGTGCAGTCTGATCTTGATCTACACTGTCCGTAAAAGGTCAGTGAGTCGCGCTTGGAAGTTTAAGGGTTAATAGGAATCGTCATGCCTTAAACCAAAGATTACGATGCGGATGTGCTAACTGATCTTGCTCCACACCATTCATGAGATACATCCATGCCTGTGCTTGGGTACTAAAACAATCAAAGCGTTGAAAACATTGGAGTGGCATTTGTCAAGGGAGCCATTGTGTGGAATTAATAATTTGAAAAATAAACAACAGAAATAGTTTCAAAATATTCGCTTGAAATTCAACCTACTATACAGTCATGCAAAATCCGATAGAGAAGGGTGCATTCATGTGGCAGGAACAAGTCCGGGCGAACACTCCCTGGGACGAAAAAGTCCAGGAACGAAGTGGTTTTGGGACGAACAAGCACGATATATGTATATCATTACGCCACTATAGCGGATCAAGCTATTTTCGATAAAAAGGAAGTATTTCCACGATCAATGCCCTAATCCAATTTATTGTAATACGCCATTTTCAATTTCATATCTGAGTGCAATCGAAACAATTATTTGTCTCAGAAAAATTTATTTCAATTGGGTTTACTTCCTTCGGTTTTGCACAAACTACAATACATGATTTTTAAAATGCCGCATTGAACTCATAGTGGCATTGTCTTCGACAAATGCCACAAAAATGAGCCATGGCCATGTTCTGGCAAAAGGAGGTTTAATGAATCTCCGAAATGCATCGTACGTGCCAAGTCATTATGTATTTATGGATTTATAAAATCCGTTTCGTTTAACAACTGACTGAATGACCGGTCCTTTGACATGCAGAAAATTTCATTCATTCATTCATTTATTCGGCAAATCAGCACAAGTAATGCTTTTGGCCATAACAATACATAATGAAAAATATGGCAAGAACATGTAAATTGAATGAAATACAGAATTATTATTCAAAGGGCCTAGAAAAGAAAGTGCTTAAAATTGACAAATAGCAAATCTTTTCTACTCAAGTCAGCCGGCGCGGAGTGCAAAGGATGACCTGAGTCGATACTCTCTTGTTAATGCATTAAATTCCCTTTTCACAGAGCATGGTTCATATATTTTTGAGGGGAGCCATCTTACTATCTATACATTTTTTTTTTAAATTCTGGCACACACACACACACACACAAAAAAAAATCTCAAAACAAAATTATTGTGTGATTTATGACAAAGAAAACCATGGGAAATGTCGTGAAAACGGCGTCAAACTTAAATTCAAAACGACATTGAAACGTATTTGGACATGCCATAAAGTGGCTATGGAACATAAGCAGCCAAAATCTGACTTTTAATCAACATCTGGTAGAGATAAAAAGAATGGCGAAATTCGAGCTGACGCATTATGCAATTGTTGGTGTTTGGTTTTGGAAAGTGTTTAGCACCGTTTTCAAAATTATTTCAGTCATATCGCGGCGGCCAGTGAACTTACTAGTGCTTTCGCTGGGGATCCTTTTATCCAGTGCTTCAGTATTTTGAACAATTTTCTTACCAAGCCACTGGCTGCTTTCCTATACAACCATCGTCGAAACTATTATCAGCAAGATAAGTTAGCACATCCGCATCGTAATCTATGTTTTAAGGCATGAAGATTCCCATTAAGCCTTTAACTTCTCAGCGCGACTCACTGACCTTTTGCGGACTGTGTAGATCAAGATAAGACTGCACAGAACGTGCAGTCTGATCTTGGATCTACATTGCCCGATATGTAGATATTTATCTCCCAACAGATAACTTTGAAATAACAAAAGTTAGGTTTTTACAATTGGCTTGAAAGTTTCGTTTCATTTATTTAGCAGCTTACGGGTTAACCCTTAAGCTGCTAAGCGCGACTCTCTGACCTTTTGCGGACAGCGTAGATCCAATATTAGACTGCACAGAACGTGCAGTCTGATCTTGGATCTACATTGCCCGATATGGAGATACTTTTCCCACCAGATTACTTTGAAATAACGAAAGTTGGGTTTTTACAATTGGCTTGAAAGTTTGGTTTCATTTATTTAGCAGGTTACGGGTAAACCCTTAGGCTGCTAAGCGCGACTCACTGACCTTTTGCGGACAGCTGTGAAAGAGGTATGAATCTGGTTCAAATGACTATAAGCGATCCCCTGGTTTCAAGCCTATACCTCACCCACTGGGCTACCATGCTGGACTCTAACTTCTGAAATACACTTGCAGCGAATGGGTTTCAGGACTTTAAACTCTTATCCTGCTAAATAAATGAAATGAAGCGTTCAAGCCGATAGTTAAAACCCAAATCTTGCTAATTCAACGGTATTTTTTGTGGAGAAATATCTCCTAATCAGACAGTGTAGATCTAAGATAAGACTGCATGTTCTGTGCAGTCTGGACTTGATCTACATCGACCGCAAAAGGTCAATGAGTCGCGCTTAGCAGCCATAGGGTTACATGAAACTCGAATAAGCAATGTCTATGCGAATTAAACCATCTAAATGTGGACGAAAACGCGGCTGCAGAAGACAAAGAATTTTCCTTTTGCCACTATGTTTAAGGGTCAACTGTAGCTTTTGTGCAGTCTGATCCTGATCTATACTGTCCAAAAAAGTTTTTGTTTCGCCTAAGGCGATGAAATGGTTAACAGTTACTCTGAACATTTTTTTTTTTTTTGTATCAGGAAACTTGTGGTTGACAGTTTAGAGAGAACAGTCATTTTCATGTGGGAAAAATCTACCACTTCCTAACCGGAAAAAAAAAAACAGTCTTAGAAGAAACTGTGCAATTTTGGTTAGAACTAAAGTACATGCAAATATATACCTACAATCTAATTTAATATGACCAATGCTCTGGCAAAAAGGGGCTTAGTACATCTCTGTGACGCACAATACCAAGCAAGTCATTACATGATCATGGATCTATAAAATCCAATTTGTCTAACAACAGCCTGTATCATGAGGTATCTGGTCCGTAGACATGCAGAAAATTTCATATAGCAAAAAGTTTCGATCCATGTCAGCCTGCGCGGATTGCGCAGGCTGATATGGGTCGATACTTTTTGCAGATGCATTAAGACTCCTTTTCACACAGCATGTCGACGTCTTGGTTCACGGCATAGATCGAAATGAGAGTGCAAACAACGTACCGACCCTGAATCTACACCGACCCCTATTTAATTCTATAGAAATTAAAGAGAAAGCCAATCTTCTGCTCAATTCAACAAAATTACACTTCAGCCAACGTATATTGTATACTGGAGATTAACGCCAATTTAAAAGCTTAGGTCATATCACGGGGGTCAGTGCACCTAGGCATGTGTACACCCTGGCTTTCTCACACCAGTACTGACACAACTTTCTTTCCAAGCCACTGACTACTCTTCCCACATAAATCAGAGGTGAGAGGCGAAAAATCGCCGGAAAGAAAGTTTGCCTCAACCGGGTATCGAACTCAAAACCACAAGGTCACGAATCAGATACGCTAACCATTGAGCTACAGCCACCGTAGCAAGCCGAATTTAATTATTCTGTGGTCGAGAGAATGGGCTTTATTCAGTCGTGTTTGATTGATTGATTGATTGATTGATTGATTGTTTGATCGACAGCACATATGGATTGTTGTTCGGTCCCTCCCCCGTTACATTGCATGCGCGATGCTACCGATGACGTGACACCTTCGTATTTTGCTACATTGAAATTCACGTTTTTTGACCCTTGCTGTACTTTTATCGGCATTCCCAAAGCTTTGCTGTTCGTTCATATCGAACATGTGCCCGGTGTCCTACACATGCAGCAAAAAAAAAAAACTGGCACTTCACCTGAAACACAACTGCCCTTGACACAGCGCAGTGGTAGCGTGTGATGCTTTATGTAGGCACAACCACAAAATAGTTTCCCAAGTAATACTGGTAACAGACATGCACTCAGTTTCCAAGGAAATCATCAAACCAATACCAGAAACAGATCTCTCCTTCCATCTTCTGTGATACAACAGTGCAGCAGAAGTGCTTGCTGTGAAATTTTCAAACGGGACTACTTTTGACTTCTAAGACCCGGAAGAAGTTAAAAGTGGTGCGACGACCTATTCGCAAATTACACGTGGTTGAATCCACATAATTCAGGCCGAAACAGAACAAATCTGCCAAACAAAGGGTGAATGTATTGCCTTATGTTATTCAACCCTTTCCCAAACGACAAATTTTGGACTGGTCCAAATTGAAAGGGTTTGCAGACGACAATTCTAAATTTGATGAAAATGGCAGAAAGTTCTCAAAAAGGGTAGAAAACACTGTGGGGAAAGGAGAAATTGCTCATTAGGAGCAATTTCTCCTTTTCCCACCGTGTTTTCAAAAGACTTGTACTGCAGACACGTGAAAGCCAGGGCTTGTTTGGGAAAGGGTTAACCTTCTACCGGACAATTCCAAGATTAACCTTTTTCCACACAACTTTCAGACTCTTCCAAATTCAAAACATCTGCAGATGACAAATTCAAAATTGGCACGGACGAGCATAAGTTTTCTGATAGGAGAGAAAACATGAGCCGTGCGCTGTGAAAAGTGGGCTTAATGCATCTGCGAAAAGTATCGACTCAGGTCAGCCTGCGCAATCCGCGCAGGCTGACCTGGGCCGAAACTTTTCTATATCGGTCAATTTTCTGTATGTCAAAGGACCAGTCTACCTTATGATACAGTCGGTTGTTAGACAAAATGGTTTTTATGGATCTATAGTTATATGATGACTTACTTGGTATCATGCATCACGGAGATGCATTAAGCCCCCTTTTGCAAGAGGGAAAAAGCTGGTTATCCCGTTTCACCCACACTGTTTCCAAAAGCTGTTTCCTACAGGGTACTTAACTCTTTACCACACAAGAATATGTAGACTTGTCCAAATTTAAAGCATTTGCAGACGTCAATTAAAATGCGACTCAAATGTGGAAATTTGTCTTTGATATGGTAGAAAACATTGTGGAAAAAGGAGGAAATGCTGGTTACCAGCATTTTCTCCTTTTCCCACAATGTTTTCAAAAGGAATATTCCTCGGGGTCGTTAAAATTCGGTATTGTGTGGTAAGATGTTAAAATTTGGGACATGTGTGGTAAAGAATGAAACAACCCTGAAAATGGCGGCTTTAGAAGACATTGTCGGAACAGGAGAAAATGCTTGTAACCAGTATTTCCTCCTTTTCTAACAGTGTTTTCTACACTTCAGAAGACTAAGTTTATCATATATGCCATATCGAATTTGATGTCTACAAAAGCTTACAATTCAGACAAAGAAAAATCTTGTTAGGAGGTAAAGGGTTAGCACTTTACCAAATGACATCATTTTCAGATTCAATCAAATTGATCGCATATAGAGACGACACATTAAATGTAGTTCAAGTGATGATTTCTGTCTTCGATAGTGTAAAAGCATTGTGGGAAAAGAAGAAAATACTAGTTATCAGCATTTTCTCCTTTTCCCTTTTTTCGTGGGAGTGTCCTTGGGCAAGACACTTCAGAGCCGTAGCCTAGTACTGGTGAAACCCAGGAAATACGTGAATATGTGAGCTGTCGCCGTGATATGACTGAAATATTGTTGAAAGCGGCGTAAAACACTATTCAATCAATCAATCAACCAATCAATCAATTCTCCTTGTCCCACAATGTTTTCAAAGCCTTCTCCTTTAGGGTCGTTAAACCTTGGGAGTGTGTGGTGCGGGGTTAAACTTGTGGTTTTCCGAGATAAATGTTTTTCAGCACACCGAAAACGCACTAAAATACACTATCATTTTCATGTTGTGTGGTTTTTTTTCTTTCCGCCAGGGAGAGGAGCCCGCGAAACCCTCTAATAGAACTATGAATCAACATGAAATAGGACGAGGTCATAATGTTCCATTATGTTGCCAGAGTGTATTACAGTGCGTCTGAAACAGAACACTATTTTTTTCCTTTTCCCACAATATTTTCAAAAGCCGTTTTACTGTCGGGGTCGATAGAACACGACATTGTTTAGTAATGGGTTGAATACCTTAACAAAATTGAAACAAAAAAAAAAACTGCAGCTCTAAAATTTTGCTACAAATGAAATTGAAAATTTTGTTACAAAAAAGAAAGGTAATTGACGAAAAAATGTTTCTAAACACGTCTGAAAGATTCGATAATAAAAATCACGACTAATTTGCAACCAGAGATAAGAAATTGGTACGCTTTTTGCTTAAGCCAATCTTTAAGATATTTTTTTTTCTATTTTTAATTTGCATGATTTCCCTCAAAGAATCAGTTGCGGAACGAAGACTGTAGAAAAAGATGAGACTGCTTGTCTGTGCAGTCTGATCTTGGTTTTCACGTGCTTCAAAAGATACTACAGATCGCAACTTAACCTTTTTTCCATGCAGTCCCAAGATTGAGCGACCCCAGGAAAACAACACTCTTGACGACATGTTGAGAATAGGAGAAATGGCTGGTAACCAGCACTTTCTCTTTGCCCACAATGTTTTCAGCCCTTTTAAAAGACAAAGCCTATCGTTTGAGACTGGTTTAATTTTTCGTCTGCTAAAGCTGTCGAAATGAACCAGTCTAAATATTTGTCGTTTAGTAAAGAGTTAAACCTTATGTTGCTAGGCGCGACTCACAGACCGTTTGCGGGCAGCGTAGATCAAGATCAGACTGCACAGAACGTGCAGTCTGATCTTTGATCTTTACTGCCCGATAAGGAGACGTCGTTCTTCAAAAATTACTTTGAAATAGGAACATTTGGGTTTATACTATTGGTTCGAAAGTATCATTTCTTTTATTTAACACGATATGGGTTAAGCAAGGTATTGTGAAGAGAAAACATTTTAATGAGCATAGGAGCATAGCGAAATAAACGTGATAAGAAAACACTTACTGAGTTATTTTTTGTACTTCATTCATTTTTTTTTTAAACAAAGCATTCCAAGTTTGAAGGAATCTGAGGTAGAGGTCATTTTGGAAACATTGTGGGAAACGGAGAGAATGCTGGTAACCAGCATTTTCTTCTTTTCCAACGATGTTTTCAAGCAGCAGTAGTTGAAGCAGTAGTTTTATTTTCATTATGATTAGGTAAAAATGTACAGAATATGGTAACAACAAAATATGTGTAACATTTAAAAGCTACTAACATGAATACTAAACCGTGTAATGGACACCAGCACTTGGGATAACACAAATATTTACTCTTATTTCCATTGTGGTCCTTTTCAAAGACAAATCCCATCGTTTGAGACAAATTTAATTTGTCGTCTGCAAACTCTTTCGAATTGTACAAGTCTATAATTTTGTCGTCTGGTAAATACTTTATTTTCTTTGTCGTGGATCTTTGAAGATCAAAGCACTGAAAGACTTTTTGGCGGATTTGTATAGCAAATCCGCTTACTGTGATCGTTCTGACCGGAACCAAATACACCATGCATAACGACGCATGCGCGCTAACACTGTACTTTGATATCTGTTTGACCTGAACCAAATATACTGTCATTCAAGCTTGAGTCTTTTGATTTTAAATGTATTCAAAATTAGAGACAGTAAACTCTAGCCGGCGCCCTTGAATTTAGAGAACATATTAAAACGGCAGTTGTTTATTTACCATCATACCAATACTTATTATCGTCAGTCCGATAGAGTTATCTCTCTTTCAGAACTCTTCTGCATATTTGGTAAGAAAATGAACAAATCTCGCGAGACAGCGTGGTGTTACGGTGTCTCAGATACGGTGTTAAACTGGTCCTAGTCTGGATTACCTACCCCTACCGCTACGTTATCGGGTCAGGCAAAGCGCAATAATGGCGGCCCCCTAGGTGTCCTAAAACGTACCCCTACATGCTTCCCCGTCTTCCCCAATTTCATGTAATCCAGTTTGATCCGTTGATAAAATGAGATCAGTTTTGTACAAAAAATACATTACCGAATCTCAAACGTGCTGTTAGGGTATGGTTTAAATATAAATTCGACTATGAATCATTTTAAAAGTAGCCCTGTTTTCGGACGTTATACAGGTCCATTGACATTTCGGATACTTAAAGCATTTCTGATATGTAATTTTTCTCGGTAAATAAGAACGACATGTAGAAAAACTCACTGCCATCGCTTTATTGCAAGCGATCTGTTTTGAATTCAGCCTATGATCCGATTTGATCATGTGAAATAACAATATTCCGTCTCTTCTGCATATTACCAACAGGGGCCGCCATTATTGCGCTTTGCCTGACGTACTCTTGTACGGCGGGGTACCAGACTAATAATGGTCCCCATTGTAGATTTACATATTACAACTGGTACAGGCTATTGTGTCGTTGCTTTCCATTGGGCTACATAGATATCACAGAATAGCCAATCAGAGCATCTTACACATTTCCAATTTGGAGATTTTTTGCACAATTTCAAATTTGTAATCGAAACTAAAAGAACATTAGCAGAAATCAACATTAAAAGGTAATACCAAAAGTACAGTTCACTTATTCGTGAGGTCAAAAATATCGCAAAAATATACTGCTCAGGAAGTGAGGGTGACCTCCCCCAAATCTTTATATTGATCGCACGACATTGCTATTCTAAAAATAGACGTGCAGAATTCTACCCGTTTTTAGTAGCCCGTACCGATCTCTATACACTTGCTGTATCAGGGGAGGTAACCAATCTAATATGGTGCCCGTAGCGTAGACAAAATTTCAAATAGTCCTTCGCGAGGACAAATCAAAGTACTGAGAGTATTGATAGAAGGTAATGGTAAAAATCTGCAAGCAAATGTTTTAACAGTGGACCATTTCATTATTTAACAGTGGGACATTTCATTAAAAATTCATTCATCTGTCGGTTGATGACAGTTTCTTCTAAGATTTATAGCATCATTTCATGACTGTTTTCCATAAGATTACATCTAAAATTTTGGAGTGCGGTTTTAGGTGTTACGAAAACGGCATGGGGTATAATGACAGTGGTTTAGGGTGTTTCTGGAGTAGTTTTGTAGTGTTTTGTGGTGTATCTCACTTATCCATCTGCGATGTAGACTTTATAAACTCGGCAATGCAAAAGCTGCAAAACGAGACCAATTTCAAATCTATAGCTAAATATATAACAATCAGCCCTTATCTTGCTGTATAAAAAGAAACGAAACTTTCAAGCTGATAGTAATATCCCAAATTTACCTATTTCAAAGATAGTTTGGGAGGAAAAGACATCTCCTTATCGGACAGTGTAGATCCAAGATCAGACTGCATGTTCTGTGCAGTCTGATCTTGATCTACGCTGTCCGCAAAAGGTCAGTGCTTTCCTATTTCAAAGGTATTTCGGGAGGAAAAATATATCTCTTTAACGGACAACGTAGATCCAAGATCAGACTGCTCGTTCTGTGCAGTCTGATCTTGATCTACGCTCCGCAAAAGGTCAGTGGTTTCCTATTTCAAAGGTATTTCGGGAGGAAAAGATATCTCCTTATCGGACAGTGTAGATCAAAGATCAGACTGCACGTTCTGCGCAGTCTGATCTTGACCTACGCTGTCTGCAAAAGGTCGGTGAGTCGCGCTTAGCAGCATAAGAGTTAACTCTGGAGTTCATTGTTTGCGTAATTGGTTTGCACAGCACAGTTGTTCATTTTGGGTGTTTTTTGTTAAATACCTATAAATACTGTCCGATAATTTACTTAATCCTTGTATTAACACTTGTACATAGTCTTATCTTTTGTCACAATGTTTTTAAATGTTGTAAACTGGAGGAGCAAGAAAAATTGCTACTAAGAACTTTAAATCTAAGACCTATTAGAAATCTTAATTCTTTCAGTAATGGGTCAAAAGATAAAGAGCCTCACATTTCCTTGTTATCATTACATGTAATGTAACAGCCTTTGTAACAATGTTTTCAAAAGTAATAAACTGCAAGAACATAAATGTGAATTAATTCATGGTTTTTAACCCTTTACGACACAATCCCGAATTTGAACGACCCTGAGAAAGGAGCCTTTTGAAAACATTGTGGGAAAAGGAGAAAATGTTGGTAACCAGTATTTTCTCCATTTCCCACAATGTTTTCTACTCTTCCCAAAACAAATTTCAATTTTTGAGTCAAGTTTATTTTGTCGTCTGCAAAAGCTTTCAATTTAGACTGGTATAAAATTTTGTCGTTTGGTAGAGTTAAAGCACTCTCACGTTTTAAGATACTTAGTAATAATGTCCACTTAATCGCTTAAAGTAGTTTATTTTCTTCAATATTTGTATATTGAAATATGTCGTATGTATTGCATGCTTTGTAATTAATTGTTATGATTGATTGATTGATTGTCTGGTGTTTAATGCCGTTTTCAACATTATTTCAGTTATATCACAGCGGCCAGTGCACCTATCCATGCTTTCCTGGAGTTTCTTTTACCAGTACTCCGCACAATATTCTTTCCAAGCCACTGGCTGCTTTCCCACATAACCATCGTCGAAACAATGGTCAGCGGTAAGAGAGGAATGAATCCTGTCGCGATGACTATCATCCAAGCCGGGGATCGAACCAGCGACCTCCTGTTCTCAAGTCTTAATTGTTATGACCATTGAGCTTGTATGCTTATGTGTCGAAATAAAATGTCTGTTCTCTTCTGTTCAATGTGCATGTTATTTTCACATATCAAATAACATATACGCGTCCGTTACTTGAAACAGAGGAGTGGTTCGTTGTCACAGAGTTTCAGTTTGACGATCGACCAAAACAAAATGTGAGACCTGACATGTCATCACAAAACGTGGGATTTCCTCAAAATGTGAGACCTGACATGTCATCACAAAACGTGGGATTTCCTCAATGAATCATCCAATGAATACCGAGTGGTCGGCCCTACGTCGGGAAAATGATAAACAAATACTTAGCTAAGGGCATGTGCTGGGGTTAGGGAGAATATTTGGCATTTCAGCTACACGTATGTAACCTGTATTAAACACATTGTGAAATTAGTGGGGAAAAAAGTGTGCAATGTGGCAGAATATTTCAGAAACAGAGTATAATAAACGTCAAAACTAATTCGTTTCTAGACATGATACTTGTTGCCCTTTCTCTTTCTCCGACAGAATTTCTTTTTTTCACGAGCATAAGAAGATATCTGATATAGGCCTACAGATAGGGTCCCATTGTTCTTCAGTATTTTCACATAGTCGGCTGAAAAAAAAAAACTAAGAAAAGAAAAGGACAGACAGATTTATATGAACTCAAATTTCAACGAGCCTAAAATATTATTTAGGGGAAAATGAAATTCATGCATTAAAAATGCACTTCTGTTGATCTATAATTTATGAAGGTCTTAAGCTTCTGCAAAAAGTTTAGACCAGAATCGAAACTTTTTCCTTTTAGTATATTTTCTTCTTGTCGAAGGTGATTCAATCGATTGTTCGACTGAGTGGATTTTATGGATCAATAATTGAGCAATGTTCTGTGAAAAGGAGGGCTTAATCATTTGCAAAAAGTTTCAGCCAAGGTCAGCCTGCGCAGTCCGCGCAGGCTGACCTAGGCTGAAACCTTTTGCTAATAGTTAATTTTCTGTACGTCAAAGGACATGGTCCGTATTCACCAACCATTCTTAAGAACGTTCTTTGTCTTGTTATCCAGAATTTTCTGCATTTGAAAGTAACACAACACCTGATTGGCTAAACCATTTGGTTTAGCCAATCAGGAGTCGTGTTACTTTCAAATGTAGAACATCTTGGAGAATAAGACTAAGAATATTCTTAAGAATGGTTGGTGAATACGGACCCTGGTCTACATGACGATTCAGTCGGTTGAGATACAGAACCGATATTAGGAATCTAGAATACTGCGATGACTTGGTCCACAGGTGAACGGCGAGCGACAGTGTAAATCCTATATTACACACTAATATACTGAAAGGTAAACAACTCGTAGTGTATTTTCAATACCCCAGTCATGAATTCCATGCTGTTTACATGTTATTTTACTACCAATATCAACATCTATAGTACCAATCGATAGCGGAAACATTATTCTACAAGAAAATTATGTCACAATTTGAGCCATTTCAAGTTGCTAAGAAATATCGCTCTCGAAACTGTCAAACAACCCAACTCGGAAGAGATCTGATTGCATTGATTTGCGAAAATTTTCAAGAGATAAAACCCATTTTCAACGCGAAAGCCGTTGAATATTTAACAAGTATCATTTTGGGTCCAGCAATATTAAGGCATATAAACCTGAAACATTAAACTATTTGATGTGAATAGGCTGTGCAATCCTTATTTCCATCGGTAAATCTGTCCGGCGCTCAGCTGCCTGCCATTTTGACGTACTACGCATGCTCGGTTTGTTTTTCAAAACGTGTTCTCATTGGTTATCGATGAAGGTGTGTCTGGACGAGGCCAATGAGAAAACGCGATACAAAAGCATGCTTAGTAGGCCAGGAAGGATGACAGTTTACACGGCTGGACATTTTCAGATAAAAAAAGGTTTGTATAACACAAAAATATATTGAAGTTCTATTTTCAGTGCAGATATACTTTTAAACTTGTAGGCTTCAAATGCACCTTGCACAAGAACGGACATTTTTTGCGTTGAAAATGGGTTTTATCTCTTGAAAAATTTCGCGAATCCATGCAATCAGATCTCTTCCGAGTTGGGTTGTTTGACAGTTTCGAGCTAGATATTTCTTAGCAACTTCAAATTTCTTAACTATTGATATGATTTTCTTGTAGAATAATGTTTCCGCTATCGATTGGTACTATGGATGTTAATACTGGTAGTAAAATAACTTGTAAACAGCATGGAATTCGTGACTGGGGTATTGAAAATACATTACGAGTTGTTTACCTTTCAGTATATTAGTGTGTAATATAGGATTTACCCTGTCGCTCGCCGTTCACCTGTGACTTGGTCGGTATCGTGCAACACAGAGATGCACTAAGCCCCCTTTTCATAGAGTATGGCTCAATTATATGCTGACTTGCTCGGTATAATGCTGCAAGGAGATGCATTAAGTCCCTGTTTGCCAGAGCATGGCTCATATATACGAGAAGTGTTCAAATATGAATGCATCTAAGCACCTAAAATTTGATTCTTCATACGTATCACTGAATTTTTTATTTTGTTCCCTCAAAGTATACACCTCTAACAGATATACAAAGTTTCAGTCTCCGGATCCAATCTTTGAAGGCATTTTCATAGTCTTTTTATGTATACTATGAAGACACTGGAATTCATTTTCTGTCAACCCTATTTCAACGTGTGTAAACCATTAGTTTCAGTTATTGTCTCTTGTACGAGGTGCAAGACTTTCTGAAGCAGAAAAAAGTCGTTGTGCTCCCCTACCCTCCGTATTCACCTGACCTTGCCCTTTGTGACTTCTTTTTGTTTTAACAGCTAAAAAAAAAAACCTTTCAGGTCGAAAATTTGTTCAGTGCAAACACCTCGGTTCTGAAATATTTCATAAATTTTTGGTGCTTAGAAGCATTCATATTTGAACACTCCTTGTACTGTTCAAAACTTGTAAAGCGCCACCACCAATGAGCAAAATCAACAAATTTTAATGAGATAGGTAACTCTATGTTATTTTTCCGGTCAAGAGTTCTACAAATAAGTATTTGACATAAATGTGGTAAGGCTTCCGAATGTTGTTTGATCAAGAGCCGAGAAATCATATTTTATAAAGTGGCGGTTTATAAGTTTTGTTTGCCAGATTTAAACGATATAGACCTATTTACGGTGGCACTGAGGTGACATGTGCATTTTTTTGTATTTATCTCGTTCCCACGAGATAATAATTCGTTTTCTAGAGTTTTTTTTTATAAAAAAATTTGCAAAAAACAAATTTCGTTTTCTTGAGTTTTTTTTTTTTATAAAAAATTATGCAAAAAACAAAATTCGTTTTCTAGAGTTTTTTTTTATAAAAAATTATGCAAAAAACAAAATTCGTTTTCTCGAGTTTTTTTTTTTTTTTTTTTTTTTTTTTTTTTTTTTTTTTTAATAAAAAATTATGCAAAAAACGAAATATTATCTCGTTCGAACGAGATAATCAGCCAATCCAAGTCATCCATTATGTCGTTCGCACGAGATAATAAGTCGTGCTCACGACATAATCATCCAATCAGATTCCTCCTACTAATTCCTTTTTTTACACGGCGTCTATGTTCTTCATAGTTTTATTCACCAATGTAGTTTGCACCCGCGATTGTTAAAACGGTTTTCTGTTAAATCGCGGATGCAAACTACATTGTTGAATAAAACGATAAAGAACAAAGACGCCATGTAAAAACGGTACGTCTAAAATACGAAAAGACTCCTTTTCGCGAAAAGAACTCCTTTTCGCGAAAAGAACTTTCGATTTTACGAAAAGAGGTCAGTCCTCTCAGTCCGTTTCACGAAAAGGACTTTACATTCCACACACACACACACACACACACACACACAATTCCTTCTCAAAGTAGGACTTCTTTTCACGAAAAGATTTGTTTGTATGGTGTTTCGAACATTATTTCAGTTATATCGCGGAGGCCAGTGCACCTATCTATGTTTTCCTGGTTGATTGATTGATTGTATGGTGTTTAACGCCGTTTTTACCATTATTCCAGTTATATCTCGCCGACCAGTGCACCTATGCATGCTTTCCTGGAGTTTCTTTCCAAGCCACTGGCTACTTCCACACATAACCATCGCTAACTATCATCAATCCTCGGAGAGAAAGTGGCCGAGCCGGGGATCGAACCACCGACGTCCTATTCTCAAGTCCTGTGCGCTACTGACTGAGCTATGGGGTCTCGGCTATGCCGGCTTTCCTGGAGTTCCTTTCTAACAGTATATCGCACAACATTTTTCCCAAAACTGGCTGCTTTTCCAGACAACTGTTATCGATATAATAATCAGCGGTGAGAAAGGAATGATTCTTGTTGCAATAACTGATCATCAACTCTTGGAAAGAAATTCGCCAAACTGGGGAACCGAACCAGCGACCCTTGGTCTCCAGTCATATACGCTACCGATTGTGCCACCGGTTCGGCTATACGAAAGTAAATTTTTACTCCTTTTCATGCTGTAAGCTTACTCTTTTTCATTCAACAAAAAGGAATCCTTTTTACAACAAAACACTCCCCTTTAAAAAAGGACTCCTTTTCCGAATAAGAATAGGAATGCAGGCCGTTAGAGTGCACGAATAGAGAGTCCTTTTCCTTTTCGTGATAAGGATATATTGCTTTCAAGCCTTTCACGGCGCATGTTGATCACAGAACATGCAGTATCGTTGAGGGAGAATCGCACTAAATAATGTGAACTCTTATGTGAACTTTTATGTTTCTTGTAAAAAAAATGGGACTGGATAATTTCGAAAAAAGCACCATTTCCATGTCTGTCTGTCTGACTGTCTGTCTGCGCAGTCCGCACAGGCTGACATTGGTCGAACTTTTTTGCTATTTGTACATTTTCTGCATGTCCAAGGACCATTCAACCTCTATATCCCGTCAATTGTCAGACTCTATGGATTTTATGGGTCCCTACATTATGTGATGTCTTGCTTGGTGTAATGCATTACGGAGATGCATTAAGCCCCCTTTTGCCAGATCATGGCTCATTTGTTTTTGTGTCGCTTTAAACAAATGTTTTTAAAAACATTATTCAAGGACCGTTTTTAACGTTAATAAATTGTTGCCAAAATCCAATTCCATATTTTTGGCATGAAATAAATTTGTTCGAACTATTAATATGCAAACTACCTTATCCTCTCGCTTCCTTTCACGAAATCTAACCTTCTTTTCAGAAATGTCTTCTTGGTTACTATAACGACTCCCATTGCGAAAATCATTTTAATTTGTGAAATTTAAAGTCCTTTGCGCGAAAAGGACTTATTCCTTTTGTTAAAATATGGAGCTCTTATACGAAAAGTAGCTCATATCGCCAAATCTACAGTTCTTTTCAAGCAGATGAGGTTTATTTTTCATCGAAAGAGTCCTTTCTGTGAAGTCTATTGCTTTTGCACGAAAAGGTGTCATTTTCGTATTTCAGACTCACTTTACAAAAAGGACTCCTTTTCGCAAGCGGAAGCGATCCATGCTCTGTGAAAAGGGGTCTTCATGCATCTACGATAAGTACCGACCGTGAACTGGGCCGAAACTTTTCGCTATTGGTCAATTTTCTGTATTTTCAAGGACCAGTCTACCTCATGATTTAGCCGGTTTGTTAAAAAAGTGGCTATTACGGATCCATTATTACATGTATGTTGTGGCTTGATTGGTACAATGCATCACGGAGATGCATTAAGCCTCCTATTGCCAAAGCATGACTCAGGTCTTTTGCATAAAATTTTATGAGAGTCCTCGCAAAAGAGGAGTCCTTTTCGTATTAAAGACACTCCTTTTCGAAAGTCCGGGAAAGCATAGATAGGTGCATCGGCCGCCGCGATATAACTAAAATGATGTCAGAAACACCATACAAACACATCTTTTTGTGAAATTTACAAAGGGTCTATTCCGTGGAACGTAAAGTGCTTTTCGCGAAAAGGACTGACTGCTTTTCGTAAAATTAAAACTCCTTTTCGCAAAAAGGAGTCAAGATGAGTCCTTTTCGCGAAAAGGAGTCCTTTTCGTATTTTAGACGTACCCGTGTAAAAATAGGAATTAGTAGGAGGAATCTGATTGGATGATTATGTCGTGAGCACGAGATAATATTTCGTTTTTTGCATAAATTTTTATAGGGAAAAAAAATCGCGAAAATGAAAGTTGGGTTTTTTTTACGAAATTGTTTATAAAAAAAAACTCGAGAAAACGAATTTTGTTTTTTGCATAATTTTTTATAAAAAAAAACTCAAGAAAACGAATTTTGTTTTTTGCAAATTTTTTTATAAAAAAAAACTCTAGAAAACGAATTATTATCTAGTGGGAACGAGATAAATACAAAAAAATGCACATGTCACCTCAGTGCCACCGTACCTATTACACTCTTTGAATAATCATACGCCCGTAGTCACAAGTTGTCCTTGAAGAACAGTTTTACTCTTATCCTCAAGTATTTTCTAGATTTGAAAGTAACATAACTTCTGATTGGCTAGATCATTTGGTTTAGCCAATCAGAAGTTGTGTTATTTTCTAAGTCTAGAACTGGACTGAGAATGTAACTAAGTAATTATGTGCATAGAATTCTATAAGACTTCTATAGAATTCACTGTTTTATATTGGACTATTGTTAAAAAGACTTTACAAAACAATAAGCCCACCCATAGTAGCTCAGTCGGTAGCATGCAAGACTTGAGAACACGGAGTGGTAGGTTCGAATCCCCACCTCGGCCTATTTCTTTCCGAGGTTTGATGTTTCAGGATTAGTTCCTCCCCCACCACTGATCATTATTTCGACGATGTCAAGTGGGAAAGCAGCCAGTGGCTTGGACAGAATATTGTGATAGTTACTGGTATAAGAAACTCCAGAAAAATAAAGATAGTTGCACTGTGCGCCGCGATGTAACTGAGATAATGTTGAAATGTAAAACACCATAAATTAACCTACAACAAACAACAAAATTTAAGACTATGGGCAGAAAATACTGTGTGGCGAGGAGAAAATACTTGTTAGCAGCATTTTCTCCTTTTCCAACAATGTTTTTTAAAGGCTGCTCCTTCTGGGCCGTAAACTGGTTCGTGTGGTAGATGGTTGAAAAACCCTTTACCAGACGACAAAACTTCAGACTTCTCCAATTTGAAAGCATTTGAAGACAAAGTGAATCTTTGTCTATGAAATGGTAGAAAACATGGGAAAGAGGAAAACACTGCTAGTTACCAGCATTTATTTCCTTCTACCAGAATGTTTTCAAAAGTCTTCTTGTTAAGGGTCGTTAAAACTGGGCACTGTCTGGAAAAGGGTTACATATAAGTGACACATTTTTGCCGTCAAGTGTACTTGGAATTCAACGACGTAATGTAACTACTGTATGAGTGGCGCTCTGTAAAAAAGGGGGTTTAATGCATCTCTGTGTCGTCTAATACCAGGCAAGTCATCACATTATGCAGCCGTAAAAGCCACTTTTTAACAATCGACTCAATCATGAGGTAAACTGGTCCTTGAATATACAGAAACTTGATCAATAGCGAAAAGTTTCGGCCCAGGTCAGCCTGCGCGGACTGCGTAGGCTGACCTGGGTCGATACTTTTCGCAGATGCATTAAGCCCTCTGATAATGGATCCATAAAATCCATTTTTATCTAAGAACCGACTGAATCATGAAGTAGACTGGTTTTTTGACATGCAGAAAATTGATCAATAGCAAAACCTGTCGACCCAGGTAAGCTTGCGCCGACTGCGCAGGTGACTTGGCTCAATGTCCCCCCCCCCAACCATACATGAAGCCCCCTTTCCTCAGAGCATGTCGCATTTATAATTGAACCGAATTCACCTATTGCTTGGCATTCAGCTTCGCTTTTTATTGACCTCGATCTTTTAGTGCAATTTAGCAGAGGAAAAAAATGCATTTCTTTTTAGATCGAGTCTTACCTACTGGAAAAGTAAAATGTAGTTTAAATGTTGACAAAATCACAAAATTTTACTCCTTAACCAGAAAACGGTGCTAAAAAACAGAAAAACTGTTAATCCTTATCCTCAAAATAAAACTTTCAAACCGATAGTAAAACACCAGAATAAATGGTATTTCAAACTTATTTTTTTTTGTGTGTGAAAAATACCTTCTTATCGGACAGTGTAGATCCAAGATCAGACTGCACGTTCTGTGCAGCCTGATCTTGATCTACACTATCCGCAAAGGGTAGGTGAGTCGCGTTTAGCAGCCAAAGGGTTAACTGCGTGCAATGTCCGCACTTACCACGCTGTTGACAAACAGATCTGATTCAGAATTTGTTCCAGTTTCAAAGATTCCACGTAAAAAGGATGAACTCTAACTCTTTTGGCACGCCACCTAAACGCGCTTCCGCGGACAAAATAATGTAGATTCGATCAAGATCAGAGTGCACAGAAAGAGCAGTCTGATCTTTGATCTATATTGTCCCATACGGTGACATTTAAAAAGTTTGAAAAAAAAAATTGAAACCGCAATAATTTGGTTTATCTAAATGGTGGAAAATTTTCATTTTGACAGGGTTAAATGGGTTCTTTGCACCGTCTAGGCACCGTACGTTAAAAATGCTCTGTAAAAAATACTCCAGATTGAAACAGGCCCCATGGCTGGAAAAGATTACAGATACAGAATCATAAAATTTTATCTCTCACGGGATAGTTTTCAACGAAGTGAGGAAAAAAATGTTTTTAAGGGGACATAAAAACTTTGAGGAGATTTTGAAATTAAATTGACAGCATCTGCTCCTCATAATTTAAACTTTAACCCTTAGGTTGCCATACGCGACTCAAAGACCCCTTGCGGACAGTGTAGATCAAGATCAGACTGCACAGAACGTGCAGTCTGATCTCGGATCTACACTGCCCATTTAGGAGATATCTTTCCCCCAAAAAATACCTTTGAAGTAGCAAAATCTTGGTTTTTACTATAGGTTTGAAAGTTTCCTTTTTCTTATTTAGCAAGATAAGAGTTAAGACTTAATATATGTCAAAAATGTCCGGGGCTTGTCAACTCGGGTGAACCCTTCTACATTTGTGGGTATGAGTCATCCTATCTGTAGTTTGTTTGGCTGTCGGTCCTTCTGTTCTTCTGTCCGTCTGCCAGCCTGTCTCCCTCTCTCTCTTTCTCTCTCTCTCTCTCCCTTTCCCTCTTTCTCTCTCCGTCTCTCTCTCTCTCTCTTTCGCTCCCCCTCTCTCTCTCTCCTTCTCTTTTTCTCTCCCTCTCTCTCACTCACTCTCTCTCTCTCTCTCTCGCTCTCTATTTTCTTTCGAGCATGGGAGCAACTTAGTACTCCGAATCTCACTGACTGAATACATGTAAGCCATGCTCTGGCAAAAGCAGGTTTAATACATCACCGTGGTACATGATATCAGGCAAGTCATTACATAGTTAAGGATCTACTTCAATTTTGTCTAACAACCGACTAAACCATGAGGTAGAGTGGTCCTTTGTTACGCAGAAAATTTACCAAAAGCAAAAGATTTCAACTCAGGTCAGCCTGCACGGACTGCGCATGCTCGATATTTTTGCAGATGTATTAAGCCCCTTTTCAGAGAGCATGACTCATATTATTTTTTCACACCTTCGCGATCCTTTTTTTTTTTTCTGTGTTTTGGTGTTTAACCTTTTACCACACAAGAAAAATTCCGACTGGTCCAAACTGAAAGCATTTGCAGACGACAATTCTAATGTGGCTCAAATGGTGCAATTTTCCTTCGATAGGGTAGAAATCATTGTGGGAAAAGGAGAAAATGCTGGTTACCAGCATTTTCTCCTTTTCCCCAATAATTTCAAAAGGCTTCTTACACGGGGGCGTTAAAAAGCAGCATTGTGCGGTAAAGGGTTAAAGCTGATTTTAAGAGGATATACAACTCTTTGAAAAACACTTCTATTGAGCCATGCTCCGGCAAAAGGGGTGTAATGTATCTCCGAAATGCATTGTACCGAGCAAGTCATCACATAATTGTGGAGCTATAAAAGCCACGTTTTAACAATCGACTCAATCATGAGGTAAACTGGTCCTTGAACATACAGAAACTTGACCAGTAGCGAAAAGTTTCGGCCCAGGTCAGCCTGCGCGGACTGCGCAGGCTGACCTGGGTCGATACTTTTCGCAGATGCATTAAGCCCTCTAATAATGGGTCCATAAAATCCATATTGGCAGGGCAGAGGAAATACTAACCCTGAAAAAGCAACAGCATATCGGTTTATTTTTTTGGCGAAGATATGACGTATTGATGCTGCATGTATCACTTTGTTATGCCAAATGTCATGAAAATTAAAACAGACTTTTTTCGCAATAAAACTGTCTACAGTCTAGATTTTTAGGAGGCAAAAATGGGGAGGGTCTGTGTAACAAAAGATACTGCCATCACCTAAAGTATGGACCACGGAAATACCTCACCCTTGTTATCGCCAGTCCTATAGAGTTACCTCCCTTTGAGCACTCTTCTGCATATTTGGTAAGAAAATGAACAAGTCTCGCGTGACAACGCGATAGTATCGGAACGTACGCGATGTCAAATCGTTAACAAACCCATAATGGGAAAAGAAAATGAGAAATAAAGGTCCAAATATACTTAAAGGCATTTTCCCTTTCCCAACTCTTTATTTCAAAAGCCTTTTTCCACAGGGTTTCTAAAACTTAGGGTTGTATAAGATAAACGATATCTCGGGGGAGGTCCTTCGTGTCCACTTTTGAGTGGGGTAGCACCTCCTCTTGTGCCCTTCCCTCACTCTTGGAATTTCCATGACCGACAGAGGAACTGACAGAAAAAATGCTGGTGACTTGCAATTTCTCCTTTCCCCTCAATGTTTTTAAGGACGGGTTCCGTCATTTGAACCACACTTAATAACCCGTGTTATGCAAATATTTTCAACAAGAATGAGTATAAAAATAAATCGTCTTGAAAAAGCAGATAAGAATCACTTACTCGAACTGCGGACATGTTAACGTATTCGGACACTCTCGGGGTTTGGGGGTGTAGACTGGCTTCCGGTAAGTTTGGATCACTGGGATAGGGCGGGAAATCGTCTTCTGTGTCGTGCATACGTGTCGTCTGCATGAAATAAACAGAAAGTACATGAAATCAAAGACGAGCCCTGTGGTTCTAAGTGATAACGCAAAGGGCTGGATATTCTGACGAGGAACGGGAGTTCAAATCCCACTCATGGCCGATCTCGTAAGGACTGCCGAACGTTATGGTTATACATAATTAAGCTTTTACTAAATAGTCTCACGAAAACCAGCATTTTCTTTCCTTTTTCCACGATGTTTATTACACTTTCAAAGCCAAATTCCATTACTTTACCTCCATTTAATTTCTGGTCTGTCTAAATTTTTCGTTGTCTGATAAAGAGTTTTTCTGTCTTTCACCACTAATTACAGACATGTACATGTTCTGTGAAAAAGGGAGTTAACTCATCTGCAAAAAGTATCCGCACAGGCTGACCTGGACCGAAACTTTTCGCCATTGGTCAATTATTTGTATGTCGAAGGCCCAGTCTACCGTACGATACAGTCCGTTGTTGAACAAAATGGATTTTATGGATCCGTAATTATGTGATGAAATGCTTCGTATCTAGGGTCACAAAGATGCATTTAGCCCCATTTTGCCAGAGCGTGGCTCACATATACGTGGGTAACCAGCCTTTGGCTTAGAAAGAATTCCGTGCATGCCACTGGTAAGGTAACATTATCTCCAGAAACGCAAGAATATTGCACTGGCCGGGGAAATGTTACTTGACTAATGTTGAAAACTACGGTATGCACCCAAATATACCAAATAAAATACTCAAATTCTAGGAAAATTCATGTTTTAGACACTGAATGATTTGAGGTTAGGAACGATATCCTTCTTTTGCCACAATACTTTTGAGAAAAAAAATAAACCTTTTTTTTTTTCGAAAGGGCTAGAAAATTCTTCAGTTTGCTGGGGGAATGGGGCGACATTTATCTGGAATTTCTTATATGAAATACCTGTAGTTGAAAGCACTTTCACTTTAGCTGTATCGCGCGTTTATTTACCCCTTAAACGCCTCTCACCACTTAAGTTGCCTTTGCAGACAGTGTAGATCAATATCAGACGGTACAAAACGTGCAGTCTGATCTTTGATCTATACTGTCCGCTTAACGGAGGCATTCTGAACAAGGGTTACCTTGAATTTGCTCCAATATATTAGGGTCTTATTTTAAAACTGAAAGGGGCCCGCGTGGCTCAGTGGTATAAGTGTAGGACTTGTAACCAGGAGGCCCCGGGTTCGAGGCTTACTTGAAGTACCGAGTTGTTCGTGGAAGTATTCTTGGGCAAGATATTTCAGATCCCCAGGCTAGTACTGGTGAAACCTAGGACATAGTACATGAATAAGCGAGCTGCGGCTGTGATATGACAGACATAATGTTGAAAGCGGCAAAAAACGCCATTCAGCCAATCAATCAATTCAAAATACTGAAAATGCCCGTTGGGTCTATTCGCTGCTCTGCGGTTTAACCATTTCAGCTCCATAGGTGAGAACATGGTCCTTTTGCGGACGGCATAGACTCCAAGATCAGACTGCACAGAACGTGCAGTCTGATCTTGGGTCTATACCGTCCGCTTGTTTAATCAAGCCCATGAGATAGAAACCTTTCTTAGTTTCAGGGGATTCCTTTTTCTGCCGTCGATAGTGGTCGAGTTGATATGAGCCATGCTTTGGCAGAAGGGGGCTTAATGCATCTTCGTGATCCGTGATACCAATTAAGCCATCACATAATTATGGATCCATAATAGCCATTCTTTTTGACAACAGACTTAATCATAATGCAGACTGGTCCTTGGACATACAGAAAATTGACCGATAGCTAGCGAAAAGTTTCGGCCCAGGTCAGCCTGCGCGGACTGCGCAGGCTGACCTGAGTCGATACTTTTCGCAGATTCATTAAACCCCCTTTCACAGAGTATGGCTCATATATTTGGCGCTTAGAAAACTTTAATTCTTTATCTACCGACACTTGAAACCATTTCTGGGGGCGGCGGGGGGGGGGGGGGGGAGCTATTTCAATGTGGCTCAATTGATGGAATTTGTCTTTGATAGGGTAGAAAACATTTTGTGAAAGGGAGAAAATGCTGATTGCCATCATTTTCTCCTTCCCACAATGTTTTCAAAAGGCTTATGTTTCATGGTCTTTAAATCTCGGCATTGTGTGGTAAAGGGTTAAAGCACTTGGACCGATTTAGGTTTCGGTTACGGAGAGTATAGATCAAGATCAGACTTCAAAGAACGTGCAGTCTGATCTTGGATCTACACTGTCCCCTGTTTGGTTACACTGGCTAATACGTACAACCTTCAAATAGCAACACTACGGCTATATTTACTAATTCAAATGGTCGATTTCATAAATTCAACCCTCTAAGGATTACGATTGAACCATGCTCTGTGAAATAGGGGTCAGATACATCTGCAAAAACGGTATCGACCCATATCAGCCTGCGCAGTCTGCGCAGGCTGAACTGGGTTGAAACTGTTTACCAGCGGTCAATTTTCTGCATTTCAAAGGACCGGTCTACCTCCTGATTCAGTCGATTGTTGGCCATAATGGATTTTATGGATTCATAATCTGATGTCTTGCATCCGGAAACGCATTAAAACTCCTCCCAGGGCAAGACTCAATTTACCTTGCAGGGATGAAGTTACAGAATACGGGGTATCTATCCGGCGTGCAGGTTGTATCTGTTACGTTATATAGAGTGCCTGGACCTTGCACAAAGATGCTGGTCATCTGTCACAATGTTTTTGGTTTGATTGTTTGTTTGATGTTTTACACTGTTTTAAACATTTTTACGAATTATATTATGCCAACAGTGCATCAATCCAACCACCCCTTTCGCTTCCCAGTCGGTAAAGAATAGGACTTGAAACCGAGGGGGCGGGGGCTAGTTCGAAACCTGGGGCAGGGGGGGGGGGGGAGCTAGTTCGAATTTTCCAGCTCGGTCAATTTCTTTCCTCGGATTGATGATTGTCATTGCGACAGGATTCATTCCTCTCTCACTGATGATCATTCTTTCGACGATGTTTATGTGGGAAAGGTGCTGGTGACGTTGGAACAATCGTGTGCTAGATATTGGTAAAAGACATTCCACGAAAGATTCGCCATCTCTCCGTCCCTTCGCCCTTAGTTCGTCTGCCCTTACTTCGTTCGTTCGCTCAATTGTTCCTTCCTTCCTTCCTTCCTTCCTTCCTACCCCGTAAGTCCATCGTCCATCCGTCCGTTTATTCATTCATTCATTCATTCGTTCATTCGTTCGTTCTTTCGTTCGTTCGTTTGTTCGTTCGTTCGTTAGTAGTAGGTGTTTTACCAATTAGAGCAAAAAACCGTCTAATACCTTTCATACTAAGATATCAGCGTCCAAGCGCGTTTCAATGCGTCAATGAGTTGATTGAAGCGATATTCAATTGAAGCGATATTCAATTGAAGCGATATTTGATTAAAGCAATATTCAACTGAAGCAATAATCGATTGACTGTGGCAGTGGTTAGATAAAAATTTTCTAAAAAAAAAAAATAAAAAAAAAAAATTTCAGTTGCCGACTTCGATGGGGCTTTAATAAGGCTTCAATAAGGCTTCAATAAGATTTTTTAAGAAAAAAAAATTTAAAAAATTTAAAAAAATTATCTTTAAGCCGCTTTAACCCATTTCCCACTTACTTGCTTTAAACCGCTTTAACATCATACTTTGCTTTGCTTCATAAGTCTCCTCTAACAGCTAACCAATCAACTCATGCATCAGCTAACCAACAAACCCATCAGCCAGACAATCGCTTAACCTTTTTCCTCCCCCATCAACCAACGCGTCATGCAATGACTAACCGGTTTATGGGTTAGTGGGTAGGTTAAGATTTTTGATAAAAAAAAAAAATTTGTGTGGAACGGTTTATAGATTTTTTTAAGAAAAAATAAAAATTGAATTTTTAAATAAATCTCTCACAAATAGTATATAGCAAAAAACATGAATAAATTTGCTAGTATACGTACAAAAGAAAAAATACTTGGAAGAACCATTGCTTACGACTCTTCTAAAGAATGGAGCATACTAGAAGTAATGGAGTTTACGGATGATTTTATTAAAATAATTATAGGTCAAGTTAATGAAGAATGTGGTAATAAAGAACTTTCTAATATTTGTGGTATTATTGATAAAAAAAAGAAATTTAAAGGCAGAAACAAAAAAGATGAAATGATAAATTTTATTGATGAGCATATAAAAAATGTATATAATTTAATGAAAAAGAAAGCTACTTTATTTAATAAGGAGGAAGAAGATAAAACTAATAGACACCATTTAAAACTAAGAAGAGAAATAATAAATAATTTTAAAATGTTAAATACAGTTTATACTATAACAGCATTTACAGCAAGTGCTTTTAACGGATTATTAAAATACAATAAAAAACCAGAAAAATAAATAAAAATGCAATCAGTTATAAAAAATTGTATTTCTTTTTGTTAAGAAATAAAAAAATAAATTAAGTAAAAAAATTTATTTATTAAAAAATAATAATGGAAGATAAAATAAAAAGGTTTCCACCTCAGATAAAATATCCAGTTTTATTTTATCCAAGAAATTTTATACCATATTCATTATCTCACATGAAAAGTAGTGTTGATGATTTTAATTTAAATATTGATTTAGAAAAAGCTATTACTTTAAAAGAAAAATATGAAAAATTAAAAAACGGAATAAACTATAAAACTGAGAAAAAAATACAATATGGAAAAGAAACTTATATAAATGTTTTGCAAGATTTAAAGAATCACGTACTTTTACTTAACACGAAAGAAAAATATAGAAATACTTTAACAAAAGAAGATTTAGAGACAATTGAAAAAATAAATGAAGAAGTAGTCATCATTAATAACTTAGTATTAGATTATAATGAAAAAAGAAGTGGGTTATGTAAAAAAATGGATGAATTAACAAATTGGAAAGATTATATAATTTTTGATGGTAAAAAATATGGGCTTTATAAGTATTATTATCCCCATCTTCATCTTGAAAATGATTGCTATGGTTTATTTAAAACTAGACACAAAGAAGAAGGTTTATTTTATAAAATAAAAAACTATCTAACAGGCTCTAATTATAAAAACATTACTCAAGAATGTGCAACGTGTGGTATAATTAAAAAGACAACAGTAAACGAAAATTTGTAATTTTTATTTGTTTTTATCACAAATAAAAATTTATTTTTTGTATTCCTCTATCCTATGATGCCCCCAAGCAAGTGTATGAATTTTATCAGGTAAAATAAACCTTTTATCATCATTTGCACTTAATGCTATTTTATTAATTTCTTCTGTATAAATTTGATGCTTATAACTTCTTATATTTGTCATAGTTCTATGTTGAATATTATTTTTTTCTAAACAATTCAGATAATCCTGATGTGTTATAGTTTTCTTAATTATATTTTTCTTAATCCCCTTACATTTTCTATTTCCCCCCCCCCCCCATCATCCATTTTAATACTGTACATTTTTGGTTTTAATCCAATACATTCTTCTATTTCCTTTCCATTTGTTTCATCCTTAAACATGCCAATCACCTTTTTATTTATACCAACTGGAATACCTGAAGGATGTCCCTCTTTTGGATAATCACTTGTATCAAACTTTTCTTTAACATCATCTGTAATATCTTTATAAAAATCTTCTGTTTTAATTTCATACAATAAACTATCAGTATCAGTAAGTCCTAAAGTTGCTCTATCCCCATATTTTGCTTTAATATAGTTATAGTGAAAATCATACATCAATGTTTTACTTAACTCAAGAATGGAAAACCCTAAATATATTGGCTTGTCAAATTTTATCTGTGTTTTTCCCATATGAATGCTTATTAAATTTTCATTAAATATTTCTAAATGTTTAAAGTTTGGTTTGTTTACGTATTTCTTGGCTGATTTCCTACTTCCGACAAGTCTAACATTTACCCTTTTTCTTATATTTTCCATAGTTTTACCAAATACTGAATTATTCATTAACTTATAAAAATCCTTTTCAAAATCATTTTTTGCTTTTGCTCTTAGTTGTGTGTTTAAATCAATGTATTGTTTTAACCAATCACTCTCTTTAAACTTAATTCCACTATGTATCTTCTTCAATTTTAAACCAAGACTTAAACACTGTTTTAAACTTACATAATGTATAATATATTTCTTTTTATCATTTAAATTTGGTATTAATTTTTCAACTCTATTAACTTTAATTCTCTCCGCAGCAAGAGGAAGCTCATTAAAATAATCATGCAGCTTTTTAGGAACATCTAAATCAACTTCTAAAAAACAGGAATGCCGCTCCCAGTTGTTTAATTCCTTTTCTGTCATCCATTTAAATCCATCAATTGGAAGCTTCTGACTCATTGCCCAACCATACAAGTTATTTGCGTCTAAATATTTACAAAATACTGAAGACATATTTGAATTATACTTTTTACCTAAATATTTATTATTTGCTTTTATGTGCCTTTTAACAATCATCGAAATTCCACCCCTAATCCCCCTTTCAATAAATTGGATTTTATTTTCATCTCTAATCAGTTTTAACTTAACACCAGTTAACTTTAATGCAGCATCCCAAGCTAAACCAGGTGTAGTAAAATACCAGGCAGGGTCTAATTTATAAGTGTTAAAACAAACTTCTCTAAAACTTTCAAACACATCAGCTAAAAGAAGAACATCCGTTTTTAAATATAAATCATGATATTCACCAAGAGTTTTAATTTTAAATGTTTTCCATACCTTTTTTGCATGTTTATAATCTTCTTCTGTAATTCCTTCCCTAGTAAGTTTTGAATAAAATGCTTCTATAGGTGGTAATTGTGTTTCATTAAGCCTTTCTAAAGAATCAATATATTCATTTGGATAAACACCCTTTCTACGAAGAAGTTTAAACTCTTCTTCTTTTGGAAATTCACTTTTTAAGTTTTTGAATTGATAATCTTTTAAATTTTCTGCTAGTTTTGCTAAACTACTACCCATAAATTTAAAACTATCTAAAAACCTAATATCCTTATAAATATCTTTACTTTTATACTGACCTACTAAAGTTTTTTTTGTAAAGCTTATATATTTTTCTTCATTATTTGGAATTACATTAATTTCCCCCTCACTAACACCAAGATTTTTAACAAACAAATGTGTATCATATCCAGACAAATTATGAAAGAAAACAGGGAGAAAGTTTGGTTTACGAAAGTTAAGATTACATTTATTATGTGCTGCTCCTCTATATCTACCACTAAAATGACAGTGGTCTCTTACTTTTTTCCATCTATCTTCATCTTTTTCCTTTTTCTTTCCTTTTTCTTCCTCTTCTTCCACTCCATCTTCTTCATTGCTTTCCTCTTCTTCATCACTTTCTTCTTCCTCTCCAAACTTCTTATTACAAAGATAACAAGTATCTGCCTTATTAAAATCTTCTACATCCTCTGCGGTAAGTATCATATCTTTTTTTGGTAATTTAAAAATCTCTTTGGTCAGACTTTCTATTTCTTCCACAAACTTTTCCTCCGCATTTTCCCCTCGATATAGTAACAATCTAGACTTAAAAACATTTTCATCAAAACTTTTTAAAAAGAAAGCATAGCCTGTTGGGACATGCATATGAATTTTTGTTGTTGAACTTTTACTTGGGTCTGGTTTTGCATGTTGTATTGGTACAAGCATCGTTTCAAAATCGCCATAAACAACAAAAGGATGCCATTGTGTTTTAACCCAGTTTTTAAACATTACTGTACACTGGTTTTTTGAAGGCATTTTAATTCTTACAGCATCTTCATCATAACAATACTCTCGATGATTTTTTAAAACGCTTTCACTTGTAAAATGACCTAAACAACTCCAACAAAAAGAAAGTTTATGTCCATCTTTGGATATTTTTGATGCTAATAGTGCACTTGGATTTTTTACCCAAACATAATGGCTATTTTTATCTTCATCTTTTATTAACAAAAGAACAACTAAATGTTTTCTACCAAAAGTTTCTTTTCTTTGTCTTCTAAGAGGATATAACCCATCTTTCTCATCATAACCTATAACAACGATAGAAAAATCCGGATTTTGATTTTCAAATTTATTAATATCACATAACTTAACAGGACATTCTATCCCTTCATATTTAATTCTTGGATTTGTTCTTTTAATTTTTTATCAGGTATTTGAGGATTTTCTTTTTTTGGATAAACTACCCTCATAACACAATATAAAAAACAGTTATGATCTTCTTTGTTTTGAATATTAACAAGCCCATTTCTGTTATTTGCTCTTTTTAATCCTGCTGGTAAAGGCATCCATGAACCTGCAAGCCCCTCCCATGATTGTCTATTTTCTACAACATGCAATGTTAAGCTTATAACCCCCTCAAATCTCCAACCAGTTCCTTGTATTAAAAAAGTTTCGAAATTTCTCATAATTCGTTCTACCATTTCATCATAAGTTTCATTTACATCACGTTCCCTTGTAATAATTTCATGGTGTGAAGAAAGTTTAACTTCTTTATATTCAATGTCTTGCCCTCTTCTCCTTGAAAATAAACATAGTAGTTCTAGCTTTACCTTTGTATTTCTATTGTTTCTTAAAAAATTAGTTATGCTTTCTTTACTTAATTCTAAAAAATCATTTGCTCCCCATCCCCCCACTCCATCTATAACATGCTGTGTTGCAAATTCTCTTAATGCCGACGCTTCTTGCCTTAATTCAGTGTTTGGCATTTCTCTTCTCGGTAAGTCTTCTTCTACATTTTCTAAAACTTCGTTTAAAACTTGTGGAATCTGCTCTTCTGGAACATTACCAGTCATCCAATTAGTAAAATTTCTTACTCTTCTTCTAACACTCTGAGGAATTACTGCTGATACAGCCCTTTGTGCACCACTATATAAATTAGATGCAATTGATTGACCAACATTTGTTAATCTATTGATAAATCTTCGTGAAAAAGAATTCATTGCTATAATTTATAAATAGAAAAATTTTTCTTAAGTCAAATTTTATTATTTTTCATAAATAATAAAATTATTGAATATCAATTTTATATTTACCATTCCATACTCTACCATTCCAATTCTCAATCGTTTGTGGTCATCAGTCAATATACTTACTAGCCTTATAAATTGATGGAAACTCTTTCACCTCTTCAGTTTCTACATCCTTTAAGGTAACCCTCTTTGGGTTTTTAGCAATATCCTTTAATCTTTCATAATTAGGTGTTTTCTTAAGTGGTATAGCTTCTTCAGGATACAATCCATGCTCCTTTAAAACATCAATATACTTTTTCTTGTTCCAATAGGAATACCACTTAATATTATTATCTGTTAATATCTTTTTAAAATCAGCAACCTTTTTCATTTTTTATTTAAGTAAAAATTTACTTAATACACTACACTCATTTTATTTCCATCACTCTGAAAGTTAATTAGTCTATCACTAAGTAAAACTGCATAAGCTACAGCGTCTGGTGGTGCATTTGCATCAAATGTTGCTTTAACGTGAATATCAGTAACAGAATACTTAAGTCTTTCACTTTGTTTACTTAAATCAAACACAAACAAAGGATAAAGGGTTTTGTAATCTGAAGGAGTTATATTTGGGTTTGATACTAATTCATCCATGTTAAAAAACTTTTTTCTAAATGAAGCAGCTTCACCATATATTCTACTAAATTGATTAGCAGTAAAATTTATATTATAATCATATATTGGATATTTTTTTTAACCTAACATTACATAAATATTATTAACTCTTAAGTTGTCAAATATAGCTGGGTTTTGTTCCTGGTCATCATTTCTTCCATTTGGTGCATCATTCTATATCCAACAGGGAATTTTTCTTTCTTCTCAATAAATTTAAAAAGTTGCAGCTTATGACTATCTTCCGGTGTTACATGCGGCATAAACCAAGATACCTTCAGTAAATTAACTCTACCAGCATCGGTACCACCAGCTCTATAAATTGCGTCATCATCATGGTCTCTTGTTAAGGTTAAAGTTTGTTTCATACCATATAAAATTTTGTTATAATCTTCACAAAAGCCAAATATATGTTTCAAAGGTATCCTAAAACTAAATGTTCCAACAGGAATTGAACTAAAAATATAATCCCTTCTTATCTTAAAACCTGTATTATTAACAGCATCAGCTGTTGCAGTGGTATCTTTATACCACAGCTGGTTTAACCCTTGTGATTTAGAAAAGTCATCTGGGTATTTTAACAACCCAAGCATTGTTGTAGACGTACCAGGGTAAATATTATATTCTATCTCTTGTCCACTAAGTTGATATCTGGCAGCTTTAAACAAAAACATTATTCCATTATTTATTAAGGTAACCGCATTAGCAGCTCCATAAACAGTCCCATCATTTTTTACTAATTCACCTATAATTTCTAAATATGACTCAGAAGGATGATAAAAAATATCTTGAGTTTCAATATCAGTCCTAATATTTCCTCCAGGGTTGTTTAGATTGGTTCCTGTAATAGGTAGATATTCATAATACTCATATTCATCAATACTATCACCCCCATCTCTTTCAATTGACGCTTTAATGTTTAAAATACTATTCATTTTATTATATACAATTATAATTTTTAAGTCAAAATTAGAATTGTTTTAATATTCTATCCATAGTTGAGGGAATGATTTGTTTTCATCATTTACATACACACCCTTAAGTTTAATATTTTTTAGTTTTTCTATTGTTCGGTTTTTTCTTATTTTAGGATATACTCTATTTCCATAAAGAATGGTTATATTAGGCATACCATTTTTTTCTAGATATTGATTTACATCTTCTTCAAATTCCTTAATGATATCAGCTTTTTCAGGTGATAATTTTAAAACAACTTTATTATAATCGTATTCTGTATTACTACAATCTAATACTTCACATTCATCATCAAGTTTTAGATTACCATATAGGATACTAACCCTTTTTGAATTATATTTTTCATAAAGTCTTAAATTGAATTTTAGATTTGTCATTCTTTTTTATTTAATGTAATAATTTACTTAACTTAAATTTCATAATACTTTAACTCCGCCACCCTTACTATTTAATTTCTTAACTAAATCTTGAATAGCAATGGCACTACCATCTATTAAGGTGTTAATATTTTGCATTGCAGGTTGAGTTGTTGTAGTAGGCTTTTGAGTATATTTTTCTATAATCTTTTTAGATTTCGGTGTTAAAGCCTTTTGAACTAACTTTTTACCTGCATCAACCGCAGCACTCTTTCCAACCTCTAACGCTTTCTTTGCTCCTTCCTTAGCTACACTCTTACCAACATCAACTGCTGAAGATGCAATTTGTTTAGCTGCGCTGCTTGTAAATAGTCTTGCAAGAAAATTAGCAAAAGTATCAAATATCCCCGAACCTCCATAAGCATAACTTCTTTTAAATCCTCTCTGTTGTGATGTAATCATTTTTTAGTATTGACATTAATTTTTTATAAGTTTTTGTATTTAATATACGTTGTCTTTTTAATTCATCACAAATACTTACCAACTCATTTCTTACACCTGTATTACCAGCTTCTTTACTTGCCATTAAGAGGTCTAATCTTTCTAATAGTGCGTTAGGGTCAGATGGGATAATAGTAATTCCATATCCTTTTTTAATACTTCTCCAAAGAGGTTCAATCAGTTTCTTCCATTTTTCCCCCCTGTTGCTTTTTGGGTGGGGGTCTTTTGGGTTATTACCACGGTGCATAACATTGGTAGTCTTTAATATTTCATCATACATAATTTCATCATCTACACTATACTCTTCTCTAGAAGGGGGATTTTTAGATGTAATAAGTTTCCATAATCCATCTGTTGATGAGTATTTCTTACCATTAATAATAATATATTCACCATCGTAATCAACCAATTTATCACCCATATAATAATTATTACCAATTTTTTCAATACCAAATATTTCATCCATTTTTCCTTTATTAAAACTTAACATTTTATTATATTTTTATCTATTTTTGTAAGTCCTTCATAATCCTCTTCAGGAATTAATTGTTGAGGTAACAACTGTTCAATCCCCTCTTTAATAGGTTTAAACCCTTCTGTTATCTCCTTTGTTGCAGCTTTTTGTGTTTCTGTAATAGATCTAAAAAACTTAGAAAGGTCTGTTTGTAATTCAATTTCACCCGTTCTCTCCGCAAGCTGATTATCACGAGTTCTTTTCATTGTTGCAAGATATTCTTTTACTGTTTGTTCCCTTTTCACAGGGTCTTTAATCTTTAAAAACGACATATTTTTTTAAGAAATTAATTTTTTAATTAGTATTATCTATCTCACATGCACAAGAACACTTAAACTTGGGTGTCATGATTTTTAATTTGAATGGCTTCCATTGTGTCTTTCTACTAGTCTGCGAAATTCCTCCCGTGCTTCTATTCTCCCCTTCTCTATTAAACTCTCCTGTTCCTCTAACTTGCTTTTTTTCCTTGACTTACTTCTAATTTCTTCCTTCATGTGTTTGTATTTTTCCAATTCTTCCATAATTAAAGTAAATTCATCATGTTCTATTTTGTTGTCTGATATTGCTTTTGATATATGTGTAAGTAATGTATTTAACTTTGAATCTGCTAGCATTTTAATCTGAAGGTGTTTTTCACTTTTTGTTCTGGTTCTTCTTACCAGAAACTTACCTACTAATGCTGCTAACCCAACAGCTAAAGCACATCCTTCTAGGGCGATCGTTGCAGGTATCGCAACCACAGTTGAGAGTAAAGCAATTCCACCTGCTCCTGCACCTAATGCTAGAACAGTTAGACTAGCTTCAACATTATCTACTGTTTTACTAATCTTTAAATACTTTTTACTTAACTGTTCTCTAACTCTTACTTCATTTTCAAGAAAATCCTGTATCTCTGATATCTTCTTAAGTCTAAATGATTGGCCACTATCTTCTGTTGATATCACTGGTTCTAATGTTGGTGCATTTGGTATATTTCGTGCTTCTGGTAAGTTTGGATAAATCTTTTCTTTTAGCTCCATTTTATTAATTATAACTATTTTTTTAAATTGAATAGTAAAGACGACACAAAAAGGTGTTTTCCTCTATTTTTTTTATTTTATCAGAGTTGTTTGTAATTGTTGTAACCATGTCATCCACTTCTTCTAATGTAACTTCATTTGTTATAGATATCTGTTTAAGTTTTAAAGCATAAGATAGAGAAATTAAAACAAAACCTTTACTCATATTAAAACCCATACCTAAAGCTATTGTTCTTGTTTGTCCTCCTTCTAATACTAAAGGTTGTTGAGTAAAAATATCCCAAGTAACAGGATTAACTTTTTTAGCAGGATACTTAGTTTCAACAGGTTTCCAAAAAATAGTTTTTGGTTGAACTATTTTATGTTTTCCATTTCCAAATTTATGTACGTTCATTTTTTTTAATTTATAATATTGCACCTAATATAGGAATATTAGCAAATGGACTATTAGTCCCTAAAAGAAGACCTTTTCCATCATAAATTTTTGACCCTTGTTTTAAATACAATCCATCACCAACGGAACTCAATCCTTTACCTTTTGCTGGACCAAGATATAAACCTTCTCCATCAGTTTCTACTTGAAATATTTGTCCCCCTTTTTTAAGGTAAAGCCCGTTACCCATTGCTTTTTGAACACCAGAAGAAGCTAGACCAGATAACGCACCAACTCCTATAGCAGGTAAAACGGTTCTTGCTAATGTAGGTAAAACTGATGAAGCTAAACCAGCCAACAAAGGTAAAAATCCACCTTCTACTTTCATATTGTGTTTAAGTTGTCTAGGTGACATTCTAAACGTTGTTCCCTTTCCACCTTTATATGCTTTTGTAAGTTTATTTACTTGTGATTTGGTTAATGCTATTACATCATTACCATGTATATCTTCGTGCTTTAAACGAATACTTGCTGGACTTTTGTTTTTAAAAGCATGTAAAATTTTTTCCTTTTGTCCTTCTGAAATATTTATTTTAGCATTAATGTAGTTTGTCATTTTATATTAATATATTTTTTATTTATCTTGCCTCTCTAATATGAAATCTGATTGTTAAATTCTCCCCTCTAAGATTTAGTAATGTTCCATCTTGGTCTGTAATTGATACATTTAAATCATGTATTTCATTTAATGTTAGAGGAGGATAAACTAAATTTACTGGGTTTTCTATTATTTTATACCCTGGTGATACATTAGGGAAAAAACTGTAAATCGTATTTCTTTGTGAACCATTAACATAACTACCAGAAATTAAATCAATATTAACTAACAAGCTATTAATACTAAGAATATTTACAACATTTTCAGATTCATGAAATCCTTGTAAATATTTTGCTTTGTTAAATCCTAATACTTTTCCGATACTCCTACTTTGGTTAAAATCTACCTGATAACCATTTTCAACATAAAGATTAGATTTTAAAGTATTAGTGTTTGCAGAGATATTAATAAAATATTCTTCATTAACTTGGTCATAATGTCCCCTTTTCCTCATTTCTTGTTGTATTGTATCATTAATATCAACTAAATCATAAGAACCTTCAGCTATTTTTAGTTTTACCCATGTTGCACCATTGTCTGGGGAATAAACAAAAGTTCCATTGTGTTTATCAATATTAGGAAATGAATAGTAAGTTTCAAGGTTAACCAACGCCACTTCATATTCTTTATCTTGGTCTAATTTAAGTGGTGGGTTAAATCTTGTTTTAAAACTTGTTTTGTTGTCGCTTACAATCAACTGAAATGACGTTTTATGGTCAGTATTTTTTACTATCTTTTCAAGTAATTCTTCCATTTTTATATTACTAGAAAAGGATGTTATATTGTAAAAATATATCTTTTTGCTTAAGATATATTTTTTAATAGTAGTTGTGATAGTTTTGTGGTATATAAAAGTTGTCAAAACCACATCTATATTTTCCATCGTTACGGTTCTTAGTTAAATCAATCACAACAAAACCATGTGGTTTTTCCCAACAGTTTTTACAAAAATTGATAAACTCTGTTTTAGTCATATCATCCCCTACATGGTCACTATAAATATGATTAAGATTTTTTAAGTCTTGTCTAAACAAGCATATTAAGTTAGCATTTTCTCTAATAGTTTGACGGGGTAATCTAAAATAATTTTGTGCTAGATAAAAACAATCAGCATTACTATGTCTACCCCTTACATAATAGTTTTCACACTTGTTTTGCCTTTCTAAAAGTAAGTCATCAAATATCATTAAGTTTTTATTTGACGCATTTAAATCTCTTGGGTCAGGAACATCACTAGCATATTCAAAAAATTCACAATTGATATCTGATTTTTCCTTAATTGTTTTTGCCCATTCTTCAACTAATGCAGTAGGTGAAATATCTCGGTTTTGAACTTCATCTTTAAGTGAGAACAACCTTAATATGTATTCTTTTAGTATTTTTTCTTCAAAGGCTTTTTTAAGTATACGATATTCTGGTTGAAATAAACTTTTACCAAAAACGCATAAGTTGTTATAATCTAACCAATCAGGTCTTAACAAAAGGTTAAGTAAAAGTGTAGTTTTACCACATCCTGATTTACCTACTATTAAACCTCTGATGCTCCTAGGTAAAAGGGGATGATTAAATCTTTTTGCTAATACTTCATTCCAAGATAAATTAACAATATCCATTTTATATTAAAAATTTTATTTTAATATAAAAAAATGTATTGCGTTAAATGTAAAAAGAAAACTGATACTACTGATATAGAATGTGTAGTAAGTAAAAATGGTAAAAATATGATGCGTGGAAAATGTGTAAATTGTGGTACAGCTAAAACACAATTTATTAAACAAAAAGAAGGTGGTTCGTTGTTAAACAAAGCAATCAATAACTTACCTGTTGAAATGCATTTACCTGGTCATAATTTTACTGGTCCTGGTACTAAGTTAAAGAAAAGATTAAATCCTGATTTAACACCTAAAAAATGGTCAAAACCTGTAAATCGTGTTGACAAGGCAGCATATCATCATGATATATGTTATCTTAAGCATAATGATACTAAAACACGTAATGATGTGTGTGATGCTAATATGCTTAAAGAGTTAAAGGGTATCTATAATCCAACAATTAAGGAAAGAATGGAAAGAGGATTAGTTTCTTCATTAATTGAAACAAAAAAAAGATTTGGAATGGGAATTAAAAAAAAAATTTAGAAAATATAACATTAGCAGAAGAATTACATAAACCTGTAAAAAGAAAATTTAAGAAAAGGAGAGTTAGAGTAAATGGTATTGATAGGATATGGGCTGCAGATTTAGTAGATATGCAAGCATTTTCTAAACTTAATCGTGGTGTAAAATATCTTCTTGCTGTCATTGACATCTTTTCAAAATATGGCTATCTTATACCATTAAAAGATAAAACTGGAAAATCTGTTTCTATTGCATTGAAGACTATTTTTAAGGAAAGAAAACCTGAGAAAATGTGGGTGGATAAAGGTAAAGAGTTTTATAACAAAGATGTAAAAGATCTGGTTGAATTGTATTCTACTGAAAATGAGGAAAAATCAAGCGTTGTTGAGAGATGGATTAGAACAATGAAAGAAAAAATGTGGAAGTATTTCTCTGCTCACTCAACAAATGTTTATATTAACGTGTTACCAAATCTTGTTAAAGAATATAATAACACGAGGCATTCTTCTATTAAGATGACACCAACTGAAGCAAGTAAAAAGAAGAATGAAAATAAAGTTTGGAGAACATTGTATCCTGATTATAATCAAGTAAAAGATATCAAACCAAAGTTTTCTGTTGGAGACAAAGTAAGGATAAGTAAAAAGAAAAAGACTTTTGAAAAAGGTTATACCACAAGATGGACTGAAGAGGTATTTACAGTTTCAGAAATAAAACATACATCACCTATAACATATAAGATTGAAGATTTAAATGGTGAAGAAATAAAAGGTAGCTTTTATGAACCTGAACTACAAAAAACAAGTCAAGAGGTGTATAGGATAGAAAAGGTTATTAAAAAGGGAAAAAAGAAATCTCTTGTAAAGTGGAAAGGTTATTCTGATGAGTTTAATTCATGGGTTGACAACAGTGCTATTATAAATATTTAAATATATAAAAATGAAAGATATTACAGTTGATAATGTTACTTTAAAAAATAAACCTTTAAGTAATTTTGAACTAAATGATGCTGCAAAAAAATTAAAATTAAAAAATTTTAGAGGAACATTTTTAAGAGATACCATACCAAAAAACAATAAAAAAAAAAAATGAATGTGGTATATTAAACCTTGATGACTCTGGTGGTCCTGGTACTCATTGGGTTGCATGGTTTAAAGATGGTAAAAGAAAAATTTATTTTGATAGTTATGGTATTCAACCACCTAATGAAGTTATAGATTATTTAAAACAACCTATATACTACAATACTGACCAATTACAACATGCAGGTGAAGTATTTTGCGGTCATTTATGTTTGTACATTCTTAAGGAGTTATGTGATAATAATAAATTTCAAGATGTTTTAAATAAACTTTTTTAGTAAAATTAAAAACGATGCCTGTTGATAAATTTGGAAGAATGGATGATGTTAAAACAAACAGTGATGGTGGTGTGTCACTTGCTTACATTACTAGCAACTTTTTACGTAAAGATGGAACAACCACTGTTGTCGGTTCTATAAATATGAATGGCAACACATTAACAATGGTTAGTAATCCAGTAAATCCGCAAGATGTTGCGACAAAGGATTATGTTGATAATACAGCAGGGGGAAGCCATGAATCACCACTATTAAAAGAAAATGGAAATTTTATTGCTACTGCTCCATTCAATATGGGTTTTAAAAAAATACATAATCTACATGACCCTGAAGAACCGCATGATGCTGCTACAAGAAGTTATGTGGATAAGGTTAGTAGAGAAAGTGTCATTGTTAAACGTAATGATGGAAGATTTGTTGCTACAGGAAATATAGATATGAGGAATTATGGGTTAATTAATGTCCTGTCACCGGCTGAACCTGATGATGTAGCAACAAAGGGGTATGTTGATAGTCAATCCTCACCATTTTTGTATAACCCCACTGATAACTTTTATACTGCAATAGGAGAAATATCTATGGGTAACCGGCGAATTCATTTTGTTGCTTCTCCAATTGAAAATAGTCATGCAGCGAATAAGCTTTACGTAGATAGTGTTTTTGAGATGGCTACCGCAGGTGAAAAGGCTTTGACAAAAAACCAAGACGGGTCTTTTTCAATGGCTGGTAAAATAGATATGGGTGGAAACTCAATTACTGGTTTACCAAATCCAATAAATCTTAACGCTGCTGCTAATAAAAATTACGTTGATAATGGTGGTGCCATTGCAAAAAATCCGGATGGAAGCTTTACAGCAATATCTGATGTAGATTTTCAAGGTTTTTCTATAAAAAACGCTGCGGCACCTGTAGATGTGAGAGATTTAGTAATAAAATCCTACGTGGATGAAAGGGTATCGCTTCCTAAAACAATTATAAGCGTGTGTGCCGAGGAACAAGGTCCTTTAACAGATGGTAATTATGAGTTTTCTTTTGGTAATGGGAGTGCCGGAGTAAGTCATGGGATGGGAGGTTATTGTATGTCTGCTCCTGGTAGAATTATAAGAGGGACTTTAATGGTTGTTAAGGGAACCGTATTCTAAAAGAAGAGACAAAAGTTAATATAGTCATAAATGGAGTTGAACAGGTTGACTACTCCATAGTAAAAAAGAAAGGAGAAGGTTGTAGTTGTGTAGTTTTCCCACAACCTTTAGTATTAGACCAATGTGATGTTATAAACTTTATAACAAGGTCAAATAATCCTAATGCTAAAAATGCATATTTAACGATACTGATAGAGTTAGACTTGTAAAAATATTTAACCCAGTAAAGGGTTAGATATTCCTATTAAATTTCATTTTTGATATCACTAACAGTTTTACAAAGTGGACATTTATTTGAGTTTTTGTTAGTATTATCACAATCTAAGCATATACATATATGACCACATTTAGTAAAAAGTATATTTGTTTCTTTTTCAAGGCATATAACACATTTTTCTTCTTTAAAGGTGTTTATTGGTTTTAATTCACTTAGATAATCTAAATCAAATCCATCTTCATCTTCTTCATCATCTATAGCTTCTATAACAACCGCAGGTTCTTCCACAATTACAAAGTTTCCAAAATGTATTTGATTTAATGGAGCTGCTGATTGTACAAACATTGGACCAGGCGCACCTATATAACCGTGATGTGTATCAATTCTACCCAGTGCTACACTTCTTCTTAACAATTTCTCTAAACTTCCCCAATATTCACCATAATATTCAGCAAAAGATGTAAAATTAAAATGCTCTGCAGGATGGATATTTTCAAATGTAAGAATAGGTAATATACTAAAAGTAACTGGTGTTAGTTCTCTTTCATCATGTTTAAGTAAATCAAGTAAAGCATTTTTATAAGTACTTAAAAAGTTATCACTTTGGTTATATGGTACCCTAATACCAGAAAAAACAGGTTGATGTAAACAACGATACATTCTATTCTCTTCATCTCTATGATTTTCACGTAAATCTGGCCATGATGCAATTAGTGTTGTATCAAATCCACTATTATTTAATCTGTGATTACTATATTTATAATAAACAAAAGAAAGTGATTTTGAAAACGCATAAAGAAAGTCTCTGATACCTGTATCATAACAAATTACATAAAATTTTCTATCTTTAACATATGTATTTTTAAAAGAACGGAAACTTTTCAAAGTTTCTTCTATCTTATTAATTTCTTTACAAGTAAGCTTGTCTAACACACTCATTTTTATATACTATTTGTGAGAGATTTATTTAAAAATTCAATTTTTATTTTTTCTTAAAAAAATCTATAAACCGTTCCACACAAATTTTTTTTTTTTTTTATCAAAAATCTTAACCCACCCACTAACCCATAAACCGGTTAGTCATTGCATGACGCGTTGGTTGATGGGGGAGGAAAAAGGTTAAGCGATTGTCTGGCTGATGGGTTTGTTGGTTAGCTGATGCATGAGTTGATTGGTTAGCTGTTAGAGGAGACTTATGAAGCAAAGCAAAGTATGATGTTAAAGCGGTTTAAAGCAAGTAAGTGGGAAATGGGTTAAAGCGGCTTAAAGATAATTTTTTTAATTTTTTTAATTTTTTTTTCTTAAAAAATCTTATTGAAGCCTTATTGAAGCCTTATTAAAGCCCCATCGAAGTCGGCAACTGAAATTTTTTTTTTTTATTTTTTTTTTTTGAAAATTTTTCTCTAACCACTGCCACAATCAATCGATTATTGCTTCAGTTGAATATTGCTTTAATCAAATATCGCTTCAATTGAATATCGCTTCAATTGAATATCGCTTCAATCAACTCATTGACGCATTGAAACGCGCTTGGACGCTGATATCTTAGTATGAAAGGTATTAGACGGTTTTTTGCTCTAATTGGTAAAACACCTACTACTTTCGTTCGTTCATTCATTCATTCATTCACTCATTCATTCCTCCCCTTTCCCTTTCTTTCTGTATGTTTTTCCTCTTACTCTTTTTGAAAGATAGAATTTCGTGAAAATATTTCAAAGTATGAAAAATATTCCAAAAAAAATATGAGATAAAATAATTATTCATTTACTTCTTTTCTAGTGGGTCTTTCTTTTCTTTCTTTAAGTTCTGATAAGAAATGCTGAAATGAAAACTTAAACTTTTTTCTGAAAAAAAAAAATGGCAATGTCGGAAATGAAGACATTGTGACGAAAGAAGAAATTGCTCAATATGAGCAATTTCTTCTTTTGTCATAATGTTTTCAATTGCCTGTTTACTATGATGCAGATCTATGCATCTAATGAAAAAAAGAATATAATACCAGTGGTAGAAGGGTGTTTAATCATTTTGAACAGATGCGCTTGTTATAAAGCTATGAATTCTCATCATTTTGAACTTTCCAGGTATCATTTTCAAACCACTGTCAGTTTTTTTTTTAACCTCTCACTGTTTAATTAGAATTGTTGGGAACGAAAAATTTCATCCTTACTTCTGGCACGAAATTCTAGCGCATATGTTACCAGCAATTATTATTCAGTATAAAGGTCTGGATGATTTTTTTTTTTTTTTTTTTCAGTTTTTTTTAAAACTTTTAATTGTCAATCAGTTTTTGATGCAGGAGCTTTTAATAATGTGATTGATTGATTGATTGATTGATTGATTACTTCAGATACTTCAGAGCCCTAAGCTAGTACTGGTCAACCCAGGGAATACATGAATTTGTGAGCTGTCGCCCTGATATAACTGAAATAATATTGAAAGCGGCGTAAAACACCATTCAGTCAATCAATCAATCTTTCTTTCTTTCTTTTTTTCTTTCTTTCTTTTTACTTATCGCGGTTTTCAACTTGTTTTCAGCTTTATCGCGGCTGCCAAGTGCACCTATTCATGCTTTCCTCGATTTTCATTCACCAGTGCTTCATACCAAATTCTCACCAGGCCAATGGTTGCATTCCTACACAAATGTCGTGAAAACAATACTTAGCAGCAAGAGACGAATGAATTATGTCCCAATGGTAACAGGTATTCTGTCGATCCTTCACAGGGAATTTTGGTAGAGATAGAAACAGCGACACCGTGGATTATAACCCCTGCAGGTTACTGACTGAGATACCAGGCGCGGTAAATACTATTCGGCAACGGCGTGAATCATCATTTATAATGAGCTATGCTCTGGCTAAAGGGGACTTAATGCATCTCCGTGATGCATGATACAAAGCAAGTCATCACATAATCATGGATCCATAAAAGCCACATTTTTTTTTAACAAGCGACTTAGTCTGGGGTAGACTGGTCCTTTGGCGTACAGGGAAATGATTAATAGTCCAGATCAGCTTGCGCGGACTGCGCAGGCTGACCTAGGTCGATACTTTTCGCAGATGTATTAGGTTCCCTTTTAACAGAGTATGGCTCAAATATATGAGTCATGCTCTGGCAAAAAGGAACCTCATGCATCCCTGCGATGCATTATACACAGAAAGTCATCATAAACTGTCACAGAAAGTCATCATAACTGTCACAGAAAGTCATCATAATCTGTCACAGAAAGTCATCATGAACTGTCACAGAAAGTCATCATAAACTGTCACAGAAAGTCATCATAAACTGTCACAGAAAGTCATCATAAACTGTAATTTGTCTTACAACCGATTGAATCATTGTGTAGACTCGTCCTTAGACATGCAGAAAATTTACCAAACGCATCGAACCGGGTTAGCCTGCACGGAATGCGCAGCCTGACCTGGGTCGAAATTATTTGCAGATGCATTAAGCCCTCCTTTCACAGACCACGGCTCTAATACTCTTCACCTTTAGGATGCAAATAAAACAAACAGACATTCTCATTATAGAAACACGACCCAGATAATTACACTTTCCAGGTTGCCGTTGTCAAGAGAGTCTGAGCAAAGCGGACAGTGTCGATCAAAGATGTGTGCAAACTGATCTTGACCTACACTTGCTGCAAAGGCAACTACATGTATTGTAGGCGCTTTTAACCCTTTCAGCGCCATAGGCGAAAACAGGGACTTTTGCGGACGGCATAGATCAAGATCAGACTGCACAGAACGTGCATTCTGATCTTTCATCTATACCCTCCGCTTGTTTGGTCAAGCCTGTGTGATAAAAATCTTCCGGAGACTCAGTGGACTGTATTTACAGCCATCAAAAGAGGTGGGGTTTGTTTATTTGGCGCCGAAAGAGTTAACCCTTAAGCTGCTAATCGCGACCAACTGACCTTTTACGGACAGTGTAGATCAAGATCAGACTGCACAGAACGTGCAGTCTGATCTTTGTTCTACACTGTCCGATACGGTATTTTCTTTCCGGTGAAATCAACTTTGAAACCGCAATGTTTGGGCTTTTAGTATTGAATAGAAATTTGCGTTTCATTTATTCAGCAGCTTAAGAGTAAAATAACCCACAATACACAAAAACAACGGAAGTCTAACTATGTGTGAAGAAGTGTTTTGAACGTCTGTTGAGGAAGCTCATACTTAGACTTTTAAATTTCACATGTGAACACTTAACCTCCTCTCCATGGGCCATTTCCTTTATGTTCTTGGGCGACTTATTAAAGCTGAATTTGTTTTGAACCCACGACCCACCCCCTCAAAAAAAAAGGAAAACTGAGTTGTATGAAAAGTAATATAATTTATATTATAAAGTGCCAAGTATGTCAACTCGACCTTTATCGACGGCTGAAAATATAACCCATTACTGGGTTTTTCTTGGAAGTGTGCTTGGGCAAGATACTTTAGAGCCTAGTACTGGTGAGACCAAGGGCATACCTACACATGCGGTTCCTTTTTGATAAGCTTCACCCTGTATTAACAGATATAATGTATAAGATTAGAATTATTACGACTTGTACACGGTCCATCATCACAAAAAATATAGTATTGACATATCATAATAGTCACGTTTGATCACGGGTTGATTCAAAAAGTATTGTGCAACAGATTTCTAAAGAAGTGGAACATGGAATATTGCAATTAATACTAGAGACTCGTCGTAAATATTGACAAAAAACATGTGCATAGAGAAAGAACAGTCATACAAAATCGAAGAAATAATGGAATAGAACTCAAAATGGAAGTTCTAACAAATTAATTTTATTGTTACTGTTAGTAAAAGTTTTCTTTTTTAGACGTAATATGTCCAACTGTATTACTTATCCCGAACACCACCTAGAGTCAATTGTCAACATCATATTTACATATTTCTAAAGTCGAATGGAAATAGTCGTTACTTTTATCGTGCTCTGCAATAATTCATCTTCAATCTGGTACATAGAATGGAACAAACGGATGAATATTAAGGGGATAATAAGTATCAAAACTATTGAAGCACACAAGGTTTTTTCTGTTCTCACCGTGAGATGGAAATTCTAATGCCGCAGTAAAGATATTGAACGCATCTGAGAAGTCAATAAAATTTGAATATCACCCTCGAAATACATTCGGCATACCTCGGGTGATTCGCTGATCAAATCCCTCGGCTGTATCACTTAGCTTGATATGCACCTACATGGTACATTTCGCACGTTTCCGGAAGCACACCATTTTACCGTTATTGAAATTGTAAGGCTCCTCTTAAAAAAGAAAAAAAACGAGTCAATTTTCTATCGTTATCTTTCTAAGAATATTTCAGTCGGCAAACAGTTTGTACAATTAATTTTTAGCATGGTTTATCAATTCCGTTCGGGGCTTTCATCGACAGATCGATAGACGTGAATAACTCCCTCGTGGTTGTTCATGTCGTTGCTAAGCGATTTACAGGGGCGCCGCCATGTTTAAGATCATGTGATTGGTAGTTCAAAATGGAAGCCTCCTTTATACGGACGAGGTTAGATGTAGGTACGGAATCGACCGAGCTGTGACGAGTGCTTCGAAATAATGGCGTAATGCTAAAAATAGTTTCAGATTCGTCCAATATGCCATATGGGAAGAGAGATATTTGCCCACCCCCCAGGTTTCTACCTTAATTAATTACTTAACCCTTCGGCTGCTAAGCGCGACCCACTGACCTTTTGCGGACAGTGTAGATCAAATTCAGACTGCACAGAACGTGCAGTCTGATCTTGGATCTACACTCTCCGGTAAGGAGATATTCTTTTCCTAAAAAATATGTTTGAAATAGCATTACTCGCGATTTTACCATTGGTCTGAAAATTTCATTTCAGTTATTCAACAGGATAAGGTTTAATATTAATCCGTTTATTTCATTCCATGTATTAGATCAAAGATTGTTTACCGTAGAATTCGATGAAAATAGCGACCTACTCCATCCTAATTTAGAAATGTATGAAAAGTACTGACACATGATGGGGGAGGGGTCATGTACGGCAGGTTATACCGTTGGACACCTTGTCTTAATTATTAACCCTTAGAGCGCCGAATAAACCTATCAGACATTTGGATCCTAGAAATACAAGCCAAGAAACTGCAGTTTCATGGTTCTTTTCGTCCATAGTGTTTCAGCTAAGTGGACAGTTTAGATCAACGACCAGGCTACACGTTTTGTGCAGCCTGATCTTAATCTACATTGGCTGCAAAGGCAACTACAGTAATGAAAGGCGCTTTAACTCTTTACAAAACGACAAAATTTGAGACCACTCCAAATTGAAAGCAGTTGCAGACGACAAAATAAATGTGACTGAAATATTGAAATTTGTTTAAGTAAGGGTAGAAAACATTGTAGGAAAAGGAGAAAATGCTGGTTACCAGCATTTTCTCCTTTTTCCACAATGTTTTCAAAAGGCTTCTTTCTCAGGGTAGTTAAAAGTCAGGATTGTGTGGTAAAGAGGTTAAGGATTAAGTTACAGGCGGAGTATTTCAAAATCCATGTAGGTTTGCATGCATGAATATGTTTTTAGCATGAGTCCAGATTGTAATGAATTTTTGATCACTCCCTATCGCGGTCTCCTTTCACGATTTTGATATCTCTGTGGCAATGGACTGTTAATCGGTTGTTTAATCAATAAAGTCATCTTTGAAAAAGTAATGTCCGAATATTAAAAAAGGAAAAAGAATAATCGGACTGGACTCCAGGCTAATGTGCGCTGTCAACATGGTATGACTGAATTAATATTGAAACAATGTAAACCATTGGAACCCAGACATAATTTTATCTCGTAGGCTTGGCTAAACAAGCGGACGGCATAGATCCAAGATCAGACAGCACGTTTTGTGCAGTCTGATCTTGATCTATGCCGTCCGCTAAAACCCATTTTTTTCTATTCATTTTTTTTTTTTTTCAAATGCTGTCAAAGGATCTCGAACTCACAACCGATTGCAGACTGACCCTGCTGCATAGGATACAGTATCTATCGGACGTGTTCAATACGGCCATAGGTTATAAATCACCAGGTTATTTTACTTGTTGAAATTATAAAGGCATTCGAAATATCAATGAAAAAAATATAGATATTAACATTCGAGAGGGGGGAGGGCGAGAGTGAGAGAGATATATCGAGTGACAGACAGACAGGCAGACAGATAGACATATTTTTTCTCCATAAACTCACCCGGGCTTGCTTTTAATTTTAGTTCCCTCGACAGAATTTGTAAAAATGTCTAATTTTGTCTCTTGAGCAAAACTAAAGCTTAATCCAGCACAAATAACAAACGCAATAAAACTTGAAAGTTCCATTTTTTCCCCAGATATGTGTGCGTCTTTCAACTTCAGTACCCTGTTTCTGAGTCTCCCCTCGCGCGAAACAGCATCCCGTTTATTCTCCGGCTACGAATGTAATACGCCGAAAAACGTTTTGACCCTGCACTCTTTACCACACAAATAAATCCTAGACATGTTTAACTTTAGAACATTTGCAGATGACGGAATTGAATTAAATGTATCTGTCTTTAAAGGTGTAGCAAAACAGTGTGTGAAAAGGAGAAAATGCTGGGTACCAGCATTTTCTCCTTTTCTCACAATGTTTTCAAAAGTCGTCTCCCTCGAGATCATTAAAACTCAGGATTGTTTGCTTAAGGTTTAACTGCTAATTACATTAATGAAAAGAAGACTTGCGATTCAAAACGATTTTATAGTTGTTTGAGGAATTCGCCTTATTGAACAGTGTACAGTCTGATCTTGATTTGCACTCCTCTCAAAAGCTCCTTAACCCTTTACCAAACAATCTGGAGTTTTAACGACCCTAAGAAAAATGGCTTTTGAAACATGGTGGGAAAAGGAGAGATTGCTGGCAACCAGAATTTTCTTTTTTCACCATGTTTTCTAAACACAAAAACCATTATTTGAAGCACTTTAATTTGTCGTCTGCAAATACTTTCAGTTTGGACCAGTCCCTTTTTTTTTTGGGGGGGGGGGGGGGAGGCGGGAGGGTTGAGTCACTTTAAGCAGCCAGATATGTTAACACTTTCATGAAAATAGTCAATCCTGCAGATATTTTTTTCGCTACAGAATACTTTCGTAAACATTGTGACAAAAGGAGACAGTTGCTTGTGACGAACATTTTCTCCTGTTGCCACATTTTTTTTACTTTTTCGCGAGTCTGGAAAACAATGCAGAAAAAAAAATGCCGTTTATACCCTTCAACAAACTTTACGATCCTGACGAATATGGTTTTTTGAAAACATTGTGGAAAAGGGTTAGAACGCTGGGGTCTAGTATTTCCTCCGTTTGTTCCCAATAACGTTTTTTCTTTATGTACATATATCCTATCAAAGAAAGGTCCAGACATGTAAGCCTCAATCCAATTGGTCGTCTGCAAGTGCTGTCATCTGTTTCCGACACACTTCCGAGTTTTACCCCTTTCCCAAACGACAGATTTTGGACTGGTCCAAATTGAAAGAGTTTGCAGACGACAATTTTAAATTTGATGAAAATGGCAGAAAGTTATCAAAAAAGGTAGAAAACACTGTGGGAAAAGGAGAAATTGCTCGTTACGAGCAATTTCTCCTTTTCCCACAGTGTTTTCAACAGACTTGTACTGCAGACACGTGAAAACAAGGGCTTGTTTGGAAAAGGGTTAAAGGACCCTAACAGAGAAGGCTATTGAAAAAAAAAATGTAGGAAAAGGAGAAAATACTGGTTACCAGCATTTTCTCCTTTTCCCCAAAAAATATTTTCCTGTGAAAGACAACTGTCGTCTTTTAACTTTTTACCACAACATGTTGGGCTTGTCCAAATTTATTTAGCATTTGCAGACGACAAACTAAAAGTGGGGCTCAACTGACGGAATTCGTGTCTAAAAAGAGTAGAGCACACCCCGGGAATAGTAGAATATGCTGGTCACCAGCCTACTTCCTCAGGGTCGTTAAAACTCTGAATTGTGTGGTAAAGGGTTAACCTTTATCCTGCAAAATAAATTAAATGAAACTTTTCAAGCCGATTGTAAAATCTCAAATGTTGCTATTTCAAAGAAAAAAAAATCTCCTGATCGGTCAGTGTAGATGAAAGATCAGACTGCATGTTATGTGATCTGATCTAAACTGTCCGCAAAAAGGTCAGTGAGTAAAATTCCAAATGCTACTATTTCAATCTTGTTTTTGGGAGAAAAAATCTCCCTATAGGACAGTGTAGATCAAAGATCAGACTGCACGTTCTGTGCAGTCTGATTTTGATCTACACTGTCCGCAAAAGGTCAGTGAGTAAAAACCCAAACGTTGCTATTTCAAACTTAAAAAAAAAACCTCCTTATTGGACAGTGTAGATCAAAGATTAGACTGCATGTTCTGTGCAGTCTGATCTTGATCTGTCCGCAAAAGGTCAGTGAGTCGCGCTTAGCAGCTTAAGGTTTAAGCCTCATTCTTATCGGTCGTCCACATATGCCTTAAATTTTGACGAGCTTGAAAATGTCGTCTGGTAAAGGGTTAAACTTTTTTGTTTCCGTCTTACAGCGGATCTTTTTTGAAAACATTGTGGCACTTTCTCCTGTTGCCACATTGTTTCACGTATGTCAATTTTGTTATTAATAGATCTTCTTTAATCATGTTTTAAAGGGGTTGTTACAAAATGGCTGCTAGAGGTTAGGTGCTAACTCTGTACCAAACAACAAATTTTAAGACTAGTGGCAATTGAGAGTATTTGCAGACGACAGAAGAGCTGACACAAATTATCCGATCTGTAATATTTAGATGGAGTAGAAAGCATTGTGGGAAAAGGAGAAGATACTGTTATTAGTATTTTCTTTTTTTTTCTTTTTTTTCCCTACATTGTTTTCAAAAGCCTTTTACTTCTGGGCTGTGTTGTAAAGGGATATCACTGTACCAGATAATCTAATATAAGAAGGGTAGGCCTTTGACAACATTGGGGGAAAAGGAAACTGTTGAAAACATTTCTATTTTTCTCACAATGTTTTCTAAGCGATAAGAAATCAGCTTTAAATCGTTTTGTAATATGTCGTCTGCAGATTCTCTCGATTTGGAAGAGTCTAAAAGCTGTCATTTGGAAACAGTTTACTGTATTGGTTAACCCCTTACCAGACGATAAAATTTTGGCCTTGTCCAAATTGAAAGCATTTGCAGACGACAATTTCTATGTGGCTCAAATGGTGCAATTTTTCTTTGATAGGGTAGAAAACATTGTGGGAAAAGGTGAAAATGCTGGTAACCAGCATTTTCTCCTTTTCCCACAATGTTTTCAAAAGGTTTCTTTCCCAGGGGCGTCAAAAGGCGGCATCGTGCGGTAAAGGGTTAATTAATACTGGGCTGACCAAAACCGAGTACACAGGACACTATGTAAATAATGTGGGTTGTGTATCTTGTGAAAAGATTAAAAAAAGATTGAAAACATTGTACGAAAAGAAGAAAATACCGTTATAGATCCACGTCAGTTCTTTGGGAAAACAACAAAATAGCAATAGAAAAAATTATTCCTCATGCTGCTTGGCGCGACGGAAGGAACGTTTGCGGACAGAGTAGATTAAAATCAGACTGCACAGAATGTGCAGTCTGATCTTGGATTTACACTGTCCGATAAGAAGATAATTTCCTAAAAATACCTCTTAAGTAGCAAGCTCTAGGTTTTCACAATCGATTTGAAAGTTTCATGTCGCATATTTAGCAAGTTAAGGATAAGATTTAAGCATTTTTTCCCTTCGCTTCGATGGTGTAACCCACAAGGGAGGTAATCTACTTTTATTGAATAACGTTGGTACACTCGGTAGTGTCCCCGAAACCAAAGTGGACCTATTTTTAGACAAAAACGCCGATTTAAAAACTGGAGCAATGTCACTGCTGAAGTCGGGGTTAATTGTCATTGTGATTGCGGCTGCTTTTACCGCGCTGAAATCAAAATTCGAGCAACAGCTGCCAGCGATTGCTGACGGATATTTTCACCCCGCTTATAAGCCACTTGCAGATGCATTCAAGTAAGAGTCTTTTTATTTAAAAACATGAACTGGCAAGCCCATTGTCAAGTTTAAAGGCGATAACGATACCACAGGCACAGGATCTCGGCTGTACTAATATTCATCTCCGATGTTATTTTTGTGAATGTGGAGAAAAAAAGAATAGATCTAATATAGATCTAGTAATAGAGGTAATATTCTAATCGAAGGTAGGGCTAGGCATGCCTAGGGTATTTATAGAAATTATAAAAACATACATCAATGATCATCAGTACAGAATCTACATACATCTATCACTATACAGACCAATACACACAGGGTGCCGAAGCGTGGTTTGCCCATAATGATGTATAGTGTATACTAGCCATGCTCTGTGAAAAGAGGGCTTAATGCATCTGCAAAAAGTATCGATCCATGTCAGCCTGCATGGGTCGAAACGTTTTGCTGTTGGCCAATTTTCTGCATTTTCAAGGACCATTCTACCCTGGAACTCAGCATGTTGTCAGACAAAATGGATTTTATAGATCTGTAATTACGTGATGACTTCCTTGGTATAATTATTAATGTATCACGGAGATAAATTAAGCCCCCTTTTGCCAGAGCATGGCTCATATGTTTAGATTATCTATGTACAAGTTCTCATATTTATGGGCAGGCAATGCGTCTTCACCTTTAGTGCCATGTATGTATAGCACAGATGGCAAAAAGTATTGAATTCATGTCAGCCTGCACAGACTGCGCAGACTGACATAAGATCAATACTTATTGCAGGTGCACCAAGCCACCTTTTCACAGAGCATGGCTCATATTTATATAGGTAGAGAGAGCAAAGTTTGTAAAAACAAATGCCTGTAACTCTTTACCACACAACAAAAATGTAGACTTGTCCAGATTGAAAGCATTTGCAGATGACAATCTAAATGTGGCTTAAATGGTGAAATTTGTTTGGGATAGGGTAGAAAACATTGTGGCTAAAGGATTTCCCACAATGTTTTCAAAAGACTTTTTCCTTAGGGTCGTTAAAACTCGGGATTGTGTGGTAAAGGGTTAACCCATTACCACACAATCCCGACTTTTAATGACTCTGAGAGAGAAGCCTTTCGAAAACATTGTGGGAAAAGGAGAAAATGCTGGTAACCAGCATTTTCTCCTTTTCCCGCAATGTTTTCCAATACATAAATCACTGTTTAAGCTACACTAAATTTGTCGTCTGCAAATGCTTTCAATTTGGACCAGTCTAAATTGTTGTCGTTTGGTAAAGAGTTAATAGTTGAACTACAAGTTTATCTATATCCTGGTTGACTTCCTGTTTTACCTTACCAAACAGTCCTAAGTTTTAACGACCCTGAGGAAGAAGCATTTTGAAAACATTGTGTAAAAATGGAGAAAATGCTGGAAACCAGCATTTTCTCCTTTTCCCCCAATGTCTTCTGCCCTTTCTGACACAAATTCCATCATTTGACCTACATTTGATTTACCTTCTGCAAATGCATTCAATTTGGACAAGTCTAAGATTTTGTTGTTTGGTAAAGAGTTAATCCTCCAAGCTGAAAGCATCAATTCTATTGACAACAAATTAAATGTTGAAAAAATGATGATATTTGTTGTTGGAAAGGTTAAAAAACATTGTAGGAAAAGAAGAAAATGCAGATTGGTACCAACATTTTTTTCTCCTTTTCCCACAATGTTTTGAAAAGCCTGGCTGCCTAAGGGTCATTAAAACACAGAATTGTTTGGTGAATTTAAAGTTTAACAATATAACAATTTAATGAATTAGCTCTTTACCAAATGACAAATTTTGGGACTGGACCAAATTCAAAGCATTTGCAGACAATAAATGAAAATTGCTGAAATGATGATTTCTGTTCTGATAGGGTAGAAAACATTGTGGGAAAAGGAGAAAATGCTGGTTACCAGCATTTTCTCTTTTTATCACAATGTTTTCAAGAGCCCTCTCTTTCAGAATCGTTAAAAGTCAGGATTGTGTGGTAAAAGGTTAAGCGAAAATCCAATTAATGCCATTTTAAAGTCTTGTTCAGCAGGAAAAAAACTCACAAATTCAAACAGCATTGATCCAAGATCAGACTGCACATTCTTTGCCATCTGATCTTGATCCACACTATCCTTGAATAGGCATTGAGCTACCCTAAAAGAGCCTAGTTATTTACCCTTCAGCTGCTATGCAGGACTCAAGGACCTTTTGCAGACAGTATAGATGGAAATAAAACTCTTAAGACTGCACAGAACATGCTGTCTGATCTTGGATTTACACTGTCAAGATGGAGACATTTTTTCACACAAAAATAACATTGAAGTAGCAAAATTCAGGTGTTTACTTTTGCAGACAGTATAGATGAAAATAAAAGTCTTAAGACTGCACAGAACATGCTGTCTGATCTTGGATTTACACTGTCAAGATGGAGACATTTTTTCACACAAAAATAACATTGAAGTAGCAAAATTCAGGTGTTTACTTTTGCAGACAGTATAGATGAAAATAAAAGTCTTAAGACTGCACAGATCATGCTGTCTGATCTTGGATTTACACTGTCAAGATGGAGACATTTTTTCACACAAAAATAACATTGAAGTAGCAAAATTCAGGTGTTTACTATTGGCTTAAAAGCTTCTTTTAACACTTATCCTGCCATTTGGGACCATAAGCATATTTTGCTGAGAGTGTACAGCAAGATCAGTCTGCACATACATGCAGTCTGATCTTGTTCTACACTCTCCGCGTCTTTATAAGTGGTTTTGGTCATATAAACTCAGCCTAATGCCAATAAACTTAGTGGAATCTATTTATGTAATCATCATCAAATTCAATTCAGTAGGATAAGGGTTAACTTGTTTAGCTTCGAAAATGTTGACATTTCACTAATTTTGGTTTCAGACAACAGATTGAAAGTGGAAAGGAAAGGGGGGCTGCCTTTGCTATCTACCAAAATGGTGAGCTGGTGTTTGATATGTGGGGTGGTTACGCGGATGTTGAGGCAGGAAGACCGTGGAAAAAGGATACCATAACTATTCCTTTTTCAGTTTCCAAGGGACTTGTTTCCATAGTAATTGCGTCATTAGTAAACAAGTCAGTATACTTACAAAAAGTGGATTGATTTTACCTCAAAATTATTTTTTGGTAAAGAGTAAAAAAAAAGTTCAAAAAGAGTAAATTTCCTTTCTTTAATTCTTTACCAAACAACAAAATTTTAGACTTTAATTGCCCAAATTGAAAGCATTTGCAGACTACAAAATAAATGTTGCTCAAAAATTAAAACTTGTTTTGGGTAGGGTAGAAAACATTGTGGGAAAAGGAGAAAATGCTGGTTACCAGCATTTTCTCCTTCTCCCACAATGTTTTAAAAAGATTCCTTTCTCAGTGTCGTTAAAAGTCAGGATTGTGTGGTAAAGGGTTAACCCTTTGAGTGCTGAATTAACCTAACAGACACTTTCTGTCTAGATAAAAAGACTGCAGTAATTGCATTGTTAAGTTGCACTTGTTCAGAATGTCTCTGTAAAGATCAGACTGCAAAATCTTTTGGCCAAGACTGGATCATCTTGAATGTTGTTTAAAACTAGGTCTCTAGGTAATCAGTACATTGTTGTACACAATGTCAGAAAATTCCAATATCTGCATGTAGGTAATGAAGGTTAATTATCAGCTCCTTACCAGTTACCATGCAAGAAAAATGGAGACTTGTTCAAATTGAAAACATTTGCAGAGGACAATATGAATGTGGCTCAAATTATAGTATTTGTCTTTAAATCTTTACCAAATGACAGAATGTTAGACCAGTCCAAATTGAAAGCTTTTGCAGACGACAAAATAAATGTAAATCAAAAATTTAAATTTGCTTTTGGAAGAGCAGAAAACATTGTGGGAAAAGGAGAAAATGCTGGTTACCAGCATTTTCTCCTTTTCCCACAATGTTTTCAAAAGGCTTCTTCCTCAGGGTCATTAAAAGTCGGGATTGTGTGGTAAAGATTTAATTCCTCATGGCCGTTAAAACTCTGGATTGTGTGGTAAAGGGTTAAGTTATATTGTATCTTCTTAATTATCTATGTCAAACTAATGTGTCTTTTTATATCATCAAAATACATGTATATGAGGTTTGTATGGAAGGCACTTTTAACTTGCAAGAAATGACCTATGAGAAACAATTTGCATGCATTTCAAGAACATGCACAAGAATGACTGCAAAATGAACAAAACCACCTTCTGTGCATGATCTTGACACTAATAATGGATGAAGTTAGCCACAGTTGTAAATATCTTTCAAAGGTAGGTGGTTTTGTTTATTTGTGGCCTTTTTGCATGCACGTTCTTCAAATGCGCACCAAACATTTCTCATAAGTCAAAAGTAATAAGTTATAAGTCGTAAGTCTTTAGTTGCAAGTCAAAATTGCCCTCCAGGGCTTCCATACACTGCAGAACCAGTCTACACTTTGGACGAGGCAAAAGCTGAGTCCAAAATACAGACTGGTTCTGCAGTGTACAAATCTAATGGAATTCAAGCATGTTAAATGACCTCTTTATTTTGCACTTTCATATTGACTGTAAAATATTTTGGCAATTTTATCAAACAAAAGAATGTTTTAACTCTTCACCAAATGACCAAATTGTAGACCAGTCCAAACTGAAAGCTTTTGCAGACAAGAAAATAAATGTGACTCAAAAATTGAAACTTGTTTTGGAAAGAGTAGAAAACGTTGTAGGAAAAGGTGAAAATGCTGGTTACCAGCATTTTCTCTTTTTCCCACAATGTTTTCAAAAGGCTTCTTTCCTAGGGTCGTGAAAGCCCGAGACTGTTTGGTAAAGGGTTAAACAAAACAAAAGAGGGTTTTAAGTAAATAATTGTGCTCTAAGACAACAGATTTCTTTAGACTACTGCTCCAAGCAAATATCAATATTTGGGACTCTAACCTCATTCTGAAAAATCCATATTCCTGGGTTATGATTATTCTTGCTTCCTTCTGAAAAATCCATTTCTGGGACTCTACAGTCCAATATGGATTCATATATGTTTTACTCATGTGGTAGTATTTAACTCTATACCAAACGACAAAATTTTCGACTGGTCCAAATTGAAAGCATTTGCAGACGACCAAATAAATAGAAGCATTTGGAGACGACCAAATAAATATTAATGAAAAATTGAAGTTTGTTTTTGGGAGGGCAGAAAACATTGTGGGAAAAGGAGAAAATGCTGGTTACCAGCATTTTCTTCTTTTCCCACAATGTTTTCAAAAGGCTTCCTTCTCAGGGTCGTTAAATTCGGGATTGTGTGGTAAAGAGTTAACTCTTTTCAAAAGGACAAAATTTTAGACTGGTCCAAGTTCAAAGCAGTTGCAGATGACAAAATAAATATGACTGAAAAATTGAAAGTTGTTTTGGAAAGGGTAGAAAACATTGTGGGAAAAGGAGAAAATGATGGTTACTTCTTTCTCAGGGTCGTTAAAAGTCGGCATTTTATTGGGAGTTAGATTCTAGTTGTGAAATAATTTCCATTATCTTCATGAAGTTTTGTCTGGATATGTGCTTCCATGATATCTAGGTCAGGTAATAATTTAGAACATATTGGATCAAAGGTCAAAGGCTGTGTCAGAAGGTCATACTGATGGAAAAAGGTCTAAAATCTGGGTCATGTTTTGTCAGAGGTTATCTCAGAAGGTCAAATTGGTGGAAAATCGTGTTGTTACTGTGTATTTCATCTCTAATTGTGATATAATTGTTATCAGTTGTTTATTAATTATTAACCCTTAAAGCGCCTTTCACGACTATAGTTGCATATGCAGCCAGTGTAGATCAAGATCAGGCTGCACAAAATGTAGATAGATCTTTGATCTACACTGTCCGCTTTGCTGAATCACTGTAGACAAAAGAAACTAGGAAATTGCCATTATATGGGTCGTATTTCTAGGATGAAAATGTCTAAAAGGTTTATTGGGCGCTCTAAGGGTTAAAATCATACTTCTATTTTATGTTAGGGGTCTGTTAGACTACAAGCGTCTAGTTAAGGATTATTGGCCAGAATTTGGACAAAATGACAAAGGAAATATCACAGTGGAAATGCTGTTAAGTCACCAGGTGAGTGTTTTCTTTTTCAGGTCATTATCAAATGATCCTTGGTTTTTAGTGGATTTGTATAGCAAATCTGCTCACTTTGATTGTTCAGACCGGAACCAAATACATCATGAGTAATGAGGCATGCACACTCACACTGTACTATGATCTTGCTTCGACCTGAACCAAATATACTTTCATACAGGCTTGCGCCCATTCTACTTTCAGTTCCAGCTAATACACCTCAATCTCACTTTTGTCACTACCGTATATGCTGTATTACACATATATACCTATAGTCCGCAATCTAATACCAGCAAAAAGCGGCATAAGATTTATGGATCAAGTTACCACCCCTTAAACAGTAATAGTTTCTGTGCAGCCTGCACGGCAGAACAATTTTGACTTTCCCTGCCCTTGCTAACTCCATTTTAAAATGATTACACATATTGCATCTGATGTTATTTTTTTACTACAACATGTTACAGCTTTATGCTACTTCACAAAACCACTTTCAAGGACTTTGAGTCCTTTGATTTTGTATATGCTTTCAGTACTTTCTATTTCCATTACTGGAACTCTTCAAGTTAAAGGTGAGTTTAGACCTACTACTGGGACCATGCATAAACAAAAATGAATGGCATCATATATAAAGTGTAATCAAACACAGCCATCTAATAGGTATATTCAGGCTTTCATTTCTCCTTTTTTTCTGTTATGGGTAAGTTACCAAACAGCAAATGTTTAGACTCGTCCAAACTGGAAGTATTTGCAGACGACAAATGAGAATCAAAAATTGAAATTTGCTGTGGGAAGGTAAGGAAACATTGTGGGAAAAGGAGAAAATGCTGGTTACCAGCATTTTCTCCTTTTCCCACAATGTTTTCAACAGCTTTCTTCCTTAGGGTCAATAAAAGTCAGAATTGTGTGGTAAATAGTTGCACAATTTGACAACCGTAAGCATACTGTGTAAGTTCTGATAATGCTGCGCTCTCTGGTGAAACTTGTTCCTTTTGACACCATATATGGCAACATTGATCTTGTGTTTGGCTAAAAGCTGATTTCATTTGCTTAACCCTTTTCCAAATAGTACCAAGTTTTACAGACCCTGAAAACATTGTTGGAAAAAGAAGAAAATGCTGGCTACCATTTTCTCCTTTTCTCACATTACAGACAGGAATAATCTTTTGAGCTACCTTTTATTTGTTACCTGTAAATGCATCCATCTTGGTTTTAGTCACCTGGGTAAGGGTTAGCTAGCTTCTGCTTGATCCATTTTGTAACCATTCCTTGAAACGTTTTCTTTTGCATAATTAGTGTTTCTGTCTCTATACAGACAACCCCTGTAAAACATTGCAGCAAGATGAATATTTTTGTCCTTTTACTGTTAGAAGTATATGTATAAATTTTTATAACCAGCACTTTGCTATAAAGAACAGAAAGAGATGAGACAAACAGGGGAGAGAAATTTGGCTGGGATATATAATGCAGGTCAACACAAGACTGAGGCATTTGCTCTTTGTCAGACATAAGCACACAAACACTGTGCCCAGTCTTCATCTTTTATTGAACCTTTACTGCACAATGCTGCCATTTTACGACCCTGAATGCTTTTGAAAACATTGTGGGAAAAGGAGAAAATGCTGGTAACCAGCATTTTCTCCTTTTCCCACAATGTTTGCTAATCTATCAAAGAAAAATTGCACTATTTGAGCCTCATTGAAATTGTCGTCTACAAATGCTTTCAATTTTGACAAAAGTAATCTGTTGTCGTTGGGTAAAGGGTTAAAGGGAGGTAATTATACATGCCAAAGTTTTTTTTTTCATCATAGCTGAATATGCTGGCTCTTGACCTTTTTCTTGATACCAGTAAAGAATAAATAGACAGTAATTTGCGACTGGTCAAAATGTGCACATGTTTATTCAGTGGGCCGCTGCTGGCATATCTGCCCGCACATTTATGAAACTGCTATGTACAATGGGTTACTACTGCTGATTGATACCCTGGGGCTTTTATTATACTGTAGCAAAATTATGTAGTAGAAAATTATTCTTTTCTTGTGCTGTTTGGAAATTTAATATTTTCATAAACTTTACCCAATAACCCAATACTACTTTTCAATAAAATGAAAAAAAAACAGTGAGGAAAAAGAGGCAATTGCTCATGCGGTTACTTTCATTATTTTACTTCATATTGAGCCACAAAAGAGTTTCAGTATTCGTATTTCAGTATCTCTAACGCCATCTATCTTTTTTAACGCTTTACCACACAATTCTGAGTTTTAACAACCCTGAGAAAAAAGGCTTTTGAAAACATTGTGGGAAAAGGAGAAAATGCTGGTGACCAGCATTTTCTCCTTTTCCCACAATGTTTTCCACCCTATCAAAGACAAATTTCATTATTTGAGCCACATTTGAATTGTCGTCTGCAAATGCTTTCAATTTGAACCAGTCTAAAATTTTATCATGTGGTAAAGAGTTAAGGATATTTTTGTTTTTTTTTATATTTACTCTTAGGCAGGTCTGGTAAGCCTAGATGTTCCTATTAGTATGTATGACATTCTGAGAAACCCGACCAAGGTGCAGAGTCATTTGGCGAGGCAGAAGACTGATTGGCCTGCAGGTTGGTTAAATCTTTACCAGGTGCCAGCATTTCAGCCTTTACCAAACAGTCCTGAGTTTTAACGACATCAGCAAATAAGCTTTCGAAACAATCATGGGAAAAGGAGAAAATGCTGGTTACCAGCATTTTCTCCTTTTTTGACAATGTTTTGTACCCTTTTTCAGACAAATTCCTCAATTGCAGCCTCATTTTACTAGTTGTCTGCAATTGCTTTTAATTTGGACCATTCTAAGATTTTGTTGTGTGGTTGAATTTGTCCACCACAATTTTAAAAAAAAAAGTGTGTTTTGGAAAGGCAAAATTTGTGATCCTTTTAAAGGAGAAATACCTCTATCTTCGAAAGTGTACATCAAAAATCAGATTGTATGTTGTGTGCATTTATTTGTGTGTTTAACCCTTTCCCAAATAAGCCCTGGTTTTCACGTGTCTGCAGTACAAGTCTTTTGAAAACACTGTGGGAAAAGGAGAAATTGCTCATAATGAGCTATTTCTCCTTTTCCCACAGTATTTTCTACCCTTTTTGAGAACTTTCTGCCATTTTCATCAAATCTAAAATTGTCGTCTGCAAACTCTTTCAATTTCGACCAGTCCAAAATTTGTTGTTTGGGAAAGGGTTAACTCTTTACCAAAGGACAAAATTTTGGACTTGACCAAACTGAAAACATTTGCAGACGACACATTGAATGCAGCTCAAATGACGATTTTTGTCTTTGATAGGGTAGAAGACATTGTGGGGAAAAAAGGAGAAAATGCTTGTTACCAGCATTTTCTCCTTTTCACACAATGTTTTCAAAAGCCTTCTTCCCCAGGGTTGTTTAAAGTTGGGATTATGTGGTAAAGGGTTAATAACTTACAGCCTAAAACTATTGCAGGTACAAAAATGGGGTATCACATATTAACTTTTGGATTGTATGCAGATGCATTGGTGCAAATCGTAGATCCAAAGGGGCGTACTTCGGCTGACGTTTTTCTGGAGGATATTGCTACACCATTTGGTTTGTATAGATACTCTATGCATATGAATTCTTAAATGTACAAGTTTTCTATGTTCTTAATTCTATACCAGATAACAAAGTTTTAGACCAGATCAGATTGAAAAGATTTGCAGACTACACAAAGTAGAAAAATCTTTAAAAGGCTAAAAAACATTGAGGGAAAAGGAGAAAATGTTGGTTACCAGCATTTTCTCCCTTTCACACTATGTTTTCAAAAGTCCTTTTCCTTGAGGTCATTAACTCAGAATCATTTGGTAAAAGGTTTACCTGTTTGAAAAAACATGGAGGAAAAAAGGGGGAATTTCTTGAGACAAGCAAGTGCTCCTTTTTCCAAAATTCGCCTGGAAGCTGTCTTCTTGTCACGAGCAATTAAACCTTTTCCCACAATTATTTAAAAAGCTGTCTTCATAAGGGAAGTATTAAAGGCAGATGGCATAGATTACAATTAGACTGCACAGAACATGCAGTTATATCTTGGATATATACCTGTCTCTCTGTTTGATTCATCAAATATGATGAAAATCTTTATTATATACCTGTAATTCTTCTGGATAAAAATACATGCATCATACACGAATAAAATAACACGGCAGAAAAAAATTCAGATCTATACAGTGTCGAATATGGCATGATGACGTAACTTGCAGGTGGGATATGTACATGTTGATTTGTGGTTTGACTGATCAAAATTTTTTATGCTATGATGATTATTCATGCGCCATTCATTAAAACAAAGTAACTACCCACTATACTATTATTTGTTTTATTGTGTTTACTGCTTTCATATGAAATGTCGGTATTAAATATTCTGTTGTTGAAAGTTGTTGGTATATAATAACAGGAATGTAGTAACAATTATGGTGCTATTATTTGCTTCTCTATGCATATGAAAACTTTTGACATCCCACTCAGTCTCGACTTTTAACACCCCTCGGGAAGAATGCTTTTGAAAATATAGTGGGAAAAGGAGAAAATGCTGGTAACCAGCATTTTCTCCTTTCCCCACAATGTTTTCTACCCGATCATAGGCAACTGAAATTCCATTAGTCTATCATGGGATAATTAAATTTTCCTTAGCGGACACCGTTACTATAAATAGCACATTGGCGACTGCCTCTATATCGTATATAGTCTTATTATACACAATATAGAGGCAGTCGCCAATGTACTATTTATAGTAATGGTGTAAATGAAAATTTGAGTGTTCCGTGATATACAGGTGATGCAGCAATGTGCAAATGTGTTCGATGATCGACCAAGGAAAATTTTAGTGTTCCGTGATAGACCAATGGAGTTTCAAAGGCCTGTGACCCTATCAATGACAAATAACTTGATCTAAGCCACTTATGATTTGTTGTTTGCAAATGCTTTTAACTTGGATGAGTCTAAAATTTTGTCGTTTGGTAAAGATTGAAATAACAGTGACTATCCCTTGACTAAACGGTCAGAGAGAAATTTTATAAAACGATAAGAGAGAATGGGGCTATCCAGATTTTTAGCTTGGCTGTTTTCAAGGAAAAGATAGAGGTATTGTCATAGGCCTGGCATCAATGTCTGTGTCACTGTCACACAAAAACAGACATTAAATATCTCTGATATGATTACTGAAGGTGTTTACCTCAAACTTGGTCGACAAGGACAGATTACCATCAAACTATTTTTGCACAGTTATGTCCCTTTTTCTTCTAATATTTTTCACTGAAAATCAAGAACTGTGGGCAAGCGTTAGCACCCGATTGTGTTGTTCATGTTATAATTCTACATAACTTCAAAATAATTTAGCACTGCATGATTTAGTAAAGCAATAGCTGCCAAACCATCAGTCAAAGAAGAAAAATTGGAAGGAAGAAAAAATACTTGGTGGGAAGGGGAATCAGACACACAGCATTTTATGAAATGCAGAGCGTGTTAGGATAAGATTTGCACCAGAATTTTACAAAGACTTATGGGATTGCCACATGATAAATATCACATGACGATTATGTAGGATGGTATGAAGATAAGTATGATGAAGTGATGTCTTGCCGGATAAAAAAAAGATGGAGTCACTTATTGCAAATTAATCGACCACCTAGTTATTTAACTTTTTACCAACCTACAAAATTTCAGACTTGTCCTGATTGAAAGCATCTGCAGATGACATTAACTCTTTACCACACAACAACATTTTAGACTTGTCCCATTTCAAAGCATTTGCAGATGCCAAATTCAGTTTTGGAACAAACAGGCTTGAGCTCTCTGATAGAGCAGAAAACATTGTGGGAAAAGGAGAAAATGCTGGTTACCAGCATTTTCTCCTTTTCCCACAATGTTTTCAAAAGCCTGCTTTCCTAGGGTCTTGAAAACCTAGGATTGTTTGGTACAGGATTAAAAGTCGCTCAAGTGACAAATTTGTCCTTGATAGGACAAAAAAAGTATTGTGGGAAAAGTAGAAAATGCTGGTTAACTCTTTACCAAACGATAAAATTTTAGACTCGTCTAAATTGAAAGTAATTGCAGACGACAAAATTAGTGTGACTCAAAAATTGAAATTTGTCTTGAGAAGGGTAGACAGCATTGTTGGAAAAGGAGAAAATGCTTGTTACCAGCATTTTCTCCTTTTCCCACAATGTTTTCAAAAGACTTCTTTCTCAGGGTCGTGAAAACCAGGGATTGTTTGGTAAAGAGTTAACAACATTTTCTTCTTTTCCTACAATGTTTTCAAAAGTCATCTCCATCAGGGTCATTGAACCTTTGATTTGTGTAGTAAAGGTTTAGTGGCCAAAATTGCAGCTTTTTACAGTACAGTTTTTATGCTTTAGAGGAAAAATATACAGACAAGGGATTGTTGGAATTAAGCCTTTCTTGACCACACAAGAAAAATGTAGACTTGTCCAAATTGACCCTTTACCACACAGTCCTGACTTTTAATGACCCTGAGGAGAAGCCTTTAGAAAACATTGTGGGAAAAGGAGAAAATGCTGGTAACCAGCATTTTCTCCTTTTCCCACAATGTTTTCTAACCTATCAAACATCACATCATTTGAGCTACATTGAAATTGACATCTGCAAATGCTTTCAATTTAGACAGGTATAATTTTTGGTCTTGTGGTAAAAGATTAAAAGCACTTGCAGATGAAAATTTAAACATGACTCAAATGAGGAAATTTGTCTTCGATAGGGTAGAAAATATTGTAGGAAAAGGATAAAATGCTGGCTACCAGCATTTTCTCCTTTTCCCACAATATTTTCAAAAGGTTTCTTCCCTAGGGCCAGTAAAACTCTGGAGAGAGTTGAAATTGGCCAAATCACCTACATGTATGTGACAGTTCTAGCTGGACTAGTGCTCAAACATAATCTAGTTTTGCCATATAAGACGGATTTAATTTTCTCGGCAGGTATACACCTGTATTATTTGTAACCTTTTACCAAACAATCCCTTGTTTTAATGACCTTCAGGAAAAAGGGTGGGAAAAATGGAAACTCCTTCTCGCAGAGTTTTTTCAACAGATTCAAAGCCAAACCTCATAATTTGAGCTGTGCTTGTCGTCTGCACATTAGCCATGCTCTGTGAAAAAAGGGGTTTAATGCATCTGTATAAGGTATCGATCCAATTGTCAGCCTGGTTAGTCCATGCAGGCTGATTCTAGGTTGAAATTTTTTTCCCGTTGGTCAAGTTTCTGCATGTCGAAGGACCAGTCTATCTCATGGTTCAGTTGGTTGTTAGACAAAGTGGACTTTATGGATCCATAATTATGTGATAACTTGCTTGGTATAATGCATCACGGAGATGCATGAAACCCCCTTTTGCCAGAGCACTGTCCAAATGCTTTCAATTTTGACAATTTCACAATTTTTATACCCCGACCTGAAAAGTGAAAGAGGGTAAACTGGTTTCATGGTGGCTGTGACAGTCCTTCTATCCATTCAAGTCCATCGATCTGTCCATGTTTTTGTTTCTGTGCTCTAACTCAAAAGCTGTTTGACCTAGGACCCTGAAACTTTAAACAAGTGTTGCTCATGGCCGAAGGAGGTGCCCCATTGTTTTTTGGTCACATGGATCAAGGTCAAGGTCACAGGTGGACTTTGTTTTGAAAATCATTTCCATTGTCTGATTGTGCTGATGCAGTGACAAGATGATGGTGGGGGTATTTGTCCACTTTGGGACTGTTCTAATTTTGTCTTATAAAAGAGCTTATAGTTGTTGAAGAACAATCCTGGGTTTTCATGACCCTGAGAAAGAAGCCCTTTGAAAACATGGTGGGAAAAGGAGAAAATGCTGGTAACCAGCATTTTCTCCTTTTCCCACAATGTTTTCTTCCCTTCCCAAAACAAGTTTCAATTCATGAGCCACATTAATTTTGTCGTCTGCAAATGCTTTCAATTTGGACGAGTCTAAAATTTTGTCGTTTGGTAAAGAGTTAAATAAGACCTTGAATTTTTTTTTTCTTATTCTTTCAGATATTGATGCCTTTCTGAATCTACCAAGAGAAAAATTTTACCGTTCAGCGAGGATCTACAGCCAACCTCTTTGGCAACAGTTTGTTCACTCTCTTTCCTCTCCAAGATATTTTGGAACCTTCAAGAGCCTGTTGTTTGATCCAGACGGTTACTTAGGGAAAGGTGTAAAGGTTACAGAAGAATTAAATGCGGTTTGTATCAAATTCTGTCAAGGTTTTACCAGCACTGCTTTAACCCTGTACCACACAATCCTTGGTTTTAACACCCCTGAGAAAAATGGCTTTTGAAAACATCGTGAAAAAAGGAGAAAATGCTGGTAACCAGCATTTTCTCCTTTTTCCTCATTGTTTTCTACCATTCCAAACACAAATTTCAATAATTGGGTCAAGTTTATTTTGTCATCTACAAAATTTTAATGCTTGCAATTTGGACAAGTCTAGAATTCTGTTGTTTGTTAAGATTCAACTCTTTCGTAGACAACAGAATTTTGAAACATGTCCATATTGAAAGCATTTGTAGACGACAAGTTAATATTGCTCAAAATGATAGCATATGTGTGTTTTAAAGTGAAGGAAATATTGTCGGGAAAGGAGAAAATACTGGTTACCAGCATCTCTCCTTTTCCCATTATGTTTTGAAAGCCTTCTCCATTTGGGTCATTAAAACCCAGGATTGTGTAGTAAAGGATTAAAGCTCTTCTCACATCTTTCGTGGCCTTTGCAGTTAGTGTATATCAAGATAAGGCGGTACAATTTGGGCAGTCTGATCTTAACTCCTAGAGCGCCGGATAAACCTGCTAGACATTTTAATCCTAGAAATATGACCCAAATAATTGCAATTTCATAGTTGCTTTTGTCTACAGTGATTCATCAAAGCGGACAGTGTAGATCAAAGATCAGGCTGCACATTTTGTGCAGCCTGATCTTGATCTACACTGGCCGCAAATGCAACTATAGTTGTGAAAGGCGCTTTAGGGGTTAATTCACCACTGTCCACATTGCCCAGACATTTAGGACAATAGGGAATGAAATTGCAATAATCTGGATCTTATTCCAGCAATGAAAATTTCTGCTTATTCAACGTTTGTAATAGTAAACTCTGGAAGACAACTTTCATAGTGTTAAACAACCCTGGTAGATTAGACTTTTGAAAACAGTGGGAGAAGGAGTGAATGCTGGCAACCAGTATTTTCTCCTATTCCCACAATGTTTTCAACCCTATCAGAGAGAGAAATCATCATTTCAGCAGATTTGTGGACTGCAAATGCTTTCAATTTGGTCCAGTCAAAAATTTTGTCATTTGAGGATTAAGGAATACTGTCATTCCAGGAGGAATCTGTCATTCAAGCTACATCAGATCAGACCAGCCGGGGCTGTTTGTATTTTAGCTATGCACTTGTTATGAATTGTCTTGTTTGTAAGATGGGGGCTAGTTGGGCATTAGTCAGTTGTTGTCTAAATAATAGACTTACTGCCTAATAGGACTTTCTTTCATCAAAATGATGACTCTTAAGAGGGGTTTTGTTACAGGAGATCACTCCTTCCTTACAGCATAGCTTGTTCCATATATCAATACCCAACATTTTACTGCATTAGGGAAAATTCTCCTTAGCTCAATGGTTAGTACATTGGTCTTCTAAACCTCGATAAACAAGGATCTTTTCTCACATGGGTTCGAATCCCAGCCCGGGTGGTTTGTATGTGAGCTATGCATTTGTTGCAAACTTTTATGTTCGTAAGAAAACAATTTCAAGTTGCTAATTTTGTCCTAAATGGTAATGAGATAGTCAATAATTTTACAAATTTCGTGTCTGTATTTTCTTTTTTTTTTTTCTTAAATTTTTAGAATTCAGAGGCCCTGAATAACCCAGATCTACGAGAAGTTATTTTGTCATCTTTCTCAGCAGCTGGAACTGCACGGGGTTTGGCTAAGTTGTATGGAATTCTAGCCAATGGTGGGAAACTTGGAGATCGCAAACTTCTGAACGAGACAACATTAAAAATGTTATCAGAGCCAATCGTTACAGGAGATGATGTTGTTGCTACTTTTCGCAATGTAACGTTTGGTCTGGGTATGTGGTTTGGACAGAACTCAAAGGTATTTCTTGTTTATCCCTTTAACCTTTTCCCAAACGACAAATTTTTGGACTGGTCCAAATTGAAAGAGTTTGCAGATGACAGTTTTAAATTTGATGAAAATGGCAGAAAGTTATCAAAAGGGGTAGAAAACACTGTGGGAAAAAGAGAAATTGCTCTTATGAGCAATTTCTCCTTTTCCCACAGTGTTTTCAAAAGACTTGTACTGCAGACACGTGAAAACCAGGGCTTGTTTGGGAAAGGGTTAACCTTTCACCAAACGACAAAATTTTAAGACTTGCCCAAAATGAAAGCACTTACAGATGACAAATTAAATGAAACTCAAAAAATTGTTTCTGTCCTCGAAATGGTAGGAAGCATTGTGGGAAAAGGAGTAAATGCTGGTTTCTAGCATTTTCTCCTTTTCAAACAATGCTTTCAGGAGGCTTCTACCTCAATGTTGTTGAAAGCCTGGACTGTGTGGTAAAGGGTAAACAAACAATCCCATGTCTAGCCCTTCACCACATGATAAAATTCAGACTTGTCCAAATTAGATATGGCTCATAAGATGGAATTTGCCATCAAAGCAAAAGAAAACATGGCAGGAAAAGGAGAAAATGCTGGTGTCCAGCATTTTCTCCTTTTCCTGCCATTTTTTCAAAAGCCTTAATTCAAAGGGTCATTAAACATAGGATTGTTTGATTCAGTGGGAATTACATGTCCAAATTAGCAGAAAACAAAGTAAATATGGCTCCAGTAATGGATATTTATCTTGGTTTTAAGCTCAGCTCTTTCCAAGAATGTCAAGGTATTTTTGTAGCCCTGACGTCATCTTTCAAAAACTTTGACATTTTATATTATCTGATATTACAGAAGATGTTTACTTCAAACTTGGACAAATGTTAACTATCTTACATACAACTGGGGCAGGTAACCAAAGAATTTTTGACAAAGTTGTCACCCTTTTTCACCTGAGAATTATCAAAAACTTAGACATTATAATCTCTTTAATTACTGAAGATATTTTACTTCAAACTTAAACTAGTTCTAAACTATGAAAAGGGGAACCTATACAACAGGAGCAGAAAACCATCAAAATGTTTTTGACAGTTATGTCCCTATTTTTTACTGAAAATCAAGCACTTGCAGTCAAGTCTTGGCACCGGCATGGGGTCCTCTTGTTATTATTGTATGGTGTTTCAACATTGTTTCAGTTATATCATGTTGGGGGGTGGGGGGGCAGTGCACCTATCCATGCTTTCCTAGCGTTTCTGTTACCAGTACTTCACACAGTGAAGATAAAGTGCCCAAACTGATGAGATCTGGCCATAATATCCGACATATTTTTCAGGGACAGCCAACTTTTGGACATCCTGGTACTGGTGGTCAAGCAGCATTTGCTGACCCGGAAAACAAGATTGGATATGCTTACATCACCAATTTTTTATCAATATATGGAGCCGGAGATGATCCAAGGTTCACCGACATTCAAGGAATTATGTATGAATGTGCAGATAGATACAACAGCTTGAAAAATGTTTAGTTCTTTCTCAGTCAACAAAATCTTAGATTGGTCCAAATCGAAAGCATTAGTAGATGGTACATTATATGTGGCTCTTATGATAGATATCTGTCTCGGAAATAGTGAAAAATATTGTTGAAATAGAAATAGGTGATTCAGAGACACCGATGCCCCCGCTAAATAGTACTGGTCACAGGTATGTCATATGACACTAGTACTCAAAATGGAGAACAAGTTTGCCAAGTTATTTTGAAATTCATTGATAAATGTAGAAGTGGTGCACCAGACAAGGTCAATTTTATCATTTGACCTTGAACTGTGACCTTGACCTTGGGCGTATTGAAACAAACTTTTCGCATGACACTAGTACTTATTAAGGAGAACAAGTGTGCAAATTTTGTTGAAATCCATTGATAAATGTAGAAGTGGTGCTCCGGACAAGGTCAATTTAAACATTTGACCTTCAACTGTGACCTTGACCTTGGGCATATCGAAACAAACTTTTCGCATGACACTAGTACTTGCTAAGGAGAACAAGTGTGCAAAGTTTTTTTTGAAATCCATTGATAAATGTAGAAGTTATGCTCGGGACAATGTTAATTTAAACATTTGACCTTCAACTGTGACCTTGACCTTGGGCATATCGAAACAAACTTTTCGCATGACACTAGTACTTGCTAAGGAGAACAAGTGTGCAAAGTTTTTTTGAAATCCATTGATAAATGTAGAAGTTATGCTCGGGACAATGTTAATTTAAACATTTGACCTTCAACCGTGACCTTGACCTTGGGCGTATCGAAACAAACTTTTCGCATGACACTAGTACTTGTTAAGGAGAACAATTGTGCAAAATTATTTTGAAATCCATTGTTAAATGTAGAAGTTATGCTCCGGACAAGAATGGGACGCACACACACAGACGGACACAGGAAACTCATTTCATGGCGGGGGCATAAAAAGAAGAAAATGCTTGTTAGATGCATTTTCTCCTTTTCTCACAATGTTTTCAAAGCCTTGTTCTTCCTCAGGCTCCTTAACATGCAAAATTCTTTGGTTAAGAGTTAACCCTTTTCTTCACTACAAATGTTAGACAAATATCAAATTCTTTGACAGATCAAGAAAATTTATTGGAAAGGTAGAAAATACTGACTACTAATATTTCCTACTTTTTCCTACTTTTTCCATCAGAGCATCAAAAACCTTCTTTCTCAGCGTCGTTAAGGCACAGGATTGTTCGATTAATTGATCGAATGTTGATTTACGCTGCTTCCAACATTACTTCAGTCATATCAAAGCAACAGCTCACATATCTATGTATTTCCTGGGTTTCACCAGCACTAGGCTAGGGCTCTGAAGTGTTTTACCCAAGGACACTCCCATGAAAAACCCAATGGATCCAGTGAGGCTCAAACCTGGGGCCTCCAGGTCAGGATCCCTACAGGATTGTCTGAAAAGGGTTAACTCTTTACCAAATGACAAATGTTTCATTAAAAGTTGGGATTGTTTGGTAAAGGGTCAATCTATTGGCAGTGAAAGATTTGTGTCAATTTTTGTGACTATTTATAATGTAGACATGTTGTTCTAGCAACTATGTTATGTTTGTTTCAATACCTCAAGATATATATTGGCAGCAGGCGACATTGAAAAAACATTCTTTTAACTCTTTACCAGACGACAAAATTGAAAGCATTTGCAGATGACAATTTCAATGTGGCTCAAATCGAGCATTTATTCATTCATAGGATAGAAAACAGTGTGGAAAAAGGAAAAAAATGCTGGTTACCAGCATTTTTTCCTTTTCCCACAATGTTTTCCAAAGGCTTCTTTCCCAGGGGTGTTAAAAGGCGGCATTGTACGGGAAAGGGTTAAAATATAACAATAATCAATACAAGTAAAGCTTTGATTCCTGATGAGAGGACAAAATTTTAAATCTGACAATGAAAAAAGCACTTGCTGGAGACAAAAATGTGTGGTCAGAAGATGAGACTTATGTGGAAAGAATAGAAAATATTGCTGGAAAAGGAGAAAATGCTGGTTACCAGCATTTTTTCCTTATAGTGCAATGTTTTCAAAACCCATCTGAGTCATTCAAATTTTTTTGATTTCGTACAGTGATAATATGTTTAAACAGTGTAGCAAAGGAGGAAGTCGCTTACAACTAGAAATTTCTCATTTTGCATATGTTTTCAAATGTTGCAGCAAGAAGACATGACATTATTTATATCTTAAATGAACAAAATTAAAACTGCCTCACTAGAGATAATATTTACTAGTATGTAAACAGATGCTCAACTCTTTACCAAACAACAAAATTTTTAGACTTGACCAGATTGAAAGCAGGTTTGCAGATGACAAATTAAATGTTGCTCAAATAATTATTTTTTTAGCTCCACTATTCTTAGGCCAGTGGGCTAATGTCATGGCTGGTGTCCATCGTGCGTCCATCTGTTTGTACATGCACATGTTTGTCAGTCTGTGTGTTAACTTTTTTTTTTCCAAACATCTTCTTGTCTGAAACTACCGATCCTATTTTGATGAAACTTCACAGAAATGAATCTGCCATAGCCCTCTTCAGAATTTCTTCATAGAATTTGATTCCAATGAAATTTCTGGTGCCATGACAACAAAACTGAAAAACATTGAAAATCTTTAAAAACCTTCTTGTCAGAAACCATATGGCCTAGGCCTACCAAATTTAGTATGTAGCTTCATGTAATAGACCTCTAGTTAATTCCTTGAAATTATAGCCCTGGGGTCAAGATTGGACCTGCCCTGGGGGTCACAAGTTTAACATGGGCTTATATAGTAAAAATTGAAAAAAAAAAAGCTACACCATAAAGCATAGGGCTACCAAATTTTGCATGTAGCTTCACCTGGTGGACCCCTGCTAAAGGTATTCAAATTATAGCCCTATTACATTCGATGATTATCACACTGCACTCATACATGATTGGTGGTGGTTATTCAAGTTTTTCCAAAAAAAAAAGGTTGAGTTTTCAGCAAGAGTGATTTATTTTGATGTTTATATTTATGCTCAGATGAGTCTTATATTTAGTAAAAAGGAAGGTTCTGAGGTTTCTATCATTCAGTTTTTCCAGAACTTAACCACTCATGCCATTGGAAAATTGTTTTCTGCTTCTAAGATGTGGGTATCTTCTTGTTGTTAGAGTACACTGATATTTGGTATGAATGGTCCTTGATTAGACCTGCTTGTATTCATTCACATCATCTTTGTATATGAAAAAAATATGACCTTTTTTGTTGTGGGGTGCAAAGCTATTTTCTTCACTGCAAATTTTAACTCTTGTAACCACTTTTCAACGTTTTAGACTACTCAATTTAGAAAGTATGTGCACAGACCAAAAAAATAAATGCGATTCAAAAATTGAAATATATTTTGGGAAAGGTACAAAACATTGTGGGAAACTTAGAAAATGCTCGTAACCTGCATTTTTACCTTTTGCCACGATGTTTACAAAAACTTTCTTTCTGAGGGTTGTTAAAATTCAGGATTGTGTGATATAGGGCTAAAAGCCAGTGGAGTATGCAGGGCCATCATGGCCCTCTTTTTTCTTTAATAGGGTAGAAATCATTGAGCAAAATGGAGAACCTGCTGGTTACCAGCATTTTCTCCTTTTCCCACCATGTTTTCAAAACCCTTCTTTTTGAGGTGCATTAAAACTAAGGGGTGTGAGGTAAAGAATAAAACCATTTATTTTTTCAGGGATTTTGTTTTACCTGTGTATAGCATTTACTTGTTTTATTATTCACTTAAGTTTAGCCTTGTTTTCCCTTTTCAACTTTATTATCATATACATGCACATATACTAGTCCAGTTAAAAATGTACAGATATAAATTATGTAATAAAGCACTTATCTACTCAGAGCTTCTGTTCATCAGGTATTTAGTTTTTCTAAACCTTCTATACTGCTAATCTGCCTTTTATTGACCCTTTTGAAAAAAAAAAAAAAAGGTTTTGAAAACATTGTGGAAAAAGGAGAAAATGCTGGTTACCAGCATTTTCTCCTTTTCCCACAATGTTTTCTTCCCTTTTAGGAAAGAAAATCTCATCATTTAATCAACATTTTATTTGTTGTCTGTAAATGCTTCAAATTTGGATGGGTTTAAACTTTTGTCGTTTGGTAAAGAGCTAAAACAGTATCGTTGTCCTACCAGTTTAATACTAGTATTGTTGTCAAACATTGTAGTAAAGGAAGAAACTGCTAAATACAAGAAATTTCTACTTTTGCCTCTGTTAACAAAAGTTGACTGCGGTAAAAAGACATGTCATTATTTATATTTTAAATGAACAAAAATAAAACCAAGTAGAGATAATATTGATGTTAACAGCTGCTTAACTCTTTACCAAATGACAAACATTTTAGACTTGACCAAACTGAAAGCATTTGCCATTGTCAAATTAAACATGGCTCAAATGGTGATTTCTGATTTTGATAGGACAGAAAAACGTATGTTCATATGCCATCTTTAAAATTCTTATTTTTTTTTTTTTTAAATTTTGTCATCATTATGATCCTGTTAGAAAATTGAAAGATGGAAACACATAATTGAAAAAACTATTATTTCAGACTTTTCTTGTTTACTGTATTTCGGGCTGTTCTAGGAATAAAAGCCAGGTTAGTAATTAGTTTTGGGTATAAAGATCAGAGAGAAAGATGTGGCACCTATACAGTTGTACTATTTTTCAGACCAGACTCCCTTTTACAGATTTTTGTAAATCTTTTAACACATCCCCATTATTTGCCCTTTTTTTTTGGTCCAGAATGTCTAAACAAAGTGGCATAGACTGTGCAGTCTGATCTTGATCTACACTGGCCACAAAAAGCATCTATAGTTGTCAAAGGCAATTAACCATTTACCACACAATCCCAACGTTTAACGACCCTGAGGAAGAAGCCTTTTGAAAACATTGTGGGAAAAGGAGAAAATGCTGGTAACCAGCATTTTCTCCTTTTCCCACCATGTTTTCTACTCTTCCTAAAACAAATTTCAGTTGTTGAGTCACATTTATTTTGTTGTCTGCAAATGCTTTTAATTTGGACTGGTCTAAAATTGTGTCGTTTGGTAAAGAGTTAATCCTTTACCAAACTTAATTTTTTTTACTCTTCTGAACTGAGATCATCTTTAAACAACAAATTTAGAATAGGTAAAGATTAGCCAAAGATCTCTAATGTACTAGAAAACATGGTGGGAAAAGGAGAAAATGCTGGTCACCAACATTTTCTCCTTTTTTAGCTCCACTGGCCGAAGGCCAGCGAGCTATTGTCATGGCGTTGTGTCCGTCGTGCGTCCGTCCGTCCGTTCGTCCGTGCGTGCGTCCGTAAACTTTTTCTTTAAAAAACTTCTCCTCAGAAACTATTGACTGGATTTTTACCAAATTTCACAGGAATGTTCCTTTGGTGGTCCTCTTTCAAATTCCTTCAAATAATTGTGTTCCATGAAGAATTCTGGTTGCCATGGCAACCAAAGTAAAAAACCTTTAAAAATCTTCTCCTCCCAAACTGCTATTTGGATAGCATTATTATTTTGCAGGAATGTTCCTTAGATACAGGTTTACAGAATTCCTTTAAAAAAAAATGATCTGTCAAAAAACATGGCTTTTATGGGAGACTCATTTTCCTTTTATGGTATAAAGTAAAATCTTTGAAAAATTTCTTCTCTAAAACTATTCATTGGATTTCATTGCTGTTTTGCAGGTAAGTTCCTATGGTGGTTGTCTGCCAAATTGTTTCTATGGTGGTTGTATACCAAATTCCTTTTAAAAAAATGATACACCTAAAAACACATTTTTTTATAGACAAGGCTTATATTTCAAAAAAATGTTCTTCTTCTCCAAAACTATTTATTGTGTTAGTTTTATCGACTAACAAAGAAAAAGGAAGAAAATTGGATTGACTTGACCTAGTCAGGGCTGTCCTATTTAAGCCCACACATTTTCCTTGGTATTAAGATCACAATTTACTCCAATGATATGCTATTAGTTAGTACTAGTAATGAAATATCACTGGCCATAAATAAGATAAAAGCTTGAGCACCTTTCACAACTTGAGCTTTTCAATTTTGCCTTATTACTAAGCCTGAGTAACCATGCCAAGATAAAAAAGAAAAAGTACTTTAATAACAAAACCCCCATGTTGTAGGTACTTTATAGTCCTTTTGATATAGAACAAGAGAACCTCTGCACTTTTATTAGTTCTGGTAAAGGTTTGTTGACCTACTAATGAGTAAATGCAGAGTGGACAGAGAAGGGGTGTAAATCCTGGTGTCCTGGTACACAGTGGGACAGGGCTTTACATTTGTGATAAGGCATTAATGTTACCCAGTCAAACTGATCCCACAACTTCAGTACACCAGAATTAATCTGTGCCCTGGAGCAGGATATTTGATTTATGTAAATGCATTTGTAGACCATTTTGTGTTGTTTGCCACAGAAGACATTCTAACTGTGAAAAGTTGATTATTAGGGATTAGGTGTTCATTGTATGCCAGCATATTTCATTCTATCTGGTGTACTGATGTAAGTTGATCTATATTGCTATAACATTCATTCATTTGCCCTCCTAGCTGTTCTTTTAGATTACCCCTTTACCACACAATCACAACTTTTAACGACCCTGAGAAAGACATATTTTCTATATTTTGATGTTTCCCCACCCAAAATGGTTTGTGAAAGGACCTGTTGCAGACAACATATCTTCAAATTAGTAAGACATATATAAAAAAGGATAGAAATTATTGTGGGAAACTAAGAAAATGCTGGTTACCATTTTTTTCTTCTTTTCTCACAAGTTTTTTCCATACCTTTTTTCTTTAGTGAGCTAAAATGCAGGATTGAATGGTAATTGTTAAAAACTTCTTTTCGCCATTATAGAAATATCAGGCCTGTGGAGCGATACAGGCGCTCAAGCGCCTCTAGTTTCCATTAATGTTTTCAAAAGCCTTCTCCCTCTGGGTCGTGAAAACTCGGGATGGTTTTGTAATATAAGGTTAAGAATTGACAGATTTCAGTTCTTGATTGACAAGGCCTTTTGTCTTGTGACTGTTAAAAATTTTTCCCTCACTTATTCACGTTTTTCTTTTTTTTGTACTGGGTTTGTTTTTAAGTTTTTTCATGTTATCATATGGTCCAGTACCCAGTCTTTTAGCTTCTTGAATCTCTGTGAACCTTCTCTTGTTGTATCTGAAAATAAATCATTAAATAAAATAATAGTTTTACACTGATTTTGTATTTTATTATTATTGTAAATTTTCTTGCTGAAACACATGGATCTTAATTCTTCACAAAATAAAAATATTTTGGAATCAACCTTATTGAAGGCATTTGCAGACAACAAAGTAGAGGTAGCTCAAACGATGATTTTTGTTTATGATAAATGATAGGTTAGAAAACATCATGGGAAAAGGAAAAAAAAATGTAAGCATTTTCTCCTTTTGCCACAATGTCTCCAAAAGCCTTCTTCTACAGGCTTGTTAAAACTTGGGACTGTGTGGTAGAGTGTTAACTACATAAAATTAGACACAACGGAGAACATCTAAGGAGAAAATCTACAACTGGCAGTTTCAAATATGGCCCCTCATATGCATGTTGATGTAACCAGCATTCTGAGTTCTTTGAGCCTGGTTTCCAGTTTACTCAGTCAAAATCTTATGATATACATGTAATACTCACTCATGAAGCATTTGCTTTGTTACAATTTTGAATATCAAAGACAATAATTTCAATATTTTGTAGTTAAAATTTGCAGGTATGATGATAAAAGGAATATTATGCTGTAGTGACTTTCCGAATGCCTGTATTCGCTTCTCCCTGTGCAGGAAAATTTCCCGTTTCACTTTTGGCTTCATAAGACCTCAACCTTTCTGCAGCAGCTTTGAGCAAATACAAGCACAAGGTAAGTTACTGTAACAGAATATTCTGTATGTATTGGCTGGCTCTTGGTGAACAAAACTGTTGCAATTTTAAGCTCCAATTAAAGAATATCAGTACATGATTCTGTGTATAAAAGCCATGCTCTGTGAAAAGTGGGATTAACACATCTGCAAAAGTATCGAACCAGGTCAGGCTGTGCAGGCTGACCTGAGTTGACACACTTTGCTATTGGTAAATTTTCTGCATGTCAGAGGACCTGATTTAGTCTGTTGATCGACAAAATGGATTTTATGGATCCATAATTACATAATGACTTGAATGGTACAATGCATCACAAAGATGCATTATACCCCTTTTTACCAGAGCATGGCTTATATTAAACTCTTAGCTTATAACACAATCTTAGACCTGTCAATATTGATTGCATTGGCAGACGGTAAATCAACTGTGGCTAGGATAATTGGATTTCTCTTTGAAAGAGTGGAAACATTATGGATAAAGGAGAAAATGATTATTAAAACCTAAAAGGTGCTTTTCAACATGAACATGGCTGAAACTATGTGCAGCAGAGAGAGAGGAATAAATCCTGCCGCATTGACCACAGGCCTTTGAAGCTTGACTAAGACAGAACTCTGAAATTTTCAGTGGTCGATCATCCAACACTGTTACTAAAAATAGCACATTGCAGCATTCCCTCCATATTGCATATAATAACAATACAGAGGCAACATGCTGATTTGCTATTTCTAGCAATGGTGTCTGATGAATAAGCAAGGAAAATTTTGGTATTCCGAGATACACCAATGGAGATTCAGTGGCCCATGCACTGACAACCACCAATCTGTGTCAAGACTTTGGCCAAACTCGGAATCTGAACCCTTCACCACACCATCCCCAGTTTTGATGACCCTGACGAAGAAGCCTTTTGAAAACACTGTTGGAAAAGTTGAAAATACTGTTAACCAGCATTTTCTCCTTTTGCAGCAATTTTTTCCACACTATCAAAGACAAATTCCGCTATTTGAGCCACAATGAAATTATCGCCTGCAAGTGCTTTCAGTTGTCAATCAGAAATTGTGTTACTTTTGTTTACATAAAATTCTTGCAAAAAAAAAAAAATCAGAATACTAAAGAATAGAATGTTCTTAAGAACATCATTAACCCCTTACCAAAGAGTCCCATGTTTTCAGGAATTTGAGGAAAGGCCTTTTGAAAACATTGTGGGAAAAGGAGAAAATGCTGGTAACCAGCATTTTCTCCTTCTCCCACAATGTTTATTACCCTGTAAAAGAATGCAAGTTCACTTCTGCCACTTTCAAATTTCTCTTGTGCTGAGGCTCTCAGTTTGTAAGGCCTATAATTTGCCTATAATTTGTCATTTGGTAAAAAGGTAAGAATGGTTGATGAATACTGGCCCAGACCACCAGGCATCTCACGTTTAAATAGAAAAGAAGTAATGTATAACTTACTGTCTAAATTTGGCATCAGCGAGCAGTTCTTCCACCATGTTTGCTTTCCTTTGCTTTTTCGGAATTCTTGAATCATAGAAATCTGTCGCATGTTCCACAACTGTTCCAAACTTAAAAACAACAAAGAAACAAAAAGAGACGTTCAATCCAATTACATGACTAAAACTAATAACAGCTTTCTTGGGGTGACGATAGATAAAAACAAAACAAACAAGGTTCCTTACACATTTCATACAATTAATGTAACTTATTCATAGAAGGAAGGAGGATGGTAGCTTTTGTCATACAGATTCAATATGTGGATAACAAAACAAACAAATGAGCCATGCTCTGACAAAAGGGGGGCTTAATGCATCTCCATGGTGCATGGTATCAAGCCAGTCATCACATAATTATGGATCAACAAAAGCCACTTTTTTTAACAACTGACTTAATTATTAGGTAGTAGATTGGTCCTTGAACATACAGAAAATTTACCATCAGCGAAAAGTTTCGGCCCAGGACAGACTGCGCGGGCTGACCTAGGTCGATACTTTTCGCAGATGCCTTGAACCCCTCTTTCACAGAGCATGACCCAAAAGATTCATAGATGTGACAAACATCTGTCCCTTTAAATCATGACCACAGGAACCTTAGTCTGGATTACCTGCCCCTACCATTATGTTATCGGGTCAGGCAAAGCGCAATAATGGCTGCCTCCTGGGTGTCCTCAAGCGCACCCCTACATGCTTCCCCTTTTTCCCCCAATTTCATGTGATCCAGTTTAATCAGTTAATAAAATGAGATTAATTTCAGACAAAAAATGTGCTGTTGGGGTATGGTTTAAATATAAATTTGAATATGAATCATTTTAAAAGGAGCCCTGTTTTCGGTCCATTGACATTTCGGACACTTAACCCTTTCCCAAACAAGCCCTGGTTTTCGCGTGTCTGCAGTACAAGTCTTTTAAAAACACTGTGGGAAAAGGAGAAATTGCTCGTAACGAGCAATTTCTCCTTTTCCCACAGTGTTTTCTTCCCTTTTTGAGACCTTTTTGCCATTTTCATCAAATTTAAAATAGTCGTCTACAAACTCTTTCAATTTGGACCAGTCCAAAATTTGTCATTTGGGAAAGGGTTAAAGCATTTCTGATATGTAGATTTTCTTGCTAAATAAGAATGACATGTAGAAAAACTCACTGCCATGACTTTATTACAAGCAATCTGTTTTGAATTCAGTCTATGATCCGATTTGATCATGTGAAATAATAATATCCCGTCTCCTCTGCATATTACCAAAGGGGGCTGCCATTATTGCTCTTTGCCTGACATGCTCTTGTAGTACGGCAGGATACCAGACTACAGGAACCCATCCATGCTTTCCTGCAATTTCTTTCACCAGTACCTTGTGCAATACTCTTTCCAAGCCACAGGCTGCTTTCCCATAATGAATACTGCTGAAACAATAACCAGCTAGAAGAAAGGAATGAATCCTACCACAATGGCTATCATCAGTCCTTTGAGAAAAATATGACAAGTTGGGAAATTAAACAAGTGACCCCCTGGTTTCAAGTCCTGTGTGCTACCAGGCTCGGCCCAACAACCGTGAAGAAGGAACCTTTCAAAAACATTGTGGAAAGAGGATAAAATGCCAGGTATCCACCATTTCCTCTTTCCCATCATGTCTTCTACCCATTTGAAAGACAAATCCAGTAAGTTGAGCCATATCTAATCATCTATTGTAAACCTAGAAATGTTCATGTTGGGCATTGTTCATGTTTTTCCCTCGGCAGACATTTCTGCGAATATAATCTTTTGCAATCGACAGAGGTTTGCGAAACTCGCAAATATCAAATAGCTTCCGTGAATATGTTAAAATGACTTCTAGTATAGGCCTCAGGCAACAGAATAGGTAAACAGGTTTTCAATTAATTTACCCTTAATCCTCAATTATATGCATCAAAAATGCATTTAACAAAATTCAGCCTGATACAGATCTAAAAAGTGGTTGGATCCGTCCAGGCATTTAAAAGTAAACTAACCTGTGGTACTGATCAAACTTGACTCTCTACACGGTAGAAGTCGATATGCCTCCGTGAAGAGTCACATGTGTATATAATATGTTGATAACAAGCTGTATTGTTGTAAGTCTGTTTCTGTCCTGTTGTTTTGAAAGTCAGTAAGGTGTATGAGAATTCTATAAATGTTCATTTTCTCATACCCAACCTAGAAATGCTCATAATTTCATGGCAACAGCCGATTTTGCGACTATAAGTTCACAAAGTCAACACATCCGTGAACTCTGCTAACTTAACTAGAGCGAAATAATTTCCAGGTTTACAGTAATATGTCCTCTGCAAAAGCTTACAATTTTTGTAAGTATAGAATACTGAAGTCTGATACAGTTACAAAGAAAAGTAAGCATCTAAAAATTTTCCAGAAGAAAGTCACCTGGTAATATTTTGGTATTCCGACAGCATCGTTAGTCTTATAAAACCGTTTTGGATCGAGAGATTTCCTCATCTGATAAACCAAGAAATCATTCTTCCTCTCTGTCGTTAATTCCTGAGCTGGCATATCAAACCATTTAAATCCTTTGGTCTTCTCTCTTTCAACCTGAAATTAAAGGGAAAAAAAATTATACTAAAAAATGTTCAAGTGACAAAAATTGGTTACTCTTGACCAAAATGACAAAATTTTGGACTGGACCAAACTGAAAGCAAGTGTTACTAAAATGATGATCTCTGCCTTTGATAGCGTAGAAAACAATGAGGGAAAAGGAGAAAATGCTGGTTATCAGCATTTTCTCCTTTTCCCACAATGTTTTCAAATGCCTTCTCTGCCAGAGTTTTTAAAAGTCGAGATTGTGTGTTATAGGGTTAAACAACAAACAAAAATATTATGGACAAAAAAGAGATGCTCCAACAAGCAGCCAGTGGCTGGCTTGGACAGAACACATAGCAAAAACTGGCAAAAGGCTTTCCTGGAGCTTCTCAACAGGTCATGTGATCAACCCTCTGTCAAAGCCACTGGCTGCTTCCCATGTAAAGATCAACATAACAATGTTCAACAGTCTGTATATTGAGAGTTTGATCGTGGCAGGAATTAACCCTTTACCAAACAATCACGACTTTTATTGAACCTGAAGTAAAAGGCATTTGAAAACATTGTGGTAACTAGCAGTTTCTCCTTTTTTCCCATAATCTTTTCTGCCCTTCCAACTACAAAATTCAATTTCTGAGTCACATTTAAATAACTGTCATCCACAAATGCTTCCAATTTTAGGTTACCAGCACTTTCTTATTTTCCACAATGTTTTTAAAAGGCTTTTTTGTCACAGTTGTTAAAACTAGTAATTGTGTGGTAAAGGGTTAATGCATCTCTATGATGCATTATATCAAGAAAGTCATCATGTAATTATGCATCTATAAAATCCATTGTGTCTATCAACTTAAAGATCATGGCATAGTATGGGTCTCTGATAAGCAGAAAATTTATGAATGGCAAAAAGTTTTGACCTATATCAGCCTGCACAGACTTGCATGGGTCAATACTTTTTGTAAATGTATCAAACCCCATTTTTACAGAGCATGGCTAACGTAATTAACTCTTTACCACACAATCTCGACTTTAAACGACCCTGAGAAAGAAAGCTTTTGAAAACATTGTGGGAAAAGGAGAAAATGCTGGTAACCAGCATTTTCTCCTTTTCTCACCATGTTTTCTACCCATCTCAAAACAAGTTTAAAATTTTGAGTCACGTTTATTCTGTCGTTTGCAAATGCTATTAATTTAGACAAGTCTAAAATTCTGACCTTTGGTAAAGAGTTAAATGGCACTGGCCTAGGATATTGCAGTGGCATAATCACGCATGAAGCCCACAGATGAAGCTATAGCCAAGGACACAAGTGTAGGGGAGAGCATTATCTGCGTCTTTGAATGAAGCAAACTTTTCAATTTTTTATTTTTCAATTTTTTCTCCTTCTTATTTTTTTTCTCTATTTTGGTCTTCCTTTTAAAAATACTTGCAACAAGAGGGCCATGATGGCCCTGTATCGCTCCACTGGCTTATAAATATAAACCACGAAGAAAAGTCTTCACTGTATAAGCCCTTATAAAACTTTGACCTCATGGCTACAGTCTGACTAAATGGGGAATATTGTATTAGAAGAATAACATGCCAAATGTGGGAGTTCTTGGCCTTATGGCTGGTAACAAGATGGTTTCTGAACTTTTCACTCCATAAACCCATGTAAAACTTGTGATCCCTGGTGCAGGGCCAAACTTGATCCTAGAGCTGTAACTTGGGCCCTCTTTGTAACTGTCCACTAAATAATGCTATAATTATATGCAAAATTTGGTAGCCTAAGCCTTATGGCTGTGTACACCAAGATTTAAAAGTTTTCCCTATGTAAGCCTATGTAAATCTTGTGAACCCCCCCTTCCAAGTATGAGGCCAAATTGACCCCAGGACTATACTTTGGACACTTTTGGTAGACTCCAACTAGATCAAGCTAAATGCCAAATTTGGTAGCTCTAGGCCTTATGGTTTCAGACAAGAAGATATTTAAAGTTTTCTCTATATAAGCCTATGTATAAAACGTGTGACCCCTGGGGAAGAGCCAATTTTGACCCCAGGGCTATAATTTCAAGAAACATGATAGAGGTCTACTACATAAAGCTACATGCCAAATTTGGTAGCCCTATGCCTTATGGTTTCAGACAAGAAGATTTTTAAAGTTTTCTCTATATAAGCCTATGTAAAACTTGTGACCCCTGGGGAAGAGCCAATTTTGACCCCAGGGCTATAATTTGAAGAAACTTGATAGAGGTCTACTACATAAAGCTACATGCCAAATTTGGTAGCCCTATGCCTTATGGTTTCAGACAAGAAGATTTTTAAAGTTTTCTCTATATAAGCCTATGTAAAACTTGTGACCCCTGGGGCAGAGCCAATTTTGACCCCAGGGCTATAATTTGAAGAAACTTGATAGAGGTCTACTACATAAAGCTACATGCCAAATTTGGTAGCCCTATGCCTTATGGTTTCAGACAAGAAGATTTTTAAAGATTTCCAATATTTTTGAGTTTTGTTGCCATGGCAACCAGAGTTTTTGAAGGAATCAAATTCTTTCAAGATATTCTGAAGAGGACCATGTCAGGATCATTTCTGTGAAGTTTCGTGAAAATCGGATGGGTAGTTTCAGAGAAGAAGATGTTTGAAATAAAAGTTAACGCACGGACGGACGGACGGACGGACGGACGGACTGATGGACGGACGGACGCACGACGGACACCGGGCCATGACATAAGCCCGCTGGCCTTCGGCCAGTGGAGCTAAAAACTACTGACCCATACTGTTTACCCTTTTCCACACCACTTTCACAAATAATCACCCTCCTAAAGAAGTCTTCAAAAACATTGTAGGAAAAGGAGAAAATGCTAGTTAACAGCATTTTATCCTTTTCCCATAATGTTTTCAAAAGTCCCTTTCCTTGGGGGTCGTTAAAAGTCAGGATTGTGTGGTAAAGGGTTAAGTTCCTGATGTGGCCAGTATTTCTAGAATGAATATCTTACCCTTCTCTCTCTTTTCTCTGCTCGTCGACTTTTCTCTGTTGGAATTGTTACTTGTTTTTCGTAATCCTCTGTCAGGAGACATTTTTTCATAATCTATATGTAGATACAAAAAAAAACCCCTCATTTTTTTGGTTTGTATTGGAGTTTTGCCAGCTCAGGTCATATCACGGCGGTCAGTGGTGCATCAATGTGTTTCCTGGCTTTCTCACATCAGTGCTGACACAACTTCCTTTCCAAAGCCATTGACTACTTTTCTCACATGCATCAGAGGTTAGAGGCGAAAAATCGCTAGTAGGAAAGTTTGCCTCAACCGGGTATCTAACTCACAACCACCAGGTCACAAGTCAGATACGCTAACCACTGATCTACCTGAGTGGGCAACTCATTGTTGCACAAGCTATCAGCCATTTGTTTTTGTTTTAACCCTTTACCACACAATGCCGACTTTTAACGACCATGAGAGAGAAGCCTTTGAAAGCATTGTGGGAAAAGGGGAAAATGCTGGTAACCAGTATTTTCTTCATTTCCTACATTTTCTACCCTATCAAAACACTTTGAGTTTGTCTGTACCACTTTCAAATTTGTTGTCTGCAGATGCTTTCAATTTGAAAGGGTCTAATATTTGTCGTTTGGGAAAGGGTTTGCGCATTTAAAATTTGCGGTTTGACACCACCTGCAAAATTCCACAAATACTATGTTGCCGCAAAAAAATCCAGTCACATGGTACCACTTGACTACTTCAGCCTCAGCTGTTGACTTAGGTATACACACAACAAACTTTGTCCAGCCAAATTTCATCTGCATAAATTAACTCTTTACCGAAGAAAAACAATTAGGCCTCCACCACATCAAAAGCATTTGAAATGACAAATGTAGTGCAAATGATGATTTCTGTCTTTGATCAGGTAGATAACATTGTGGGAAAATGAGAAAATGCTGGTTATCAGCATTTTCTCTTCTTCCCCACAGTATTTTCAAAAGCCTTCTTCTTCAGGGTTGTTAAAAGTCAAGGTTGTGTGATAAATGCCTTGATTATGGTTAACCCTTTACCCCATAATGTCGCCTTTTAACGACCCTGAGAAAGAACCCTTCTTAAAACATTGTGGGAAAAGGAGAAAATTCTGGAAACCAACATTTTCTCCTTTTCCCACAATATTTTCTACCCTTTCAAAGAAAAATTGCACCATTTGAGCCACTCTGAAATTGTCATCTGCAAATGCTTTTAATTTGGACAATGCTAAAATTTGTTGTCTTGTATAGGGAGGTAAATGTGCAAGTCATTAACAGTTACAAGCACATGTTTTCACAAATTATCACTAACAAACTCTTTCTAACAATATTTGTTCACACAAAGTCAACCTTGGATAACAATACCTCTGGTTCTTCTATCTTTTTCTGTTGTTTCGCCTTATCTTTATTGCCAGTCTTCACATGTTTTTGTACATCCGCAGGATCCGGGTTCACATAAATATCATTGACATCAATTTCGGCCATCAGCGTACTTGATAAACCTCTGCTGAAATGAAGCAAAGAAATTTCAACATTCATGTAATTGTAGTAGGGTCTATTTTTATGTGTCATGTCCATGTGGTCAGCTAATACTTTGATTTACCTGTGTTCTGCTTGATTGGTCAGTTCCCTCCATTTGATCACATGACTTTTGAATTCTTTTGAATTCAAATAATGTAAGAGTAGAGAAATTACTCATGATGCATGCACCAATACTTGCTTTCCACACACACTTGTGTTTTAAACAAAGTTTGCCTTAGAACTATTACTACAGAAACATAACAAAGAGCCAAAGGCATAGTGGCAATAATGCACATACACAAGTGTGTATTGTAGAAAATATTGGAACAGGCTAAACATTCTTTTAGCACTTTCTTGAACAACTCAATCTTCATTATTAAGCCTAAAAGAAAAAGAGAAGTCAAAACCAGCAGTAAACTGTAAAGAGCTAAATATTGCTTTTTTATCATATTTCTTTTTGAAAGAAATTCTTACAGTATTCGACAGAGTAGATCAAGATCAAACTGCACATTCTGTGCAGTCTTGATTTATACTGTTGGCATTCACACACTGTTTCAGGTTTAGCTGCCCAATGGTGAAATGACACTATTGATTTGATTCTGAGTGTTTAATAATTTCGAGCCTCTGGTTACACTCTCTGTTCAACTGTATTTCCTGCCAAACACCAGTGATTATTTTGTCAGCAGTTTCTAAATTGGAATGACATGCATGTTTTTTTTCCCTACTTTAACTGTGTTTGCAAGTAGGCATGTACATGGCCAGAAATCTGAAAGTCAATCTCTTATGAGGCTAACTCCCAGCCTGACAGTATTTCTTTCTCGTTGCTTAACTCTTTATCAAAAAACAAAATTTTGGACCTGACGAAATTGAAAGTGTTTGCAGATGACAACATAAATGCAACTCAAATGCCTGTTTTTGTTTTTAATAGGGTAGAAAACATGGTGGGAAAAGGAGAAAAGCTGGTTTCAGCATTTTCTCCTTTTCTCACAATGTTTCCAAAAGCCTTCTCTTTCATGGTCTTTAGAATTTGGAATTGTGTGATAACCAGCATATTCTCATTTACCCACAATGTTTTCTACTCTTCCAAAAACATTTTCAATTTTTAGTCACAGATATTTTGTCATCTTTTAATTTGGACGAAAATTTTGCCATTTGGTAAAAAGTTAGCAATGTTTTTTGTGATGTTTACAAGCACAAAAGAGAGCTATGCAGATTGTTTCCGGAGGGAAACCATGTATAGGCAGTGCCTGATCCAGAGCGTTCGACCACAAGGATCACCCGGGTTTTTCATCATTCATGCACATTTTCGAAACCAGTGCGTGACAATCACGTGCAAAAATATTTAGAGTTAACTGTTTGATCACATATTACTCCTCGCATGTCGATGTAAAATATATTTTCACATGCGGTCAACTGCATCTGATCATTCCTATGAATAAAGAGTGACTCCCTTTCTTATCTCACATACTTTTTTTCGGCAAAAATAAATATGTTGGTTTCTTTATGTTTAAAGTTGATGGCAATGAAGATTAACAATCAAATTAATCTGTTATTCAACCAACAAGTCACAGCCAGTGCGACACAGAGGTGAGTGTAACTGGTGAAAGTGAGGGACTACATACTTAGATGATTGTTTTGTTTCTTGCTTTTTATTGTTAGCTTTGATTTCCCATACTTTTTAGAAATCCCCTGTGCTTTTCAGAGTGATGGGGGACAATCCCCCACTTTCAAACACTGGTAAAGGTGCACCGGCTGTCATAATATGGCAGAAATAATGTTTAAAATTAAACAGACAAGTAAAATTACAACAAAGGTTTTAAGAACTTGGGTACTTTGCAAATTTAACCTGTTACCTGAACTACTTCCAAGGAAACTGAAACTAGGCTTTACTTTACTGCACATGTTCCAGAAGTCATTTTTTATTTCACAATTTATCGGCTTGTTTCATTAGCTTGGGCACTGAAAGGAAAACTGAAACATACTGGATGTATTTCATTTACAAGGAGTCACAATTATCTCTTAAATTGCCAATCACATGATCTCATTTTTTCAAATAAAAATGACCGCATATGCGCAGTTAACTGAATTTATAATGAGAGTTTGTTTAAAAATTGACCAGATGTATTTATGTCACATAAAAGGTAAAATACTTAAAGGTCGATGACAACCTTGCACTACACTTAGTGTCAATGTGAAGTTAAATTATTTATCTATTGATTCACATCCATTTTTATGGCTGACAAGCACATTTAAGACACATTATGCCGACTGAAAGATCACTGGTAAGATTTCGAAATTTCTAGAAGCCAGAAAAGAAAGGCTAGTATGAAGGGGGATGGAGACCTAATCACAAAATAACACTGAAGCAACCCTTCAGACTGAAGGTAGTATCACCACATGATATATTACTGACCGAAGTTGTTCATGTTTCTTTGTACTTTCGTGCAAATTGCTTTCCGGTTCTTCTTCCTTGTCCTGTGATTCTGCTTCCTCATCAAGACCAGATAAATCTACCATAAACACTTCAGCCTGTGTCTCATCTGAACATTTCTTTGCATTGTCTGATCCACTTTTATCTATAATAAAACCATTCAGTGATAACTTTTTGTTGTCACTTTCCCTCTCAGTTCTGTCCCTAGAATCTGCTGCATCAGTTGAAGAATCGGTATCATTATCGTCATCGCTATCAAAGCTGTCATAGATTTTCTGATGAGTAGCACGAATAAGTTCAGCTGTTCTACTTTCGATTTCTGTCTCTGTTGAAGGAGCGTTTACTGACAAAGATTTTTTAATGCATTGTAACGCGGTTTGTAGACTTTCGTCCGCTTCTTCATCGGAACTACAATCACTACTTGAGGAAGAAATTTCTCCGTTTGGAAATACCATGGTAAAACACTGTTACACTCACAGTAGTGATAATAAAACAAATAGAATTTTGTTATGTACCAGCTTGAATGCACGTTGTTGGTGACCTAACGACATCTTTGACTTCACACATGCGACTTCCTGTTCGTTAAAAAAGTAGTTCTAATATATAATGGTTTAAATCACGAATTAAAAAATATCTTAATGTGTACTTTTTAACTTCAAATATATAAGACTATACTTTGAAAATGAGAAATACTACAATTTCAAAATTTACAATTTGCTTGTGCTTTTTGCCAGGTGTTTGGCACTACTTTTCATATTACCAAGGGAGGTAACTCATCGGGCATAAAAATGTAAACATTGGGGAAATTGACTAGCGCTAGTGACAGCATTTTCTATTTCCACCAAGGCTGGCCGACTGTGTCACAGTATGAAGAGTGAAAATTTCATATTCAACATTTTGATTCACATGGCAGTTGCTCATATCGTGAAATCGGAAAATGGTACGTCAGTACCGAAATGTTCGTCCTTATTGATGGGACAGTTTCGTTGTGACGACCCGGACATAGATCCAAGCACCCAGCAAGCAAGAGGGTGTGATGAGAGTCGAAAAGTTAGAGTGCAATGTAGACCAGCGCCAAACATCACTTGCGTCCCAGACAAGGTACTGAATAGTGCTGGCACACCTACAAAATATAACGGATCTCAGGCTGGTTTTATACAGAGCGTGGATTGCAAATGGACGAATGGTTATAGTTTCGAGACTTCATTGCTGCTATCCATTTTTCTTGGAATGTTTGGAATTGACAGATTTTACTTGGGATATCCAGCCATCGGACTTCTGAAATTCTCAACCCTGGGATTTTTCTTTTTAGGACAACTTATTGACGTTTTACTGATTGCGACACAGACTGTGAAACCGTCAGACGGTTCTGATTATTTGATAAATTATTATGGTGCAGGCCTTATTAAAATAGTGATGAATAATGAAACCATTATCAAAACTGATGATGACTACAGCTGATAATCAGCCCAGAATACTGCACAGAAATGACACCCTTTACCAGAGGACAAAATTGTAGACTTGTCCAAATTGAAAGCATTTGCAGATGATTAATTTACTGTGACAGAATTTTTTGGATTTGTGTTTCAAAGGACAGAAAACATTGTGAGAAAAAGGAGAAAATGCTGGTCACTGACAACAGCATTTTCTCCTTTTCCTACAATGGTTTTCATAAGCTCCCTTACCCAGGGTTGGTATAACTCGAGATTCTTTGGTAAAGTGTTAAAGGTCCAGTTTATCGTATTGTTGAGAATGTGGGACTAAGCACACCACTGCCTCATTGTAATGGAACAGTCCACCACATCACAAGACTAAGCATGCCGCATATGAAATATAAAACTTTTATGTGAGTGGCACTTTGGCAAAAAGGGGTTTACTGCATCGTCTTGATCCATTATACAAGGCAAGTTTTTATGTAATTATTGATACATAAAATCTGTTTTGCCTAACAATCAAATGAATTATGAGATAGACTACGACATGCTGAAATTGACCAGTAGCAAAAGTATCGATTCAGGTCAACCTGTGCAGACTGCTCAGGCTGACCTGGGTCAATACTTTTTACAGATGCAATTTAAAACCCCTTTTCACAGATAATTGAAAATTGGCCAATAGTAAAAAGTATAGATCCAGGTCAGCCTGTGCAGACTGCCTAGGCTGACCTGGGTTGATACTTTTTGGCAGATGCATAAAACCCCCTACATGGCATGTCTCATATAAGAATTGAAATAATCACACAGATAAAGTAGAAATTATCTGTGGAAAAGTTGTACTTGATGGCTTCTTTATCACCAAGCCCTGCTTTTAATCCATAATAGTCTTATAAAAAACCTCTTTATCCGAAGCCAGCACAATGTGTGAATTTTACCCTAATATTTTGTTTGTAAAGCTGAGCCTTGTTACATGTAAAAGTTGAAACCAGCGTGGCATCTCAGCCGAATTCTTTACGAGGTTTGATGAAAATCATTGCAACAGGATTCATTACTCTATCACAGCTGATTCAACCAGGATTCCCACTTTTCTCACAATATTTTGTAATAAAAGTCCTACAAGTTGATTGATGTTTTCCAGGAAATGTTTTAATACATGCCATCCTTTCATGGAGGAGGGCGCTTTTCACCTAGTGGGCTTTTTACCCAGTGGGCTTTTCACCTAGTACATGTACATGTATGATTTTCTCCTAGTAGGCTTTTGTTCAGTGGACTTTTCACCTAGTGGGCATTTGTCCGGTGGGCTTTTCACCTAGTATGCTTTTCACCTGGTGGGCTTTTGTCTGTACCCAGTCCCCTTTTCAAAGAGGGTCACGTGGGAAAGCATGGGAAAAAATGCAATATTTTCAAAAGTCTTCTTCCTAAGGATAGCATATCCTAAGTACAGACCAGGGCTCAGTTGGTAAAAAGGTTAAGCCATAAAAAAAAAAAGAGAAGCCCATTGCACCACCCAGGTTGAATTCAGTACCAAGGAAAGCTATATTACACCACCAGCATATTTTACAGTTTCATTAACCCTTTACCAAACAATCCGGGGTTAAAACGACCCTGTGGAAGAAGGCCTTTGAAAACATAGCGGGAAAAGGAGAAAATGCTGGTAACCAGCATTTTCAACAAATACAAATTTGTCATCAGCAGAATGCATTTCAGTTCTGAAGAGTCTAAAATTTGTTGTTTGGAAAGGGTGTAAGGGAAAAAATGGAGAGAGAGAAGACTTGAGGGATTATAAAGTACATGTATTTGGAAATATTGATGGAAAGAGCACTTGATAATTGATTGTAACAAGCAATGTTTTTTTTATTTCCTGAATGATTTATTATTCACTGGTTACCAACATTTTCTCCTTAAGTTCTACAATAATGCTTTCAAAAGCTATCTTTCTCAGGGTTTATAGTTCTTTACCTTGACTTGTCCATATTCAAAGCATTTGCAGATGACAATTTAAATGTGGCTCAAATGATGGCATTTGTCATTGATACTTATTGATAGGGTAGAAAATATTGTAGGAAAAAGAGAAAATGCTGGTCACCAGCATTTCCCCCTTGTCCCACATTGTTTTAAATGGCATTTTTCTCAGGGCACTTAATATCTGGATTTTGTAGTAAAGGGTTAAAACACTGAATTGTTTATTTTGTGACTGTAATAGTCCACTCCTTGATACTTTTTTGTCTATTACCCGCAGTACTTGATGGATTGCATGGTGTTTAATGCCGTTTTCAACATTATTTCAGTTATATCATGGTCACCAGTCCATACTGTCCTGGAGTTCCCTTTACCAATACGATACACACTATTCTTTCCAAGCCACTGGCTGATTTCCCACATAACCTTTGTTGAAACAATAGTTGGTGGTGAGAGAGGAGTGAATCCTGTCGCAATGACTATCATCAATCCTAGTAGAAAAATTGGCCTATCCGGGGATTGAACTAGCGACCCCCTGTTCTCAAGTTCTGTATGCTACCAACTGAGCTACCAAGGCTTGTAGTACTACTGCCTGCCAGAATTTAACTCTTATTTCCATGTAGATAATTGTGTTGCTTAAAAAAAGAAAACATTTATTTAATTATCATTAAATATGTTTATTTGAACTACAAAATGTAAGGTTTTTTTTTAAACAATAAAAACGTGATTCTCTTTGTCCATGGATCAGTGATTTATTTTATGCTGTCTTTTGTTTAAACTCTTTATCAGACAACATTTTAGGCTTGTCAAAATTGTAAGCATATGCAGATGACACATATAACATAAGATATGAAATTTGTCTTATCATGGAGTAGAAAAGATTGTGGGAAAAGGAGAAAATGCTGGTTACCAGCATTTTCTCCTTCTTTCATAATGTTTTTAACAGTCTTCTTCCTCAGGGTCATAAAAAGTGCTGGCTGTATGGCAAAGGGTTAATTGTTTATGTCAAATTGGTTCAAATAAATTCAATGGAGAGTGAAATTCAAAACTTGTAAGCTACTCTTTCTATTTTTTCCTAATATTTATTCACTTTTTACCAAAAGACAAAATTTTCAGCTGTCTCAAATTGAAAACTGTTGCAGAAGACAAATGAAATTGCCCTCAGATGATAAGACTGGTCTTTGAATGAGAAGAAAATATTGTGAGAAAAGAGGAAATTGCTGGTTCTTTTCACACACTGTTTTCAGAAGCCCTCTTCCCTAGGGTAATCAAAATTTAGGACTGTGTGATAAACAGGGTTAAATTGTAGACTACTTTCAAAAACATTATAGCAAATAAGAAATTAGTCTTAATGAGCACTTTCTGCTTTTGCCACAATGTTTTAAAATATTTCATAATAATTATCAAGCTATATTGTATGGTAGTTGTCTCTACTTAACAAAAACGTTGTCAACTGAAGAAATTGTGGGGAAAGGAGATCCTGGTAATCAGTGTTTTTGAGTATTCTCACAATGTTTTCTTAACCTTTAAGAGAACTTATAGATGCTTATTTGTACTAATTTCAAATTTGTGGTCTGCAAATGCTTTCATTCGATCCAATGTTTTCGCATTTTCTCACAATGTTTTCTTACCCAATAAGAGAACTTACAAATGCTCATATGTACCAATTTCAATTTTGTTGTCTGCAAATGTTTCCTCAATTTAGTGCTAGCAATGAACAGCATTTTGATTTTTAGCTCACCTTAGCACAACGTGCTAAAGGTGAGCTATTGTGATCGCCCTATGTCCGGCGTCCGTCGTCCGTCGTCTGTCGTCCGTCGTCTGTCGTCCGTCAACAATTTCTTTAAACATCTTCTTCTCCTAAACCACTGGGCCAATCTTGATGAAACTTGGCAGGGATGTTCCTTGGGTGAAGCTCTACCAAAATTGTTCAAAGAATTGAATTCCACCCACAACTCTGGTTGCCATGGCAACAAAAAGGAAAAAAAAGCAAAATCTTTGAAAATCTTATTCTCTGAAACTAGAAGGCGCAGAGCTTTGATATTTTGTATGTAGCATCTCCTAGTGGATCTCTACCAAGTTTGTTCATTTGATGCCCCTGGGATCAAAACTGGCCCCATCCCGGGGGTCACAAGTTCGAACATAGGAATAAAGAGGGGAAACTTTAAAAATCATCTTCTCTGAAACTGGAAGGCGTAGAGCTTTGATATTTGGTATGTAGCATCGCCTAGTGGACCTCTACCAAGTTTGTTCATATGATGCCCCTGGGGTCAAAACTGGCCCCGCCCCGGGGGTCACAAGTTTGAGCATAGTAACAAAGAAGGAAAACTTTAAAAATCTTCTTCTCTGAAACTTAAAGGCGTAGAGCTTTGATATTTGGCATGTAGCATCTCCTAGTGGACCTCTACCAAGTTTGTTCATATGATGCCCCTGGGGTCAAAACTGGCCCCGCCCCGGGGGTCACAATTTCCAACATAGGAACAAAGAAGGAAAACTTTAAAAATCTTCTTCTGATAAACTAGAAGGCATAGAGCTTTGATATTTGGCATGAAGCATCTCCTAGTGGACCTCTACCAAGTTTGTTCATATGATGCCCTTGGGGTCAAAACTGGCCCTGCCCCGGGGGTCACAAGTTCGAACATAGGAACAAAGAGGGGAAACTTTAAAAATCTTCTTCTCTGAAACTTGAAGGCGTAGAGCTTTGATATTTGGCATGTAGCATCTCCTAGTGGACCTCTACCAAGTTTGTTCATATGATGCCCCTGGGGTCAAAACTGGCCCCGCCCCGGGGGTCACAATTTCCAACATAGGAACAAAGAAGGAAAACTTTAAAAATCTTCTTCTGTAAAACTAGAAGGCATAGAGCTTTGATATTTGGTATGTAGCATCGCCTAGTAGACCTCTACTAAGTTTGTTCATATGATGCCCTTGGAGTCAAAATTGGCCCTGCCCCGGGGGTCACAAGTTCAAACATAGGAACAAAGAAGGAAAACTTTAATTTTCTTTTTCTCTTAAATGGGAAGGCATAGAGCTTTGATATTTGGTATGTAGCATCTCCTAGTGGACTTCTACCAAGTTTGTTCATATGATGCCCCTGGGGTCAAAACTGGCCCCGCCCCGGGGGTCACAAGTTCGAAGATAGGAACAAAAAAGGAAAACTTTAAATTTCTTTTTCTCTTAAACGGGAAGGTGTAGAGCTTTGATATTTGGAATGTAGCATTTCCTAGTGGACCTCTACCAAGTTTGTTCATTTGATGTCCCTGGGTCAAAACTGGCCCAGCCCCAGGGGTCACAAATTCGAACATAGGAACAAAGAAGGAAAACTTTAAAATTCTTCTTTAAAACTGGAAGGCGTAGAGCTTTGATATTTGGTATGTAGTGATTCTCCTCTAAGTTTGTTTGCCAGTCTAAGCACAGCAAGTTCATTGAGTTCAAAATTGGGTCATCTTGGGTCATAAACTAGGTCACTAGGTCAAATTAAAGAAATACCTTGTTGACACTCGCGAGGCCACATTATTTGCTCAATTGCCTTGAAAACTGGCCAGAAAGTTTGTCTTTATAAAGTCTCACATAAGATTAATTTGGGTCAACTTGGGTCATAAACTAGTTCGCTGGGTCAAATTAAAGAAATGCCTTGTTTGCACTCTGGAGGCCACATTTATTGCTCAAATGACCTGAAATTTGGCCAGAATGTTTGTCTTGATGAAATACCAGATGAGTTTGGATTTGGGTCACCTGGAACCATAAACTAGGTCACTAGGTCAAAATAAAGAAATACCTTGTGGGCACTGTAGAGGCCATATTCTTTGCTTAATTGCCTTGAAAATTGGTCAGAATGTTTGTCTTTGTAAAATCTCACATGAGTCTGAATTTGGGTCAACTGGGGTCATAAACTAGGTCACTTGGTCAAATTAAAGAAATAGCTAGTGGGCACTCTAGAGGCCACATTTATAATTCATTTGATTTGAAAATTGGTTAAAATGTTTCTTTTGATATAGTCAAAGACCAGTTCAAATTTGGGTCATCTGGGGTCATAATCTAGATCACTAGGTCAAATTAAAGAAATACCTTTAGGGCTTTCGAGGCCACATTTTTTGCTCAGTTGACTTGAAAATTGGTCAGAATGTTTGGCTTCATGAAATATGAGTTTGAAATTGGGTCACCTGCGGTCAAAAACTAGGTCACATGGTCAAATTAAAGAAAAACCTTAAAGGCACTCTACTAAGGTGAGCGACCCAGGGCCATCATGGCCCTCTTGTTTTTTTTTTCCCCCACAGTGATTTTGATCCTTTCATAGACAAAGACCACATTTACCTTTTACTAAATGACAGAATGTTTGGCTTGACCAATTTGATAGCTTTTGCAGATGTTAAAAAAAAAATAATGTAGCTCAAATGATAACATGTTATTAACAGGTTAGAAAACATTGTAGGAAAAGTAGAAAATGCTGGTTACCAGCACAAATTTCAAATTTGTCATCTGCAAATGCTTTCATTCAGTTAAGTTGTAAATTTTGTCATTTTGAATAAAGAATAGAAAATAATCTAAAATCTATTGTTTGGGAAAGGGTTAACCCTTTACAACCCAATCAAGAGTTTTAACTAATCTGAGAAAGAGGTCATTTGAAAACATTGTGGGAGGAGGAGAAAATGATGGTATCCAGCATTCTTTCCTTTTCCCATGATGTTTTCTACCGTATCACAGACAAATTTAATATACTGAGTCACATTTAATTTGTCGTCTGCAAATGCTTTCGGTTTGGACAGGTCTGAAATTTTGTAGTCTTGTAAAGGGTTAACTCTTTCCCAAACGACAAAAGTTTAGACTAGTCCAAATTGAAAGCATTTGCAGACAACAAAACAAACGTGACTGAAAAATTGAAATTTGTTTTGGGAAGGGTAGAAAACATTGTGGGGAAAAAGGAGAAAATGCTGGTCACCAGCATTTTCTCCTTTTCCCCACAATGTTTTCAAAAGGCTTCATTCTCAGGGTCGTTAAAAGTTGGGATTGTGTGGTAAAGAGTTAAAGAAAGGTGAACTTTTTATGGACAGTTTCAATCCTTTCTCTTTGAAAACACTATGATGCTTCTGGAGAGAAGGCCTATTTAAAACATCATGACAAATGGAGAATATGGCCCAAACAAGTTTTTTTTTTCATTTTCAGAACATTTCTTGTGTTTGCCTGAATCCAGCTTTACCCAATACAAATTTTTTTTTTTTTTTCTTTCTGGACTTTTAATGATCCATAGTAAGAACCCTTTTGAAAACATTATGGGAAAAAGGAGAAAATGCTGGTAGCCAGTCAATTTTCTCCTTTTCCAACAATGTTTTCTACCCTATCATAGACAAATCCCACCATTCAAATCATTGGATTTGTAGTCTGCAAATGCTATCAATAAGGACAAGTGTAAAATTTTGTTGCTTGGTAAAGAGTTAACCCATTTCCACACAATCACAAGTTATTACAACCTTTAGGAAAAGAACCTTTCGTAATATTGTTGGAAAAGGAGAAAATTCTAGCAACAAGTTTTTTCTACTTTTCCCACAGTGTTTTCTGCCCTATCAAAGACAAGTCCAATCATCTGAGACACATTAAGTTTGTTGTCTGCAAATGCTTTCAATATGGGCTACCCAAAAATGTTCACCACACAGCAAAATTTCAAACTGACCCAAATTGAAAGCATTATGCAGACGAAAAGTTAAATATAAATCAAATGAAAATTTTTGTTCTTGAAAGGGTAGTTAACATTGTGAGAAAAGGAGAAAATGCTGGTTACCAGCATTTTCTCCTTTTCCCACAATGTTTTCAGAAGCCCTTTCCATAGAGCTTGTTATAACTGGGGATTGTGCGGTAAAGGTCAAAAAGGTAGATTTTTGAAAACAAAAGATTTGAAATTGTCTTTAGCTCTTTACCAAATGACAACATTTTTGACTGGTCTAAATTGAAAGCATTTGCAGACAACAAATTAAATGTGGCACAAATGTTGAAATATTTTCAAATATCTTTGAAGGCTTAGAAAACATAGTGGGAAAAGAAGAAAATGCTGGTTACCAGCATTTTCCTCTTTTCCCACAATGTTTTTTAAAGGCTTTCTTCCTCGGGTACTTTCCTTGGTAAAGGGTTTTGGCAAAGTTTGAAAGGAAATATTTTAAATTGTCTTTGATTTCAAAGTCAGTGAAAATAGAAAAATGGCGGCTAACATTTCTATTTCTACAATCAACTCGGATTTGCCTTCAGTAAGTAACTCTAAATTTTACAATCTTTGACAATATTAGTCTTTGACACAATTATGTACCGGGTAATTTGATTTAAACTTTTATACGATAAATAGATAAAACAGACTTTTTGAGCAGGAAAAAACGAGAAAAACTCCCAACGCTTTACTTTCAATGGTAAAAAAGAGCATTTTGATTTTTTTTTTTTCTCACAGCATTATGTATCCTTTCATAGATTAATTCCATTACTTGAGTTGCATTTAAACCTTTAGCAAATGACAAAATTTTGGACTCTACCAAATTGAAAGCATTTGTAGACAAACTGAATGCAGCTTAAATGATGATTTCTGTCTTCTATAGAATCAAAATATTGGGGGGGAAAAAGGAGATAATGCCGGTTACCAGCATTTGCTCTTTTTCCAACAGTGTTTTCAAAGCCTTCTTCATAGTCATGAAAACTTGGGAATGTATGGTGCAGGGTCAACCCTTTACCAAATAACAAAATTTTATACTTGACCAAATTGGAAACATTTTTTAGACGAGAAATGAAATGCAGCATAAATAATGATTTCTGTCTTAGATAAGTAGAAAAAGTAGAAATTCTGGTCACAAGCATTTTGCCTTTTCCCTCAATGTTTTTAAAAGCCTTCTTACAACTCTGGATAGTGTGGTCGAGGGTTAGCTTGTCTTCTGCAAAACCTTTTGGGCGCATGTAAAATGTTGTTGTCAGGAAAATACATGTTTCCTTGGTTTCACTAGCAGACCTAGCGTCAAATACTTTCGAAAAAGTATTCAAATACTCAAATTCAAATGAGCCAAAATCTTTGAAAAGGGGGCTCAATGCATCTGCGAAAAGTATCGACCCAGGTCAGCCTGTGCAGGCTGACCTCGGCGAAACTTTTCGCAATTGTGCAACTTTCTGTAAGTAAAAGGACCAGGCTACCTCATGATGCAGTCAGTTATTAGACAAAATGGACTCTCTGGATCCATCGCTAAGGTATGTGATGAATTGTTTGGTGGATGCACTAGGTCCCCTTTTGCCAGAGCATGGCTCAAATACTTTACACCTTAACCTTCTACTTAACAGTCAAGTGTTTTAAAAAAAACATGGAGACAAAGGCCTTTGAAAGCATTGTGACCAGCATTTGCTCCTTTTTCCCACAATGTTTTCTACCGGCCCTCTAAAGAAAAATCTCCTGATTTCAGACACATACATTTAATTTGTTGCCTTAACTCTTTACCAAACGACAAAATTTGAGACTCGTCCAAATTGAAAGCATTTGCAGACGACAAAATAAAGGTGACTGAAAAATTGAAATTTGTTTTGGGAAGGGTAGAAAACATTGTGGGAAAAGGAGAAAATGCTGGTTACCAGCATTTTCTCCTTTTCCCACAATATTTTCAAAAGGCTTCTTTCACAGGGTCGTTAAAAGTCGGGATTGTTTGGTAAAGAGTTAATGCATGCAAATGCTTTCAATTGCGACAAGTTTAGAATTTTGTCATGAGGTACAGGGTTAAAAAAGGATGAGCTGAAACAAAGAATTTCTCTTGCCAAAATGTTGAGACACTTATTCATGTTGTTTTTTCCTTACATAACAAGACAGGCTCACTTTTTCTTTTAACTCTTTACCACACAATCCCGAGTTTTAACGACCCTGAGAAAGAAGCCTTTTGAAAACATTGTGGGAAAAGGAGAAAATGCTGGGAACCCACAATTTTTTCTACCCTTTCCAAAACAAGTTTTAATTTTTCATTTGCATTTAATTTGTCGTCTGCAAACGCTTTCAATTTTGACCAGTCTAAAATGTTGTCGTGTGGTAAAGAGTTAAAGGGTATTATCATTCACTGTAAAATAGCATTAGATTTATACAATTTAAAACACCAAACATACGGGCTAAGTCATATGACTTAAAATTGGCCTATGAAAATTTCATGTGATATTATTTCTTTGTTGTCTGCACATGTCATATTCTTGGAAGATAGGTTTGTATTTGAAAAGTGCAACATAGTTGATGGAAAAAAAAAAATGGTGTCTTTTTTGGCCTGCTTGTTTCTGGTTGTAGAATGAGGAACAAGAATTTTGTGCAGCATGTTCAAGAGAGGGGCGGAAAGTGGAGGCGACAAAATTCTGCGAGGAATGTGACGAACAGTTATGCGAGAAGTGTGTCCATGATCATAGAAAGTTTGTGGTGACAAGAAATCACACCATTGTTGGTAAGAAAACTGGATTTAATCCTTTACCACACTATATCGCGAGTTTTAACGACCCTGAGGAAGAAGCCTTTGAAAACATTGTGGGAAAAGGAGAAAATGATGGTAACCAGCATTTTCTTCTTTTCCCACAATGTTTTTTACTCTTATCAACGATAAAATCCATCATTTAAGCCGCATATAACTTGTTGTCTGCAAATATACTTTCAATTTGGAAAAGTCTATATTTTTGTCGTGTGGTAAAGATTTAATTTTTTCCCAGGCTACAAAATTTTAGAGCAGGCAGTTATAAGGAATGGGGTTTGTTCATGAATGCATGGATGGTTACCAGTATTTTTGCCCATTCAAACAATGTTTTCCTTCTTTTCAAACGCAAAACCCAACAGCAAACCATATTTTACTTGTCATCGATATCTGCACATGATATGAACAAGGCAACATCTAAAATTTTGTCCCCCAGTAAAGGATTATCACAAATTATTTTATGGATTATGTTTTTTTTTTTTCATTGCCTTTCAAAGCCAAGCTAAGAACTCCATCTGTTGGGCCCAAACCAGAGATGACAGAAAAATGTACCCATCATGAAGGTATTTGCATTTGACCTTCTGTCTGTCTTTCCATCCATCCATCCATCCATCTCTGATGACACATATCTGCTCACTTTTAACCTTTTCTCTCCTGTTTCATCCAAATATAAGCTAAATACTGGTTGATTTTAAAACAGTTGAAATATTTTTTTTTTAAATATTTTGTTTATCTCATCATCAACACCTGAATATATACCAAGCAGAGAACTGTGAAATTATCATTGTAAATGTGACAACTTTGTGACTAAAGCAGAATCTGCTTGAAAGGAGCATCTAGCTCCATACCTAACCAGTGAAATTTTAAACTCGACCAACTTTAGAATATTTGCATGGGACAGATTGAGAAAATGACTGCTTTAAAAGGATCGGAAACAGTCGTGAGAAGGGGAGAAAATGCTGATTTCCAGCATTTTCTCCTTTCCCAAAAATGCATTCAGAAATCTCGGCAGTCAGGCTTTAAAAAAAAACATTCTGTAATTTTGTAGGAAAACTCTTGGAGTTATTTTGTGTGGAGCATGATGTGCTGTGTTGTAGTGTATGTGTTGCTGTTGGTCACAGAGGGTGTATGGATGTTTTATATATCCCACAAGCTGCCATTGGAATTGAGAGTAGCTTTGAACTTTTGGAGGTAAATTATTTTGCTATAAAGTCAACAATATTCACTTTTATGTTTTCCTGTGGATCAAAGAGGCTGTATAGATATTTGATCCACAAGCTGCTATTTGGGAATTGAGAGCAGCTTTGAACTTTTGAAGGTCAACTTACTGTTAAATAAGCCAAGCAAGCTTCATTTGTCCATAAAAAAAAAAACATACTAGATTTGACTGTTTTTTCATGGAATGTTTTTCCATTGACCTGGAAATAGTTTTTAATGAATGTGTCAAATAAAGACCCTGCAAAACAAAGCTTTTCAAACAAACTTTGTATAATGCATTTTTGACTTGATTGTTTTTGAACTAGTGAACATCCAGGTATTGTCATTGCCCTGTCAGGGTCTATGTTTGTGTGATCATACAAATATTTAACATTACTCTGATATTTCTGGCATTACAAAAGATACTTGCTTCAAACTTGGGCTTTACAGCATATTTGTGTCATTCTCTGGCAAAAGATACACAATATAGAAAAATTATCAATTTTAATGCAAAATGTTTGGAAAAAGGTCAGCCAGCTGCGTGGGCTTTGTAGCCTGACTGGAGTTGATACTTTTTGCAGATGCTTTAACTCTTTCACCACTAATTCAAGAAATTCCACCTTTTTTTCGCAGTCTAAAAGGAGATTTCCACTGCTATCGAAGATGAATTGCATCATAATCCAGCAGTTGGGTAGCGGATGGTGTAGATCAAGATCAGACTGCACAGAACATGCAGTCTGATCTTGATCTACACCATCTGCAAAAGCTACTTAAGTCATCATTAGTAGTGAAAGAGTTAACTCTTATCCTGCTAGATAAGTGAAACCAAACTTTCAAGTCAATAGTAAAAACCCAAAGTTTGCTATTTCAGAAGTACTTTTGGTGGAAAATATCTCCATATCAGACAGTGTAGAATCAAGATCAGACTGCATGGTCTGTGCAGCCTGATCTTGATCTACACAGACCATGCAGTCTTGATCTTGAATCTACACTGTCCACAAAAGGTCTGTAAGTTGTGCTTAGCAGCCTAAGGGTTAAACCCCTTTTCACAGGGCATGACTCATTTGTATATTTGTATCACTTGAGGTCAAGGAAAGTTTGAAAAAGGTCCATTTCGAAGTTGATGAGCTGCGTAGCAAGCGGGACAAAAACCAACAGACAGTGCATGAGCAGAAAGAGGACATCATTAACTCGATCATGGAGTTAAGGGTTCGAATCTCTGATATCCTTGACAACTTGGAACGCCAGGCTAGGATTGAGTTGCAGACAAAGTATGTTAGATTTTACACTTGAAATAAATTCTTAGAGTATCTGAAAACAGTGAAACTTCAGTAGTTTGCAGCAAAGGGGGGGGGCGGGGTGTTCTTGTGACACCAATATGGTTTAGCCCTTTACTAAACAACAAATTTGGGACTGGTCCAAATTGAAACAAGAGCACTGCATGCAGGTGCTGCAGATGCTTGATTTTCATTGAAAATTGTAAGTCTGGAAAGGGGCATAACCCTGTCAAAAGTACTTTGATGGTTACCTGCCCTTGTTGTATAGGTTCCCCTCACGATAATTAACAGCTCAATCAAGTTTAAAGTAAATATCTTCAGTAATAACAGAGATATCATAAATTGACAAAGTTTTTGCACAACGACAGCGCAAGGGCTACGACAAAACCTTGACGTTTTCTTTGAAAACAGACTAGCTAATAATTTGCAGACAACAAAGGATGGAATTTGCCTTTGATAGGTTGGAAAACATTGTGGGAAAAGGAGAAAATGCTGGTGCTCCTTTTTCCACAATGTTTTCAAGAACGCTCTTCCTAGGGGGCATTAAAACTTATGATTGTGCAGAAAGGATGTAAAACATCGTGGGACAAGAGAGAAAATGCTGGGAACCAACATATTTATCCTTTTTCCACAATATTTTAACACCATCAAAGAAAATTCCATCATTTGAGCCAGTTTTAGCTTCTTGTCTCCAAATGCTTTCAGTTTTAGTCTAAAAGTTACTTGCTTAGTGATGAGTCAAGGGAGTCTTAATCATTTCATTTCATCCATAATGGGTGGTTTTTTTTGACTCTGAAATACTGGATATTGTTACAATAAAATCCTCTACCAAGATACTTATGGTTGATTGATTGATTGATTGATTGTATGGTATTTAATGCCGTTTTCAACATGAATTCAGTTATATGGTGGCAGCCAGTGCACCTATTCATGTTTTCCTGGAGTTTCTGTTACTATATATAATACTTTGGACAATATTCTTCCCAAGCCACTGGTAGCTTTCCCTCATGACCATCATCCAAACAATGATCAGCAGTGAGAGAGGAATGAATCCTGTTGCAATGACTATCATCAATCTTCAGACAGAAACTAGCCAAGCTGGGGAATCAAACCAGCGGCCCCCCTGTTCTTTAAGTCCTGTGTTGTATGCTAACAACTGTGCTACCAGGGCTTGGCAGATACTTACCACAACTATATGTGAATTTATTTTTCAGATATGATGATCTAATTACAAAAATCAGTGGAGATGTAAAGACGTGTGACGATGTTTCACATACTCTATCAGGATTTCTCAGAAAACTAGATACAGTCACCAACAACGAGTCCGAGCTCTTTGTCCAAGTGAAAAAAGCCAAGAAAAGTTTGGTTGAAGGTGACTTTAAACCCTTAAGCTGCTAAGTGTGACTTGCTGACCTTTTGCAAACAGTGCAGTCTGAACTTGGATCTACACTGTCCGATAAGAAGATAAAGCTCTCAAAAAAATATGTTTGAAATAGCATTATTCAGGTTTTTACTATCGTCGTGAAAGCTTTATTTTACTTATTTAGCATGATAACTCTTTACCACACTATCCTGAGTTTTAACCCTTATCCTGCTAAGTAAAAAGAAATGAAACTTTCAAACCGATAGTAGAACCCCAAATTTTCCTATTTCAAAGGTACTTTTGGGGGAAAGATATCTCCTTATCAGACAGTGTAGATAGAAGATCAGACTGCACATTCTGTGCAGATTGATCTTGATCTACGTGGTCTGTAAAAGGTCAATGAGTCATACTTAGCAGCCTAAGGGTTAAGGACCCAGAGGAAAAAAATACCTTTTGAAAACATTGTGGGAAAAGGAGAAAATGCTGGTAACCGGCATATGTTATCTCCTTTCCTTACAATGTTTTATACAATTCCAAATGCAAATCTCATTATTTGAGGTGTACTTTTTCATTTCTCTGTTGCAAATACATTTAATTTTGTCAAGTCTAAAATTTTGTTAGTTGGTAAGGTGGTGACTCTTTACCACACAATGTTGTAAAGATCCTTTTAGTTTTTTATTTTAATTCTCTACACATTGGATTTAGTAAACAAGTCTGTAGTTGAAACTTCTTTTAATTTTAATCATCTGTTTTAACTCATTACCACACAGCCCCGACTTTTAACGACCCTGAGAAAGAGGCCTTTTGAAAACATTGTGGGAAAAGGAGAAAATGCTGGTTACCAGCATTTTCTCCTTTTCCCACAATGTTTTCTACCCTTCCCAAAACAAATTTCAATTTTTGAGTCACATTTATTAGGTCATCTGCAAATGCTTTCAATTTGGACCAGTCTAAAATTTTGTCGTTTGGTAAAGAGTTAAATTAGCCAGTTTACAACAGCTAACAAAGAACGCTTTTTATTATTATTTTCAATTAGCTGATTTACAATAGCTATTAAAGAGCACCTTTTTATGCTTTCTTTCTTTTTTTTTCCTCATGTCTCATCTGTCATCTCTTCTATTTTTACTCAAACTCTCTCATTTATATGGAATTAGTACTCCGTTGACTCTGCTGCATGAGAATCATATGAATCACAAGAATCAAGTGAGAACCGATTAGCGCAGCAATAAACGGAGTAAAACTTTAACTTGTTATAAACCGGTGTCTGACCGGAGTATACAAAAATGTACTCTTACTGTATGGTATAACTGAAACTAGCTGGACAGGCGTTTTAACAAAACTATATTTGAAAACATTGTAACAAAATTATAACCAACTCGCAGAATTCCCGACACACAATCCCCAGTTTTAATGACCCTAAAGAAGAAGGTTTTTGAAAACATCATGGGAAAAGAAGAAAATGCTGGTAACCAGCATTTTCTTTTTTTCCCACAGTGTTTTCAATGATCTCAAAGACAGATACTGTCATTTGTGCCCCATTTATTTGTTGTCTGCAAACGCTTTCAATTCGCACTAGTCTAAAATTTTGTTGAGTGGTAAAGACTGAATCGAGTTGACCCAGCATCTGGTAGCATATGAAGATATTTTTGGTTCACGAGCAAAAGTGGCTTTAAAATGAAAATATAGATAGGAGTGTATGTAGAAAACGGGGAATCGCCCAGTTTTTTGGTATTTTTGGTGAAAAATTTCCCATTCCATTTGAAAAGGTGTAGTTTTTACCACATAGTAAGGAGTAGGTCTATTATTTCTGAACATGGACATATAAAAGTTACCTGGATAGCTCAGTTGGAAGAGTGGCTGAGTCATGGTCTTGAAATTTGTGGGTTTGAATCCTAGCAGAGGCAAGTAATTGTTGGTAACCAGCATTTTCTCCTTTTTCACTAGGTTTTCTCAACTTTCGCTGACATTTACCATCATTTCAGCTACATTTGATTCACAGTATGCAAATGCTTTTAATTTAGACAACTCAAAAATTTCATCGTTTGATAAAGAGTTAACGTTTACAAAATATAATTTTTTAATGCAGGAAAAGCAGTGGTGGAAAATATGCCAAAAAACCTTGGGAAAGAAAAACTGTCCTTTATGGCTGACCGTTCCCTGGAGAATTTACTGGGTACCCTGAACAGCCTGGGCTCTTTCAGCGAAGAAACCCATGTTTTTACCGCCCAATACGAGGGTGAATATAATATGGGCTTGACAACCGGGACTCAAAAAGGTAACTAAAGTTGTCAGCTACCACGTTTATCAGCCATGCTCTGTGAAAAGGGGGCTTAATGCGTCTGCAAAAAATATTGACCCAGGTCATCCTTCGCAGGCTGACCTGGGTTGAAACTTTTCACTATCGGTCAATTTTCTGCATGTCAAAGGACAAGCCTGCCTCATGATTAACCCTTTCCCAAACGACAAATTTTGGACTGGTCCAAATTGAAAGAGTTTGCAGACGACAATTTTAAATTTGATGAAAATGGCAGAAAGTTCTCAAAAAGGGTAGAAAACACTGTGGGAAAAGGAGAAATTGCTCGTTACGAGCAATTTCTCCTTTTCCCACAGTGTTTTCAAAAGACTTGTACCGCAGACAGGTGAAAACCAGGGCTTGTTTGGGAAAGGGTTAAGTCAGTTGTTAAAAAACGTGGGAATTATGGATCCATAACTGTGTGATGGTTTGATTGGTAATATGGATCACGGAGGTGCATGAAGCCCCTTTTTGCCAGAGCATGGCTCATACGTATATCTCCCTACATTTATTTTGAGGCATCAGGCTTAGTCCTTTACCACATGGTCCCAACTTTTAACGACCCTGAAAGAGGAGGTTTTTGGAAACATTGTTGGAAAAGGAGAAAATGCTGGTTACCAGCATTTTCTCCTTTTCCAACAATGTTTTCTACCTTATCAAAGACAGAAAGCATAATTTTAGCAACATTCAATTTGTCATCTGCATAACATACTTTGAATATAGTTGACTTCAAAATTTTGTTGTTCAGTAACGGGTGAAATCTGTTCTGAATGACAAAGTTTTACACTTGTCCATTTTGAAGGCATTTGCAGATCACAAAGTAACCCTTTACGAAACAATTCTGTGTTTTTTATCGACCCTGACAAAGAAGGTTTCTGAATACATTACTAGGAAAATAGAAAATGCTTGTATTTTCTCCCTTTCCCACAATGTTTCTACCCTTCAGTGGTACAATAAAGATAAATCCTGTCATTGGAGCAACTTGATATAATGTCATCTGGAAATTGGGCTCACTTTTGACAAGTGGGAGATTTTGTCATTTCGTTGAAGTCATACTATTTTATCTCTTTACCATACAGTCCCGACTTTTAACGACCCTGAGAAAGAAAGCTGTGAAAACATTGTGCAAAACAGAGAAAATGCCGGTATCCAGCATTTTCTCTTTTTCACACAATGTCTTCTATCCTTTCAGAATCAAAGAGCAAAATTTCAAACGCATCTAAATTGTGGTCTGCAAATGCTTTCAATTTGGATGACTCTAAATGTTTCTCATTTGGTAAAGAGTTAAGGCAAATAATTGCAGTATCATGGGTCTGTGTTTATTGTTGGAGTGCAAAAAAGTTCAAATTACATGCATTCATTTGGTTACACAGTTGTTGTATAATTTTTTTTCAGACCTTCTGGAAGCTTTTACAAATAAGACCATGCAAATATGTTTCACCTGTTTATTTAATGGAGTTCTATACCTTTTTCAATGACCAATGCACTCATACCAACAGCTCATTCATTGAAGTGCAGCCTTGATTATACCAGTACTTGGCAAGGATTGTATCTTCAAGGAAGGATAAAGAGAAAAAAATTTAAACAGTATGGGAAACACCGTGGGAAAAGGAGAATTTTCTTGAAACAATCAATTGCTCATTTTTCCACCATGTTTTTAAAGGCTTTCAACTACAGCTGCATGAATTTCTTACATTTTCAGTAATTGATTAACCGTCTTTCAGATCCAGGGTCCATTGATGAAAATACCGGCAGCTTCTTGCTACCAGATGGCCGGATGATTTTCACAAACATGCATCATAAGAGACTCAAACTTCTGACCCCCTCCTTTAAGGTCATTGATTTCTGTGACCTTCCAGGCAAGCCCTATGATGTATGCAAAGGTGGTCCAAATGAGGTCATTGTGAGTTTACGAGAAGAGAAAGTCCTACAGTTTGTCGGTGTTGATAAGAAAATGAAACTTGGCCGAACTGTCCGAATTGGTGTTGCATGTTACGGGGTTGCCAGTAGAGATGGAGAGATTTATGTTGCCTGTATTGGTGGAAACTATGAAAACAGACCGCAACTGCGAGTCTACAATATGTCGGGAAGACTGCTTCGATTGATCGAGAAAGATGCAGATGGCGTGCCGATATTTGCTTACCCAAGGAATATTGCTATCAGTCCAGATGGAACAATGCTTCATGTAACAGATCGAGAAAATGGTGTCATTACCTTGGGAATCTATGGCAAAGTCATTTCTGTTTACAATCCCGAGTACCTACATTCCCCAAGAGGGATAACAGTTGATCCGAACGGAAATATTTTTGTTTGTGGACAGAATTCCCACAATGTAATACAACTGGATAATGTTGGGGAAGAAGTCGGAATTCTTCTGAAAGATAAAGGAGGCCTGTACAGGCCCCAGTCAGTGCTGCACGTGCAAAAAATGCACAAATCAAAATTGGCTATCACTTTTTTGAAATCGAAGTCGATTAAAGTCTATGCTTTAGCATAACACTTTACCAAATATTTCAGACTTGTCCAAACTGAAACATCTACAGATGACAAAATAAATGTGACTCAAAATTTGAAATTTACATTTTGAAGGTTAGAAAAAAATTGTGTTAAAAGGAGAAAATGCTGGTTACCAGCATTTTCTCCTTTTCCCACAATGTTTTCATAGGGCTTTTTCTTCTCAGGGTCGTTAAAACATAGGATTGTTTGGTAAAAGATTAAACCTTCATTCAACAATATTGTGTTTCATCAAACAGTCGGATATTTGTACAACCCTTACTATGACCGCTTCTGTAGACGTAAGGGCTGATAACCTTTTAGATACATAATTGCCGTAAATGGCCTCTTCTAAAATTTCAAACAGTGTTGATTACACTACAAAAGACAGCATCTGTCATTGAACTCTTTACCATAATTATGGCAAAATTTTAGACTTAATGAAGGCATTTGCAGACAACAAATTTAATGCCACTACAATGATTAAATTTGCTCTGTAAAGTTGAGAAAAGATTGTGGGTAAAGAAGAAAATGCTGGTTCCAAGCATTTTCTCCTTTTCCCACAATGTTTTCAATGGGCTTCTTCATCAGGGTCATTAAAAGTTGGCATTGTGTGGCAAAGGGTTAAAGCAGACCCCTGATGATATAGGTTTGACTTACAAATTGTTGCAGTGATTAGAATGTGCAGTAACATTGCTGTGAATGGCAAAACTTGCTCATTTCCAGAAATTTCCAAGATGATGGTGTTAATGATGATAATGATGACACAGAATAAATGGTAAATTTTTATTGCACAAAAATAGAAAAAATCGTAATTACACAGATCTTTTTTTTTTTGTTCACTGACCTACAGTCTTTGTATATAAAAAGAAAATTTGTATGCACATTAAATGGTTTAAATTTGAATTATACGAAGTAAACATTTTCTTTTTTTTTCACAGCCTGAATTTGAAATAAATTTACTCTTGACTCATTTCAGCACAGACTACTTTTTGATGAATCACAAACTATTTTCATTTACAAAAGATACATGAAAATATATATATATATATATATATATATATGAGCCATGCTCTGTGAAAAGGGGGCTTAATGCATTTGCGAAAAGTATCGACCCAGATCAGTCCGTGCAGGCTGACATGGACCAAAACTTTTCAATATTGGTCAATTTTCTGTATGTCAAAGGACCAGTATACCTCATGATTCAGTCGGTTGTTAGAAATAATGGATTTTATGGATCCATGATCATGTAACTTGCTTGGTATCATGCATCACAAAGATGTATTAAGCCCCCTTTTGACATAGCACAACTCACATATATATATTTGTATATATATATATATATATAATATGTGCGTGTGTGTGTGTATATATGCTCTGTGAAAAGCAGATTTAAAGCACCTGCAAAAAGCATTGACCCAAGTCAGCCTGCACAGGCTGATCGGAGTCAACACTTTTCGATTTTGATCAATATTCTGCATGTCCAAGTACCACTCTGCCTGATGATTCGGTGGTTTGTTAGACAAAATCCATTTTATGGATCCATAATTATGTGATGAGTTGCTTGGTATAATACATCATGCACATGCATGAAATCCTCTTATGCTACAGCGTGGCTCATATTTTCAATGATATGGTAAATGATATTGAAAAACAGTGGAAATAGGTGCAACTCCATGTTATATTCTCATTACTCCTTTTTCCACACTGTGCTAAAAAAGTAGCCTGTAGCAAGGGCCTGAAAAAGTCATTTTTACACTGAGATGGCCAAAGGGAAAATATCACAGAAAGTGGACAAAAAAAAGTTATTGAGTATACTGATCAATCTGCAGGAAGAAATGTTTATAGGTTTCAAGTAATAGTACCCACATTTAGCAAGCCCTTTATTTATCACATGTACCATTTATATACCTTTAACTCTTTACCAAATAACAAATCAAATGTGGCTCAAAAATTGAAATTTGATTTGGGAAGTGTAGAAAACATTGTGGGAAAAAGAGAAAATGCTGTTTACCAGCATTTTCTCCTTTTCCCACTATGTTTTCAGTAGGCATTTTCTTCCAGGTCGTGAAAAGTCGGGATTGTGTGGTAAAGGATTAACTAAACCATTCCGAGTTTTAACGACAGTAGGGAATAAAGCTTCTGACACTTGGTGGGGGAAAAAGAAGATGCTGGTAACCACATTGAATTATTCTAGTATCCAGCATTTTTCTCTCATCTAACAATGTTCTTTTTACCCTTTCACACACTAGTTCTAGCCCAGCTTGCACAGGCTGACCTGGGTTGATACTTTTCGCAGATGCATTAAGCCCCCTTTTCACAGAGAAAGGCTCAAATACAGAAAGACAAAAATGATTGTGGCTCAAAACATGGGATTTATCTGTAAACCTTTGACCAACATTTCCTCCTTTTCCCAAAATATTTTTAAAAGCTTTCTCTCTCGGGGTCATTAAAACTCTGGATGGTGTGGTAAAATTTTAATTTACCAATTTGATTTTTTCCATGGCTGAAAATGTGAATCTATTCTAAATGAAGGAATATTTTGATTATTGTGCAGAATACAGAAGGTGAATAGCATACAGCAAAGATCTGACAGCATCTTCTATGTTCTGTGCAGTCTGATCATCATCTACACTGTCCATAAAAGGCTTTTCTAGTCTCCCAATAAAATGAAAGCTAATATCAATAACAATAATACTCACAAACGCACCTCATGAACATGCTACAACCCTTCACTGAATGACAAAATTTTAGACTTGTCCAAATGAAAGCATTTGCAGACGACAAATGTGGCTCAAATTACAGAATTTGCATTTGAAAACAATGTGGGAAAAGGAGAAAATGCTGGTTGGCAGCATTTTCTCCTTTTTTTCAAAAGCTATTTTCAGAAAAGTAGTTAAAACTTGTGATTGTGTGGCACAGGGTAAAGTTACACTACAATTGCTTTTTCATCGAATATTCAAAGAATAAAAAAGGGGCATAACTGCATCAAAAATCTTTGAGGATTTTAAAATTATGGCATAATATTTCTAATAAACGACAAAATATGTTGATAGTGCAAATATTTTGTTGCCATTATCCGAAAACTTCTTTTAACGGTATTTCGATTATCCGAGAAAATTTACATAGATTAAAGAGGAAATGGTTTTGTGCTGGGCAAAAAGTTGCTAATATCCGAAAATCCCTATAATCCGAGTTGCTAACAAGTGGATTCCACTGTATCTGCCCTGGTTGTACGGGTTCAGGATATGATAGTTAACAACAAGCCCAAATTTGAAACAGATATCTTTAGGAATAACAAAGATTTAAAAAAATGTAAAAGTTTTTGCACTAGTATATGTTGGTGACATTGACAACCATGGCGCTATGTTAAACTTTGCTGTTCTCTTTAACCCTTTCCCAAACGATAAATTTTAGACTGGTCCAAATTGAAAGAGTTTGCAGAAGACAATTTTAAATTTGATGAAAATGACAGAAAGTTCTCCAAAAGGGTAGAAAACACTGTGGGAAAGGGAGAAATTGCTCGTAATGAGCAATTTCTCCTTTTCCCACAGTGTTTTCAAAAGACTTGTACTGCAGACACGTGAAAACCAGGGCTTGTTTGGGAAAGGGTTAAAAAATATACTATAAACAACCATGCTTTAAATTTGGCACAAACATGTTTAACAAAATTAATGTGACTATATACTTTTACTAAATTAACCCCATTTTGACCTCTCTTCAAGCCCGCCTGGGTATCTCAGTGGTTAGGGTATCTGACTCTTGACCTGGTGGTTGCAGGTTCGCTACCCGGTTGAGGCTAACTTTCTTTGTGGCAATTTTTAGCTTCTCACTTCTGATGCATGTGAGATAAGTAGACAGCGACTTGGAAAGAAAGCTGTTTTAGTACTGGTGTGAGACAGCCAGGAAACACGTGCATAGGTGCACTGACTGCTGTGATATGACCTAAGCTGTTAAAAAACTGCAATAAACTCCAATACATACAAGCTCTCTTCAACCCTTTCCCACATAACCCCAAATTTTTATGACTCAGAGGAGGAAGTCTTTTGTGAATATTGTGGGAAAAGGAGAAAATTATGGTAACCAGTATTTTCTGCTTTTCCTACAATATTTTCTACCCAATGATAAACAAGTTTCTTATTTTAAGTTACATTTAATTTGTCATCTGAAAATGCTTTCAATTTGGACAAGTCTAAACTTTTGTCATGTGGTAAAGAGTAAACTCACCACCTCCTAAAATAATTCTGCAGAAAACATGATATGTTACCATGCAGAATTGGACAAATTGTTCATAATGATCAATTTCTTCCTTTTGCCATAATATTTTCAAAAGTGGTTTATTTACTTCAAGACATGAAGGTCATCTTTGGGGAATACTGTGTAATAACAGTCAAGGTCAAACTAAGGTCACAATTAGAACAACCTTTTAACCCTTTACCACACAATCCTGGGTTTTAATGACCCTACAGAAAGTCTTGAAAACATTGTGGCGAAAGGAGAAAATGCTGGTAACCAGCATTTTCTCCTTTTCCCACAATGTTTTCTACCCTTTTGGAAACAAATTTCAATATTTGAGTCAGAATGCTTTGAATTTGGACAAGTTTAAAATTTTATAGTTTGGTAAAGAGTTAAGTGACAAAGACAGTGATATAATACATTGAAATCTCAATACTGTAGACTAGTGGGGAAATAGAAATAACCCTAATACACTGAGCACAAATACAGGTGTTTTTAGTAGTCACTGTGGATTAAGATCAGACTGCCTGCTGTAGACAGTGCAGGTCAAGATCAGACTATGCAGATTGACTGACTGATTGATTAAATTTTATTACTGTGTTTCAAGGCCCTTTCTGAGAACAGGAGGTCGCTGGTTTGATCTCCTGTTTGGACAATTTCTTTCCCAGGATTGATGATAGTCATTGTGACAGGATTCATTCCTCTCTCACTGCTGATCATTGTTGCGACGATGGCTATGTTAGAAAGCAGCCAGTGGCTTGGAAAGAATATTGTGTGTAGTACTGGTAAAAGAAACTCCAGGAAAGCATGGATAGGTGCACTGGCCCCTGCGATAAAACTGAAATAATGTTGAAAACGGCGTTAAACACTATAAAATCAATTAATCAAGCCTTTTTCAACATTATTTCACTTATATTATGGCAGCCAGGGCAACTATCTATGCTTTCCTGGATTTCCTTTTACCAGTACAAATATTCTTCCCAAGCCAGTGGCTGCTTTCCCGCACAACCATTGTCCATACAATGATCAATGGTGAGAGAGGAATGAATCCCATCACAATGACTATCATCAATCCTTGGAAAGAAATTGACTGAGCTTAGTAATCGAACCAGTGACCTCCCTGTTCTCAAGTCCTTGAGGTACTGAATGCACTGCTGGGACTTGGCAGACTGCAAAAAACATGCCGTCTGATCTTGGATCTACACCCTCTGCTATTTTCCCAATTATTCTGGCAAGAAAACTTTTCAACATGAAGTCTTTTCATCTAGTCTCCTTATAGACAAAGTCAAAATCAAGAGTTGCCGCGTCCAGAAGATGGGCTGTTACTGGCCTGAGATTCGCGTCTCTCCTCTAGGGGTATTGATATCCGCAAGGTGCTCAGTGGGTCTGAAACGTAACCTGGAAAACAAGGGAACAGTTGATTCTGTGAATTGTGTTGAGGCATCTTTCAACAGTGTTTCCTTTCCAACAGTGTATCATGGTGACAGCCAGTTTATTCACGTATCTTTCAAGATTTTAGCCATGCTTTGGTAAAGTGGGGTTTAACTCTACCAAACGACAACAATTTAGACTGGTCCAAAATGAAAGCATTTGCAGACGACAAATCAACTGCGGCTCAAAAATTGAAATTTGATTAGGGAAGGGTAGAAAACATTGTGGGAACAGGAGAAAATGCTGGTTACCAGCATTTTTTCCTTTTCCCACAATGTTTTCAATAGGCTTTTTCTTCAGGGTTGTTAAAAGTCGAGATTGTGTGGTAAAGGGTTAATTAATGCATCACTGTGATGCATTATACCAAGCAAGTCATCACATTACTTTGGGTCCATAAAATCCATTTTGTTTACTTACTGACTGAATGGAATTCTCGTAAGGGGTATATTGATGGAATTACAAATTTCGGCTCAATAAGCCTAGAGTAAATAGAGCAATGTATTGATCTTCAACATTGGCTGCCAAAGATGCAATGATGAGAGAGATAATTATATGGCGTGCAGCACACGAAAAGGGGCCTTAAGACATTTGAGTAAACCGTCGTCTCGGATTAGCCTGTGCAGTCCGCGCAGGCTAATCCCAGACAGCACTTTATGACTACATAAGATTTTTTCATACAGTAGACTTTCGTGAAACAGAAAATCGCACAAAAACAGGAAGTGTTGTCTCGGATTAGTCACAGGCTGCACAGGCTGATCTGGAATGACACACTTTCACGCATATGTCCGAAGGCCTCTTTTCGTGTGTTGCACGCCATATGGTATTGTGTAAAAGTTTTCAAGCTCAACAATTGAACACAGACAATGAAGGGACATGACAACAGAAGAAGTACTAAAACATCAATTTACCATTTTTATCCAGTTGTGGGAAAGGTATTCTTTGTCTCAAGTCTTCAGTGCTACAATTAAACAATACCAGTAACATCGTTTGAAAAAGAGAATCACACTATTTGGAAGCAATACACAATACAAAATACTCATTTTAACCCTTTCAAACATAAAAAAATTAATGACCCATACTCTGTGAAAAGTGGGCTGAATGCACCTGCGAAAAGTATCAACCCAGGTCAGCCTACACAGTCCGCACAGGCTGACCTGAGCCAAAAATTTCCGCTATTCGTCAATTTTCTGTATGTCCAAGTGCCATTCAGCTTCATGGTTATGTCAGTTGTTAAAAAGAGTGGTTATTATGGATCCATAATTATGCAATAGCTTGATTGGTATCATGCATCACTGAGATGCATTAAGCCCCCTTTTGGCAGAGAATGGTTCAAATGAAATGTACTTTTTTGAGCAGAAAAATAGATTACAATGTTACAGTTTCAAGGCTGCCTCTGCCTGAATATTCGGCATATTTTCAAAATATGCTGATATAATATCAGACTGCAAGTTCTCTGCAGACTGATCTTCATTTACACTGTTCTCTGAAGGTAGTCCAATCATGATCTACATTTTCAAAAAAAAACAACCGATAAAGTTTTGCTTGGTGCTCTTTGGGTACAGTAGCAACACTTTTTCACATGCATTCCTGAATAAAACCTTGACTCTTCACCAAATGTTTCCATGTTACGAGAATCCTCAGGAAGAACACTATTGAAATCATTTTTGGAAAACGATAAAATGCCAATAACCAGTATTTTCTTTTTTTCCAACAATGGTTTTTATCCTTCCAACATAAGTATCTCATAAATTTAGCCACATTCTGTTTGTTGCCTGCAAATGCTTCCAACTTGGGCAGGTCTGAAATTTTGTTGTCTAGTGCAGAGTTAATCCAAACTGGTTACACCGACACATGAGCCATGCTCTCGCAAAAGGGGGCTTCATGCATAGATCTCTGTGATCCATTGTACCAAGCAAGTCATTACATAAGTATGGATCCATAAAGTCCATTTTGTCCAAAGACTGACTGAATCATGAGGTAGACTGGTCCACTGACATACAGAAAAACAGCTTGCATGGACTTTTTTGCAGATGCATTAAACCCCTTTTCACAGAGCATGGCTCATATACAATTTCAAAGTTGGCCCCAAAATCTGTTTCTTGAGCAACTAAATACCTGTTTCTAGAAGCCTCCAATTCCCATCGATTCCTGAGAGCAAGAACGTTGCCAGCCAGAGGTGGGGTGGATCGGCCGCAATCAGAATCTGTATCGTGGTCTCTAATAACTGCTGGCAGACTTGCAGACAGCGACATCGGTGTATATGTTGGTGGTGTCTCGCTCAACATAAGCACCGTGTGCGACTGTTTACATTCCTCTAGAACCGGGACAATCTCGGAAAAATCAGGTCTATCCTGTAATAAAATCAGACTTATCATGGAAGTCATCTATATTAACCCTTTACAAAACAACCTGAGTTTTACCGACCCTGAAAAATTAGGCTCTTGAAAACAATCTAACAAGCATTTTCTCCCTTTTTTATCACAATGTTTTCTTTCCTTACAAGGGCAATCTCCATTCTTTTAGCTTGGTTCAACTGTCGTCTGCAAATGTAACAAGCATTTTCTCCTCCCTTTTTTATCGCAATGTTTTCTTTCCTTACAAGGGCAATCTCCATTCTTTTAGCTTGGTTCAACTGTCGTCTGCAAAAGCTTCCAAAATGGAACAGTCTAAAGTTTTGTTGTTCGGTGAAGAGTAAAGCAACCTATGGCTTAACCCTTTACCATGCAGTCCCTAGTTTTAATGACCCTCAGGAAGAAGCCTTTTGAAAACATTGTGGGCAAAGCAGAAAATGCTGGTAACCAGTATTTTCTCCTTTTCCCACAATGTTTTCACTCTTTCACAAATTTCATCATTTAAGCCACCTTTAACCTGGCATCTGCAAATGCTTTCAATGTGGAATGGTGAAAAATGTTTCAGTTTGGTAAAGGATTAACTCTTTACCGACTGGTAAAATTTTGGACTCAACTAAAAAGGAAGTATTCACAGATGATAAATGACAATTTCTGTCTTTGATAAAGTGGAAAACCTAACAGGAAAAGGAGAAAATGCTGGTTACCAGCATTTTCTCCTTTTCCCACAATATTTTCTGCTCCCTCCGAGGCAAATTCAATCAACTGAGCCAAGTTCAATTTATCCTCTGCAAGTGCTTTCAATATGAAAAAGGCTAAAATTTTGTTGTCTGGTAAAGAAATCATCAACTCACTAATTTCAATCTTTACCAAACAGCAACATTTTAGACTTGCCAAAATTAAAAAAAATCATAGAGGACAAATAAGCAATAAGCAGGGCTGAAACTAGAATTTTCATTGTAAACCCAGCACCTTAACCCTTTACCACACAATCCTCAGTTTTAATAACCCTGACATAGAACATCTTGGAAAACATTGTGGGAACAGGAGAAAGTGCTGATAACCTGCATATTCTACTTTCCCCACTACATTTTCTACAGACAAGTCCCATTCTTCGAATCACATTTTTGTGTTGTCTGCAATGATTGATTGTATGGTGTTTAACGCCATTTTCAACATTATTTCAGTTATATCACGGGGGCCAGTGCACCTATCCATGCTTTCCTGGAGTTTCCGTTACCAGTACTCTGCACAATATTCTTTCCAAGCCACTGGCTGCTTTCCCACATAACCATCATCGAAACAATGGTCAGCGGTGAGAGAGGAATGAATCCTGTCGCGATGACTATCATCAATCCTTGGAAAGAAATTGGCCAAGCCGGGGATTGAACCTGCAACTTCCTGTTTTCAAGTCTTGTACGCTACCAACTGAACTACGGGAGCTTGGCGTGTTGTTTGCAAATGCTTTTAATTGTGTCAAGTCTAAAGTTTTGTTGCCTGGTAAAGAGTTAACACTCTACCAAGCAATCCTGCATTGTTCTTATCCTAAGGAAGAAGGCTTTTGAAAAACCCAAAGAAAAAGTAGAAAATGCTGGTTATCAGAAAAAAAGATGAGGAAAAAGTTTTTCCCACACACATTTAAGTGTTTAACTTTTTACCAAACAACAAGATTTCAGACTTTTCCAAATTGAAAACATTTGCAGATGATAAATAAAGGTGGCTTGAATACTGGAATTTGTCTACTACATGATTGAAAATACTGTGGGAAAAGTAGAAAATGCTACTTGCCAGCATTTTCTCCTTTTCCTTAATGTTTTTAAAAGCTTTCTCTGTTTGTGTCATTAAAACTTGGGATTGAGTGGTAAAGGGTTACATCCAGGAATCCATGTTGGGCTCTGACTAAAAATATCAGGACAAAGGTTTGACAGTATATACAAGCTATTACAACAAAATTTTTACCTCTGGATTTGGACTCCACCCTACTTGTAGGAAAGCCTGTAATGGTTTGGGAAAAGTCACTGCCACAGGGGGGCGTGTCTGATGATAAGCCATTTCTGCTGCAGCTGCCGCTACAATGAATTTCACAGTGCAACAGTTAACCCTTTTACTGCTTATTATATGAAATAAACATTTTCAAGTTTGTACTAAATTCAGTTTCACTGCTGATTTTGTCAGTATAGCTAGCAAAGAAGCAGACAGTGTAGATTCAAGATCAGACAGCATGTTCTGTGCATTCTGATCTTGGATCTACACATTTTGCACAAGAAACAGATTAAACCTAGGTTCAGCTCTACAACTGTTAAATATCATTTCCTGAAAAAAAAAATTTATCCTTTTCCACTCAATCAGAGATATCTAAAAAAAGAAAAAAAAGTAGCAAATGCAAAAAATCTAATATTGTCAAAAGGGGCTTTCAACAGTCATAATATTCAACTCATATTTGCCTTAAACTTTTTCACTGGTCTTGAATTTGAATGGTTAAAATACATGAGTAATTCTCTTATGCTGGGAGACTAACTGTGTGATTGTTTCTATTTCTCATTTTTGTGACACTATTCTATAATCACCTATTTAAGATTTTATCACAAAATTCAGTGTTCAACATTACTTTCAAAGTGTATTTCCTGGCCCAAACAGCTCTTTTTTTTTCTATCAACATGTCCAATAAAACCAATGATTTTCAAATGTTTTTTATCAATTATGTCTTTATGATGTGAAGACTTGGGCACATTTAGATTTCTAAATACTTCCGTACCTGGTTTCAAATGAGCAAAAGGTAACTCCCCCGCCAATAGTTCCCAGAGACATAGAGAGTAGCTGAATACATCAGCTTTCACACTGTATTTCGTACACTGAGTGAAAATTTCCGGGGCCATCCAACGTAAGTTCTAAAACAAAAACACAAATGACTGATGTTAATCTTTACCAGACAACAACATTTTAGATTTGTCCGTGTAAAGCCTGAGAGCTCTAAATACCTCAACAAATAATTCTTTGCTTTAAAAAAAAACCATTTTTAAAACACTGTGAGCAAAGGAGAATATGCTAATTACCAGTATTTTGTACTTTTATCACAATATTTTTAACCTTTCAAAGACAAACCCAATCACTTAGGCTGAATATGATTTGTCATCTGCTGTTGCTTTCAATTTTGACCATTCTAAAGTTTTGTTGCATGGCAAACAGTTAACCCTTTACCACATAATCCAGAGTTTTAACGACCTTGTGATAAAAATATTTTGAAAACATTGTGTGAAAAGGAGAAAATGCCAGTAACAAACGTTTTCTCTATTTCCCACAATGTTTTCTACTCAATTAACTCTTTACCAAATGACAAAATTTTAGACTAGTCGGAATTGAAAGCATTTGCAGACAACAAAATATATGTGACTGAAAAATTGAAATTTGTTTTGGGAATGGTAGAAAACATTGTGGGAAAAGGAGAAAATGCTGGTTACCAGCATTTTCTCCTTTTCCCACAATGTTTTCAAAATGCTTTCTTTTTAGGGTCATTAAAAGTTGGGATTATGTGGTAAAGGGTTAAAGCCAAGTTTTATCATTTAAGCCACCCTTTATTTCTAATCTGCATATGCCTTAAATTTGGACAAATCTAAAATGTTGTGGTAAAGAGATACGTCATGAAAAGGATTTCACTAATCAGGAATACTGACCATATCATTGCAGTTTCAACTTTTTTTTCTTTTGCCAGAATATTTCACAAAATAGCAAGCATTGTCAATCAAAGATTAGACTGGGTCAAGTACAATAAATTTGTTATAAAAACTTAGTTTACTCCCTCAAAAAACTTATTCATTCTATTTTCCATGTAAATTTCATGGCGTTATTTTCTTGTGCGTGTGCACATTTCAAACTGAACTACCTCAGTAAGCATGGATCTGTAAACAATATACAAACTAACGACTATGTTGCAGGATGCCAGTTTTTCTGTCATTCATTCGATGTGATGAGTAGACTCTCATATTCAACCTTATGTATTTAATCTCACAATCTTATTTATGTTCTACCATTTAATAAAACTTAGTGACTAAAATACATGATGCCTGCCAAAGCTTCCATTTCACGCTTTACCACACAATCCCAACTTTTAATGACCCTGTGAATGGAGACTTTTGAAAACATTGTGAGAAAAGGAGAAAATGCTGGTAACCAGCATTTTCTCCTTTTCCAACAATGTTTTCGACACTTCCAATGAGAAATTTTTGTTTTTGAGTCAAATTTATTTTGTTGTCTGCAAATGCTTTCAATTTGGACAAAGCTAAAATTTTGTCATTTGGTAAAGAGTTAATGAAAATGGTAGAACACAAGGACTCATGTAATATCCTCTATAAATCCTAATTTTTTTCAAAGGTAAAAAAAGTCACCTCACCCCTGGCTGCTTTGTCATGTTGTCTTCCAAAGTCCTTAAAAACTGGGATTCTACATAAGAAATGAAAAGTAAAAAGAATAAGAAAAAGTGACCACTACATTACTTATCTAATTAACCATTTACACAATCCCGACTTTTAACGACTGCTCAGTTCAGTTCATTTCATTGGCAAAAGACTGGTCTGTTGGTGTGTGCAGCAGCCAGATTCTAATTCCTACCCCATTTTATATTACTCATGGAAAAAAATTGAAGTCTGTAAAAAACACAGGGGGTACAGGACTTTTTTTACTGTGTATAGCTATCCAACAAAATGGTGACAAAGGTTTGAATGTGTATCAAATATTATGAAACATCCTGTACACAGACAAAGACATTTCATTCAGAATAATACAAAGAAAAATCATACAAATGATTGACAACGACTGACTACTAAATTTCTAAAGAAAACTCAACAGAGGCTCTTTAGTGAGTTTTGAAAATCAAGTACCTGCCTGTGATATTAACATTTATATGGCAAACATGGAAACAAATCGTCGAAAAAAAATCTCATTTCTTTACCAAAAAAACCTGTGTTTTCATAACCCAGAGGATGAAGGTTTTTGAAATTACTGTGGGAAGAGAAGAAAATGTTGCTAACTAGAAATTTCTCCCTTTCCCACAATGTTTTCTTCCATTTTCTTTCCTTTAAAAGACAAATCCCATGGTCTGAGCCATGTGCTAACGCTTCAAAAAATTTTGCTTTGGGCCAATCTAGAATTTTGTTCTTTACCGAACGACAAAATTTTAGACTGGTCCAAATTGTGACAACACAATAAATGTGACTAAAAAATTGAGATTTGTTTTGGGAAGGGTAGAAAACATTGTGGGAAAAGGAGAAAATGCTGGTTAACAGAGTTGTTAAAAGTCCAGATTGTGTTGCAACGGGTTAAACTAAAGATATTACAAAGCGTGTACCACCAAAGTCTGCCACAACAGCATGCCCATTTTCCTCCAATAAAATATTCTGACTGTTCAAATCTCGATGAATGATAGGCTGGGGGAGGTTGTGGAGATACTTCATTCCTTTGGCAACGTCCGTGGCAATTATTAACTTTGAATGTATATCTATCAACCTGTCCAAAGAAAAATTCAATCTTATAGTATCTTTACTTTAAAACAATGATTGGCTGATTGTATGGTGTTTAATGCAGTGTTCAACATTATTTCAGTTATATTGCAGTGACTAGTGCACCTATCCATGCTTTCCTGGAGTTTCTTTTACCAGTACTCCTCACAATATTCTTTCCAAGTCACTGGCTGCTTTCCCAAATGACAGTTGTCAAGACAATGGTCTGCGATGAGAGAGGAATGAATCCTGTTGCAATGACTGTCATCAATCCTCGAAAAGAAATTGGCAGGGACAGGGATCAAACCAGTGATCCCCTTTTCTTGAGTCCTGTATGCTACCAACTGAGCTATCAGGACTCGGCTACTTGATAACAAATTGGCCAATCAAGTGCCAGAGCATAAAGATATTCGGCATTTGCTGGCATACACTGAAGATTGTTAACTCTTCATTCTTCACATTCGTAAACTCTTTACCGAACAACAAAATTTCAGACTGGTCCAAATTGAAAGCGTTTGCATAAAAAAATCAAAAGTTGTACAATTATGAAATTTGTCTTTGAAAGGGTGGAAAACATTGTGGCAAACAGAGGAAATATTAGTAACTAGTATTTTCTCCTTCTCACACTATGTTTTCAAAAGTCCTTTTCCTTTGGGTCATTAAAACTTGGGACTTTTTGGCAAAGGGTTGAAGAATGTTTGATACCTTAATAACCAAGATTTTTGTGTATGCAGAAATGTTTTTGACATAACCTTACAAATAGCCCATACACAGCTGGTGTTGGAAAGAGCAAGGTTGAACTCTTTACCACATGACAAAAATGTAGACTTGTCCGAATTGAAAGCATTTGCAGATGGCAATTCAAATCTGGCTCAAATGATGGAATTTGGCTTTGATAGGGTAGAAAATATTGTGGGAAAAGGAGAAAATGCTGGTTACCAGCATTTTCTCCTTTTCCCACAATGTTTTCAAAAGGCTTCTTTCCTGGGTTGTTAAAATTTGGGATTGTGTGGTAAAGAGTTAAACAGTTTGTATGGCTATAGTAAGACAGCAGTTTATTACAGTGTCAATGTTATTCATTCATCTACTATCATTGTTCACTCCTAAACAAACTTCTGCAAATATTAGCGATGTACTAATAACAAATCCACAGTGATCTTTCAATGGTCTTTGTTTGAATTGATCCACAGTTCATGCAGAGAACACGCACAGCACTTTATACATTGGTTAAAAGATTGTTCATAATTTTCCACTCACCCTTATTTGTCAATGTGTATATGTAGGTACACATGTACATTCTAAACTTATTCCATGAAAGTTTCAAATCTACTTTGAGTTTGTTGTGTTTACCTTTGATAAAAGCATTCCTCAGGTTTTCGTGTCTGTATTTGTGAGTATTCCAGCTTTGTCAAATTTTTCACCACTTTTAACAAAAGGTTAGTTTTACCATTGCAACAGGAAAAGGGTTAACAAGTTAAAATATGAATACAGTCAAAATTTACTCTTTACTAGATGACAAAATTTTAGACTTGTTCAACAACTTGGAAGCTTTCACAGATGATAAATGTGGCTCAACATTTTGATTTTTTCCGTGAAAGAGTAGAAAACATTGAGGGTAAAGGAGAAAATGCTGGTTACTCCTTTTCATACAATGTTTTTAAAAAGCTTTCTTCTTCAGATTATCAACACACAGGATTGTGTGGTAAAAAGTGAAATACAACACTTACCTATTTTGCTCATGAAGTAAACTGTACAAAGACCCACCAGATACATATTGAGTCACAATTGCAAATTGCTGAAAAAAAAAAGAATTAGTGAAAATCCATCCATGTCCAATTAATGTTGGAAAATCTTCAGCTTCAGCAGAAAGAATCCAAAATTGTTACAGCAGTCAGAGATTCATCAAAATAAAAGTCTGCCATTAACCCTTTTAGAGCTAAACCCAGAATTTACTGCTCATTTAACAGATATACTCAAATGCGAGACATAATACTCAAATATGAAATAGATGAACTCAAACATTATGCCTCATTTAGATAGTTCCAACTGCTTTTTATGTGATGTCATGAGGTCTATATAGCCCCTGCCTAGTACTGGTACCACGGACATACATGAATATGTGAACTGTGGCCTTGACATGATTGAATAATGTAGAAAGTGGTGTTAAACACCATTCAATCAAACAATCAATTTAAATAATTCTTGATGAAACCATTTTTCTGTCTTTTGATGCCTAATATGATAGATTCTAATTAATATATCAAATAACATATGACCTGGCGGGCAAAATTGAAGTTTCCTAACTGGTGTGTTGGGCCGAAGATGTTTTATGAACCCCAGCAATGTTTCACTCTGTAACCCTTTCCCGCACAATGCTGCCTTTTGACAACCCTGGGTAAGAAGCCTTTTGAAAACATTGTGGGAAAAGGAGAAAATGCTGGTAACCAGCATTTTCTCCTTTTCCCACAAAGTTTCCTGCCCTATCAAAGAAAAATTGCACCATTTGAGCCACAACGAAATTGTCGTCTGCAAACGCTTTCAATTTGGACAAAGCTAAAATTTTGTCGTCTTGTAAAGGGTTAAAGCATCTTTGGTCTAAAGGACAAATCTGTAGAACTTCCATGTACATGCACTAGTAGCTCTGAAGGTCATATGTAGTATGTTAGATTTGAAACTAATATATGAGCCATGCTCTGTGAAAAGGGGGCTTAATGCATTTGCAGAAAGTATCAACACCAGGTCAGCCTGCGCACTCCGCGCAGGCTGACCTGGGCCCAAACTTTTTGCCTTTGGTCAATTTTACCCATGTCAAAGGACCAGTCTCCCTGATGATTCAATTGGTTGTTATACAAAATGAATTTTAGGAATGTACAATACTGTGGTGACTTGCTTGGTATCAAAACTCACGGAGATGCATTTATCCTCCTTTTGCCTGAGCATGGCTCATATTGAAATATGAAACAGATATACTCACACTAGGGTCATCAAGACACGCCCCCACAAAGTTAATGACATATGGACTGTTTAACTTGGACAAAATAGCCACCTCTCTACAGTACATGTCCACATCTGATTTTGTTCCAAAGGATGTTGCTTTGTATCTGAAAATTTGATTGGTCGAACTTTAATTCTAATGGTCCAAAGGGCAACTAATTCTTTACCAAACAATGAAATTTTAGACTTGTTCAAATTGGAAGTATAAAACTGCAGCAGACAAAACAATGTTGCTCATACATAGGAATTTGTTTCTGAAAAGGTGAAAAACATTGTGAGAAGAGGACAAAATGCAGATTACCGGCATATTCACCATTTTCTACAATGTTGTCTACACTTTCAATGACTATTCCCTTCCCTAAGCCACACTTAATTTGTTGTCTGCCAGTGCTTTCAATATGGGCACAACTAAACTTTTGTCGTTTGGTCAAGAATTAAAGACATTCGATGTAAAACATGACAAGGCTGTAAAAATAGATTTTGTTCGTAAGGGGTAAAAAACATCTGGAAGAAAGGGTGAAAATGTTGATTCCCAATACTATTCCATCCAAACCAAACTACAAGATTCCAGTTTTGGCTACCTTTTCAACATTTCGTCACATGCTTACCGTTTCACTGCGACTGTTTTTCCGCGACATCTCCCTTTATAAACTTTGCCGAAAGACCCACTTCCAATGACGTCATGAAACTCAATGTCCGAAATCAGAATGTGGAAATGGTGTGGCAGATCAGCTCGCAACTGAAGAATATCTATTTTCTCTAAAAAAAAAATAAAAGAGAAATCGTTGACTTCGGACTCTTTACCGTCAGAATTTTGGACTAGTCCAAATTGGAAGCATCTGCAGGCACCAAATTTCAAGCGGCTAAAATGATGGAATCCATCTATAAAAAGGGTAAAAAACATTGCAGGAAAAAGGACAAAATACTAGGTACTAGCATTTTCTCCTTTTCTCACAATGTTTTCAAAAAGCCTTCCTCCTCAGAGTTGCATTTTTATCTCATATGCACTTTTTGACATTTTGTGAGAAAATCAGGTCACAAGGTAGTGGTATCACAACAATAACAACAATTTATGTTCAGTTATAAGATATTGATATTACAATGATTTAGGTGTTTCCCTTTGTTTCTGGCTACAACCCTTTACCACATGACAAGAATGTAGACTTATCCAAATTGAAAGCATTTGCAGAAGACAATTTAAATGTGGCTCAAATGATGGAATTTGTATTTGATAGGATAGAAAACATTGTGGGAAGAGGAGAAAATGCTGGTTACCAGCATTTTCTCCTTTTCCCACAATGTTTTAAAAAGGCTTCTTTGTTAGGGTCATTAAAACTCGGGATTGTGTGGTAAAGGGTCAATATATCATTCAAAACGCCAATTTTTACCTCTAGCCCTAAAAAAAATAAATACCACAATTTGACCCCTTACCAGACAATCCCGTGTTTTAACCATTCCTACAATGGAAGTCTTTCAACTGCATGAAGGATGTCAATTTCCTGTTGTTTCAGACTATTAGAAAATAATTTACCATACATGATGTTATTTGTGTGATGTCATCATAACTTGAGCTCTGAAAATAGTAAAGGCCATAATTTAAGCTGTCACCAACCAATCCTGTATTTTAGCAACCCTAAGAATTTATAAAAACAGAAAAGATGCTGGTAGCCAAGTACTCACCTCTTGTCATACTGCGTAACTTGCCGATGGGTGAAGGGACGGATACATAAGACCCGTCACCTGCGGGCTGTGTGTAATCCCCATGTGTCGATTCGTCCTGAGGCCTTTTGTGATGTTTTAACAGAGTTACAATCGCATCATGACCTGGAGAAAAAGAGGATAGGCTTGTTTGGTGTGTATAAATATTTTCAACATAATTCCCGTTAAACCTTGGCTGCCAATGCACCTATCCATGCTTTCCTATAGTTTATTATACCAATCTTTATTCGCAAAAGTTTGTGATCTTCCAGTAATCTATAGAAAAAAAATGTAAAAACGAAGATGGCTATATGAAATCAGGAAAAATAAGAAAGATTCTCGCTTTATGCAGTACCGTTCATTGGAGCAAAATGAATATCTCTTATTGATCTGTTTGTCTGTATGGTGTTTAACTCTTTACCACACAATCCCGAGTTTTAACGACCCTGAAGAAGAGGCCTTTTGAAAACATTGTGGAAAAAGGAGAAAATGCTGGTTTCCAGCATTTTCTCCTTTTTCCACAATGTTTTCTAACCAACAAAGGACAAGTTCCATCATATAAGTCACATTAAAATTGTCGTCTGCAAATGCTTTCAATTTGGACAATTCTACATTTTTGTTGTTTGGTAAAGAGTTAATGCCTTTTTCAACATATTTCAGTTACATGGCAGTTGCTAGTGCACATATCCAAGCTTTTCCTGGAATTTCTTTCTCCAGTACTTCAAACAATATACTTCCCATGCAAATGGCTGCTTTCCTTTATATTCAAGGTCAAAACATTGATTAGTAGCAAACCAGAATGAATACTGTAAGAATGATTATCATCAATACTTCCTGGTGTAAAGCCCTGTATGTTACCGACTTAGCTACCAGGCCTGGCATTCCTTATTTCTTCAACAGTTGTATCACTAGTCAGATTAAGTGCAACTAGAGCTATCACTAAAAGTGATCATACCCCCCACCAGCTCCTTGTCACAAAACAGCTCTTTGTCACAGAATGCAGAATGGTTTCGTAAAAAAATAAGAGTTGAAAAAAAAAGTGGGAAAAGAGTTATGGTACTTGTAAACTGCTCTTCTCATTAATGTGGTCTATTTGTATATAAAGTTTGATGTCACTAGCTTAAATGATTCAGAAGTTATGCCCCGGACAAATATCCAAACTTAAAACTTACAAAGGGCAATAACTCAAAAAATAAATGGAATAGAGTTATGGTTCTTGTACACTGCACTTCGCCTTATAGTGATCTATCTGTGTGTGAAGTTTGAAGTCATAAGCTTCTATACTTTGGAAGTTATGCCCTGGACAAAAATCCAAAGTTAAAATTTACAAAGGGCAATAACTCGAAGAACAAATGAAATAGAGTTACTGTTCTTGTACACTGCACTTCTCCTTAATGTGATCTAACTTTGTGTGAAGTTCGAAGTTCCTAGCTTCTATACTTTGGAAGTTATGCCCTGGACAAAAATCCAGTTAAAATTTACAAAGGGCAACAAGCTTAAGGGGAGATAATTCGGCAACCAATGGCAGCAAGGTCATGAAAATTGCACATGCACAATTTCATATGTACCCAAACATTATGTGTAAATTTCAGTGCAGTACTTGAAAAACTGTAGGAAAAAAGCTCCGGACAAAATTTTGCCTACAGACAGACGGACGGACAGACGGACAGCCATGGTGATTCCAGTATACCCCCCTCCACTTCGTTGTGGGGGGTATAATAATACTTGAGCCTTGCTGTGGCAAAAGAAGGTCTAATGCACTTCTGTGACACATTATACTAAGCAAGTCATCACATAATCATGGATCCATAAAATCCATTTGTCAATAATCGGCTAAATCCTGAGGTAGACTGGTCCTTGGACATGCAGAAATTTTACCAAAAGCTACATGTTTCAGCACAGTTCAGCTTGCGTGAACTGCACAGGCTGAACTAAGTCTATACTTTTTACAGATGCATTTAACCCAATTTCACAGAACATGGTTCATATACATGATGGAAGGGGTGAATGTATGTCCAGTATATCATCACCAAGGTAACCGTACCTTCCTCATAAGCCCACATCAAAGGTGTCTGTTCCTCTCTTTTCTCGCTGCCCCCATTTTGATCACTGACTGATGCTACTAGATTGATGTCGGCTCCTTTTTCCAACAAATACTGAACAACACGAAGATGGCCATGGTAACATGCACTGTGTAACGCTGAAAAGATTATTTTTTGGTATTTTGGTTTCACTGGTAAGCCAACATTCCTGTGTTTTAAAGACCTTTAGGATTGATTGATGGATTAAAAGGTGCCACTTTCAACATTATTTCAGTCATATCACAGCAATAGCTCACATATTCATGTATTTCCTAGGTTTCACCAGTACTAGGCTAGGGCTCTGAAATGTCTTTCCCAAAGACACTCCCACGGAAAACCCAGTGGATCCAGTGAGGCTTGAACCCAGGGCCTCTGGCTCATGAGTCCTACACTTTACCACTGAGCCATGCAGGACCCCTAAACACCCTTTGGAAACAGTATTCTTAAAACATTGCAGAAAAGGGCAAAAATGCTGGTAACTGACATGATCGTCTTTTCCTCAAATGTTTTCTTTTATTGGGGGTGGGGAGACTTAAGTTCTATTTATGCTGTAAATATCTGAAGTTTGTTGTCAACACTGCTTTGAATGTGGAAGAGTCAAATATTTGTCATTTTGGTAAGGCTTAACCTTTAAACCTTTCCCAAACGACAAATTTTGGACTGGTCCAAATTGAAAAAGTTTGCAGACGACAATTTTAAATCTGATGAAAATGGCAGAAAGGTCTCAAAAAGGGTTAAAAACACTGTGGTAAACGGAGAAACTGCTTGTTATGAGCAATTTCTCCTTTTCCCACAGTGTTTTCAAAAGACTTGTACTGCAGACATGTGAAAACCAGGGCTTGTTTGGGAAAGGGTTAACCACACAATCCCAAGTTTGAACAACTCAGAGGAAAGAGGCTTTTGAAAATATTCTGGAAAAAAGGAGAAAATGCTGGCTACCAGCATTTTTCTTTTTTCCACAATGTTTTCTACTTTGTCAAAAACAAATCCCAGCAATTTAGCCAAGTTTAGTTTCTCCTATTCAGATGCTTTCAGTTTGGATAAGTCTAACATCTGTTGTTTGGGAAAGGGTTCAACAATATCGCACTTATGGTACTTTGGTCAAAAGCACCTATCCGTAAGCCTAAATGGAAATAAACAAGGCAGACTTTCCAACAGTCGTAAGTTTAAATCACTTCAATCAAGTTACTGGCAGAGAACTTGTTAGACTTGTGCTTTGGCAAAAGGGGGTTTAACTCTTTACCACACAATCCCGACTTTTAACGACCCTGTGAAAGAAGCCTTTTGAAAACATTGTGGGAAAAGGAGAAAATGCTGGTAGCTAGCATTTTCTCCTTTTCCAACAATGTTTTCTACCCTTTCCAAAACAAGTTTCTTTTTTTCTGTCTCATTTATTTTGTCATCTGCAAATGCTTTCAATTTGGACTAGTCTAAAATTTTGTTGTTTGGTTAAGTGTTAAAGCATCTCCATAGTGAACTATAGCAAGGGAATTCAGTCACCATTAAAATTATGGATCCATAAAACCCAGTTAGTCTAGTAACCAACTGGATCATTCAGGAGACTGGTCCTGTAACAAAATATTGCAGAAACTTGACCAAGTATAAAAACTTTCCACCCAGGTCAGCTTGCACAGACTGCACAGGCTGACCTGGGTCAAAAGCTTTTGCAGATGCTTTAAACCCCCTTTTCACAGAGCACCACTCTCCTAATGATAACCATAATTTTGAACCTAACTACATGGGGGAAAACAGGTCATTAGTTTTGCCAGAATTAAAACATTGCAAGATTGGTAAGGATGAAAATCATGGTAGCTCAGTTGGTAGCATACAATTTTTTAAACCCTGGTGTTGATGGTTCATTTCCCAGCTTTGCCATGTTCTTTTAAAGCAATGATGATAGTCATTGCAACAAATTTAATACCTCTCTCTCACTACAGATATCATCATCATCATCAACACCACAAATATCATCCTCATCATCACTACCACCACCATTAAAACAATCATCATTATCATCATTTTTTAAATATTACCTGTATGTCCGTCTTTACCCTGATAGTTAATCTTCACTCCAGGCTGATCAAGGAGAAATTTTATCATCTCTATGCTTTTTCCACTTGTACAGGCACTGGACAAAAAAAAAGAAAAATAGATAAATACATTATGTTAAAATTGTCAAATACTCTCCATTTGGAAAATGGAACACATTGGCTGCTACTTGTGACTCAAGGAACAGAACTTGCAGTCTGATCTTGCATCTACACTGTCCATGAGGTGAGATTCTACTCTATGTCAAGAAAAATATTTTGAAATAGCAATACTTGGGTTCCTAATATTGGCAGGAACTTTTCTCTTTAGCTATTTTGCAGTTTTGGGATCTAATTCCCAGAGTTTCTTTTACGAGTGGTTTGTACAAAATTCTTCCTAACCCACCGGCTGCTTTCCCAAACATCCACTGTCAAAACAATTATCAGGGACGCGGGTGGAATGAATCCTGTCGCAATGACTATCATCTTCAGAGAGAAATCTGCTGAGATTGGGATTCAAACTTTCGTCCACTGGTTCCAACCTCTGCAGGTTACCAAATGATATATGGAGCTCTGCTCTTTTCACATCAATTAAAGTACTCACCAGTGCAGTGGAGTTTCACTAAAAATGTTTTCTTTATTAATACTGTCCAATCCAGTCCTGGATACCAATTGTTTGACCACCTCTAACTTCCCATTGTAGCAGGCCCTGGAAACCAAAACACAAATTAACCCTTTACCAGACAACAAAATTATAGCCTTGTCCAAATTGAAGGCATTTGCAAAAGACAATTTTAACGCGGCTCGAATGGTGCAATTTTTCTTTGATAAGGTAGAAAATATTGTGGTAAGAGGAAAAAATGCTGGTTACCACAATGTTTTCAAAAGGCTTCTTTCCCAGGGTCGTTAAAACGCGTCATTGTGCGGTAAAGGGTTAACTCTTTACCACACAACAAAAGGTAGACTCGACCAACTTCAAAGTATGACTTTTTGTGCAGACGACAAAATAAACATAGCTAAAATCAAGTTTTCTGTTTTTAACAGAGTAGAAAAGATTGTAGGAAAAGGAGAAAATGCTGGTTAACAGCATTTTCTCGTCCTCCCAGTGTTTTAAGAAGGCTTCTTCCTCAGGGCCGTTAAAACTCAGGATTGTGTGGTAAAGGGTTAACAGGTTACCAGAGAACAGATATGTTAGACTTTGCTAAATCAAAAGCATTTGCAGCGAACAAAGGAGTTATGCTCTATGAAAAGGGGTTTTAATGCATTTGCATTAAGGCACTGACCCATGTCAGTCTGTGCAGTCCAAACAGGCTGACATGGGTCAATACTATTTTGCTATTTGTAAACTCTCTGCATATTCATGGACTATTTTACCTAATGATTTATTCGGCTGCTAGAAAAAATGGAGTTTATGGATCAATAATTATGTGATGGTTTACTAGGTCTAATACATCACAGAGGCGGATAAAACTCCCTTTAGCATAAGTGGGGCTATAATTAAACTTTTAAGTGCTAAAAAAAGAACAGTTTAAGTTACTACCAGCCTTTTCTCCTTTTCCCATAATGTTTTTAAAAACCTTTGCGAAACACAGGACATTTAGGTAAAAGGTTACTGGCACAGAAATGCTCCCCAGAAAAAAAAAAAAAAAAAAAAAAAAAAAAAAACAGACAAAAAGAAGGGCTCACCAAAAATGCTTATCATTTTATACTTTACCACAAAAAATTTTAAGACTTTAATTGAAAGTGTTTGCTGATGCAATTCAAATACTGATCAAATGAAAGAACTTGTCTTTTACAGAGCAGAAAACACTATGGAAAAGGAGAAAACAATGGTTACCAGCATTTTCTTTTTCCTATGGCAGAAACATTGTCTTTGATTTAGACAAATACTCACAAATGTAGCGGTGTATCACCATAAATATTTGGTATGTGTGGATCTGCTTTCTGTTCAAGTAGATAGTGTAGCACGACCAAATGTCCCGACTTGCAACAGAAATGTATCGGCATGTGTTCTTCGTCGTCCTTCACATTCACTGTAAAATACATTATAATTCTTTACCATTCTACGTAATGTTTAGACATGTTCGTATTAACCCTTTCCTCAACAAGCCCTGGTTTTCACGTGTCTGCAGTACAAGTCTTTTGAAAACACTGTGAGAAAAGGAGAAATTGCTCTTAACGAGCAATTTCTCCTTTTCCCCCAGTGTTGTCTACCCTTTTTGACAACTTTCTGCCATTTTCATCAAATTCAAAATTGTCGTCTGCAAACTCTTTGAATTTGGACCAGTCCAAAATTTGTCGTTTGGGAAAGGGTTAAATGAATTTGCAGGTTTGACTGTTTACCAGTAAAATTTTGGACTTGTCCAAACCCAAAGCATGACCACAGCTGAGCACTGTTTCGACAATGATTATGTGGGAGAGAAGCCAGTGGCTTGGAATGTAAATTGTGCAAAGTACTGGTAAAAGAGAAAGGAGGAAGCATGGATGGGTGCATTGGCGACCTCTAGGTAATAGAAATGTTGTTGAAAACAGCTTTAAAACATCAAATAAACAACAAATAAAGAATATGTGCAGTACCCTGGTCACCCATTACCAATAATCATCAACAAGAATAGAACTAACATAGGTATACAGTTTTCCATTAGCCCTTTCCCGCACAATCCCAAGTTCTAATGACCCTGTTGAAAAAGGCTTTTTGAAACATTGTGGAAAAAGGAGAAAATACTGGTAAGCAGCATTTTTTCCTTTTCCCACAATGTTTCATACCATTTCAGAAAGCTAAAGCTCTTTTGTACCAAGTTTGACTTTGGCATACACGGTTACTTTCAATTTGGAGGAGTCAACAATTTGTGGAAAGGGTTAAATGGTTTCAAACTTACCATCAGCTTTGCTGCTCCCATAGCCCTCGACCAACAGCTGTGTGACCCTTACATGACCCTTCCCACAGGCCAGATGTAGGGGCCGGTCCCCGACATCCCCACTTATATTGACTGTAGCACCATGTTTTAACAGCTCTTCTACAACCTGCGGCACAAAATACAAGTTATTCAAGTTTTGTATCTCTCATACAGCCTTCTTTTGACCCTTCTAACCAAACAATCCTGTGTTTTGACCATCCTGAGGATGTTGACTTCAAAAACATCATGGCAAAGGAGTAAATGATTTAGTAACAAGCATTTTCTTATTTTCGATAATGTTTTTATCCTTTTCAAAGACAAACCTGGTCACCTAATTCTTACCCAAATGACAAAATTTAAGACTTTTCAAAACTAAAGGCATTTGTAGACAACAAATGAAATGTGGCTTATAAAATTGGGTTGCTAAAGAGTACAACACATTGTGGAAAAAGGTGAAAATGCTGGTTAACAGTATTTTTACCTTTTCCTGCAATATTTTCGAAAGTCCTCTGTATTCAAAATGGTAAAAAACATCGTGGGAATAGGAGAAGATGCTGGTTATCAATATATTCTGCTCTTCCTGCAACATTTGAGCCATGCTCTAAGAAAAGGGGGCTTAATGCATTTGCGAAACGTATTGACCAAGCTCAACCTCAGTAGTCCGTACAGGACTTTTTGAAATTGAAACTTTTCGCTATTGGTCAATTTTATACATGTCCAAAGATCTGTCTACCCTAGATTTAAGTTGGTTGTTCAAAAAAGTGGCTATTCTTTTTTTTTTTTAATTCATAATTAAGCCCCCTTTTTACCGAGCATGCCTCATTTACAAAAGCCTTTTTCCTTAAAGTCATTAATACATGGGATTGTTTGGTAAACAGTTAACTCAGTTTTGACTTATCACCTGCATATGCTGTAAATATGGCAAGTCAAAAAAGTTTTGTTGTCCAGTAAATCATTAATCTTTTACCAAACAATCCTGACTTTTAACGACCCTGAGGAAAAATGCCTTTGAAAACACTGTGTAAGGAGAAAATGCTGGTAACCAGCATTTTCTTCTTTTTCCAAAATGTTTCCTATCCTTACCCACACAAAGTCTATCATTAAATAACCATGTTTGTTGTCTGCTTGAGATTTGGGTAAGTCCAAAATATAGTCATGTGGTAAAGGGTTAAAGGGAGATAATTTCACAGCATAGTACCATACCTTATCATGCCCAAAATTACAGGCTACATGAAGCGGACTGAAATGGACTGCATCCCCATCATCTATTTTAGCACCGTATTCTAACAGGCAACCAGCAATCTGAAACATGAATACATGAGCAATGCATGTGGGTACCATTACTGTGATGAATTTGCTTTTCAGAGAAAATTCAAAATTAAAAAAAGGAGCATAGCTGCGTAAAAAAATATTGTAAAGGTTACCAGGTCCTGCCCTGCTGATATGGGTTCCCCTTTTCCCTGATAAAAACAAGCCTGAGCTTTGACCCTTTACCACACAATCCTGAGTTTAACTCTTTACTAAACGACAAAATTATATGATTTTCTTGAATAGAAAGCATTTAAAGACAAAATAAATGTGACTCAAAAATTAGAATTTCTTATACATGTAGGTTGGTTAGAAAACATTGGAAAAGGAGAAAATGCTGGTTACCACCATTTTCTCCTTTTCCCACAATGTTCTCAAAAGCTTTCTTTTTTTGGGTCGTTATAACTCGGGACTGTTTGTTAAAGGGATAAACAACCTAAAAAGAGAAGGCTTTGGCAAACATTGAGGGAAAAGGACAAAATGCTACTAATCAGCATTTGCTTCTTTTCACACAATGTTTTCTTCCTTATGAAAGACACAAAACATCATTTACGCTTCAATCCACTTGTTGTGTGCAAATGCTTTCAAGTTGGTCGGGTTGTTTGGTAAAGAGTTAACTAAATATCTTCTGTAATAACAGAAATATGAGAAAATGTCCAAGTTTTCAGCATGAAGACAGTAGAGCTATGCCATTACCTTGATTTTTTTTCTCAAAAGCAACAGATTTAGCAACATTTGAGTCATGCTCTGTGAAAAGGGGTTTAACCCTTTACTGCACAATGCCGCCTTTTAACACCCCTGGGAAGGAAGCCTTTTGAAAACATTGTGGGAAAAGGAGAAAATGCTGGTGACCAGCATTTTCTCCTTTTCCCACAATGTTTTCTACCTTATCAAAGAAAAATTGCATGTGTGAGCCACATTGAAATTGTTGTCTGCAAATGCTTTCATTTTGGACAAGGCTAAAATTTTGTCGTCTGGTAAAGGGTTAATACAATTGCAAACAGTATCAACTCATGTCAGCCTGTGTGTTCCACACAAAATGGATCAAAACTGTTTGCTATTTGTAAATTTTTTGCATGTCAAAGGACCATTTTTCCTCATGATTCAGTCAGTTGTTAGACAAAATGTTTATCCTGGATCCATAACCATGTGATGACTTGCAATGTATAGTACATCATAGATGCATTAAACCCCCTTTTTGCCAGAGCATGGATAGGACAAAACTTTAGACTCTTCCATATGAAATCACTTCCAGACAATAAAACAACTGTTGCTAAAATAATGGTATTTGTTTTTCAAAGGATAGAAAACACTGTGAGAAAAAGAGAAAATGCTATAATTATGTAGGCTTTTTTTTTTTTTTCCAGTGAAGTATCTCTCAAAAAATTCAACAATTTGGAAAGAGGGTCAGTTATACATGGTAAAAAGAACTGAACACGTTAAAAACAAGATAAAATTTGAAATCACATCACCTTATAAAGGGTACAAGAAAAATTGGAATTTAATGACTTGTTACCAAAAGAAAAAAGCTTTCGACTTTCTAAATCAGGGTCCGTACCCACCAGTCTTAGTCTGCTTCTCAAGATTTTCTAAATTTGAAAGTACCACAACTTCTGATTGGCTAAACTAAATGGTTTAGCCAATCAGAAGTTATGTTACTTTCATAATCTTGAATTAGACTACAACTGTTAAGAATGGTTGTTGAATACAGACTGAGATCTTTAATCTAACAGATTCACAGCAAACTTTTTTACCTCAGAATGACCACACATTGCAGCAATATGTAGTGCTGATAAACCACTGTTACCAGTCTGGTTCACACTTACTGATCCATCAAGCAAAGCCTGGACACAGTCTAGATCTCCCTTAAGAAAAGAAAAAAGGACATGCAAAAGTGACAGTTCAAAGACCAGTCCATAAAAGAGATTGACCAAGTTTACAGGGTAATCTTGTAAGAGAGACAACAACTCAACCATCAAGATGCTAGCATGACTCAATGTGGACAGTGCAGATCAAGATCTACCCTGTCTGCTACCCTGAGATTCCTCCAGCAAAAATAACTTAAATATAACAGTATCTAAGGTTTTAATAGCTGGCAGGAAGTTTTTGATTCTCTTTGTGATTATGTAGCAGCTAAAAGCATAGAAAGCAGTGTGGGAAAAGGAGAAAATGTTGGTTAACAGGATCGTTCCTTTTCCCTACGTATTTTCAAATGCCTTTTTCAAAAGAGTTATTAAAACTTGTGATTGTGAGAAAGAGGGTTCAAAGGTCAAGATTCTGTCACCTGAAGATGACATAGCATCTTGTAGCTAAATACTTGAAAATGTTGTTGCAAGAGGAGAAATTGCTTTTAATAATTTCTACTTTTACCTAACATTGACGTCAATCATGATACCTTGATATAACAGACCACAAGATTTCATTTCAGAATTATAAGGCCATTTGCCAATAAATTATAATAAACCCAATACAAATATAATACATGTACACATATATGGTTATACACTTTTCAACTTAACTCTTTACCAAACAACAAACTTTAAGATTAGTTCACATTCAAAGAATTTGCAGATAAAATAAATGTGACTTAAACATTAAAATTGAGGAGGGAAGACAACATTGTGGGAAAAGGAGAAAATGCTGGTTACCAGCATTTTCTCCTTTTCCCACAATGTTTTCAAAAGCTTTCTTTCTCAGACACAGTTGTTAAAAGTTGTGATTGTGTGGTAATGAGTTTCTAGCACAAAAAGTAGAGACTGTCAATGTTGTTAACCATCTACTTTTTTATCTATGCAGGATGAAATTGCATTTATTTACGTTTTTTCTCAACTTAACCCTTCGAGTGCCAAATTAACCTAATGGACATTTTCAGCCTAGAAATAAGACTTAAATAACCGCAATTTCGGGGTTACCCTAGTCCAGAATGTCTCAACAAAGCCGACAGTGTAGATCAAAGATCAGACTGCACAAAACACGCAGTCTGATCTTGATCCAAACTGGCCCCAAAAACAACAATAGTAGTGAAAGGTGCAGTAACCCTTACCACACAATCCCGACTTTTAACGACCCTGAGACAGCTTTGGAGAACCAGAAACAGGCATTTTCTATTTTTCCCACTATGTCTTCTACATTTCTCCAAACAATTTTCAATCATTAAATCATATTTATTTTGTCATCTGCAATGATTTGAATTTGGACTGGTCTAAAATGTCTGTTGGGTTTATTCAGCAGTCTGAGGACCATTATACCTTATATGTGGCCAAATGCAAAGCAGAGAACTGGTTCTTTGTTAATTCCCCCGCCCTCACACCTTTCTGTAGTAATATCTCCACAAGTACTTTGCTGCCTGGAAAAGAAAAACAAGACTGCCGCATGCTAGTGCCAATACAATGCAAAGTTGATAAAGGGGCATTACAGTGTTAAAAATAATTTGATGGTTACCTGCCCTTATTGTATAGGTTCCCCTTTTAATACTTAACAACTTGTCAAAGTTTGAAACAAACATCTTCAGTAATGACAGAGATATTAAAAAACGTCAGTAATGACAGAGATATTAAAAAACGTCAGTAATGACAGAGATATTAATAAACGTCAGTAATGACAGAGATATTAAAAAACGTCAGTAATGACAGAGATATCAAAAAATGTCAGTAATGACAGAGATATCAAAAAACATCAGTAATGACAGAGATATCAAAAAATGTCAAAGTTTTTGCACAACAATGCAGATGATGACGACGCATAATATGACGATGAGATGACGACGTCAAGGCTACAACAACACTTTGACGTTTTCTTCGAAAACAGCTGAACTAACAAGAACACTGCATGCTAGTACCAACTCTTGGCTGCAGTTGCTTTTGGAGATGGTGAAAATGCTATGTAGAAAAAGGGATATAACTGTGTAAATGTTTTGAGGGTTATCTGCTGTACTGGTATGGGTTTCTTTTTTGATAGTTAAGAACTTATCCAAGTTTAAAGAAAATATCTTCAGTAGTGACAGAGAAAATTCCAAGTCAAGAAAGGGGCATAAGAATGTTTGGGTGGTTACCTTCCCTTGTTGTATTGGCTCCCTTTTTGATAGTTAACAAATATTCAGAGTCCAAAGTATATACCTGCAGTAACGACATGGATGTCATAAAATGTCAAGGTTTTTGCATGACAATGCAGACAACCACAGAGCTATGACAATACCTCAATATTTCCTTCAGAAACAGCTAAAAAATCTTACATCAACAAGTGGCTTGTGTTTGCAGGTTTCCATAGTGTTTACCCCCCTTGCAATAATTGATGTTATACTGAGGTAGCCAGAGCACCTTTCCATGCTTTCCTGGAGTTTCTTCTGATCAACTCTTTGCACAAAATTCTTCCCAAGCCATTGGCTACTTTCCCATATAAAAACATTGTTAAGACAATGTTCAATGGTAAGAGAGGAATGAACATGTGACAATAACTTACCCCCTGATATGCAGGCAACATGTAACAGCGTGAGCCCTGCTTCTGTTTTCTCATGGATATTTTCGTTGGTCAGTAGAGATATCACAGAATCTGTATCACAGGCACTAAAAATAAACAGGACAAAAATATATAGTATACATAACCTTCGAAATTATGTCATTTGTATACACATGAAAAATCCATTAATTTGAAATTGGTACAATAATTATTGAGCTTAAATCTCTGATATGGTAGAAAACGTAGAAAAAGGAACATTTTGACCCCAACCCCACCACCAAATAAAATGAAAAGTGAGTTCACAGACTTTTATAATGTTCTTGCTTTCTGACCCCCTCCCACATTCTAGAGACTTGGGACTCTCACAGGAGAACAGAAATTACAAGCCAGGCAAAACAGCCACCATGCTTAAATTGGCCTTTGAAACTGTTTGCTCATGAATGCATTTGTTCCAATATTTATGATCTATAAGCATTTGGTAATATTTACATCTATAGGCATTTGGTAAAGGTACATATCTATTCTACTGAGGTGTCACTGTGTGGTTGGGTCAGACATACACATACTAGAATATTTAGTAAAACTAGTGCTCATCACAAAAGTGCTACAACTACTACCCTTAGCTTACATATAAACAGGGACATGGAACGGACAGGGAGAGCAAGGTTACAAGTGATTTGAAATACTCATTTAATTCAAAATGAATACAGTGCATGCAAAATAAAAGGCGATGCAAGTAGGCTAAAATCTTTAAAAATATTTAACCCTTTACCGCACAATGCAGCCTTTTAATGACCCTGGGAAAGAGGCCTTTTGAAAACATTGTGGGAAAAGGAGAAAATGCAGGTAACCAGCATTTTCTCCTTTTCCCACAATGTTTTCTACCCTATCAAATAAAAAATGTACCATTTGAGCCATACTGAAATTGTCGTCTGCAAATGCTTTCATTTTGGACTAGGCTACAATGTTATTGTCTGGTAAAGGGTTAACTACAGTTAATTTTCCCCTCTCAACAGAATACAAAATATAATAATTTCCCTACCCACTTACCCAAAACTAAAATGCTGGGTAAATAAAGGACAAACAAACAATTTTTGTAATCTAGGCCCTGAATATTATATGAGCCTGGGTTGATACTTATTGCTGATGGATTAAATCCCATTTTCACAGAGCATGGATCATATACATGCATATATCCATGTAAATAGGTAGAACTGGTATTCATTAACTCTTTACCACACAATCCCGACTTTTAACGACCCTGAGGAAGAAGCCTTTTGAAAACATTGTGGGAAAAGGAGAAAATGCTGAAAACCAGCATTTTCTCCTTTTCCCACAATGTTTTCTGCTCTTCCCAAAACAAATTTCAATTTTTGAGTCATGCTTATTATGCCGTCTGCAAAAACTTTCAATTTGGACTGGTCTAAAATTTTGTCGTTTGGTAGAGTTAAATTACCTACCCTGAAATTAGCCTAAGTTCTACAATGTTAAAGATGTCAGTGAGTCATTCTAGCCATTTTAACATACAAGACTAAACAGTCTACTAGTGCTTTAGAATACCGGTAGATTTAAAAAAAAAAAAAAAAGAAAGACAAATTTTATGTACAAGATACCAAACCTGCAAGCCTGTTGTAGTTCTGTCAACTCACACTCTCGCAAGGGTCGTAAATCTTCGCTTACATGGGAACGGAAGAGAGAATAGCTCTCGCTGATTTTCTTCTTCAACTCATCTGAAACCATTTAGAAGACAGAAATTAAATCTTCAGAATGTCAAGCATAATGTCATGGATGTTTTAAAGTCTTTCTTAACCCATTCACTCCTGTCACCCTTAAGCTTTCATAAAACTGTGCAAATTTTGAAGGACCCTGAGGAAGAACCGAAGAAGGCTTTTGAAAACATTGTGGGAAAAGGAGAAAATGCTGGAAGCCAGCATTTTCTCCTTTTCCCACAAAGTTTTCTACCTTATCAGAGATTTATGCTAAATTGTACCAATTGCAAATGATTGAACCCATGTTTGTCATCTGAAAATGCTTTCGATTAGGTAAAATCTAAAATTCAGCTCTGCAAAAAAGATGATCAACCACACTGTCATACAATGAGCTCTATAGCCCTCAACAAATCCTGCTATTTTTAAAATACAGCCGCGTGAAAGTAATCAATACTTTCCTTAATTGTCAACTTATTTCTTGAAGTAGAAATTTATCAGAAAGGTAGAACAACGGTCTCGTGAGACCCAAGAAAATATGAACAACACACTGAGCTGTACACTGCTACATGTTGCACTAACCGGTGTTTATTATCTACAACAAATAGCTACAATGTATTAGATAACGTTGCCTGTTTTCAGTGTGATATACCCAGTACAAGTTTTCTTATGTTGCACATTTTTACCAGACTGCAGAATTTGATAGGGTAGAAAACATTGTGGGTAAGAGGCCTTTTGAAAACATTGTGGCAAAAGGAGAAAATGCTGGTAACCAGCATTTTCTCCTTTTTCCATAATGTTTTCTACCCTTCCCGAAACACATTTTAATTTTTCAGTCACATTTATTTTGTCATCTGCAAATGCTTTCAATTTGGACCAGTCTAAAATTTTGTCGTTTGGTAAAGAGTTAAGAGTAACCCAAATGTCATGATTAGAGAATAGAAAAAAATACACGTATAGGATAGGAGGAAATACTCATTACCGGCATTTTCTCCTGTTCTCATTATGCTTTCAAAAGGCATCTTCCTTGCAGATGTTAAAAAAAATCATTTTATATGGTAAAGGGTTAAGCAGCTCTCCAATCAGATCTGACTAGTTGTCACACAATCCCGACGTTTAACCACCCTGAGAAAGAAGCCTTTTGAAAACATTTTTGGAAAAGGAGAAAATGCTGGGTACCAGCATTTTCTCCTTTTCCCACAATGTTTTCTACCTTTCCCAAAACAAATTTCAATTTTTGAGTCACATTTAATTTGTTGTCTGCAAATGCTTTCAATTTGGACCAGTCTAAAATTTTGTTGTTGGGTAAAGAGTTAACCATATGATTAAATTTTAGACCTGTCCAAAATCAAAGCACTTACTGATGACCATGCACAGGTTGTTCAAGTACTGCAACTTGCCTTAAAATAGAGTAAAAAAATTGTGTGAAAAGGAGAAATTGCTGGAAACTCTTTTTCCACAATGTTTTCAAAAATTTTTTTTTCTTAGGGTTGTTAGGGCAAGGTTTGTAAAAAAAAAAAACAAACTGCCTGAGGTTTTGGGTATAACATGCTACAAACCTGCACAAGAGATGGTTGGCCTTGACTTGTAATTGCCCATATTCCCTCATGCTGATTTACCACAATCTCTGGAATGCAAGCAAAAAATTCAGACACTACAGGAAATCGAGGGGTGAATGCGAAACTATTCCATCTGCATTTTGGAAAATATTACAGTAGAGGGGAAAAAGTCTCAATTCCGTGAAAAGCGTTGTTAGATCGTCTTGTTTAATTATGTTGTGCTGAATTCATGCACTCAGCCCAACACAACATATCTAAACAAGATAATCTAACTATTCTTTTCACAGAAATGAGAAGTGTTTTTCCCTCTCCTGTAAAATTTTTCAAAACGCAGATGAAATAGTTTCGTATTCACCCCTCGAAATGAAAACTGAGAACTGTCGCAAAGTGGACAATACCCCCATCGGCTCCTTGTCAGTGACGCAGTACAATCAGAATACGGAAATGATTTTCAAAATAAAGATCACCGGTGACCTTGACCTTTGACCCACATAATCCAAAAATGATAGGGCACCTCCTTGGGTAATGAGGAACACTTGTATTAAGTTTCAGGGTCCTACATCAAACAGCAGTTGAGTTAGAGCACGGAAATGATTTTCAAACAAAGTTCACCTTCGACCTTGACCTTTGACCCATGTGGCCCAAAAACAATAGGTACCTCCTTTCTTCATGAGCAACACTTGTATAAAGTTTCACGGTCCTAGGTGACGTAGTAGGTCAAATGGCTTTTGAGTTAGAGCAAAGAAACAAAAAAGTCTACAGGCAGATGGACGGATAGACAGACAGACATGGTGAAACCAGTATACTCCCCTCTACTTCATAGGTGGGGGTATAAAATTACTTATCAGTCAGCATGAAAAGATCCTACGGCCAATTTTCTTTTTTTTCATCAGCCAATCTTCTGGGATGATACACAGAATAGATTACTTAACTATTTAGCAGAAGAAAAAATTTTAGACTAGTCTGGATTGAAAACATTTGCAGGCAACAAAATAAATGTGAATCAAATGTTTGTTTTCAGCAGGGTAGAAAAAATTGTGAGAAAAGGAGAAAATCCTGGTAACCAGCATTTTCTCCTTTTCTGACTTGTAATGTTTTCAAATGCGTTTCTCATCAGGATGGTTAAAACTCTGGGTTGTTTGGCAAGAACTTAGAGGTTAATACTTTTTCTTGACTGATTGATATCTGTCAAAAAATGGATTCAAACTTCAATTTCTGAAAGACTCAGAAGTATTTTGCTGATAAAATTCATACAAAGTAATACATCTACACCTGGGTGTTACCATTAACCACAGTTAACCCTTTCCCAAACGACAGATTTTGGACTGGTCCAAATTGAAAGAGTTTGCAGACGACAATTTCAAATTTGATGAAAATGGCAGAAGCGTCTCAAAAAGGGTAGAAAACACTGAAGGAAAAGGAGAAATTGCTCGTTACGAGCAATTTCTCCTTTTCCCACAGTGTTTTCAAAAGATTTGTACTGCAGACATGTGAAAACCAGGGCTTGTTTGGCAAAGGGTTAATCAGCTGCTGTCCCTCAAATTCAAGATCATTGAGCTGAGTTAGCATAATAAAAAACAAGAGGGCCATGATGGTCCTGTATCGCTCCACTGGCTAATATGTACAAACCATACACACAAAACATTACATCTCTAGGCCTAAAGGCTTCTAAAAAGATGACTGATAAAGTTTCTATATAAAAACCCAGATGAAAATTGTCACCCTAAGGCGAATCCATCTTTTACCTATGATTACGATTTCAAGCTATAATTATGAGCTATAATTAATTGAATCCTGGTTGAGGTCAACAAGATATAGCCACATACAAAGTAATATAGGACAAGGCTGCATGGTTATAAACAAGATTTTCAGTTTCCTTAATAAACCATGAGGGGGTTTAATTCAGTTTGAACAATGGCTAAATTTTGAACCAATTCAGAAGAGATCCACTAGATGAAGCTTTATGCCAAATTTGGTAGCCCTAGGCCTTACAGCTTAGAACAAGAAGATTTTAAAGATTTTTACCTTTAAAGGCCTTGTAAAACTTGTGACCCCCTGTGACAGGGCCAGTTTTAACCCAAGGGCTATAATTTGTAGGATCTTAGTAGAGGTCAATTAGGTGAAGCTTCACACCAAATTTAGTAGCCCTAGGCTGTATGGTTTAGAACCAGAATATTTTCAAAGTTTTCCCTGTATAAGCCCATGTAAAACTTGTGACCCCAGGGGTGGGGCTAATTTTGGCCCCAGGGCTATAATTTGAAGAATCTAAGTAGAGGTCTATCAGATGGAGCTACATGCCTATTTTGGTAGCCCTAGGCCATATGATATAGAACGAGAATATTTTCAAAGTTTTCCCTGCATAAGCCCTGGGCAGGGCCAATTTTGAGCCCAGGGCTATAATTTGAAGAGTTTGTGTAGAGGTCTATTAGATGAAAGTACATGCCAATTCTGGTAACCCTAGGCCTTATGGTTTCGGACAAGAAGATCTTTAAAGATTTTCAATATTTTTCATTTTTGTTGCCATGGCAACCACAGTTTTTATAGGAATCAAATTCTTTGAAGAGTTTCTGAAGAGGGCCATGGAAGAATAATTTCTGTTTAGTTTCGTTCAAATCCGATGGGCAGTTTCAGAAAAGTTGTTTTAAAAAAAAGTTAACGCATGCACGCACGCATGCACAGATGGACACACAACCCTGAAGTTATAATATGAAGGATTTTTGTTAAAGTCCATTAGATGAAGCTACATGTACATGCTAAATTTGGTAGCTCTGGGCCATATGGTTTAGAACAAGAAGATATTTAAAATTTTCACTATATAAACACATGTAAAACTTGTGACCCCCAATTTTGACCAGGGGCTATAATTTGAAGAGTTGTTGTAGAGGTCCATTAGATGAAGGTACATGCCAAATTTGGTAACCCTAGGCCCTATGGTTTTAGACAAGAAGATTTTGCAGGGTTCATACAGAATTTCTCAGGGAAAATTCAAGGGTTTTTCCAAGGGCTTTTTAAGGCTTTGAAGCAGAAATTAAGGTCTTTTTGCACCCATGGCTAAATACAATAACAATCCGTAATTTACCTTGATTATGTTGGCACATTATGTTGTATAAAGAATCTATGACTGACCGATGCAAAGGACAAGTAACAACTGCTTTATTATTTGGAAAAAGTAAAAGCAACTGTCAAAACTATGTAACAGGTTTACTCTCTAACCTTATTTTTTTTCGAGATCGACGATCTTGTTGCACCAACAGCACATCGCTGAGTGTTTATCCCCTTTTAATTCTCATACCAAGTGTTTGTACATGGGATCCGCTAACCAATTTCTGTTAAATATACATTTCCCCATTTCTCTAACTCGATACAGACGACCTTTTCACAAATGGCCGACGTGTATAATAACGATCGCTGTGAACAGACGCTCTTAGCGATAAGGTTAGAGAAAACTGGTAATGGTACCTGATTTTCTACTAAGATTTAAGTAGAAGGTCAGCCACCAGTCTAAAAACCAAGTGCGATATGACACAATATAAAATTACATCATCAAAATATGTGTAGACAGTGCGCTTCCTTGTTACCGTATATACTCACTTGTAAGAAGATCTGAAGGAATACAGGTCTCTTTGCAAACATTCTTCGATCACATAAACTGGATATTCGGTGCATTGTGCCTTACGATTTATTAGATTTAAGGTTTTTTAAAGGACTTTCTATACCTTTTAAGGGTTTTTCAAGGCTTCTTGTCATTTCAAGGTTTTTCAAGACTGAAGTCAAATTTATGGGTTTTTCAATACCTGTGCGAACCATGTTTATAAATATTTCCAATATTTTTCAGTTTTGTTAGCATGGTAACCACAGTTTTGAAGAGTTTCTGAAGAGGACAATGCCAGGATAATTTATGTGAAGTTTCGTTGAAATCCAATGGGTAGTTCCTGAGAAGATGATGTTTGAAATAAAAGTTAATGCACGCAGGCATAGACGCACGCACAGATGGATGCATTATGGACACAAGGCCATAACGTAAGTCCACTGGCCTTCGGCCAGTGGAGCTAACAAGCACTGTAAAACTTGCCTAATGTCCCATCAAATGAAAATCTTACACACAGTACGGGTTCAACTTTCACCAAATCTATCTTCATTGATTAACTTTATACCACACAATCCCCAGTTTTAACTGCAGGGTGCCCAATCACGTACTGCAGTACGTAATTCACGTATAAATTCTACTCCGCGCGTACAAATTTTTTGTGCTTATGTGCATGCATGTACTGTCAAATGTATGCACATACAAAAAGTAAAGTAATTACGTAAACTGCACGTACAAATAAGATACCGTTTCGTATTGCATGCCAAACAAACAAAACGAAAGTAGTTTTCCTCATAAGTGGGTATCACGCTTTGTCCTCAAAATAGAGCAGGTAACCAAATATTTCCTCTGTATATATTTTGCGGCTCCCTCGTCTGTCAGAATAATTTTCGCTACGATTTTTTACGGTGTCAAAATATACCATGTGTACAGGAAATCTGGTAATTAATTTTCAATGAGAAATTAAAATCATTTGATAATACATGTACTATGATGCATATTTATTGTTAAAAACACATTTTGTGAAATATGAAACCTGAAAAATCGAGCCGCAAATTAAACATGTAATTTTCGTATGTATGGCGTCTGCTGCAGAAAAAATGTCATCATAGCAAAAGCTGTTAAAATACTTTACGGCGTGAAGATCTGAGAAAGGTAGGTTTACACAAGTGATTCTACCATTACACATTTTGTTTTATTTTGCCCTAACGCGGCATGGCCTTTATTTCACAGAGTTTGAGCTTACAATGAGCTGATTGGCCTGCTCCTCTGTGATTTTGAAACAGCTAGATCTATGAACATCATCTTGGACAACAAGCATCAATCTGTCTACGCTTCCTTTTTAAAGCAGTTCTAATGTACTTTGCAACTTTGAGAAAGGAATAAAGGTGAAAAAGGCGGTCGATTATCAAAACTCATGGCCGTGTTCGGCTTTTAAACCCTGACCGCTGTTGCGATTATATCTAAGTATGTGCATGACATATGAGACATATGATGCATCCATATAATTACCAAATGCAAAATTTACTAATTCAATTAAGATCCCATTCATTATGGTAAAGGAGCTAGGGTGTTAAAATTCATAAATAAAACTGAAACAGCCCAAAGTTACTCTTACCCCCTAATTTTTCTTTGTACCCCCAATTCAAAACCTAGGGAGTACTTTGTACCCCCAATTTTTTCTCTGTACCCCTAATTCAAAACCTGGAGGGTGCATATACCCCCAAATTGAAAACCCAGTGGGCATGCTGAACTGGTTTAGTTGGTAAACAGCATTTTCTCCTTTGCCCACATTTTTTTCTATCTTACTGAAGACAAATTCTAGCATTTGAGCTACTTTTGTCATATGCAAATGCCTTTGATTTGGACAAGGCTGAAAAATGTCGTCTGGTACAGGGTTAACTAATCACAGTTTTTCTGCTAGCTCATAAATTTTGGGGGTCATCTGTGATTCACCGTTTGGAATTTCGGGGGTCATTCAGAAATTTTAAGTGTCACAGTCTTTAACCTGTTTCTTTTTTTTTCACGTGTTGTTTACCTTTGCCAGTTTGTGGAGGTCACATAATGCTAAAAGTTTTAAATGACGGTGTGGTATTAAAGGTAAAAGTAGAAAACAATGACCTCGTAGAAACTGTCGTCTGTCATCCCGATTACTCCAGCAAGTCGGTGACCATTATGGAGCAGGGTCTAAAACGTGGACAAAAAGTCTATGTACGGATTCCATACAGTAATACACATGAGATGACAGTGCTGTCATGTAGACTTATGTCATGTTTTGACAGATTCAGTGTAAACCGGAAACAAATAATTCAGTGTTAGACAGCGGGTTCGGTATGATTTTGCGGTTATTAACTTCATGATTTTGTAAGATATATATTATTACTGAAGAATCAATAGCATTCAATCTAACTGACAACAATTAAATTTAAAGATGCAGTGGCAGACGCTGTGACAGGACGTGTGAAATCAGACATTAATGTCCGGCTTCTCTTCTGCCCGAATAAGCTTAATTTAAGTCACGATCTCATTTTTGAGGTAAATATAACCGAACACAGACTATTGTGCTGAAGCCCTATGACTTTGAATACTTAGTTTAGTTAGGGAGGATGCTAAAATTTAATGAAAAAAAAAAATCGTACCAAACTTCTAAAACGTTGAGTCTTTTTCTTGCAGAAATGTTTTATTTGTGACTTTTTTGGAAAAACGGTGTCATAACAATAGCACAATCATGAAATATGTCAAATAATGAAATTTATAAACGCTCCAGGTATCTTGCGATGAATTTCTTCAGGGCTTATGTAATGCAATCGTCTATGTTACTATTTTTAACCACGCAGTTAAAAATCAGATGTATGTGAAAACAACTGCTGTTGTCTGGTTTACGAAATTTGACCTTTCATAGCTTATAAATTTACTGTACAGTTTACTTCCTGGTGGGATCAGAGTGTTAAAGTGACGGCTGAGTCATACGAGAAGTCACATCTCATAACACCCAATGGCTTTCAAAGTTAGCCGAACATAGCAGTCTGTAAACATGTTTGTATTTTTGAAATATGGTGGAACTGTGAAGAAAATTTCCGACGTTACTGTACAAGATTGTCACAAACCGAGAGTGGGTCAATGCCTTGAGGAAAGAATAGATCCGGCACTCTGGTACAAAGTGTTGGTGCTGAAGGCGGTGTTCGTGGACTGGGATCAGCGATGTGTATTTTGGACTGTTGGTGATGATGCTGACCAAGCTTGTCAGATTTTTGAACATTCACAGGAGAGTGTTTCAACAGATTATGTTCCAGCCTTCTTAAAAACTTCGGGTTTGCATTAATTTTACCTCCTCCATCTCTGTCTGCCTGTCTGTCTGTCAGCTGTTTATCTGTTTGTCTGTCTGTCCGGTATCAAGACAATTCCCTGACATGACAGTTCCCCTACGCAAGTTTTCCAGACAGTTCCCCGACAGATTTGAAGACAGTTCCCCGACACTTTTGAAAACAGTTCCCCTACACTTTTGAAGACAGTTCCGCGACACTTTTGTGGAATGTCAAATAACCCGTCAAATAACCTGTTACTGATAATTATGAGTAATAATCATGAGAAATTTTGAAATATTTGTGGATTGTTGATGTAATGAAAATCGATTTTTTTGTACCTTGTGCTGAATAATTCTATATGTCCAATATATGTCCAATGGCGGACCCATACTTTTTCTCCAAAGGGTGAATTCACGATGATTCACAATTGTCATGAAAGAGACTTTCAAAAAGACTTTCATCAGCATGAAATTTTAATAAAACAAAATTAAGGCCTATGTTTCGGGAGTATAATACTTGGAGTAAATTCTTTTGATAATTTGATTTTATTTGCGTGTATTTTTTTATGTGTTTTTAATTACATTAGAGAGAGAGAGGAAGACAGGTGGGATTCACATGAGTGAAACATTTTTTCCGTTTATCCTGTACTCTCTGTCTTTAATAATCCAGTTTTTATATATGTATATTGTATGTCCCATTTGAGAAAATATATTGTATTTTGATATTGTTCAGTATTTTGCAACAAAAGGTCATCAAACTGTTCCTTCAAACAAAGCTAGGCAATAGAAAATTATAGACATTTCATATTGATAACAATCATAGAAAATTAGGTACACGTTTCAAACGTTTCAGACAAACTTTACATAAATTCATCCATAAAATTGTTCATCAACCATTTCTACACATGATAATTGTCATTTGAAAAACAGCTAAAGTGTCGGGGAACTGTGTCCAAAAGTGTCTGCCTGTCTGTCTGTCCTCAAATATGTCGGGGAACTGTCTCGAAAGCTTGTGTCGGGGAACTGTCTTGTTGGGGAACTGTCTTGTTCCCTGTCTGTCCATCCATCTGTCCATCCAGCTTCTTACGAACATGAAAGTTCGCAAAAAATGCATAGCTCAAATATAAACCGCTCCGGCCAGGATTCTTGTGTGCGGCAAATATCCTCGCTTATTTAGGTTTAAAAGACCAATACAAAAACTACAGAGCTAAAGAGAATTCTTTCTAACGTAGTTGTCTGGTATTGATTTTATACGGGAAGAAGCTATGCTGTAAGGAAGGAGTGATCTCCCGTAACAGCCTATTCTGTCTGTCTGTCCATCTATCCATCCACCCATTTTTCCTTCCATCTCTCTGTCTATCCAAGGTCGGTTGTGATTTAAGAGTTAAAATTTGCTCAAAAGTTTTATGTTGAACTGTTTTATACAGCTTTAATAACTCTATATTAGACAACTAAACAAAATTAATTTAACCGTGTCTAAATTTAAAGCATTTGCAGACAACAAATTAATATGAATCTACAGATTTGTATTCAAAGGTACATAAAATGCTGTAGATTTTACGCTGCAGAAAAAGCCCCTTTTTTCAGTATCTTTAACCCTCTACCACATAACAAAATTTATATCCGTCCAAATTGAAAGCATTTGCAGAGGACAATTTCATTATGGCTCAAATGATGTGATATCTGTTTGATAGAGTTGAAAACATCGTCAGAATAGGAGAAAATGCTGGTAACCAGCATTTTCTCCATTTCCCACGATGTTTTCTATCCTTCCAAATACAAATTTATTTTTTTTCTTTCCCATTTATTTTGTCATCTGCAAATGCTTTCCATTCGGACAGTTCTAGGATTTTGTCATTATGTAAAAAGTTAAAATTTTATTTCTTTTGATTTCAGAAAAGCTCCTGTCAGAGGATTGTTATGATTTCGATCCAAATACTGATGAACTGTTCGACACAGCTCTGCAAGTTTTCAACAGTTGGGACAAAGAAAGCATCACATCGCAAGAGAATCTGTTAAAGATGCTACATGTATACATTCTACCTAAGGTCAAATTCTCCAGAAAATATGCAGATCAGATTAAAAAAGTCCTCAATTCAATCGAAGTCCAGCATGAAGATGTGGAAGATAAGATCCAGAAAAAAGACATGACAAAAAAGAATACAGAAACATCGCTCAAAAAGCAGAGAGAGAGAATCTTGAAAAATGAGGACTTTTCAAGAACAAGTTACATTGCTACGCTTAGCGAGAAATTCTTGAAGGTTTTTCTTCAACATTTGGAAAAAGATATTCGTAAAATGAATGAGGAATTTGTACAACGTGAAGCAGAGGTGGAGCAACTACGCGGATCCTTTAAAACGAGAGAAAGGAAGAAGTTGACGGAGAATCGAACCATGCGAAACAGTATCTATGAAGAACTACAGAAAGCAATTGGTGCTAGGGAGGAGATTAAAAATGTCATCAGTCGAAAGAATGGTAAAAAGTCTAAAAAGAAATCAAAACGACATTCAACTCACACAGTTTTTCATGAAGTTTACATGGAAGTGGCAACTCGCCTTCAGAATATGAATAAAGAAATACAGAACTTGATCAATGTCAAGATAAGACTTTCGTCTGTCAGAGAGGCTGTAATGTTGTCTCTGAAAGAGCTAGAGCATGATGGAGAAACATTTGGATACAATCGTAAGAAAGGATCATTTGAAATTGAAGCAGATCTTTATGATCCTCACAACAAACCAGAAGAATGGGCAACACTTGAGGAAAGGGTGAAAGTATTCTTGAAGGTCAAGCAAGCTGGATTTCGGCCAAAATTTGAAAAGTTTTGCTCAACAATCATAGATAAATGTCAGAGATTATTTGATGACTCACAGTTATTTTCTATTACATTTCCTGACAGTCCTGAATCAGCACCACCACCAATCTCTCCCATCACAGCAAAGACTTTAGAATTAGCAGGATCGGCCTCAATATGTCGCCGATCAAGACAAGTTGGTACAACTCCAACAAATCTTCAAAGAAGTTTTGCCCAAGCTCGTCAAAATATGGCCACGACCTATACATCAAGGTGGTCTTTTGGAACTATTCCAAGGGAAAGCTGCGAAAAGATATGTCAAAATATAATAGAACATTTGTGGGAAACAGCGATGGAGCTGGCTACAGAAATTAAACATGACCAGGGTGAAATCCCTTGCAGCTTTATATGTAAAGTTTATATTTGCTATGAAGAACATGTTTCATCCAAACTGATGCCAATGTTAAATAAACTCTACGAAAGGAGTTACCATGAGAATTGTGAAAGTTTGTCGCATTGGATTGAGAGAACACCGATGGCAGATTTTGGATTTGGAGAGCATGTTGTTGCAAATGTTCTCAACGTGGTTTCCAGCGGAAGTTCCAGTGAAAACAGTTCACGAGAAGCATCTTCCGATATTGAAGAGGCTATAACAGAAGAAGATGTCATCCAGAATCCAAACTCACAGTTCACAAAAAGTCTTAGTAACAAAAGCATTAAAGGTATGACCCTTGAACAATTATATAACTACTGTGATGAGCAGTCAGAATCTTTGCCACCATTATATCATGGGATGATTGACAACGGTGATGCAGTGAATGGTACAAGTAGTTCCGACGATAACACAGATAAAAACGAAACTCATTGCAAAGAGTTGTATACTGTCAGGGAATCAAGCGGTAGTGGACTGGTTTCTAATGGTGTTGAGATTGGCACAGAGTGCGAGGCAAATGATTCATATATGATGGAACCAGGTTTAGCATCAGGTGGCGATAAAAATGAAACTCAAGAATACGTAAGTGGAACTGATACTGAACTTAAAAAGACAGCAAGTGTGGAAGTAATTTTGCGACAGAAACATCAACAAAATCCTACCCCACCCACCAACTCCCAGTTGCCAGTGACAGTCCGACAGTTCTGTGAACATTTCAAAGATTTTGAAAAGTTCATAGAAGAAGAAAATGAAGTGTGCACATTGTTCAAGAAACTACGTGTTCTTACACATGCCTTGAAGTACATTGAATTTCAAATATCGAGTCTCAGAAAAGATCAGGGAGTTTGTTCGGATGATTTGTTGGATATCATTATAATGCTTCTCTGCCACATAAAACCAGAAATGCTTCTGAAGTTGTATTCGCATCTGAATTTGTTGCTACACCTCCGACCCAATTTTATGGAGGGCAGCGCGCATGACTATGCGCTGATAACATTCTCAGGAGCCTTTCAACATTTGGTGGAGCAGAAGATGCTCTCCAAAGGTGCAACAAGTGCAAGTAATTAAAGCCTTACCTTGACTGGTGCATATTATGTTGACTTTAACTCTTTCCCACACAGTAAAATTTTTGACTGTTCCAAACTGAAAGGCCTTGCAGACAACAAAATGAACAGGACTCAACAATTGAAATTGGTTTTGGGAAGGTATAAAACATTTTGGGAAAAGGAGAAAATGCTGGTTACCAGCAAATTCTCCTTTTCCCAGAATGTTTTCAAAAGGCTTTTTCTTCAAGGTCGTTAAAACTCTGGATTGTGTGGTAAGGGGTTAATATGTTTTGTAGTTGTTAAAAGTTGACCCTTTACTAAACGGCAAAACTTCGGACGAGACTAAATTGAAAGCATTTGCAGACTAAACATCAGAGTTGCTCAAATGATGATTTCTGTCTATGATAGGGTAGAAAATATTGTGGGAAAAGGAGAAGATGCTGGTAACCAGCATTTTCTTGTTTTCCCACAATGTTTTGAAAAGCCTTTCCCCACAGGGTCGTCAGAACTCACGATTGTGTGGTAAAGGGTTAATCCTTTCTCCAAATCATTCAAGGAACCCAGAGGAAGAGGGCTCTTGAAAACATTGCGGGAAAAGGAAAAAATGATAATAACCAGCATTTTCTCCTTTTCCCACAATATTTTCAGCCCTTGAAGCCTTTCCCAAATAACAAAGGTTTACTATGAAAAGCAAAAAAAACCCACTCTATTGTTCAATATTTCTGCTACTGCTTTTTTCAAAAGCAAGACTCACTATTTCCCTCTAGAACATTTCAAAGCATGCTTTGACAAAGTTTAAATGCCCAATAGAGGCAAAATACAATGCAGGTGTTAAAATTCAAATCTTACCATTTAAAAGTATGGAAAATATTGTGAACTGAAGATAAACATCTGTTATTGTGTGGTTGGTCCAAGTGTTAGTCAATGGCAGAAAATGATTTTTTTTAAATCGCACAAAAAGTAAACAAAAAAATAGAGTGACCTGGTAACTTTTAACATTGTTTTGAAATTAATTTCTCTACCAGTGACCAACACTTGGACTTACTGTACAAAAAGAGCTTGGCATCTTCACAATAATTTCCACACTTTTAACCCTTTACCACACAATCCCGACTTTTAACGACCCTGAGAAAGAAGCCTTTTGAAAACATTGTGGGAAAAGGAGAAAATGCTGGTAACCAGCATTTTCTCCTTTTCCCACAATGTTTTCTACTCTTCCCAAAACAAATTTCAATTTTGGAGTCACATTCATTTTGTCGTCTGCAAAAGCTTTATTCACCCATTACCACACAATCCTGAGTTTTAATGACACTGGGAAATTGGACTTCTGAAAATGTTGTGGGAAAAGGAGAAAATAATGGTGACCAGCATTTTCTCCTTTTCGCACAATGTTTTCTACTCTTCCCAAAACAAATTTCAATTTTGGAGTCACATTCATTTTGTCGTCTGCAAAAGCTTTCAATTTGGACTTGTCTAAAATTTTGTCGTTTGGTAAAGAGTTAAATGGTAAGATTTAAATGCATTTTAACACCAGCTTTGTTTACTTTTGGCAGCTATTGTTATATTAAATCTTTTCGTTATAAAAAGCATCTGCAGATAGCAAATTAGAAGTTAGTACAAATGAACTGAGGTTCTCGAAAGGGTAGAAAAAGTTATCACAAATGAACTGAGGTTCCCTCAAAGGGTAGAAAACATTGTGGGAAAAGGAGAAAATGCAGGTAATTAGCATTTTGTCCTTTTCCTACAATGTTTTCGAAAGGCTTCCTTCTGTGTGTCATTAAAACACAGAATTGTTTGCCAAAGGGCTAAAAGTCAGGTCCCATCAATTCTTCCAGTCTGAAATTTTGTGTATAGTTGAATAATTGTAATTAACCCTTCACCACGCAGTCCCGACTTTTAACGACCCTGAGGGGGAAGCCCTTTGAAAACATTGTGGAAAAAGGAGAAAATGCTGGTAGCCAGCATTTTCTCCTTTTTCCACAGTGTTTCTGCCCTATTACAGACAGATTTCATTATATGAGCCACATTTAAATTACCATCTGCAAATGATTTCAAGTTGGACAAGTCTGTATTTTTGTCATTTGGTAAAGGGTTAATTCCTGAACAACTTTTAAAGAGAGAGGTTTTTAAAATGTTGTGAGAAAAGTAGAAAATGCTGGTAACCAGCATTTTTTTCTTTATCCACAATGTTTTCTACCCTATCAAAGACTGCAATCATCATTTTAGCAACATTGATTTATTGACTGCAAAATTTAATGCTTTCACTCTGGTCTAGTCCAAAATTTTGTCATTTGATAGTGTTAAGCCTTCAGCAGACTACAGAATTTTGGACCCATCCATTCAGAGCAGTAGCAGACGACAAAATAAATATGAAATAAACTGTTTATTGATTACAGAAGCAAAGGACGGCTTGCTACAGCCAAAAAGGCAAAGGCATTCATTGCTTACTGGTTTTGAACTTTGAAGTTTGGTATAGACTTAATTCTTTACCGCACAACGATGATTTAGACTGGTCCAAATTGAAGCATTTGCAGACCACAAATCAAACTTGGCTTAAATTATTGAATTTGTTTATAAAAGGTTAGAAAACATTGTGGGGAAAGAAGAAAACGCTGGTTATCAGCTTTTTCTCCTTTTCCCAAAATGTTTTCAAAAGGCTTCTTTATAAGGGTCATTAAAACTCAGGACAGTGTGGTAGAGAGTTAACTTTTTACCAAACGACAAAATTTTAGACTGGTCAAAATTGAAAGCATTTGCAGACGACAAACTGAATGTTGCACAAATAAGAAAAATTTTGTTTGAAAGAGTAGAAAACATTGTGCGAAAAGGAGAAAATGCTGGTCACCAGCATTTTCTCCTTTTCCCACAATGTTTTCAGAAGTCCAATTTCCCAGTGTCATTAAAACTCAGGATTGTGTGGTAATGGGTGAATAAAGTACTGAATGCTCTAAGAATTATGACCTCCTTAGGAAAGGAATTTATCATTTCTGTTAAGTTTCCCAATGTAATTTATTCTTTGTCAGAGCAGGGCAGGAGAGTTTTTTACTATACTACTCACACTTTGATAGGGATCATTTTCAATATTCAAAAAAATGTTACATTTCAGTATCACATTAAAAAAAAGATGATTTTCCACAGACAGTCGGTTTTATCAATGTTACAATAAAGCATATTTAAGTATCCAAAATATAGCATATTTCAAATATATCGACTAGTTCTTTATAAAAAAAGATTTTCTGAAATTGAAGGGGATGGAGGAAAACATAGCGATCCCTTGCAAATTTTGAGTAGTATAATTATATAGTGCAGCTGGATTTTGACCAACTTCTTGGAACTGATAAAGAATGAATAGATGGTAATTTGCAGTTGATCAAAAATGGGCACATGTTTATTTGGTGGGCCCCTGCTGGCATATTTGCTCACATATTTATGAAACCTTAACCCTTAACCACACATACCGAGTTTTAATGACAATGAGGAAGAAGCCTTTTGAAAACATTGTGGGAAAAGGAGAAAATGCCAGTAGCCAGCATTTTCCCCTTTTCCCACAATGTTTTCTACACTATCAAGGACAATGTTGTCATTTGGGTCATGTTTAAATTGTCGTCTGCAAATTCTTTCAATTTGGACCTGTCTAAAAGTTTGTGGTTTGGTAAAGAGTTAACAAGCTTTCCTACTGCTAATTGATACCTCAGGCCCTTGATTCATACCATAGCAAAATAATGTAGTAGGGAATGATTCCTTTCTTGTGCTGTTTGGAAATTTAATATTTTCATAAGCATTGCCCAATAATCCAATACTACTTATCAACAAAATGAAGAACAGGGAGGAAAAAGTGGCAATTTCCTGCGAAGTTACTTTTCATTATTTTACTTCATATTGACCCACAAAAGAGTTTGAGTATTCCCATTCTTGTATCACTTATGCGGTCTTTCAATATTCACATTCCAGTATCTCTTATGCGGTCTATCTTTTTTAAAGATATTTCTTGTTTACTGTATAATTGACAGGATTATGCTTTGTTCACATCCTAGCTGGAGCAAGCTATTGTAGAAATTGATTTATAATCATTGTAACAAAAGGTTTAACGTTTTTCTCACCACTGAAACATGGTTTTTATGATTTTTGTTTTGGAAAGCAGCCAGTGGTTTTGATAAAGTGCAGTACAAAATACTGTCAACTGAAGCTTCAAGAAAGCATGGATAGGTACATTGGCCCCTTGGATATGCTTGAATTAACGTTGAAAACAACATATTATACCAAGCAAACACACAGTTTCGAAGCGTATTTAGTGTTAATTGACAGAAAGAAATAATCTCATCCGACTGTTTTATAGGGCTTACCAATTTCAATTTTATGATATGAACTCTATACCAAACAATTCTGAAGTTTTTATAACCCAAGGAAAAAGACTTTAGAAACATTATGGGACAAGAGAAAATGCTGGAAACTAGCAATTTGTCCTTTTCCCACAATATTTTGTGCCCTTTCAGAGATGTTTGAACAACAATTAGTCAGTTATCTCCAGATGATTTTGATTTGGACAAGTCTTAAATTTTGCCATTTGGTAATAATTTAACTCTTTACCAAACAGCAGTATTGAGACTTGTCCAAATGGAAAGTACTTGCAGTTGGCAAATTTAAAGTCAGGCTGAAATGATGAGTTTTGTCTCTAAAAGGGTGGAAAACTTTGTGGGAAAAAGAGAAAATGCTGGTTACCACCATTTTCTCCTTTTCCCACAAAATTTTGAAAAGTATTCCTCATCATGGTTGTTAAAATTCGAGATCATGCAGTAAAGGGTTAAGCCAATTTACCTAGTCATGTAGGATTTTTTTAGCTCTACTGGCCAAAGGCCAGCAAGCTTGTCATTGCCATGTCTTTCGTGTTGGGCATCCATGCATGTGTCTGTCTGTGCATTGACTCAAATTAGTTAAATATATAATGTAACATGAAGTGAGCTTTGTATCACTCTGTTATATATTCCGAAACTTTACCATTCATTCCATAGAAAAAAATGAGGGGGGGCGGGGTTGCTGATTTTTTATAATTTTCTTGTACTTCTTGTAAGAGTTCATTGATAGTTGGTATGAATGATACTTGATTAGATTAGGCATGCTTTTTTTCAGTGACATCACCTTGATATGTGAAAAAAGATATTTTCTTTTCTCTATATAAATTTCATTGTCATACTGACTTCTTACAGTTTAATGTTTATACTAATTAACTGTATAGCACATTCATTTAGAAGGCAGTGGAGCGATACAGGGCCATCACGGGCCTATTGTTTCACATTTATTCTAACAACAGATCTTTACAAATTTTCAGATTTTTTTCTTATCTTTCCTAACCCTTAAAGAACCTTTCACTACTATAACTGCCTTTGTGGCCAGTTTAGATCAAGATCAGACTGCACAAAACATGCAGTCTGATGTTTGACCTATAAAAAGCAGCGGTCTTTACCAAACAAGAAGTTTTTAGAATAGTCCAAATGGAAACCATATGCAGACGACAAAATAAATGTAAATCAAAAATTAAAATTTGTTTTGGGAAGGCTGGAAAACATTGTGGGAAAAGGAAAAAATGCTGGTTACCAGCATTTTCTCCTTTTCCTACGTTTTCAAAAGGCTTCTTTCTCAGGGTTGTTAAAAGTCAGGATTGTGTGGTAAAGAGTTAAAGTGCCAAATAGACTTTACCACACCATCATAAATTTTAATGACCGTGATGAAAAAGGCTTTTGAAAACATACTAGGAAAAGAAGAAATGGCTGGTAACCAGAATTTTCTCCTTTTTCACAATGATTTCAACAAAGTTTTTGATAATTTTTATCGATAATGGATAAAACTACTCTGACTGTGAAGTCCTGTAACCCTGTACCAGACAACAAAATTTTGAACTTCTCTAATTCAAAGCATCTGCAGACCATAGATTAAATGTTGGTCAAATGATGGACTTTGAGTGTAGAAAACATTGTTTGAAAAGGAAAAAATGTTGGTTACCAGCATTTTCTCCTTTTCCCACCCTTTTTTTTAGAAGGCCTCTTCCTCAGGGTTTTAAAACTTGGGATTATGTCGCAAAGGCTTAAGTCTTCCCACACAGCAAAGATTTAGACTTGTCCAATTTGATAGAACCTACAGACGAAAAATTCAGTGCTACTAAAGAGACATCTGTCTATGAAATGGTAGAAGACATTGTGGGAAAAGGAGAAAATGCTGGTTACCAGCATTTTCTCCTTTTCCCTGCAATGTTTTCAAAACCTTTCTTTCTTAGGGTCGCTAAAAGTTGGGATTGTGCACCAAACAATTACAGTGACCTTGAAGGTAATGGCCTTTTAAAACATTGTGGAAATGGGATAAAAATGTTGATCATTGGTATTTTCTGTTTTCCTACAATTTTTTTCAAAGGCCATTTATTTAAATTCAGGTCATTACAACTCTAAAACTGTTGGGAAATCGTTGAGTTACATGCATAGAAGATTCTTTCTATTGACTTTGAATTAAAGGATTAAATCTTTCTAATGTTAACATTTTTGCCAAACATTCCGGAGTCTAGTGACCCTAAAAAGAAGACTGTAAAGAAAAAAAAATTGTGGGAAAAGGAGAAAGTGCTGGTAACCAGCATTTTCTCCTTTTCCCACAATGTTTCCTACCCTTCAAAAATTCAAATTTCAGTTTTTGAGTCACATTTATTTTATTGTCTGCATTCAGTTTGGGCAATTTGAACAGTTTGTTGTATAGTAAACAGTTAAGTCTTTATCAAACGACAAAATTTTAGATTAGTCCAAATTGAAAGCATTTGCAGACAACAATTTAAATTCGACTCAAAAATTGAAATTTGTTTTTGGAAAGGTAGAAAACATTTTGGGAAAAGGAGAAAATGCTGGTTACCAGCATTTTCTCCATTTCCAACAATGTTTTCAAAAGGCATCTGACTCAGGGTTGTTGAAATTACGTGGTAAAGGGTTAAGAGTGAGCCTAAATTTGTCATTTTACTTCCCCCTCAGGTAAATCTGGGTAAATACCCTTCATTTTTTTTTGCGTGTGTATCTCTATACACATTACAACAAAATTCTACACATCTGTATCGAAAGAATTGCAGATGAATAAATTATGCGTCAAATGATGGGATATTTTTCTTTAACCCTTTTCAAAACAATGCCATAATTTGACCCTTTACCACACAACCCGAGTTTTAATGACGATTAAGGCTATTGAAAACCATTGTGGGAAAAGGAGAAAATGCTTCTAACCAGCATTTTCTCCTTTTTCCACAATATTTTTTATCCCATCATTGACAGAAATCATCATTAGCACTACATTAATTTTGTTGTCTGCAAATGCCTTCAATATGGTCGAATCCTAAATATTGTCGTTTTGTAAAGAGTTAACAACCGCAAAGGAGAAGGGCCTATGAAATTATTGTAGGGGAAAAGGAGAAAAAATTAATGCTGGAAACCAGCATGTTCTCTTTTTTCCCACGATGTTTTTCATCCTTTTATAGAAAAATGCCAGCAGTTTAGTCACTCTTTATTTGTCATCTGCAAATTCATTCCAATTGGGTGCATAAATGTAACTGTAAAAATTTGTAATTTGGTAGAGTTAACAGGGTAGAAAACATTCTGGAAAGAGGTGAAATTTCCTTTCTCCACAATGTTTTCAAGTCTTCTTTCTCAGCATCATTAAAACAGTGGACTGTTTGGAAAAAGGTTAATGAAGCAAATGAACCATGCTCTGTGAAAAGGGGGTTTAATGCATGTTTAACATTTTCCCAAATGACAAATTTTGGACTGGTCCAAATTGAAAGAGTTTGCAGACGACAGTTTTAAATTTGATGAAAATGGCAGAAAGTTCTCAAAAAGGGTAGAAAACACTGTGGGAAAAGGAGAAATTGCTCGTTACGAGCAATTTCTCCTTTTCCCACAGTGTTTTCAAAAGACTTGTTCTGCAAACAGGTGAAAACCAGGGCTTGTTTGGGAAAGGGTTAATTAAGAAAAAAAAAAAAAAAAAAAAAAAAAGTATCGACCCATGTCAGCTTGCACTGCCCAACATGGGTCAAAAAGGTTTGCTTTTGGTTAATTTTCTTCAGTATATAGCTGGTTGTAAGACAAATGGATTTTATGGATCCATAATTACGTAGTAAGTTGCTCGGTACAACACATCTTGGAGGTAGCATTAAAGCCCCTTTTTTCAGAGCATGGCTCATATACCTGTTGCCCAGGAGAAGGCAGATATGTCGGAATGCGCCTGAGCTTTGCTAGCACCTTTCTTTGGCAAGAACATTTTGAAAATTCCTCGGGCACTTGTTTCACCCTTTACCACATAATCCCGTGTTTTCACATTTTGAAAGAAAGCTTGAGGAAAACATTGTGGGAAAAGGAGAAAATGCTGGTAACCAGCATTTTCTCCTTTTCTCACAATATTTTCTACCCTTCCAAAGGCAAACCAAATGACATGAATGAAATGAACTTTGTTGTCTGCAAATGCTTTCGATTTTGACAAATTTTGTCATTGATAAAGTTAACTCTTTACCTGTTGACATCTTAGATTTGTCCAAATTAAGTCTTTAACAAATGAAAAAATTTTGAACTGGGTCAAATTGAAAGCCTTTGCTGAAGAAAAAATGAATGTTGCTCAAAAGATGATCTCTGTCTTTGATAGGGTAGAACACATTGTGGGAAAAGGAAAAAAATGCCGCTTACACCAGTATTTTCTCCTTTTCCCAAAATGTTTTCTTCAGGGTCGTTTAAAAAAGAAAAAAAAAACTCGGGATAGTGCTGTAAGAATTAAAAGCACTTGAAGACAACAACTGTTACTCAGAAGATGAAATTTGTCTGTCTTAGAGCAGAAAACATCGTGGGAAAAGGAGAAAATGCTGGTTACCAGCATTTTCTCCATTTCCCACAATGTTTTTAAAAGCTTTCTTTCTTGGATGTTTAAACTTGGGATTGTGTGGTAATGGGTTACACAAGAATGTTTTGGGAATACCTAAGGTGCTTGCTTAGTATAGGCTAGACTGTCTTTCAGAACTGATGCAGAGTCCTGTGTGGCTCTGTGGTAAAGTGTAGGACCTGTAACCTGCAGGCTCTGTGTTTCAGCCTCACTGGAGGCATGGGGTTTTTCATGGACATGTCTTTTGGCAAGGCACTTCAGAGCCCTGCTGGAACACAGGACATACATGGATATGTGAGCTGCTGCAGTGATATGGCTGAAATAATGTTGAAGGCAGTGTAAAACATCAATCAATCAATCAATCAATCAATCAATCAGCCAATCTTAAATTAACAAGTTATTATCATGGCCCTGCAGGGTAGCTCAGTGGTTAGCCTACCTGAATCATGACCTGGTGGTTGCAAGCTTGATACACGGCTGAGGCAAACTTTCTTTTATGCGTGACCTTTTCCTTGAATTTCATTTAAGAAAAATATTCAACTTTCTTCGGAAATATGATCTTCTTGCTGGTCAAAAAGTGTCTTAGCCCATTTGTAACACAATGAATCTATGCATTTCTTCTCCAGAATCAGAGATCTTTGCATGGCATCTTCAAAATTCTAATCATGGCTTCAGAGTTAGCACAAACCATGTCATTTCAAATATTCCTTATGGCAGCCACTAAAAACGAAATTAATGAGTAAGTCTTAAACACTTTACCAAACGACAGAATTGTAGACTTGTCCAAATTGAAAGCATTTGCAGACGACAAATTAAGTGTTGCTAAACTGATGATTTCTCTTCTTGATAGGGTAGAAAACATTGTGGGAAAAGGAGAAAATGCTGGTTACCAGCATTTTCTCCTTTTCCCACAATGTTTTCAAAAGCCTTTTCTTTCAGGGTCGTTAAAAGTCAGGATTGTGTGGTAAAGAGTTAAGGATCTGGATCTATTCAACCCCAACATAATTTAACTATAACAAGATGTCTGTTAGTAAAACAGTCATGCCCCCATACTGCCACATTGATACAGGAAGTGGCCTTGATACAGGAAGTGGCCGCACCGCCGTGTGTATACATACAAGATTGTAAACAGTCGCCGATGCACAGACTGGGTTATCGATTTTCTTCTCAGCACACGCGTTTGACTTCCACTTTTTCCCAGTAGACTTCGATGCTTACTACGTCCCCGATAATACGCAAATAAAATGTTGGAGACACAAGTTGAGCCACATATGATGATTTTTGAGACACTTTAATTTTTTTGGGGCAAATGGCTCAAGTGGCGAACAGCAGCGCGGGCCCTGAATCATCTAGTCGTCACTGTGACCTTGACCTTTCACGGATTAACCTTAAAATCGATAGGGATCATTTACACTCCAAGATGAATATCTGTACAGAATTTAAAGGACCTAGGTCAATTCTGTGTGTAGTTATCATCTGGACAAGGTTTGGTCTATTTATCATTAAGTTGAAGGCCACTGTGACCTTGACCTTTGATGGATTAATCTCAAAATCAATAGGGATCATTTACACTCAGAGATGAATATCTGTACAGAATTTGAAGAACGTATGTCAATTCTGTGTCTAGTTATCATCCAGACAAGGTTTGGTCTATATATCAACATGCTGATGGTCACTGTGACCTTGACATTTGACCGATTGACCTCAAAATCAATAGGGATCATCTACACTCCGAGACGCATGTCTGTGCCAAATTTGACAAACTTAGGTCAATTCTGTGTCCAGTTATCATCCGGACAAGGTTTGGTCTATATATCAACATGTTGACGGTCACTGTGACCTTGACATTTGACCAATTGACCTCAAAATCAATAGGAATCATCTACACTCCCGAGATGCATGTCTACGCCAAATTTGACAAACCTAGGTCAATCTGTGTCTAGTTATTATCCGGACAAGGTAAGGTCTACGGACCGACCGACCGACATGTGCAAAGCAATATACTCCCACTTCGTTGAAGGGGGGCATAGCTATACATAATTTTATTATTTGTTGAATAAGAAGTGGTTTGAACCATTTTCTGCACAGGCCTTGTACAGACCTACAAAAATTCTAATCTAAATTATAAAAGACATGCCAAACCTGTGACCAGCAGCGACGTAAATAAATTATAAGAGACATTCCAAACCTTTGACCAGCAGCGACGTAAAAAGTTATATGCACAGTACAATATTTGGGTACTGCAATAACTTTAACCCTTAGAGTAAACAATGAAATTAATATGCTGAGTGAAGAAAAAGAAACAAGATTTTTTTTATTTTAACAATATCTTACAAAATATGAAAAATATTAGACAGGCTTTGTGCAGATCTTTATCTCCTTTTGGCATTTTCGAGAAGTTTCAAACCTTAGAGTACTAGGCACCACTTTGATGGTTTCGTAGACAGTGTTCATCAAGATCCATAGTTTTCACGGATATTGTAGATCTAGATCAGAAACAAACAGTACTGTACAGAACATGCAGACTGATGATAACTGCATGAACTAGTCTGGCATTCTAGATTTAACCCTTTCCCAAACGACAAATTTTGGACTGGTCCAAACTGAAAAACTTTGCAGACGGCAATTTTAAATTTGATGAAAATGGCAGAAAGTTCTCAAAAAGGGTAGAAAACACTGTTGGAAAAGGAGAAATTGCTCGTTACGAGCAATTTCTCCTTTTCCCACAGTGTTTTCAAAAGACTTGTACTGCAGACATGTGAAAACCAGGGCTTGTTTGGGAAAAGGTTAAAGGCTAAATTGTACAAGGATCATAAGGTAGATCGCCCATTTTATCATTTTCTTAACTGAGAACAAAAATCCATTTGGCTAAGGTGTTGATGAAGAGAGGAAAAAGGCCTATATTTATCTCAAGTATTCTATAAATAGCTGACGTAAACTGCTCCCTATTGTACATAAAACCATACATGATAAACTGTGGAGGGAGGTAAAGAGTCTTTATAGCTTAACTCTTTAACAAACGACAAAATTTTAGACTCGCCAAAATTCAAAGCTGTTGCAGACGACAAAATAAATGAAGCTCAAATGATGATTCTTGTTTTTCATAGGGTAGAAAACATTGTGGAAAAAGGAGAAAATGCTGGTTATCAACATTTTCTCCTTTTCCCACAGTGTTTTCAAAAGCTTTCTTCAGGCTCGTTAAAAGTCAGGATTGTGTGGTAAAGGGTTACGAGGTTAAGATTAGACGAAAAACTTGTACATAAATCTGTTTCTGATTATCAAATTCTATACTGCTCTCCAACTCATCATTACCGGTAATTTGTTTTGTAAAGGGGTAGATGAACGTAAAAACCATAGAGAGGTAGGAAAACCTGTGATAAACGGGTAGCATAACAACTTTATTTGGGAACAAGGTAGGAATTCTGTAAGTTGGAAAAATGTGGGGGACTTGCCAATAAAAGGAAGTTTATTTTTCTGTATTTTTGTTGTTATTTGTGAATGAACTTATATTGCAAAAGAAAAAATCCTACTTGATTATCAAGAAGTTGTAATTGAAGACTGAAGAAAGAGTCATTTTAGTAAATTTGTAACACTTGCACAACATTATCTGAAAATTTCTTAAATAAAAACTAATCAAATAATTACCGATCATCTACATAGCAAATAGTTTAGGAGCATTCCTAGTGGAAGCTGCTTGTGAACGGCTTCCAATTAGCCCCTAAAGTAGTCGACCAGACCTTTGTAGCTTTCGCCAAATGTTTAGATCAGGATCAGGCTGCACAGAAGGTCCACATGACTTTTTCAATGAGGAAAAACAAACAAAACATTGCAATTTCAAGGTTATTTTGGTCAGAACATATTAAGAAGTTTTTACTAGAGGGTGTAATGCTGAAAAAATAAATCAGAACTCTATACTAAAATATTAGATCTTTTTTTGTCTTTTATTTCATTTTCAATAACATATCAATTTGAAAAATGATTCATTTCTAATAGATACACTCACATTTCTTAACATAATAAATTTTAATCTTTACCACACACCAAATTTTACACTTGCCCAAATTTGCAGACAATAAATTGTTTAGACTTAAATGTTAAAAAAAATGTCTCTGACAGAGTAGAAAATATTGTAGGAAAAGGAGAAAATGCTGGTTACCAGCCTTTTCCCCTTTTCTGGCAATGTTTTATAAAGTCTTATTCCTTGAGGTCTTCAAACCATCGGACTGTATGGTAGAGAGTTTTAACTCTTTACCACACAATCCTGAGTTTTAACGACCCTGAGAAAAAAGCCTTTTGAAAACATTAGTAACCAACATTTTCTCCTTTACCCACAATGTTTTCTATCCCTCTCAGAAAAAAATTTCATTTTTTCAGTCACAATCAATCTGTCGACTGCAAATGCTTTCAATTTGGACTAGTCTAAAATTTTGTTGTTTGGTAAAGAGTTAATATGCATTCTAACTTTATAAACCTGATTCAAACACAATCAAAAACATCTTGGAAAAAAAGGATATAAATTATTACAGCTATCATTACAGAGCAGAATATACTTTTCCCACAGTTTTAAGTTCAAAGTACTAAAATTTTCCATTTTCCATTATTTGGATGTAAAAAGTGTTGTTGTTTTTGTGGGAGAGGGTAAGCGTCATCTTCATTAATATGCACACTGATTTACGGTGCGTCTCAGCAACAAAAATAAACAGAGGAAGAAGAAAAGTGAAAGTAATTGTGTTTTTGTTTTCAAATTAATTTCCTTTCAACAAATTCACATTATCTGCTATTGTTGACATTTTTGGTCAATAATTTACCAATATTTGGATAATAATTTTTGGAAACACTGTGGCAAAAGGAGAAATTGTTCGAATTAAACAATTTCTACTTGTGCTACAGTGTTCTCACATGTATTTGAGTAGATAACACCAAATCTTCTTAACTCTTTCGGCGCCAAATAAACAAACTCAGCTTCTTTTGAAGGCTGTAAATGGAATCCACTGAGTCTCTGGAAGATTTTTATCATATAGGCTTGACCAAACAAGCGAAAGGTATACATCAAAGATCAGACTGCACGTTCTGTGCAGTCTGATCTTGATCTATGCCGTCCGCAAAAGTCCCTGTTTTCGCCTATGGTGCTGAAAGGGTTAATAATCCATATCTGTTAAGAATTTTTCAGTCTTTTTTTTTCCGATTTTTTATTTTTGCAATAAAAGATTTAACCCTTTACCACATAATCCCCTGTTTTAACAACCCTGAAGAAGAAGGCTTTTGAAAACATTGTGGGATAAAGGAGAAAATGCTGGTTACCAGCATTTTCTCTTTTTTCCCCACAATGCTTTGAAAAGCATTGTGGGTAACAGGAGAAAATAATGGCTCCACAGTGTTTTCAAAAGCTGTCTTCCTAAGGGCTGTTAACTGCTGTCCTGCTAAATAACTTAAATAAAACTTTCAAGACATCAGTAATAAACACAAATTATGATATTTCAAACCTACTTCTTTGGAGAACAAGATCTCCTTATCAGACAGTGTAGATCCAAGATCAGACTGCACATTCTGTGCAGTCTGATCTTGATCTACACTGTCTGCAAAAGGTCAGTGAGTCATGCTGAGTAGCGTAAGGGTTAAGAAGAAACGAGGTTGTTTGGCAAAAAATTAAAAAAATCAATTTAACCTTTACCATGCAATCTTAATTTTTACAACCTGGAGTAGGGCTTTTGAAAACATTGTGTGGGGGGAAGAGGAGAAAATGCTGGTAACAAGCAATTTCTTCTCTTTTCCGTGCAATGTTTTCAAAAGCGCTCTTCCTCAGTGCTGTATAAAAAGCAGGATTGTTTGGCAAAAGGTTACCAGTAACAACTAAAACTGTTGCAAAGCTGACAAATACCCCCAACTGGCACCTTGTCACTGAAGCAGCACAAATCAGAGAAAACAAAGTTCACATGTGACCTTGACCTTTGACCCATGCATCCCCCCCCCACCACAAAAAAAGGGCACCTCCTTGGGTCATGAGCAACACTTGTCTAAAGTTTCAGGGTCCTAGGTCAAACGGTTTTTGAGTTACAGCACAGAAACGAAAACATGGACAGATTGACAGACAGACAGACGGATTGATGGACAGACAGACATGGTGAAACCAGTATACCTCCCTCTACTATGTAGGTGCGGGGGGCATGATTAATGCAGTATCACAGCTTCAAAACTAGTAACAATAATTCATATACACAGACTTAACTTGGTCCATTTACCTTTCAACTCTTTATCAAAACAATCATTTTAAAAACTGCTGATCCAAATTGAGAGGATTTGCAGACAACAGATTAAATGTGGCTAAAATGTTAACAATTGGTCTTTAAAGAGTAGAAAACATTGTGGGAAAAGGAGAAAATGCTGGTTACCAGCGTTTTCTCCTTTTCCCACAATGTTTTCAAAAGGCTTCCTTCTCAGGGTCGTTTAAACTCTGTATTGTGTGGTTAGGGTTAAAGGGCCATAGGGAAAATAAGAAGCTTTTGCGGAAGGCATAGATCAAGATCAGATTACACAGAACATGTAGTCTGTCTGCTTCTTTTGTCACGCCAATAAGATAATTCTTTTGGAAGTTTCAGACTGTATTTTCAGTGGTTGAAAGAGTTTAACCCTTTACCAGACAACAAAATTTTAGCCTTGTTCAAATTGAAAGCATTTGCGGACGACAATTTAAATGTGGCTCAAATGGTGCAATTTTTCATTAATAGGGAAAAAAAAACATTGTGGGAAAAGGAGAAAATGCTGGTTACCAGCATTTTCTCTTTTTCCAACAATGTTTTCCAAAGGCTTCTTTCCCAGGGTCGTTAAAAAGCAGCATTCAGCGGTAGAGTTAAGTTTATATATTTAGCACTGAAGGAGTTAAATATCTACCATTTAACCCATTACTTTACAAATGTGCCTTTTTACTCCCCATGCTTGAGAGCTTTATGAAATATTTAGGAAAAGGGCAATTACTTGTTACAAACTTCTTTTTCCAAAACTTTTTCTACATTGAAGAAAATATAGATTTTTCGTTCCTTGAATGTTTATCCTTGGTTGCAAGCTTTTTCTCCTTTTTCCACAATGTTTTCAAAAGTCTCTTTCTTGACGATCAGTTGGTAACAGGCTAATCATGTGACAAAAGTCTCAAAATCTTTTTTAATTTTCTTTATGTTGCTTTCTTCTAATTGGTGTTGCATCTTTTTGTCTTCCAGTCAACATGAAATGTAGTTGTTTCTTTGTCAGGGTCGTAAGAAAATCACAGCTAGCACTAATTAATTATGAGGATATGCTTTGTTCCCATGAAGTCGTGCCCCTAAGTTATTCAAGCTAAAATTCTGTTCTTGAAATAAAAGAATTTCTGGATATGTTTTTAAGGTAAAAATAATAATGTAGTCTTATGCTTGACATTAGAATTCTGCTACTAAGAATTCCAAAAATACTTCGATGGATCACCTTTTTAGGTCAACCAGAAGCCATCTTTAGAAATGTTGTATTCTCAGTAGGTCGTGCCCTCTGATTGGCTAGTTTTATGTAGGTATCCGCATTTTCCAATATTTGCTGTAACATTCACAGCAATTTAAATAAATAATCATGTCACATGACTATCATGTCACCAAAAGGTCTGGAATGAGAAGGCAGCCATTTTGAAAGTGTCAATTTTCAGCTAAAAGTATGCAAACACAAAAATTTCTAAAATTACTGATCTCAGTATTTCTTAAGGCCTAAAGATTTGGATTAATAATGCTTTTTTGGACCTGGTGAACAATAAAATCAGCAGTAAAGTAACCACCTTACCAGTTTCCGACGCATTTTATTCAGCTGTAGATTTCCGTGACTGTATTTGGAAAAATTTTGTATGGAACATAATCGTGGACAGTGTATCCATTGGTAACAACATCACATGAACTTAAAAAAGCACGACTTACTGAGAAGGCACAACATTATGGGAACAAGCCATAAATTATTTATTAACCACAATCAAAGGTGTTTTAAAATGGCTATAGACTCTTTGTTGGCTTTTTTTCTTTTTGGTGATGTACTTTTTTTGTCTTTGATTTCACATGAATTGTTATCATTTCTTTATCATGGTCAAATAGTACAGAAAATAGCTTTTAAATTTTCTAACATTATTTACAAAGATAACTCAATTCCATAGAATAACAAGGTTGTAAATGAACAATGAATGTATCGAGAAAACTTGATAGAAACAATTTTATTACTTCAATAACCTCTAACATATGGCCCTTTTCAGTGCCTGTTTTAGTTAACATCACTGGGTTTGATTTCAATGAAACAGCCACAGATTGAAGAAGCCTGAAATGCTGTTTCTAAAAATGTATCCATTATAAATTATGTTTTGGGTAACATTTACAACCTTTTCATTTTAACTTTTAACCAGACGACAAAATTTTAGCCTTGTCCAAATTGAATGTATTTGCAGATGACAATTTCAGTGTGGCTTAAATGGTGTAACTTTTCTATGATAGGATAGAAAACATTGTGAGAAAAGGAGAAAATGCTGTTTACCAGCATTTTCTCCTTTTCTTACAATGTTTTCAAAAGGCTTCTTTACTAGGATCGTTAAAAGTCGGCATTGTGCGGTAAAGGGTAAAAGCATCAAATTATTTTCAACTATTTTCAAAGGTCCCTAGAGAAGCTCTTGGATCTTTATTTTGCCTTCTTCTTCTTTTTGGTGGTGCGTCTTTTCGTTTTTGAGTCAACGATAAACTGTGATTGCTTCTTGATCTTGTCTCTGTCAGGAACATCTGCGTCATTGTCCCCACTATCTTCTTCATCTGAAATAGAAAATGATAATGATGATGATGATGATGATGATTATGGCGGTGGTGATGATGTGGTGGGGAGGAGGAAGAAAACAATTAAAATGGGGAAAATACAGGGGCAAATGATAATGACAATGGTTGTAAAGCTGAGACTACTGCTGCTGATGATGATTCTGATGCTGATGATGGTGGTGGTAATTATTGTCGTTATCTATTATCATTATTGCTACTATTATTTTTATTGTCATTATTATTGTTATTATTATTATACAGCACACTTCAGATGATGTAAAACTAAATATAGGTTTATTCTACATTATAAAAATTCTTCCTTTGTAAGTTTTTTGTATTGTGTTGCCATGCTTAACTCTTTACCAAATGGCAAAATTTTAGACTTGTCCACATTGAAGGAATTTACAACTGACAAATGTTTTTCAAGTGAATGTATTTGACCTTAAGTAGGTAGAAAACATTGTGGGAAAAAGAGAAAATGCTGGATACCAGCATTTTCTCCTTTTCCCATGATGTTTTCAAAAGGCTTCTTTTACAGGTCATTAAAACTCAGGATAGTGTGGTAAAAGGTTACTAAGAAAGAGTCAATAAGATTTCAGATGGTGTAAAAGAGAAAAGAGGACCAAGCAAAGAAATCCTCTGTACATACCATCATAAACAAGATCTCGTTGAGTCTGAGGCAGCTTCACTCGAGTGTTGTATTGAGGCAGTTTGGCTTCATGGCTTGCATGGAACTAAAAGGACAGAATAAACAGTTGTATATTTCTATTTTATTCATGCTCTGTGAAAAGGAGCTTTAATGCATCTGCAAAAGTATCAACCAGGTCAGCCTGTGCGGTCCACACAGTCTGACCTGGTTGAAACTTTTTTCCTACTGGTCAATTTTCTGCATCTAGTCTACCTCAGACGAAGTCTACTTTAAACAAAATGGATTTTATCAATCCATAAAATATGATGACCTGCTTGGTATAATGGCATCAGGGAGATGTATTTAACCCTTTCTCAAACGATAAAGTTTAGACTGGTCCAAATTGAAAGAGTTTGCAGAAGACAATTTTAAATTTGATGAAAATGACAGAAAGTTCTTCAAAAGGGTAGAAAACACAGTGGGAAAAGGAGAAATTGCTCGTTACGAGCAATTTCTCCTTTTCCCTTAGTGTTTCCAAAAGACTTGTACTGCAGACAAGTGAAAACCAGGGCTTGTTTGGGAAAGGGTTAATCCCCTCTTTCCAGAGTGCTGCTCATTTATAGTGCGATTTGACATGGAACATAATTATGCATGGTCCGTGACCTTTTCAGGTTCATTTTGGGATTTCGAAAAATGATTTGATCCGCTGCCGACTCTTCGGTCTTCTAGAATTTTATCAGCTTGTACATGGTTCAAGACACTGCTGGCTGTCATTTCATGTGTTAACCCTTATCCTAATAAATAAGAATGAAACAAAATTTTCAAGGCAACTGTAAAAACCCCAATTTTGCTATTTCGAAGGTACATGTATGTTGGGGGGTAAAGATACCTCCTTGGACAGTGTAGATCTAAGCTCAGACTGCATGTTCTGTGCAGTCTGATCTTAATCTACACTGTCTGCTAAAGGTCAGTAAGTTGCGCTTAGAAGCCTTGGGGTTAAGTCTCTCACTACCAACTAAATGAAGCTTTTTCAATGGTCACAAATACAGTTCTGCTGCAAGATGAAGAGACAGTTTGGTTATACTCTAGAATATAGCAGTGGACAGTGTAGATCAGAGATCGGACTGCATATTTTTTGCAGTCTGATCTTGATCCACAGTGTCTATAAAAGCTTCTTTTTCAATGGCCACAAATACTGTTCCACTGCAAAATGAAGAGACAGTTTGGTTATACTCTAAAATATAGCAGTGGAGAGTATAGATCAGAGATCAGACTGCACATTCTACAGAGTCTGATCTTGATCTACACTGTCCATAAAAACTTCTTTTTCAATGGCCACAAATACAGTTCCACTGCAAAATGAAGAGACAGTTTATTTATACTCTAGAATATAGCAGTGGAGAGTGTAGATCAGAGATCAGACTGCACATTCTACAGTCTGATCTTGATCTACACTGTCCACACAGCAAAATTGTAGACTCATCTATATCATGGGAATTTACAGAAAAATGTTTTTAAAATGATAGTTTGTGTTCACAGATAGGAAGAAAACATTGTGGGAAAAGGAGAAAATGCTGGTTACCAGCATTTTCTCCTTTTCCCACAAAGTTTTCTAAGGCCTTCCTTCTCAGGGTTGTTTAAATCAGTGATTGTTTGGTAAAGGAATAATTCTTCTTCCACCTACCTCTTCTTCTTCCATCTGTTTGACGACTGTCGCTACATCCTGACCATCAAGTTCTTCAAGAAGCTTGAGAAGCTTTTCTTCGCATGTCGACAACTGATCAAGTACGTATTCGTCCGAGGACGGCGCTATCTGGGCTTGTGGCACATGACCCTTACTCTGAAAATGGATTGATTGATTGATTGATTGTATGGTGTTTAACGCCGTTTTCAACATTATTTCAGTTATATCACGGCGGCCGGTGTACCTATCCACGCTTTCCTGGAGTTTCTGTTACCAGTACTCCGCACAATATTCTTTCCAAGCCTCTGAAAATGGAATAAAAATGAAGGGAATTTTGAAAGATTATTTGAAACCCACTAACCCTTCTGGGGATAAACCCAGATTTAATGCCTCAAGCGGACAAGGTAAATCGAGATCAGACTGCACAGAACATGCAGTCTGATCTTTGATCTACGCTGTCTGCTTCTTTGTCAGTTATTCTGACAAGAGTGGGTTTTCAACTCAAATACATGTGAACCATGCTCTGTGAAAAGGAGGCTTAATGCACCTGCAAAAAATATCGACCCAGGTCAGCCTGTGCAGGCTGACCTGGGCCGAAACGTTTTGCTATTGGTCAATTTTCTGTATGTCTAAGGACTAGTCTACCTAATGAAGTGGTCATCATCGATCCATAATTATGTGATGACTTGACTGGTATCATGGATCACCGAGATGCATTAAGCCCCCTTTTGCCACAGCAAGGCTCAAATACATGCATGCCATGCTCTGGCAAAAGGGGGTTTAATGCATCTCCATGATCCATGATACCAAGCAACGCACTGCATTATTATGGATCCATAAAATCCATTTTGCATAACAACCCACTGACTCATGAGGTGTATGGGTCCTTTGACATGCAGAAAATTGACCAATAGCGAAAAAGTTGCGGCCAAGGTCAGCCTGCACTGACTGCACAGGCTGACATGGGTCGATACTTTTCGCAGATACATTAAGCCCCTTTTCACAGAGTGCAGCTCATGTGTATTTGCGTTTTTGTTACCGACTGAGAATATCTGTTTCATTTAGTTAGCATTAAAAGAGTTTAACCCTTTCCCAAACAAGCCCTGGTTTTCATGTGTCTGCAGTACAAGTCTTTTGAAAACACTGTGGGAAAAGGAGAAAATGCTCTTAACAAGCAATTTCTCCTTTTCCCACAGTGTTTTCCACCCATTTTGAGACCTTTCTGCCATTTTTATCAAATTTAAAATTGTCGTCTGCAAACTCTTTCAATTTGGACCAGTCCAAAATTTGTCGTTTGGGAAAGGGTTAATTTTACGATGTTGCATGTTAATCCTTTAATGCAAAAATCTGTCTTTTAACGACCCTGGGTAAAAAGGGCTTTTAAAACTATTGTGGAAAAAGGAGAAAATGGCGGTAACCATTAGCATGACAGCTAGCTGCCCGTGTTGTATGGGTTCCCCTTTTGGTAGTTAAGAACTTAGCCTGGTAACCAGCATTTTTTCCTTTTTCCACAGTTTTTTTCTAAACCTTTTCTCCAGGGTCATCAAAACACAAGATGTTTTTGGCAAAGGATGAAGGAAGGAAGATTGTATATCAACTCTGTACCAAACAACTAAAATTTTAGACTTGTCCAAAATGAAAGCATTTGCAGATGACAAAATTAAAGTAACCTAAAAAATTGACATACAGTTTGCGAAAAAATTGTGGGAAAAGGTTAAAAGCATTTTCTCCTTTTTCCAAAATGTTTTTAAAAGGCTTCTCCTTTAGGTTCAATAAAAGTCGGAACTGTGTGATAAAAGGTAAAATGAAGGTGAGGGAAAAAAACTTCAAACAACAAAATTTTAAAATACACAGAACAAACACACAATCTAAATGAAACAAAGAAAAAACAAAGTAGAACTGTAGCAAAGCAGTAAATACCCCCCCCCCCCCCCCCCACCAGCACCTTATCACTAGAGCAGCACAATCAGAGAATGGAAATAATTTTCAAAACAACTAGAGCTATCACTAAACGTGATCATACCCCCCAACAGCTCCTTGTCACAAAACAGATTAATGTCACAGGAATGCAAAATAAGTGACTGGAGAGTCAATTATACCAGAGCTATCACTGAAGGTGATGAATATCCTGCAATGGCTTCTTGCCAAAGAATTACTGTTTGTTACAGACTAAAGACTTGGAGAGAATAAAACTTACTTGATACAGTTTTTTTTACCAGCTGGACAAATTGAGATTGGTTTAAATGAAAAGGTTTTGCAGACAACAAATGTCTTTTCATGCAATGTTTTTGACCAGACTCTACATCTTACTTATACAGTACGGAAACTAACTAAAGCAACCTCCGAACCGAATCGGAACCGTAATAGTAACTGAACTGAACCGAAAGTAATAAACTTAAGAAAACATTGTAAATACAGAAGCCATTGCTCACGATGTTTACAATGTTTTCCTTTTTAGTCATATAATACGGAATGCACTGAAACCGCAGCGAAGCCGAAGCGGAACCGCAAAAAATGTTGCTTTCGTTAGTTTCCGTACGGTATTGGTATCTATTTTAACACATCACAAGTTGAAGACTTGGAATAGTTGTGGAGAACGTAGTAAATGCTTGTAATCATCATTTCATTTTTTTCCCAAGTAACTGCAAAGATTAATCTTTCCAATTTTGTGTAGAAAGTAGTAAGTGCTGGTAATCAGCATTTTCTCCTTTTCCAAACATATCTGAAAGATTAATCTGTCTTATATTTGAGTAAACTTCCGATGAAAAGATGAAATTGACATGACATGACATAAGTGAAGTGACATGAAAACTTACTAGTGATGGTTAGTGATGGTAAGTCTACTGTTAACTATCTACAGGTGTAGGAATCTATCATAAGAGAACGACAAAAAAGGGCTTAGCTCTTGGAAATTTTATTTAATTAACTAAGAACAATTTATGATATGCACATCTTTGCTGAGTGCAAAGTCTATCCATGAAGTTTGAAAGAAATTTGTCCAGAATCATCAAAGGGCCATAACTCCATGAAACCTAAATAAACCATAACCAAAATAGGATATGCACATCTCTGCTTGATACTGAGTCTATTTGTGTAGTTTGAACCAAATCTGTCCAATAGTTGATGAGAAAAAGAGCGGACAAGAAATTTCATGAAAGGGCCATAACTCAGTGAAAAATCAATGAACCATAACCAACATTTCATATGCACATCTCTGCTTGATACTGAGTCTACCTGTGAAGTTTGAATAAGATTCGTCCAATAGTTTATGAGAAATAGAGCGGACAAAAAGCTACAGACCGACCAACAGACGGACAGCTGTGTTAAAAGTATTCTATCAAAAGTATAATTTATTTTCATCAATTCAGCAAGGGCACCGTCATAAAGAGAACGACAAAAAAGGGCTTAGCTCTTGGAAATTTTATTTAATTAACTAAGAACAATTTATGATATGCACATCTTTGCTGAGTGCAAAGTCTATCCATGAAGTTTGAAAGAAATTTGTCCAGAATCATCAAAGGGCCATAACTCCATGAAACCTGAATAAACCATAACTAAAATAGGATATGCACATCTCTGCTTGATACTGAGTCTATTTGTGTAGTTTGAACCAAATCTGTCTAATAGTTGATGAGGAAAAGAGCGGACAAGAAATTTCATGAAAGGGCCATAACTCAGTGAAAAATCAATGAACCATAACCAACATTTCATATGCACATCTCTGCTTGATACTGAGTCTACCTGTGAAGTTTGAATAAAATTCGTCCAGTAGTTTATGAGAAATAGAGCGGACAAAAAGCTACAGACCGACCGACGGACGGACGTACCAACAATTGACCACATGATGGGTAGTTCATTCAAAACTTTCTTGGTAACTTATTCTTGGGTATTTGTAAAGTATTCTAACGAATGGGCACTAGTTGGGCATTTTATTTGGACTTATTAGTTGGTTATTTTACTTGGACTAATTTCTTGGGCACTTTTATTAGAAAATATACTTGAACTATATATGACATTTAAACATTATGTTTACAAGTTTTTATACAAAATGCTGTACCATCATATTAAAAGGATTATCTACTTAACCCTTTGTGTGATACGCAGTTTTCAGGGTCTTCTCATTTGAAAGCATCTGGCAAAAATATGGGACAAAAAATGCTTTAAGTTTCTGACAGAGTACAAAACATTGTGGGAAAAGTGGAAATTGCTCATTATGAATAATTTCTCCTTTTCCAATAATGTTTTCCAACATTTTAAATTTCAGACCAGTCAAATCCTGCTTCTATGAGGAAAAAGGTCAAGAAAGGACAAGGGCCAACATGTCTCCACGTCGCTAACCTGACTACCATTTCTCCTAAGACATATTATGTCACATAATTCTAGATTAAACAGTATCCGTCCAACACATGCTGTAAATAACCTAATTGTCATTAACCTTGTGTATCAGTTTGGATTAAAACAAGCTGTGCAAGTTTCAAACCAATCAGACAGAAATTACTTGTGTAAGAAATGAAGATGCTCGAGTGTAAATGAAGATGCTCAAGTGTGAACAGAGTCAAATCTGGCATTTTATGGTGATTCAACAGGTCACAAGTCTTGACCTACCGGCAATAGGCATAAAACTTTGCTGAGAGGTTATGGCTATAAACATTATCATGAAGTTTGAAGATCACTTAAGAAACACGAGTGTAAACATTAAATATAGCAAATTTGCCATAATACTTGTATGTGGCCTTCTAACCTTGACCTTTGATGTATTAATACCAAAATCAATAGGGGTCTTCTACTCATCATAAGCAACAACCATATGAAGTTTGAAACTTAAGGGTCATATAGAACTCGAGTTATCACTGGGACAAGGTCTGATCTACCGACGGACCGACCTGTGCAAAGCTATATGCCTGTCTTCTTCGAAAGATGGACATATAAAAAATCTACAAAGAGACAATAATTACAAATGCTTTCATTATTTTATTGAAAGGCTTAACTGTAATACACAACATTGTAAATGAAAATTTTTACTGATATCAAACTCCAAAATGGATAAGCCACTCAGGTGTAACTAATAAGTCCAACAGAGTGAATTGGCAGACAAAAATCCAATGCTTTTAAACACTAGACAGTAGAGATTTCGCTTCATTTCAAGCGACACAGCTCTTGTCTTAACCTTCATGGTTTAACTCTTCAAAAACTGTAAGAGTAATTCTGCAGCACATGACTTTAAAACAGTTTTGTAATGTTGTGGAAAATACGAGTTTATATTTGATATGCAAATGGCATATGAAAACGAGGTGAAGAAAATAGTCATTATGAGTTTTCAAAAATCGTCTCCTGCAAAGGAGCTTGAATGCATCTCTAGGTGTTGAGGTTGAAAAAGTTACACATTGATAGGGTGATAATCAGAATCCAAACATTATGTTTTGATGTAACAAATACAAATTAATGCCTTTGGAAAAATATTATGGGAAAAAGAGAAATTGCTCATGATCAATTCCTTTTCCCATAATCTGCTATCATATATGGTAAACAACAGCTATCCCAGGCCAGCAGGCTCGACTATTCAAAGTGCTCGATAGTAACAAAAAAAACATTGAAGTAAAGGTTATGGGTCTTAGTGAATTACCATTATAAATCAAAGTACTGAAAGTACTGACAGAGTAGCGAATATGATTGATTGATTGTTTGTATGGTGTTTGACCCTATTTTCAACATTATTTCAGTCATGTAGCAGTGGACAGTGCATATATCCATGCTTTCCTTGAGCTTCTTCTACCAATACTCCACACAATATTCTTTCCGAGCCACTGGCTGCTTTCCACATAACCATCGTCGAAATGAAAGAGAGAAATGAATCCTGTCGCAATGACTATCATCAATCCTCAGAAAGAAATTTGCAGAGTCTGGGATCAAACCAGTGGCTTCCTGTTCTAAAGTCATGTACCCTACCGACTGAGCTGGCGGGGCTATGCGTGCTACTGTTTAACTATAATCCACTATAAGTTTAACCATTAACCTGCTAAAAATGTTAAATGAAACTTTCAAGCCGATGGTAAACACCTGAATATTGCTATTTTAAAGTTACATTTTGGAAAAAAATATCCTCTTATTGGACAGTGTAGATCCTACATGAGACTGCACGCTCTGTGCTGTCTGATCTTAATCAACACTGTCCGCAAAAGGTCATTGAGTTGCGGTAGTGATGGTAAAAGAAAGTCCAGGAAAGCATGGATAGGTGCTCAGTAGTGGCCGCCGCATTATCACTGAAATAATGTTGAAAATGGCGTTAAACACCATACAACCAATTAGTCAGTATCCAGTAGCACAAGAGGTAGTTAACTATTTAACACTCTTTACAAAACCAAAAATTTTACACTCGTCCAAATTCAAAGCTGTTGCAGACCATAAATTAAATGTGGCTGAACTGATAAAACATGATTCCAAAAGGGCAGAAAAAAAATGTGAGAAAAGGAGAAAATGATGGTAATCATCATTTTCTCCTTTTCCCGCAATATTTTCCAAGGGATTCTTCCCCAGTGTCATTAAAACTTGGAATTGTTTGGTACAGGGTTAATATTCAAGGGGTAGAATAACAGTTCAGCATAACAGTTTAACTGTACACAATGGTCTAAATAATGAATGACAAGGGTTCTCTTTCCAGTGAGGGTTGATATAGCCTGGCATTTGCTCCAAGTTAATACCTAGGTGTATCCGTTAATAGCTTCATTCATAATGTTACAGTGGTGTAGGAATAAGTGATTCTCTGCTTTGCATAGGTCACTTAATATATCTTTACATATCAGCAAAGATCATGTACCTGATAAATAACATCTTGTTCACTTAATTACTTTGTAAGACAACATGTTCAACTTAGAGAGGTAGAGATTTAGTTGTTTTTGTTTAAATTGTAATAAATTGTAATATATATCAGAATTACGATTTCTAACAGAAAGAAGTATTGTCTGTGAGGCAGTATTTGGCAACTGTGGGGTTTTTTGTTTACTTTGAATCTAGGTCAGTCTTGATGCCTATAGCCTAGCTTCGCTAGTCAAAAAATCAAAAAGACATGTAACAAGTTTCAAGTGAATCCCATGCCCAATGGTCAAGATAGAAACATACTAGTATGTAGTACGCAAAAATTCACCCAGGAAATCTTAGTTAATCACTTCCCTCATGCAGATGACTTTACGGGTCTGGAATAGACACAAACTGAAAGCATTGACAGAAAGGTGGGCAAGAGTCAAATAAAAAGCAAACTTTTCCGAGAGATTAAAATAAATTGTGACAAACAAGGAACTGCTCATTACCAGCAACTCTTCCATCACAATGTTGTAACTTGGCCAATGATACCCCCCCGCCCGATACCTTTCAGCTAGCAACATGGTTCTTCAACACCACACATCATCTTGTAATAATAATAATTTCTACCTAATCCACCATGCAGGACATAGTTATGGGCCAGACAAGATGACGTTTCCATTACTGCCTATGCATGAAGTTTAAGCCTGCAGTATGACTTTGACCTAGGGACATGGATCTTGAATGCGATGTATTGTCTCTTCATAAAGATCATTCCAACCAGTTTTCACATCCCACAAATTTATAGGCCAGACACAATTTCGGCGCACAAACACACACAAAGCGGGTAAACAGTACATGAAATCCCGCTAGTCATGGCCAGGGGCGTAAAAACAACAAGGATATTAAAGAACAGCTTCAAATCTTCAAACACCTGCAACAAATTTGCAGCAGATGACTAAGCAAGAATATGGGCAAAAATCTGAAAAGTCATCACAATTTATTTCCAAGAAATAAACATGTAGGTGCAAAAATTGTGGCAAAGGGAGATAATGCTCATTATGAGCAATTATCTTCTTTAGTTTCATTATTTTCAGATGTTGTCTGCTGAAGTGCCATTAGGCAATGAAAAGTTAAATAACATGTGCCATGTTAGCCATCAGCACATGCTTAGATGAGCTAAAATGTGGGAATTTAGCTTAAAAAAAAAAGCACCAATTGCTATCAGTATCATGGTAAACTAACAACATTGTAAAATGCAGAAACAAAATCTGTAGGCTCTTATTTATTCTTCTGTTTCCTATCTTCATTTTACATTTGTTCTTCTGATTCCTGTTCACAATTACATATTTGAATTCTGTTTCCTATTTACTGCTTAGTATTTCTTTCTTGTTTCACATTTGTTATATTTTCTGTTTATTATGGCACACTGGTTCCTGTTTACCTGTTACTTCAAATGTTTTCTGTATCCTTTATTATTCACATGACCACATTTCTTTTTTTACTTTTGGATCATATTCCATACTTTTTTTCAATAGTTTCCCAGTGTCTCAAGTATAAGGAACCTCCAGCTTCTTTGCTCTTTTCTTTTGCTTTAAGACACTCTTTCATCCCTGGAGTCTGATGTGACGAGATGTATTCTTTAAACAAGGAATGCACTTCTGAAATTTCCTCCCTAGTCCATGCAACCCGTGTACTGGCACCTACATATATAAAAATGCTCTACATAAAGTTAAACCAGTACAGATTGACAGGTCTGATAATTATCAAAGTATTGATGTAACTTCTTCAAATTACGGAAGAAAAATGTCATGCATTGTTTAAGGAATGACAGATAATCAGATTATGTCTTAATACAAAAGTGCATAGTGGCATTGTAAAATCAATCCAGTTGAATCCTCAGGAAATGTTACAAACAGGGATTTAGGAGGTGGAATTGAAATCAGTTGATATGGCCTGAATAAAGACAGTATTTAAATGATCTGACTTGATGTCCAGTATTTCATGTGTGTGTGTGTGAGAATTCTTAACAATCAGTAACATTTTCAAAGAGCCGAAACTTGTATCGTCTGCTAAATTAGATAGTTTCCTAAGCCCATATCCTGGTGAAAAATCAAGCTGGTCTGAAATACTGAAATCAGACCTGCAAACAATACTAAATTAATGTGTTTTAAGTAATAACAGATCCTCGAAGACCAATTATTTACCTGTTTTTTTCTTTCTTTGCTTTTGAGACAGGGAATCCTTGTCGTCATCCTCAAAGGTATACTCATCTTGATCAGCAACTGAAAGAAATACATATTGTGTACATCGCGTTTTCTTTCATAAAAACAAGACATCACATGTCAGTGCCAATGCTATGGGTGCTTTTTTGGTGGAAATTCCAAGTCAAACAAGGGGCATAATTCTGTCAATAATGTACACGCCCTTGTGGTATGGTTCCTCTTTTTAATAGTAAACAAATTACCTAAGTTTGAAGTAAATATCTTTAGGAATTACAGAGATATTACAAAATGTCATAGTTTTCACATGACGATGACGCTGCAGGGCTATGACAGTACCTGGACGATTTCTTTGGAAACATCCAAAATAAAGCTTGGTATCAAAATCTTAAATTTTAAAATCCAAATCTTTAAATCTCGGACAATATATTTTAGAAAAACTTGAAATTAAATCTTGCATTTTAACAGCCTTGGTAGATTTGTAAATTTCTCCAGTTTTTTAACCAATTCATGGTTATTATAGAACATGCCTAAAAATTTCAACGACTTTTAAAGGACTTTCTGGCCTTTTTCAGTAATTAACAAACAGTTGCCAAATCCAACAGATCCACAACTCCTTATGGTTCAAACATTCGAAATTTAAAATTTCACGATCCTTTATTATCAGAATTGCTTAACAAAGCAGGTTTAAGAAGGTTTTGGAATTCCAAGATCTTCTTATGACAATAATTAAGTATTTTTACCCCGTTTCGTGGATTCTGTGCATTGAAAAATATATTTGCAAATTCAAGTACTTCAAGGACTTTGCAAGGTCTATGCGATCCTTGTAATTGCAGTTCTTGATTAGGCATTCTCAGCGGACAGGTTCATAACTGGTTCAATTTAAAGTATTTCAAATTATTACCTTTCTCCATGTCTGGAATATATCCATCACCATCATCACAATTATCAGCTTCACGGGTGTTAAAAACAGCAGACGTACCTGAAAATTGATAAACCTACATGTAAAACTTTGAAATGCGAATTTTCTGCTGATGTCCGATTTTTATCTCCATGCACTTTTAAAACACTTGCTTTCATATTAGGTAACTGCTTCATTGGAACTTGGGACTTGCCATTCAATTAATTAAAGTCTTTTTCCAGCTATACGGACAACAAGAGCACCACATGTGGATGCCAACGCTCAACTGTGGGTGTTTTTTTTTGGTGAAAATTCCAAGCCCAACAAGGGGGCATAACTCTGCCAATAGTTTAAGTAAATATCTTTAGTAATTACAGATATCACAAAATGTCAGTTTTCACATGAAGACACATATGACAACAGAGCTATGGCATTAACTCTGACGTTTTCTTTGAAAGCAGTTGAGCTAAAAATGTTCTTGGATGAATTTTCTCCTTTTATAATTCATTTAATTACATTCAAGCCAACAGGAAAACCAAAAGAATGTGTATATTTACTATTGCATTGTTAGACTCTTCTTTGTCAAAAGAAATATGCACATCACATCTTTTCTTTTTTTCCATTTGACCCGGTATACAGCAGAAACAACAGCTATCACTAGAGTGGTGAATACCCCAGATGCCGCCTTATCACAGGACAAGAAAGTGTGATGGGACGTGACACAACGCGACAAACACAACTCCAAAACAGCGCCAGATACCTATCTGGGGGTATAATAAATAAGCATTGGATACCTTGATACTCCAAATCTGGAACTGCCAAGGCCATATTACCATCTGAATCGACAACCAGCTCTGCAAAAGGAAGATTACAGCATTTGCAGACAACAGACAAAAAATTAACGAGAGCAACGCAAGATCAGTATGTTTTGACCCTATAACCAATAAATTAATGGACCAAGTACAACAATATTATTCTGCACAGTACAGAAGGCAGACAAGACTTTCATGTATGTTTGGACCCTATAATAGATCGATAGACCAAGTACTCAACAGTATTCTGGACGGAACAGAAGGCAGACAAGACTTTCATGTATGTTGGGACCATGTAACCAATAGATCAATGGACCAAATACTCAACAGTATTCTGGACAGAACGTAAGGTATATAAGACATTCAAGGTACATACCCATGTATGTTTGGACCCAGTAACCAATGAATCAACAAAGTACTCGGTACAACATCCAAGATTAATACCAATGTTTGTTTGGACCCTGTACCCATTAAATAAACGGACAAGTACCCAACAATATTCTGGACAGTACAACATCCAAGATAAATACCCATGTTTGTTTGGACCCTGTATCCATTAAATAAACGGACAAGTACTCAACAATATTCTGGACAGTACAACATCCAAGATAAATATCCATGTATGTTTGGACCCAGTACCCATTAAATAAACGGACAAGTACCCAACAATATTCTGGACAGTACAACATCCAAGATAAATACCCATGTATGTCTGGACCCTGTACCCATTAAATAAACGGACAAGTACCCAACAATATTCTGGAAAGTACAACATCCAAGATAAATACCCATGTATGTTTGGACCCAGTACCCATTAAATAAACGGACAAGTACCCAACAATATTCTGGACAGTACAACATCCAAGATAAATACCCATGTTTGTTTGGACCCTGTACCCATTAAATAAACGGACAAGTAGTCAACAATATTCTGGACAGTACAACATCCAAGATAAATACCCATGTTTGTTTGGACCCTGTACCCATTAAATAAACAGACAAGTAGTCAACAATATTCTGGACAGTACAACATCTAAGATAAATACCCATGTTTGTTTGGACCCAGTACCCATTAAATAAACGGACAAGTAGTCAACAATATTCTGGACAGTACATAATTATGGTAGATAAGACATTCAAGATAAATACCCATGGGTGTTTGGACCCTCAGTCCCTGTACCCAATAACTAAATGGACCAAGTACAGTACTCAACAATATTTTGGATAGCACAAAAGATGGACAAGCCATTCAAGACAACTACCCAAGTATGTTTGGTCTCTTTTCCCAACCTACCCAAGTATGTTTGGTCTCTGCATCCAAATAATCAACGCACTAAGCACTAAACAATATTTCCAATAGTACTTCCTATAAAATAACCTGAACAATAGCTCTAATTCTAATAAAGAAATGACCTCATGTGAGCGATTTAGGGCCATCATGGCCCTCTTGTTCATTACTTCACCCATCCCTTACAGGTAAGGTTGTTGAAGGGCAAACCAAAGCTGTCATTGATTTACTCATCTTATTTGTGAGCAAGATACTGAAAACTGTAATGTTGCGGGGATGGGGATTGGGGGGGGGGGGGGGATTGTTTCATTAGAAGGGGAAAACATGTACAATTCTGGCTATGAAACAAGTGTTCATGACCTACATCAGGGCTGGGTGTTATAAAACATGGCCATTACATGTAATTGATTTTTAAAGGCAATTTTGAATTGGGCAAAGCCTGTATGTCCATATGATGAACTTGCAAAAATAAAATTAAATTAGCATTTGTTTTATGAAATCCAGCCTACATGTTACATTGCAGTTAATATTGTTTATTAATTGAAAGTTAATAACCTATATTTGAGCTACCAATCTGGTTCTAGTGACACTCCATCTTAACCCTTTCCCTGTTATTCAGTTTTAAGGGTCTTCCCATGTGAAAGCATCTGGTGAAACAGATTCAAACCATGGACAAATACTGCTTTAAATTTCTGATAGAGTAGAAAACATAGTGGGAAAAGGAGAAATTGCTCATTATAAGCAATATTTCCTTTTCCCACAATGTTTTCAAAAGTTTTGAATTTCAGACCTGTCAAAACCCACTTCTATGAGGGAAAGGGTTAATATGGTTGACACTCCGTCTTAATATGGTTGACAATTGTGCAAAACCTTTTGAAATCCTTCCATCCATGGCACAGTTAAAGTCCAGACCAGCAAAAATGTGCTCACTTTTGACTTGGCCTCCAAGTTATGACCTTGACCTTTTAGTTATCTTGCACATGACAGTCACACATTGTATAATATAGCTCGACATTTGTGCAAAGTTATTTGAAAATACATTGCATGTGTACCTCCATTTATGGTGTAGTTACAGTCCAGACAAGCAAAAATACACAAGTTTTCAACCTTTGACCTCCAAGTATGACCTTGACCTTTGAGCTACCTATCTGGTTCTTGCATGAAACACACTGTCTCACATAGTTTTGACATTTGTGCCAAGTTATTTGAGAATCACTTCATCCATGGCATAGCTACAGCCTGGACAAACAAAAGTGTGCTTGACCTTTGAGCTAGCAATCTGGTTCTTGCACAGGACAAGCTGTCTTAATATGATATTATTTGGAAATCCAGCCAGGCATTAGGAAGTTATGGCACTCACAAATATTTTCGGGACAGACAGACTGACAGAATGATTCCTATACAGCCCCCTACCTGAGGGTAGTGGGGGTAAAATAATCAAAATTGAGTTTGCTATCTATACGTTTACCCAGGCTATGAGTAACACACAAATATATTGTTTAAATAATGGTACATGTATTTGTAGTATTTGAAAAGACTGTTGATTTGTTAACCCAGTTTACAGTTACAATTTATGGTTACTTACTTCGAAAATCTCTGTTGCTCTACAAATAATAACTACCTTAATCCTTTACCTTATAAGACCCATTTCAATTTTGGACACCTTAGAAGCAGAAGGCTTTTCCTATGTTTTCCACTCTGTCAGCAAATTCTACTAATATTTATCTTGACTTTAATTTTTCTTCTTCATTTGCTTTGTAATTCGGAGATTCTAAAAATTGCTCATTAGGTGAAGGGTTAAATGCTACAAGTCAAATGCATCAGTATGTAAACAAACAACTTACTAGGCATTGTCTGATTTGCAGTACACAGTAACATCTGTACCACTTGAACCCCAGTCTTCAATCTTCACAGGCCATTTTTATGTTTCTGGCCATGCCTGGCAGCGATGACCAGTATATTAGGGCCATCGTCTGTAAGACACAATGCATAGCAACATGATTCTGAAAGGTTAAAAATATAATTAACTTTCCCCTGAAATGTAATACTGAGAGTCCTCCCATTTGAAATTATGTGGCAAAAAATTTACAAAACAGGGATGCTATAACCCTTCTTTTCCTAAATGAAAAATTTCAGACTATCCGAAACTGAAAGCATCTGCAGATGACAAATTTAAGATTGGAAGATGTCCAAGTTCTCTGATAAAGTATGAACTAATGTGGGAAAAGGAGAAAAAGATTACCATAAGCGTTTTTTTTTTTCCAAAATGTTTTTGTTGTTCTAACTCAGGGTCATAAAAACATGGGATTGTGTGGGAATGGCTCAAGTTTCTGGGAGAACACACTGTGAGGAAAGGATAAATTGCTTGTAACAAGCAATTTCTCCCTTTACCACAATGTTTAATTTTTAAAATCAGACCTGTTAAAGATCGCTTCTGTAAGGCAAAGAGCTAGGGATGTGGTTCAAATTTCATTGATAAAAATTCTACATTTCAACTACAATGAAACTGGACCTTACAGAAACATGCATTCCACTTTCAGTGGAAAAAACGTCTTTCTGCAGGATGAAGTATTTTTTTGTGATTTATGAACACAAAAATCTATAATTCCCAATGTCAAACCACTTTATGATCTACCTGGCATTATTTTTTGGCTAAAAAAAAAAAAAACGAACAAAATCTTTCACAATCTATGCCACTTCATCACAAATGTACGGTAGCTACAGTATTTTTGTTTATCGTTTCCTTTGCCGTGCTCCAACAGGTTCAGTGAAAAATGTGCTGTTCTTCAAGGAAGTCGACATAACACAACCACGTTAAAACATCTGACATGATAATAAGATATCCATTATCATATTTTTTAACACGACAAGAATTTCTTTCAAGCAGTGTCATTGACCTAAACAGATACGAAACATCACATCTTCGCAACAAAAATATTGTGTAATCTCCAAAGCGATGAAAGGCAGACATTGAGGTATCATGACAGTTCCCCGACAAGACAGTTCCCCGACACAAGTTTTCGAGACAGTTCCCCGACAGATTTGAAGACAGTTCCCCGACACTTTTGCTCTACGTCAAACAACCTCTTACTAATAATTATGATTGGTAATCGTGAGATTTTGATATATTTGTGGCGAACTGATGCATCGTGATTGGTTTATTTGTACCTTGTGATGAAGAATTCTATACATTCACGGGTACTTATTCTCCTATGAGTGAATTAATTCATGATGATTCACAATTGTCATGAAAGTAAGAGATTATAAAAAAAGACCTTCCCGGCATGAAAGTTAATAAAACAATATGTTTCTCGAGTGTTTGGAGTTAACTGCTCCTTGACACTCTTGATAATTTGTATTTTATTGGTGTGTATTTCTCTATGTGTTTTAGAATTACACTGGAGAGAGAGAGGAAGAGAGGTAAAACATCTTTTTCCCATCCTCTGTCCAAAATCTTCCGTTTTTTTTATACATATTGTATGTACAAAATGGGGAAAATGTACTGGGCCTATATTTCTATATTGTTTGGTGTTTGGCAATAAAAGGTCGTCAAACTGTCCTGTCAAATAAAGCAATCAATATGAAATCACAGACAATCTCATGGTGACTAAATGTATTCGTCAATCACTTTTCAATCAATCATAATTTATCCATAAAATCCTTTATCAACCACTTTTACTCATGATAACTGTCATTTGACAAAGAACAAAAGTGTCGGGGAACTGTCTTCAAAAGTGTCGGGGAACCGTCTTCAAATCTGTCGGGGAACTGTCTCGAAAACTTGTGTCGGGGAACTGTCTTGTCGGGGAACTGTCTTGTTCCCGACATTGATGCCATTTCAGCACGTTATTAAACACGATTCAGTTCATAAAATTCTGCACAAAAAACGTCCATTGCTTTAAAATGTTCTAAAATGTTTTGAAGTTGGAACACGACGTTTTCGTTTTGCCATGCTATTTTTGACGACGAATAAATCCACTCGAACCGAAACAAATACAGCATTTCCAACATGGAGTTATAAATAAATCGTTTAAAAAACTACCCCAATATGATTCCCGCGCAATATTATGCATGAAAACCCATTAAGATTTCAGCTTACCTATCTAGGTCACTCGTCCTTCGTCCAAACAAATATCCAACAAATATGGCGGATCATAACACGCATGCGCAAATCTTGTGCGGGAAAAATCCGAAGCCCACCGCATTGATTTCCGCCGAGTTTGGCGCGAAATGTAAATCGATCATTTACGGTAAAGTCTAACAATTGGACTTAGTTATTGGACAAAATGAAGTCCGAGACTGTGATGGGTATTTCTTACCAGCTACCAAAGAAAGACAAAATGGACACAAATTACTAGCCCATATTGTTGGGTATACCCAACAAGGAAAAAGTAGCCAATAAGTCCCATTTACACATACGTAGTACCCATTAAGTGGCCTCTCGTAAACACGGACGGACCGACGGACGGACGGACGGACGGACGGACGGACCGACCAACAAGCTGACTCCTATATACCCCCCAAACAGAGTTTTGGGGGGTATAATGATCACCAGTGCCCTTGACCTTTGACCCATGTGACCCAAAAACAATAGGACACCTCCTTGAGTCATGAGCAACACTTGTATAAAGTTTAAGAGTCCTAGATCAAACAGCTATTGAGTTAAAGCACGGAAACAATTTTCAAACAAAGTTCACCTGTGAACTTGACCGTTAACCCGTGTGATCCCAAAACAATAGGGCACCTCCTTGGGTCATCAGCAACGCTTGTATGAAGTTCCAGGGCCCTATGTCAAATGGCTTTTAAGTTAGAGCACGGAAAATGATTTTCAAAGTTCATCTGTGACCTTGACCTTTGACCCATGTGACCCCAAAACAATAGGGCACCTCTTTGGGTCATGAGCTAGTCTGGGTTCAGGCAGTAAAAATTTCAATTACTCCGTATCATGCTCTCCCTAGAATCATAGATCTATGTTTGTAAGCTGTCTGTTTATCGTTTTCATTATTATCACTGCCTGGGGACATTCGTGGGTCTCCCCAAGATAATCAGTTGTGCCCACTATCTACGTGTTATCCTCCAAAGTCATTGTGAATAACCTGTTTGAAATTTAGTTGTCAATATTTTCAAAGACGGCTCAGAAACAGGAAGCGATCAGACCATGGCTATCAGAATTTCGGTATCTATTTTTAATCATTTACATGATAAAACTGATTGCAGCAACATCTAGTTTACCCAATAGAGAGATGGGGTAAACTAGATGTCACTGCAATTGGATTTCTAATGTCCCCAGGCTATCATGTTTGACAATGCCATAATGATATAAAAAGAAAAGAAATGAACAAACTGGAACCCAGGCTAGTGATGAGCAAGACTGGTATAAAGTTTCAGGGTCCTAGGTCAAAGGGCTTTTGAGTTACAGCACAGAAACGAAAACATGGACAGACTGACAGACTGATGGACAGACAGACGGATGGACGGACAAGCGGACAGACAGACAGAGAGACAGACAGACATGGTGAAACCAGTATGCCCCCCCACTTCATAGTGGGGGGGGGGGCATAAAAACTTTGCTATTGTACTTAAAACTTTATAACAATGTAATAAATAAACAAAATTACTTTAGGCTTTTTCTGAAATATCAAATTTCCAACAGTTATAAAACACACAACACCTAATTATTCTATTGAACAAGATTTTTTTTCTTTAACTCTTCACCACACGACAATATTTCGAACACATCCAAACTAAAAGTACTTGAAGACCACAAATTTGATGGAGCTCAAATGATTGGATTTGTTTCTGAAAAGTTATAAAACATTGTCTGAAGAGAAAGAGATGCTGGTTAATTATCAGAGAATAAATATTTAAACAAGAGTATGGCATGCGGATGCCTACACTCCGCTGTAGTTGCTTGATTTTCAGTGAAAAATTGCAAAAAAAGGGGCATAACTGTGTCAAAAATATTTAGAAGGTTACCTGCCTTTGTATAGCTTCCCCTTTTGATATCTAACAACTTGTCCAAGTTTGAAGTAAATATCTTCAGTAGTAACAGAGATATAAATTGTCAAAGTCTTTGCACAACAAGGATGATTCAGATAACAACAGGGTTATGACAATAACTCAACTTTTTCTTCAAAACAGCCGAGCTGAAAATGTAATTTGTAACCTGTCTAGCCCCTCTTCCCCCTCCCCCCTTCTGGATCTAGCAATGTTTTACTAAGAGATCATTTTATTTAGCAACTATTTTCTTACTGTCCCTAGCATGGTCATTTGAAGCTAGATTGACTGTAGTCTAATGTTGAGGTTTCATTATAAATTTTGAAATACTTACCGCTTTAAGATGATACAGTTTATCCGCTAAGTGTTCCACACCGGCTTTGACGGCCACCAAACTATTGCTGGCTTTCGTCAGTTTCTCCTCTGCCTCTTCGCTACGTTGTTCCTCTTCTTCTAAATGTTTCTGGAAGTCTTCCAATGCTCTCTCGCCTCTGTTATTAAATAGAAAATGAATATCATTAACTAATCACATGCTTCCTTTCAGCAGACATTGTAGACCAAGAAATGGCTGCAGACATTGTAGACTAAAATCTGACTGCAGAACACATGCAGTCATGCGAGACACAATCAATGTTCAGTTTGGGATATTCAGTTTACGATCTCCATTTACTTTTCACCTTTTCATGGATATCTATGCCACACAGCCAATCTACCATTTACATCTGTTCCTCTATCATTTGAACATCCTCCACACTATTGTCCGCGATCTATTTGCATAGTTTCTCAATTTTAGCGAGAGCAGTAGATAATTATATTCTAATTAGAAAAGAAAAACAGTCTGTAAACTGGGGATGTAATGCATGCTCTAAAGGTGTTGATTCAGGTCAGCTTACCCTTCCATGGCAGTCTGTGTCTTGGATCATGTCTCTTTGCTGTAGGTAAATTTTCTAAGTGTCAATGGACCAGTCTACCTCATGATTCAGTGGGTTGTTAACCCTTTACCACACAATCCCGAGTTTTAATGACCTTGAGGAAGGAGCCTTTTTGAAAACATCGTGGGAAAAGGAGAAAATGCTGGTAACCAGCATTTTCTCCTTTTTCCACAATGTTTTCTACTCTATCAAAGACACCGATCATCATTTGAGCTACTTTGAATTTGTCATCTGCAAATGCTTTCAATTTGGACTGGTCTTAAATTTTGTTTTTTGGTAAAGAGTTAAACAAAAAATGATTACATGCACCCATAGTTACTGTATAAGCTTGGCATAAAGCATCATGGAGATGTGTTAAGCCCCCTTTCCCTAGAGCACTGCTCAAGTGTAGTTTCCTTTTGTAGAGAGTAGCACGGAGGGGAACATTTTCTCCAAGATATCAGCACTTTCTCCAATTTACACAATGCTTTCAAAAGCCGTTCATTTCAAGATCATAAAAAGACAGGATTTTTCAATAGCAGCTTAACACTAGGGGGCTGGAAATAATCAATTTATGAAATGAACAGAAACTTTACCTAAAGACAACATTCTGGACTCAACCAAATTAAAAGGACTGGCAGACAAAAACTTAAGCAGCTCAAATGATGATCTATGTCTTTGATCAGGTAGAAAATATTGGAGAAAATGAAGGTTGCCAGCATTTTCTCTTTTTCCTGCAACATTTTCAAAAGCTTTCTTCTTTACTTTAGGATTAAAACTTAGGATTGTGTTGTAAAGAATTCATGAAATGGGTTGGTGAAGAATTAATGAAATGTGCCTCGTTGATTAGGAGAAACAGCCATAATGATATGATTTCAAGTTGGTTTCTGCTAGAATAGGTCAAAGGACACTGACAACCCTGAAGACAAAGGCTTAATGAAAAACGTGAAAAAAAGGAGAAAATGTTGATAATCTGCATTTTCTCCACTTTCCACCATCTTTCTACCACTTCAAAGACAAAAATCATCATTTCAGTTTGCTAGTATCCATCTTTTGTTTGTTTGATAAAGAGTTAATTGGTTAATTGAGAAAATCTTTAGACTAAAACTTGAAAAAGAAAATAAGTACCATGACAAAAAAGAAGCAAGTAAAAAACTGGGCAGTACACGGTATGTATTCACCAACCATTCTAAACACATAAAGCCCTGGAATTTACTTAAGTTGTTTTTGCAAAAAGCATAGATCAAGATCAGACTGCACAGAACATGCAGCCTGATCTTTGATCCACACTATTTTCCACTTTGTTACATATTCTAATGGAAACAAACTTGAAATAGCAATATTTTGGGCTGTTTTTCTTTATTATTAAAAAGGTCAAAATTATTATTTCAGTGTTTTAGAGTACTCTCCAGAATTTTCTAAATTTCAAAGTTGAACACAACATCTGGTTGTCTAACCTATTCGGTTTACCCAATCAGAAGTTGTGTTACTTTCAAATTTAGAAAATCTCACATAAAAAGACTAAGAATGTTCTTAAGAACTGTTGGTGAATACTGACCCAAATCCAAGGTCAGATTGCAGTTTCTGTGCAATCTGGTCTTGACCTACACTAGTTGGTGCCCAACATGTTAACAAAAATCTAAAGAATTAAACTAGAATTACACACAAACATGGAAACATTTTTGTAGATCTTGAACACTGACCCTGAACCTACATCAAATCTGACTTTGCACTTGACCTTCAATAATATGTCAAAAACAGAAACTATGCAAAAAGTCAAAAACAACCAAGATGACCCAGACGGGATCGCTATCATTTTTATGTCATTTGCAACAATGTCTGTAGGATTATACCTAATATGATATGCATGAGAACTCATCATTTGCCTTAACCTGTAACCAAACTACAAAATTTTAGACGGGTCCAAACTGAAAGCTTTTGCAGACACCAAAGTAAATGTGACTGAAAAATTGAAATTTGTTTCAGGAAGGGTAGAAAACATTGTGGGAAAAGGAGAAAATGCTGGTCACCAGCATTTTCTCCTTTCCCCACAATGTTTTCAAAAGCCTTCTTCCTCAGGGTTGTTAAAAGTCTGGATTGTGTGGTAAAGAGTTAACCCCATACCAAACAGCAAAAATTGTGAGTCGTCCAGATTAAAAGCATTTGCAGACGACAAATTAAATGTGGCGCAAATAATGACATTTTTCCTTTAACTCTTTACCACACAATCCCGACTTTTAACGACCCTGAAAGAAAAGGCTTTCGAAAACATTGTAGGAAAAGGAGAAAATGCTGCTAACCAGCATTCTCTCCTTTTCCTACAATGTTTTCTACCCTATTGAAAATAGAAATCATCAGTTTAGCAACACTTAATTTGTCGTCTGCAAATGCTTTCAATTTGGACCAGTGTGAAATTTTGTCCTTTGGTAAAGAGTTAATAGGCAGAAAACATTGTGGGAAAAGGAGAAAATGCTGGTCACCAGCATTTTCTCCTTTTCCCACAATGTTTTCCAAAAGCTTTTTTGCTCTGGGTCGTTAAAACTAGGGATTATGTGGTAAAGGGTTAGCCCTTAACCTGCTAAATAAATGAAATGAAATTTTCAAGTCGATAGTAAAAACCTAAATTTTGTTATTTCAAAGGTATTTTTATTTAAAGATATTTCCTTATCGGACAATGTAGATTCAAGATCAGACTGTATGTTCTGTGCAGTCTGATCTTGATCTACACTGTCTGCAAAAGGTCAGTGAGTCACGCTTGGCAGCCTAGGGGTTAATCCTTTACCACACAATGCCGACTTTTAATGACCCTGAGGAAGAAGCCTTTTGAAAACATTGAGGGAAAAGGAGAAAATGCTGGTAACCAGCATTTCTTCCTTTTCCACAATGTTTTCTACCTTATCAAAGAAAAATCACATTACTTGAGCCACACTGAAATTGTCGTCTGCAAATGCTTTCAATTTGGATGTGTCTAAAGTTTTCCCGAGTTTTAACAACCCTGATGGTGAAGGCTTTTGAAAACATTGTGGGCACAGTGCCGACTTTTAATGACCCTGATTCGCACTCAGCAGCTTAGGGGTTAATTTGCCAACCATTTAATGTGAACCCTATGTCTCTGAGAGAGGCAAAAAAACCCTCTCTCATTAGAAATACAATAGAACACGATTGAGGGAGCTGAATGTTACAAATTAACTAGGTGTCCACTTCCTTTCCACAAGTACTTCAACACTTATTTGCTGCATAGTCAGGAAAAGTCCATAATTACCAGTATATGTATTAAACTTCAGGAATGATTTATAATCGAGTCTTGCGCTGCGAAAATGTGGATTAATGTATCTGCAAAACTGCAAAAAGAATAAATCCATATCACCCTGCACAGTAAGTGCAGGCTGACATGGATCAAAACTTTTTGCTATTTGTAAGTTTTTTACATGTTCTACCTCATAATTCAGTCGGATGTTCAAGATAGATTCTATGAATCCATAATTATCTGGTGAATTGTTTGGTATAATCCATCATAAAGATGAGTTAAATCTTTACCACACAAACCCGACTTTAAACGACCCTGAGGAAAAAGCCTTTTGAAAACATTGTGGGGAAAGGAGAAAATGCTGGTAACCAGCATTTTCTCCTTTTCCCGCAATGTTTTCTATCAATCAAAGACAAATTCTATCATTTGAGCCAAATTTAAATTGTTGTCTGCAAATTCTTCGAATCTGGATGAATCTACATTTTTGTCGTATGGTAAAGAGTTAACTCTTTACCAAACATCAAAATTTTAGACTGGTCCAATTTGAAAGCAATTACAGAAGACAATTTAAATGAAGCTCAAATGATGATTTCTGTCTCTGATAGGGTAGAAAACATTGTGGGAAAAGGAGAAAATGCTGGTTACCAGCATTTTCTCCTTTTCCCACAATGTTTTCAAAAGGCTTCTTTCTTAAGGTTGTTAAAACTTGGGATTGTGTGGTAAATGGTTAAATACCCTTTACCCAGACGGATGCTCAATTTTATAAAGACTCTACCCAAGGTGTGCTCAAGACCTATGCAATACTCCATACTCAAGATTCATACTCAAGACTTATGCTCAAGAACCAAGAACAAAGACCTTTTTACCAACAATTCTGGCTTGTACTTTAATTTGAGATCTCAAGAATTTTTTTCTAAAATTCAAGGGAACACAAGTTTTGACTGGCTAAACAAAATGGATTAACCAATCAGAAATGTTACTTTTTTACTTTAAAATTAGAATGCAAATTAGAATGGTGGGTGAATATGGAACCAGGTTACAAAATGCATCTGTAATACTATGTAAAATGCAAAACATAGAACAATGGAGAAATAGCTTTAGTTTCTTTCATCTCATTAGGCATCTACAAACTATCTTATGTATAAACAACCCTCAGGAAGAATCTCTCTAAAAAACATTGTGGGAACCAGCATTTTCTTCTCTTCCCATAATGCTTTCTGTCCTTTGAGCCACACTTAATTTATCATCTGCGTGAAATGCTTTCAATTTGGATGAATCCAATATTTTGTTGTTGTTTTGTAAAGGGTTAAAGCACTGAAAGCATTTATGTTATTGCAAAATGTTATATGGTTAAATGACATTAGCCATGCTCTGTGAAAAGGGGGCTTAATGCATCTCTGTATATACATGCATCAAACCAAGCAAGTCATTACATAATTATGAATCCTTGACCCTTTACCAAACAATCCTGAGTTTTAACGACCCTGAGAAAGAAGCCTGTTGAAAACATTGTGAGAAAAGGAGAAAATGCTGGTGACCAGCATTTTCTCCTTTTCCCACAATGTTTTCTACCCTATCAAAGACAGTTTACATCATTTGATTCACATTTCAATTGTTGTCTGCAAGTACTCTCAATTTGGACCAGTCTACATTTTTGTCGTTTGGTAAAGAGTTAAACTCCACTTTGTACTATGAACCAACTACATCATGAGGTAGAATGTCCTTGGACATGCTGAAAATTTAACAAAAGCAAAATATATCGACCCAGGTCAGCCTACGCGAACTGTGCAGGCTGACATGGGTTGATCTCTCTCTCTCTCTCTCTCTTTTTCTCTCTCACTCAGACACATTAAACCCCTTTTTCACAGAGCATGGCTCACAGGTTTTTTTGTACTTAAAATCTGAGTATTAACTATCAGAGAAAGCAGGCTTCTGAAAACATTGTGGAAAAAGGATAATTTGTTGGGTACCCAGCATTTTCTGCTTTCCAACCATGGTTTTTACTCTATTAAAGACAAGTTCCTCCATTTCAGCCAAATTTAATTTGCCGTCTGCAAATACTTTCAATTTGTACAAATCTAAATTTCTGTTGTCTGGTAAAGTGTTATGAGTTAATATGTGGTAGAGACTCTCACCTGCTACCATACGTGTATGACCTAACATCATGAAAAATGGATAAAACATACATGTAAATCACCAACATTGTGTTATATGGATAAAACATGAACCACTAACATTGTGGGGAAAGAACAGAACATAAATCTCAACTTATTCAACTAACTATAAATCAAATTTAACAAGGATATATATAGATATGTCTGCTTCACATATGTGTCTGTATGTGGCCATGACTTAACACTTTACCACACAATCCCAACTTTTAACGACCCCAAGGAAAAAGCCGTTTGAAAACATTGTGAGAAAAGGAGAAAATGCTGGTGACCAGCATTTGCTCCTTTTCCCACAATGTTTTCTACTCTTTCACAAAAAAACAACATCAATTTAACCACATCTAAATTGTCATCTGCACATGCTTTCAATTTGGACCAGTCTAAAATATTTGTTGTTTGGTAAAGGGTTAACACTTTACCACACAACTAAATTGTAGACTGGTCCAAATTGTGAGCATTTGCAGACGACAAATTTAATGTAGCTGCTCTGTTGATTTCTAGCTTTGATAGGGTAAAAAACAGTTTACCAGCATTTTCTCCTTTTCCCACAATGTTTTCTAACCTTTCAGAAACAACTGCAATCATTTTAGCCACATTTAATTTGTCATCTGCAAATGCTTTAAATTTGGACCAGTCCAAAATATTGTCATTTGGTAAAAAGTTAAAGCGATACTACATATACTTGCAGACAACTTTTTTGTCAAACAACAGACCGTTTCCACAAACACTGTGACAAAACTAGGAGATTGCCCAGGGGAAACATGCTGAACCTGCCATGGGGGGGTTAGTAAAGAACCTCATAAGCTGCACATGGAAAAAAAGTAACCATCACTCAATGCATATCTATCTTATTTCAGATCCCTTTGTTTTCAAATTTACATGAGAATCGGAGTGTTCCCTATTACTAAACAAGAAGAAGCTTAATTAATGACCTTCAATAAAATGGCACATCTTCTCATGAAGGTGACTAATTGTGCCAAATAATTTTGAAATCCATCTAAAATGTAGAATTAATGGCTCAGACATGCTTTATTAATGACTGTTTTATGCCTTGATGTTTCAGTGTGACCTTGATCTTGGATCTGCCTGAACAAATGATTCAAATGACTCTTCTAATGGCAAAGGAGAACACTTGTCTAAAATTATTTTTAAATCCACTGATAAATGTAGAAGTTGAAGCTCTGACAAGCTTACCATTTGACCTTTATTGGTGACCTTGACCTTGGACCTATCTGAACAAATGTTTCAAATGGCACTTTTACTGGTATAGCAGAAAAGTTCTGCAAAATTATCTTCAAATGCATCCATAAATATAGAAGTTATTGCTCTGAGAATGTCCATTTATGGCAATATTATCATTTGCTCTTGAAGTGTGACCTTGACCTTGGACCTCACTCAACAAATGATTCAAATGGCACATCTACTGGTAAAGGAGAACCTTTGTGAAGAATTCTTTTTTATATCCATTCATAAACGTAGAAGTTGTTGCACGGACAAGCTTACCATTTGACCTTTATTGGTGACCTTGACCTTGGACCTATCTGAACAAATGTTTCAAATGGCACTTTTACTGGTATAGGAGAAAAGTTTTGCAAAATCATCTTTAAATGCATCCATAAATATAGAAGTTATTGCTCAGAGAATGTCCATTTATGGCAATATTATCATTTGCTCTTCAAGTGTGACCTTGACCTTGGACCTCACTCAACAAATGATTCAAATAGCACATCTACTGGTAAAGGAGAACCTTTGTGTAGAATTCTTTTTTAAATCCATTCATAAATGTAGAAGTTGTAGTTCGGACAAGCTCTATGTATGATAATTCTATCATTTGCTCTTCAAGTGTGACCTTGACCTTGGACCTACCTGAACAAATGTTTCAAATGGCACTTCTATTCACAAATTATTTGGAAATCTAACCACAAATGTAAAAGTTCTAGTCCGGTCAAATTCGGATGGACAAACATACTCATGCATGCACACACTGACACAAGGACACTTGCACGCACAGATGCACATACACAAAAGCAACTTTGTAACAAGTATGTCTCGATCACCGCAATGAAAAAATGAATTTCTGCTTTTATCATAATGTTTTCACACACATTCATGTATGAATTGTTTACCAGACAGCACATTTTTAGACTTGTCTGTCGCAAAAGCATTTACAGACGACAAATTAATTAAACAGTGTCAACAGAACAGGTTTCTCGTTTATTTATTTATTTTTTCTGAAAGGGTAAATAGCATGGTAGGAAAAAGAGAAAATACTGATTACCAGCATTTTCTCCTTTTCCCACAATTTTTTCAAAAGCATTAATCCACAGGTTCATTGAAACTTGAATTTTTTTGTGAAGGGTTAAAATCTGGAGTTGTATGGTAAAGGATTGAAGTTTTGCCATCTGCACAAGACTGTTTTTGTCTAGTGGCTGGCCATTTTTGAAATCATTGTTTTTATGACCCTGAAAAGGGAAATTTTTTAAATCACTGAAGGCAAAAAAAGAGAAAATGCTGGCACAACCAGCTTATTTTACTTTTCTCACAATACTTTTTATTGTCTGTAAATCTTTTAACCCTTTACCACCCAGTCCCGACTTTTAACGACCCTGTGAAAGAGGCCTTTTGAAAACATTGTGGGAAAAGGAGAAAATGCTGATAACCAGCATTTTCTTCTTTTCCCACAATGTTTTCTACCCTTCCCAAAACAAGTCACATTTATTTTGTCATCTGCAAATGCTCTCAATTTGGACCAGTCTAAAATTGTGTCGTTTGGTAAAGAGTTAACAAAGCAAGAAATTTAAGATCCCTTCAAATGGACATAGGACAGATAAAGTTTTACTTTTAACTCTTTATAACACCACAAAGATATAGACTTGTCATAATTACAAGCACTTGCAGACAAAAATTCAAACACGGCTCAAATTATGGAATTTTTCTATGACAGGGTAGAAAAACTGAGTGAAGAGGAGAAAATGCTGGCTACCAGCATTTTCTCCTTTTCCCACAATGTTTCAAAAGGCTTCTTCCTCAAGGTCGTTAAAAGTCAGGATTGTGTTGCAAAGGGTTAAAGGAGGGATACCGTGTTTGAAAGGGTAGAAAATATTTTGGGAGAAGCATAAAATGCTGGTTAAAAGCATTTTCCCCTTTTCTCACAAAGTTTTCAAAAGCCTTCTTCTTCAGGACAGTCACAACATGGTATTGTTTCATAAAGGCCAAAAACAGACTAATCTAAAATTCATATCTCTGGTAAATTCCCAACCACAAGAAACAAAATATGATAGCTAGTAAAAATCCAACTTTCACTTCCAACCAAAAGCAAGCATGAAATATGATACAAAGAGTTAATCAGTCTTCCCGTTTACCCTTTACCACACAATCCCAACCTTTAACAACTCTGAGTAAGAAAGCCTCTGAAAACATTGTGGGAAAAGAGAGAAAATGCTGGTAATCAGTATTTTCTCCCTTTCCCACAATGTTTTCTACCCTTCCCAAAACAAATTTAATTTTTTGAGCCACACTTATTTTGCCGTCTCCGAATGCTTTTAACCCTTTCCCAAACAAGCCCTGGTTTTCACGTGTCTGCAGCACAAGTCTTTTGAAAACATTGTGGGAAAAGAAGAAATTGCTCGTAATGAGCAATTTCTCCTTTTCCCACAGTGTTTTCTACCCTTTTTGAGAACTTTCTGCCATTTTCATGAAATTTAAAATTGTCGTCTGCAAACTCATTCAATTTGGACCAGTCCAAAATCTGTCGTTTGGGAAAGGGTTAATTTTGAGAAGGCTATAATTTTGTTGGTTGATACAGAGTTAAAAAGTCTTCCTTTTAACTCTTTTCCACACAATACAGAGTTTTAACAACCTGACTTGGAATGCTTTTAATAAAATTGTGAGAAAAGGAAAAAAATGTCGGTAACCAGCATTTTCTTCTTTTCCTACAATGTTTTCTACCCTTCCTGAAACAACATTGAATTTTTGAGCCACAATTATTTTGTTGTCTGCAAATGTTTTAAATTTGGGCTAGTCTAACATTGTGTTGTTTGGTAAAGAGTTAAGGGTAGTTAAAAAATGGTAAATGGTCAATGTCTTACACCTGAATTTCACAAACAACATTTTTGGTTCAACCAACTGAAATGTTTTGCAAAAACCTTGTTCCTCACAGTTGTTAAAACTCAGGATTGTGTGGTAAGGGTTTCGGAGGTTACCAGCATTTTTTTCCTTTTTCACAATATTTTCAAAAAAAAAAAAAACTTCTTCATTGGACTCAAAAAATCAAGAGATCACCAGTTAAACATTCAGTATCGCTTACCCGGACAGTTTCGCATCCCCTGAATATTTCATTTCTGTGAACTCCAGTTGGAATTTCTCTTTGTCTTCCTTTAATCTTACGATGGCTTTCTCGTTGTCCTTTTTGAGGTCTTCCAAATGTTTTGTTGTGTCCTGCTGGTTCTCAAACCTGTGTACAACTTCCTATTTTCCCGAGAATAAAAGAAAAGAGAAAATAAAGTGGAAAAGAAAACCTTAAACTTAAATAAGTTATCTACCTTGATTATTCTTAAACGCCCAGTAGCGGCCAAAAGTCAACAATGCCGGTGTTAAAATGCATTCAAAGTTGCGGGCAGAAAAAAGAAATTTGAAACTAGGTTAAAGTTGCTAAGTTGCTCTACCTTTTGTTTATTGTTTTAATCATTTGTTATACCATATGTTTTCAATGGTATTTTCCTTAACTCTTTACCAAACAACAAAATTCTAGACTGGTCCAAATTGAAAGCCTTTGCAGACGACAAATTATTTGTTGCTCAAATGATGATTTCTGTCTGTGATAGGTAAGAAAACATAGGAAAAGGATGCTGGTTACCAGCATTTTCTCTTTTTCCCACTATGTTTTCAAAAGCCCTCTTTGTCAGGGTCGTTAAAACCCGGGATTGTGTAGTAAAGAATTAATGGGCTATGTAGCCTCTTTGGGCATTTTTAGATTTAACCCTATACCACACAACCCCAACTTTAAACGATCCTGCGAAAGAAGCCTTTTGAAAACATTGTGGGAAAAGGAGAAAATGCTGGTAACCAGCATTTTCTCCTTTTCCCACTATGTTTTCTACCTTTCCCAAAACAAATTTCAATTTTTAGTCACATAAATTTTATTTTGTTGTCTGCAAATGCTTTCAATTTGTCATCTAAAATTTTGTCCTTTGGTAAAGAGTTAAGCAGGAGTCTTGCAAAGACTTGTGGATGTCACATGATCAAAATCATGTGTTGATAACAGGTTTCATATTCAAATCCTATTAAAATAGACAGAGTTACTAAATGCAAATCAACCATCCTTTTTGTTTAGGACATATGCCACAGTTTTTTTTCCTAAGGACAGATTTTTTTCCATTTTCGCGAAGTAAAAATATGAAGAGAAAATCATATGTTGTTGGGCAAAATACAAAGATATCGTTCTTCTACAAATAAGAAACATGTGCAGGCAAATGAGTAGGAAAAACTATGGCATATGTCCTTAACAGACGAAAGTTGCACCTTTTTCATTGAATGTAACCGTACAGTACATATGATCGTAAAGAAAAATGAGCCATGCTCGCAAAAGGGGACTTAATGCACATCCATGATGCACTGTGCTAATCAAGCCATCACATATTTATGGATGTATGATAGCCATTTTTTTAAACAAACGACTGAATCATGAGGTAGACTGGTCCTTGGACATACAGAAAATACTGAAAAGTTTCGGCCCAGGTCAGCCTGTGTGGACTGCTCAGGCTGACCTTGGTTTATACTATTCGCAGATGCATTAAGCCCCCTTTTTACAGAGCATGGCTGAAATACATTTACCAATTTTCATCAGTATATTGCAAGAAATTTTGATTTACAGCATAAAAACTAAATAGGCCTTTAAAGAAAGTAACTTTAAACAAACAACTGAAAATAAAGAAAATAGGAAAAATGTAACAGTAGCAGGAAATGAAGATAAAAGAATCTTGGGTTATGTTTAACCCTTAAGCTGCTAATCGCGACCCACTGACCTTTTGTGACCTTTTGTAGATCAAGATCAGACTGCACAGAACATGCAGTCTGATCTTTGATCTACACTGTCCAATACGGTATTTTATTTCCGGTGAAATCAATTTTGAAACCGCAATGTTTGGCCTTTTAGTATTGAGTAGAAATTCGCGTTTCATTTATTCAACAGCTTAAGTGTTAACAGCTTTTCTGCTCATTAAAAAAAAGAACCACTTAACAAAACGAAAAAAGCCTGTATATTCATAGGTCAACTCTTTGCCATAATGACAAAATATTAAACTTATCCAAATTGAAAGCATTTGAAGATTAATCCTTAACCCTTTACTATGCAATCCTGAGTTTTAACCCTTAGAGCGCTGAATTTATAAAATAAACCTTTTAAGTGAAGAAAAAACATCCGAAATATTGTCATTTCAAGGTTGTTTTAGCCAGAAGGTATACTGAAGTAGCTGACAGTGTAGATCAAAGATCAGACTGCACAATCTGTGCAGTCTGATCTTGATCTACACTGTCAGCAAAAACAAGTTAAGTTGGTTCCAGCGCTTTAAGGGTTAACGACCCTGCAAGAGAGGCATCTTCAAAACACTGTTGGAAAAGGAGATATTGCTGATAACAAGCATTTTCTCCTTTCCCCACAATGTTTTCTACCCTTGCAAAGGCAGGAAGACAGAAACCATACTTTGAGCTACATTTAACATCTGCTAATGCTTTCAATTTGGTTCAGTCCAAAATTTTTTTGTGTGGTAAAGAGTTAAAGTGGCGAATAAACTCAGTAGACATTTTCAGCCTAGCATATTAAGATCCAGATAACTGCAAATTCATGGCTGCCTTTTGTTTGTAGTCCTTTTGTTTGTAGTGTTTCAGCAAAGCAGACAGTGTATATCAACAAATAGACTGCATGTTTTGTGCAGTTTGATCCTGATCTACTGCAAAGGTAATTACAGTACTGCTGGTTACCACCTTTTTCTCCTTTGCCAACTATGTTTTAAAACAGCTTTCTTCTTCATGGTCTCTAAAACTCTGGATTGTTTGATAAAAAAGGGTAAGCTAAGAAAACCAGGAAACTCAACTGAAAGTAACTTTTTTAACCCTGAAAGTGCAGAATCTGGCTGTGGTTGCTTTTGAGGACAATGTAGATCACGATCACACTGCACATAACATGCAGTCTTATCTTGTTTCTACAAAATCCGCTTCTATCTCACATATTCTATCCAAAACAACCTTGAAACAGCAATAGTTTCATTGCTTTTTATAACTGAAAGTGTCTATTTCATGAATTCAGCACTTTTGGGACTAAAACAGTTTTAAGCAAACCATAAGGGCTTTCCTATGGCTTGTTTTCCCTCGAGATTTTTTGCTGTTATACCCCTGTGATTGTATAAAAGTGACACAACAAATATTAGAGAAGTAACTGTTTACCAAATGACAAAATTGAAAGCATCTGATGATAACTTTAATATCGCACAAATGGTGAATTTTGTCTGTGATAGGATAGCAAAGATAGTGGGAAAAGGAGAAACTGATGGTTATCCGCATTTCCCCTTTTTCCCACAATGTTTTAAAAGCCTTTTTTCCCTGGGTTGTAAAAAGCAGGGATTGTTTGGTAAAGGGTTAAAATTAGGAAAAAGATTTTTATGCATGTAGATTAAATTTCTTTTGCAGATGACCAATTACAAGTAACTCAAAACATGAAATTTGTCTATCACAGGGTAGAAAACATTGTGGGAAAAGGACAAAATGCTGATTATCAGCATTTTCTCCTTTTCCCTCCATGTTTTCAATAGCTTTCATTCTCACGTCATTTAACTCTTTACCACACAATCAAACATTATGGGAAAAGGAGAAAATGCTGGCAACCAGCATTTTCTCCTTTTCCCATGTTTTCTACCCTTTTTGAAACAAATTTAAATTTTTGAGTAATATTCAATATGTTGTCTGCAAATGCCTTCAATTTGGACTGGTCTAGAATTTTGTCATTCGGTAAAAAGTTAAAAGCTGTAATTGTGCGTGAACCAGTTCATGATGAAAGTAAGAAACAGCCATATCATTATTTACATTCATTGTTCATTGTTTATTTTACCTTATTTTATAATCACAGCAGTACATTTCAAAATTTTGGTATTTCATTATACACAATTGTTTACCTGATACAGTTCTAGCACTGCATTAAAGATCTTTATAACAAAGTTTTTTTTTGGTCTAAACAGGAAGTGACATCACAGAAAATCATAATTTGACTCATTTTACAGGAAGTGACATCCTATCAATGTAATATCACTTGGCAGACTTTTTTTCTTCCAAAAAACAAACCATGTCTAGGCATTACATGAGGTGGAAATATTTCTGTAATTTCTGTTGTTTGTTTGTTTGTTTGTTTGAGATATTCCTGCAATTTTTACATTTTCTGTTTAAAAACAAAATTCTTGATATACAGCAGAGGAAAGGAAATACATTTTACTGACACTGAGGGATTTTGAAAACATTTTGGGATAAAAAGAAAATGCTATCTTTCTTTTCCCACAAAATGGGTCATTTTCCTCATGGTTATTACATTATGGGCATGTTTTGTAAAGGACAGAGTAAGTAGTAAAAAAAGTTAATACAGACAAAATAGGGAGATAATATACTACTCTATTTTAAATATAGGACAGTGTTTTCTCCAGGAGTAAAATTTTGCAGTCATTTTGACCCCCCATTCAGAAATTTTTTTTTGGGGGGGGGGGGGGTCAAAATTTAAAATTGGGGATCAAATTTCTTTGTGTCATTTGCAAATAAATGATGAATCAACAAGTTTTTGATATTCTTCCATCTCTGTTTTACTGACATCACCAAATATCAGTATGTTCAGTTACAGTGAACTTTGCAACTTACTGTGGAAAATGACAGGTTTCATTAAAAATGCCGTCAAAAGTCTCCGATACGGAGGACATTTTAAGCCATGTAAAAGCCAAGAATCAGTACTTGGGAATGTTGACATGATACAATTTTTGTTAGATTTAGTATTGAGATCAGCTTGTTTGCTGTTTGGTTCTAATAACGCTGTCAAAAATTGCTTTTTCTTTGGTGCTGCTGACACTTTATGCCAAGGAAAAGTCAAGGTTTCTTCGACGCTTGAAATGAGACTCAGTCAGTTCCCAGTTTATCAGCTCTGGTACAGCATTTGTGACCTGAATCGGATACTAATACAACTGGTCCCCCATTAATAAAGTGGAGCAAAGTGGAGATTTTATTCGGGAACCAGAGAAATTTGTCATTTAGATTCGTCACCTCTATTTTTCTTTCATATACTTGGAAAATGGATTTCGATTTAAGCCCATCAAAAATGATGAGACTATAAAATTTCCATGGGACAAGTGAGTAAAAAACGCATCAAAGACAAAAAAAAACGCACTCTGGAGAAATCACAGTATAGAAAAAGGAGGATAATTTACCATTGTATCAGAGACTCCAGTGGCTTCTTTTATCTCCTTAAATGCCTCTTCATACGTTGTTATCTTCTGTTGTTGTTCCTCACCTTGCAGGGCTTGTTTCTCTTGAGGTGAAAGGTCATCTTGTTGAATGGAGCTTCTCTGAGCCTATAGAAAATAAATGAGAAATATAACAATCAACATAAGCTAAGGTTTGAAACATTAATTTAACCCTTTACCACACAGTCACGGGTTTTAACGACCCTGAGGAAGAAGCCTTTTGAAAACATTGTGGGAAAAGGAGAAAATGCTGGTAACCAGCATTTTCTCCTTTTCCCACAATGTTTTCTTACCTTCCCAAAACATATTTCAATTTTTGAGTCACATTTATTTTGTTTCAAGTGCTTTCAATTTGGACCAGTCAAAATTTTTTTCATTTGGTAAAGAGTTAAAGTGAAACATCTAAAAATTGTGACAAAGGGAAAAATTCAAGCACTTCTGCATATACATGTAATTATGTATTTATGTGGTAAGACCACATACATATGAACATACAGGTATATAATTTTTGAACAAAATTTTTTTCTATATCCAAAAAATTTTAATAGTTTTTTTTTTTTTTTTTTTTTAAACATCTAATCAAAGACAAACTTGGCCATTTGGGCCTCTTTCATGGGTCCAAACTAAGAGCTTTTGTCAATTACAGATATAATGTGGCTCAAATGATTGAAATTGTCTTTGACAGGGTTAATCACATGGTGAGAAAAGGAGAAACTGCTGGTCACCAGCATTTTCTCCTGTTTCCTGCAATGTTTTCAGAAGCTTTCTTCTTCATGGTCATTGCCACAAGGATTGCTGGTAAATGGTCAAACTTTAAAGTACTACATACAATCAATAAAACTTTAAATAAATAGCTAAATCCCAAATATTGTGATTTCAACTTTCTTTTGACTGGAAAAATTTTACCATATCCATCAGTGTAGATCTAAGTCAGACTCTATATTCTGTGCAGTTTGATATTGATCAACGATTTCTATGAAAAAGCACTGAATTGTGCTCAGCAGCCTATTGGTTAACCTTTTCCCAAACGACAAATTTTGGACTGGTCCAAATTGAAAGAGTTTGCAGATGACAATTTTAAATTTGATAAAAATAGCAGAAAGTTGTCAAAAAGGGTAGAAAACACTGTGGGAAAAGGAGAAATTGCTCGTTATGAGCGATTTCTCCTTTTCCCACAGTGTTTTCAAAAGACTTGTACCTCAGACACATGAAAACCAGGGCTTTTTTGGGAAAGGGTTAAACCATTTCAAAGCTGAGAGATCTTCATGTAATAAGAAATTCACCTCCACTTTGGACAGGACAGATTTCTCAACCTATTCTATATGGTACACTTGACTAACAGAAATTTGATTGTTTTACTCGTAAGGAGCCAACCAGTGCACAGATATCTGTTCCCAGTGCACAGATATATGTTCACTGATTATTATGATAATTCTAATAGATTAAAGTCTCCGTCAATTCTTATTAAGAGCATTTTGAAAATGCTGTTTTTCCCCACAAAGAAAAGTGTTAACTCACAATTCTCCTCTCTATCCTTTCATGCTGCATCTTCTTCTCCTCCGCCTCTTTTTTCATCTTTGTAAGCTCAATTTCTCGCTGTTTTCTCTCTGTGTATACAACTTTCTCGTGTTTAGCCAGCTCAGACTGGGCCGCTTCTTTGGAAATCTGGGCATCGTCATGCATCGCTTTGAGCTCTTTGAGTTCGCTTCTTGTTGCTTGAATTTCAGCCTCCATGCTGTCTAGAACCATGGGAAATTTCTCAGCTTCCTGAAAACGTGGAATTATAAGTTACCTCATTACCTCCTACAGACAACATTTTTTTCATTGAAGTAACACATGTATGGAAACATTGTGGAGAAGGACAAATTGCTCATATTGAGCAATTTCTCATTTTGCCACAATGTTTCTGCCTGTAGTCTTCTTAAACTTATCAGTTTATGTTCTATCTTTTACAAGGATGTTTTCGAAGCTGTCTGCTGCATATTCGTGCCAGGAAATAATATACTAAGTTTTCACCAAAAGCATTTGCAGACAACAATTTCACTTTTGGGCTGTGAAAGAGAGGAAAACATCATAGGAAAAGTAGAAAATGTTGTTACCAGCATTTTCTCCTTTTCCCACAATGTTTTCAAGAACCTCCTCCCAGAGAGTCCCTAAAGTTTGGGGTTGTATGGTAAAGGGTTAAACACTGCAGGAAAATTTACTTTTTGCACTACCAATTTGCAACAGTGCAAAAAATATAAGATCATAATTCCAATCAAATTTGAAAAATTCATCGTATGGTGTTTTATGCAATGATATTTCAGTCCTATTATGGCCACATGCAGCTCACTTATTTATGCTTTTCCTGGGTTTCAACGTGACCAGTACTAAGCTTGGGTTCTGAAGCCTCTTGTCCAAGAACACTCCTACAAAAAACCAAAAGCCCTGGGTGAAGATTGAACCCAGGACTGCTAAATTACAAAATACGTAAAAAGAAAATTGGGAATAGGAGAAAATGCTGGTTACTAGCATTTTCTCCTTTTCCAAAAATGTTTCAAAACAAAACAAAAAAAAAAAATTTCTTTCGGGTCAAGACTGTGCGGTAAAGGATTAAACACATTTTCATATTAACCCTTATCCTGCTAAATAAAAGAAATAAAACTTTCAAGCTGATAGAAAAAAAAATCCAAATTTTCCGATTTCAAAGGTATTTTCGGAAGAGAGATATCTCCTTATCGGACAGTGTAGATCCAAGATCAGACTGCATGTTCTTTTCAGTCTGATCTTGATCTTCACTGTCTGCAAAAAGTCAGTAGGTCATGCTTAGCAGCTTAAGGGTTAATGCTACATCAGAAAACAGGTAACATACCACTTCAAGTTTTCTCTTGATATCTTCATAGATTCTTTTCAAATGTGTTGCCTCATCAATCTTCAGTTTTGTTTTGTCATAGCTGTTTTCTAGGTACCTCATTTTCTGAAAGACAAAAAAGAATTTAGGGAGAACAACAATATCTGGAGAATCGATTGATGCTCTACAATGTGTACCAGAACTGTGCATGCACAGACAGATGAACGGATGTTCTATTTACCATATCACAAAACTTTATACTTACCCAAGCTGAAAACCTCCAAAACAACAAAATGAAAGTAGGTGATGAGTGATTGGGACTTTCAAAGGGTAGAAAACATTGTGGAAAAAGGAGAAAATGCTGGTCACCAGCATTTTCTCCTTTTCCCAACATGTTTTCAAAATCTGTCTCTTTTGGGGTTGTAAAAAAAAACCTCGGGATTGTTTGGTTAAGGGTTAAAATTTTATTTCAGACATATCACTGGGACAAGCCCACTCGTTCATGTTTTTCCTAGGTTCCACAAGGACCAGGGCAGGAGTTTTGAAGAAACTTACCAATGAACACTCCCATGATAAAAAAACCCAGTGGATTGGATGAAGATTGAACAAAGGACCCCTGGTTTCCTGATCCTATACCTAAACCACTGAGTCATGCAGGACTCCACAAATTTGGATAATTGTAAAAAACGTTGATCATTCAAAAATTTTGGGAAAGTGTCCTAAAGAAATAAGTTGCAAGCATGCTTCGTTTAGACATACTAACAAGAGCACCGCATGTGGGTGCCATCACTCCGCTGTGGTTGCTTGACTTTCAGTGAAAATTATATTTCAAATGGGGGGCAAAACTGTGTCAAAAATATTTTGATGGGTTACCTGGCCTTGTTGCCAAACTTCCCCTTTTGATAATAGAGAACTTGTCCAAGAGTGAAGCAAATATCTTCAGTAATAGAGATATTACAAAATGTCAAAGTTTTTGCATGAAGACGCAGACAACGCCACAGCTATGGCAATACGTCAACACTAAAAATCTGGTAAAGGAGAAGCTTTAACTCTTTACCAGACAACAAAATTTTAGACTGACCCAAATTTAAAGCATCTGCAGACAACAAATTAAATGTGACTCAAATAATAGGATTTGTTTCGGAAAGGTTAGAAAACATCATGGGAAAAGGAGAAAATGCTGGTTACCAGCATTTTCTCTTTTTCCCATGATGTTTTCATAAGTCCAATTTCCCAGAGGCATCAAAACTCGTCATTGTGTGGTAAGAGTTAAAAGAAAGGAACAAAATGCCTATCTAACTTCCTTATCAGACAACAAAACATTCCACCTGTCAATATAGACAGCACTTTGAGACAACAAAGAAGTCAAATTAGTTCACATTCTGGAATTTGTCTTCTTACGGTTAGGAAACAATGTGGGAAAAGCATTATCTCCTTTTCATGGAATATTTTTAAACACTGTCTTCCTTTAGGTCGTAAGCAAAAGGGGACAATTGGTACAAGGATAGATGACAAAGTTTTGTACTCTTCCGAAGACAAACCCCATCACTTAAGCTGCAGATCTATGCATTTGACAGGAGCAAGTCTAAAACTTTGGTGAGGTAAAAAAATTGTCAACTGGTAAACAGTTCAACCCTTTACCAGACAATTCCGGAGTTTTAACAACCTCGACAAAAAAGACTTTCGAAAACATTGTGGGAAAAGGAGAAAATGCTGGTTACCAGCATTTTCTCCATTTCCCACGATGTTTTCTACCCTTTCTGATGCAAATTTGATCATTTGACTCATATTTGATTTTTCTTTGCAAATGTTTTTCATTTTGAGAGAGTTCCAAATTTTACTGTCTGGGAAAGGGTTGAAATAAATATTTCATGTAAAAAAAAAATCAAATGAACACCATACCATCCTGCGTACAGTGTATACACACCTGGGCATCTGCAGATTCACCCTTGTCCGTGGCAACGGCTTCAGATGCATCTTTTTGCATCTGACCATATTTCGTCTGTAACTCCTCAAGTTTCTTCTGTTTCGTGGCTGTCGTATGCCTCAGTGCATTCAGTCGCTTCACTGTGTCACATACTTTATGGTCCATGACAGTGATGGCTTGCTGTAAAAATTCAATCAGAATACCAAGTTTCGTGAATATTAAAATTGACTTTGCTTTCCTTCAAAAAAAAAAGAAAAGAAAAAAAAGAAAAGTAGGCTATTTTCAAAGTATTAACTTGATAATCAAGACAAATTTTTAGACATGCCCTATCAAAAGTATTTGAAGGTTGTCATTCAATGATTGAACAAATGATCTTTACTTTCTTTGAAAGGATAGAAAACATGGTGGGAAAACTAGAATATGCTGGTTACAACATTTTCTCCTTTTCCAAGAATGTTTTCAGAAGTCTTCTTTCACAAGATTTTTCAAACAAAGGATTGTTTGCTAAAGAGTTAGAAGTACTTCACAACAATAGATGTTATTCCCAATTAGGTTTCATGAAAAAAAGGCAACAAAATGATAGAATTCTGTTTCCGCAACAGCAGTGGCCTGGTCACCCATCAAGGCACTAACCCTAATGCACGCTGCTCCATGGAAATACACCAAACCGCATTGCTGTAAAAGCTAGCCCAACAGCATGTTGCCCTTAACCCTTAAAGTGCCTTTCACGACTATAGTTGCCTTTGCGGCCAGTGTAGATCAAGATCAGGTTGCACAAAACATGCAGCCTGATCTTTGATCTACACTGTCCGCTTTGCTGAGACACTAGACATGAAAAGTGCCCACAAAACTGCAATTATCTTGGTTTTATTCAAGACTGAAGATGTCAATTGAGTTTATTCTGCGCTTTAAGGGTTAAGTCATGTTTATATATCTAACCTCTCTCTGTGACAGAACTCACCCCCACAAGAAGTCTCAACTCTGAGACTTATACACAAATAAATCAAGGGAACATCAGAGGGTAAGGCAGCTCCATTCCGACAGTTGTCATAATACCACTGCTACCACCAAATCTAACATGCTACCGCCTGGTTGCCTATCAAGGCATTAAGCCTCATGCATGCTACTTAACTTCTACAGAGAGAAATACACCAAACTACATTGCTGTAAAAGCTAGCTCAACAGCAAGGCAGGTTTGAAGTGTTAATATATCTAACCTCGCTCCCCGACAATAGGCAAACAAATTTCACCTCTAAAATGACCTTTTCATAGCAATATTTTAGCAGTTTCTCCATATTCAAAGGGGTCCTGGGTGACTCAGTGGTAAAGTGTAGGTATCGTAACCTGGAGGCCCTGGGTAATGAGCCTCACTGGAGACACTGGCTTTTTTTTATAGGAATGTCCTTGGGCAACATACCTTAGAGCCCTAGCATAGTACTGATGAAACCTAGGGCATACAAAAATATGTGAGATGACACTGTGATATCACTGAAATAATGTTGAAAGTGGTATAAAACAACATTCAGTCAATTAATCGGTATTCAAAAGGTCCATTTCATTTGTTTAGCTGCAACTTCAGCTGCATAATTTTTCACATAACCAATTTTGTAATTTATAAATGGCTGGGTTCTTTTTACACCATGAAAGGGATAAGTTGTCAAGTCTGTTTCAAATGTTTCTCCTACGTGTGACTTGTCTTTGATCTATCTAAATTAACTTCTCACCAGGCGGCAACCTTCTGGACTGGTCGAAACTGAATGCATTTATAGTCAACAACTTTACTACTACTCACAACATAAACTTGTCTTTCAGCTCTCTACCAAAAGGCAAATTTATGGACTTATCCAAATCAAACGTTTTTGCAGAAAATATCAAATGTGGCTCAGTTGGTAAAAATTGTCTTTGAAAGAGAAGAAAACATTGTAGGAAAAGGTGAAAATGCTGGTAACTAGCGCTTTTTCCTTTTCCCCCTTTTTTTTTCAAAAGCCTTCTCCCTAGCTAAGGGTCGTTAAAATCCAGGATTGTGTGGAAAAGGGTTAAACCTTTACCATACAATCCCGACTTTTAACGACCCTGTGAAAGAAGCCTATTGAAAACATTGTGGGAAAAGGAGAAAATGCTGGTAATCAGCATTTTCTCCTTTTCCTACAATGTTTTCTACCCTTTCCAAAACAAATTTCAAATTTTCAGTCACACTTATTTTGTCGTTTGCAAATGGTTTGAATTTGGACCAGTCTAAAATTTTGTCATGTGGTAAAGAGTTAAAGGGCAGAAAACTTTTTTGGGCATTTTCTCCTTTCTCCCATGATTTTTTCAAAAGCCTACTCCCTCAAGGTCATCTATTTCCGAGATAACCCCTCTACCTCACGACAAAATTTTAGACTTGATCATATTGAAAGCAAATGCAGCTCAATTGGTAAGTTTTTCTTTGAGTACATTGTTGGAGAGAAGATTGACTGACTGTATGGTATTTAATGCCATTTTCAACATTATTTCAGTTATATTGCTGCAGCCAGTGCAGCTATCCATGCTTTCCTGGAGTTTCTTTTACCAGTGCTACGCACAATATTCTTTCTAAGCCACAGGCCGCTTTCACACATAACCATCATTGAAACAATGGTCGGAGGAGAAATAACTATCATCAATCCTCTGAAAGAAATTGGCTGAGCCTGGGATCACATCAGTAACCCCCTGTTCTCAAGTCCTGTATGCTACCCACTCAGGTACTGGGGCTCTGCGTTGGAAAGGAGGAAAGGCTGGTAATCTCTTTTTCTGTACTCACAAAGATTTCATCAGCCAACTTCTCCTTTTCACTCTTTCCCACAATATTTTCCAGCAATCCTTTTCTTAACCCTTTACAAAACGACAAAATTTTAGACTGGTCCAAATTGACAGCATTTGCAGACAACAAATTAAAGGCAGCCCAAATGATGAAATCTGCCCTTGATAGATTGGAAAACATCGTGGGAAAAGGAGAAAATGCTGGTTACCAGCATTTTCTCCTTTTCCCACAATGTTTTCAAAGGCCTTCTTCCTCAGGGTCGTTAAAAGTCAGGATTGTGTGGTAAAGGGTTAAGGTTTGTAAAACAATTGGATCGTTTATAAAACTTGAAAGGACAGAGTTTTACATACCCTGCCAGTTTTATTTTTCATGGCAGCTCTATCCACCGGGTGATCCTGAAACGCCTTGTTGATGACATGCTGGTCTTGCTGAAAAATGGGAAAAAAAAAAAGATACATGAAATCAATTACATGTACTAAAATTTTTTCAATATGTATTAGGTCCCTTGATAAAGGTCATAATAACCAAAACAAGTTGGGCTTGATTTTTATTTTTTTTTTCAAAAATGATACTTGGAGTTTTATCTCTATCATTAACCCTTTCCCAAACGAGCCCTGGTTTTCACGTGTCTGCAGTACAAGTCTTTTGAAAACACTGTGGGAAAAGGAGAAATTGCCCGTAACGAGCAATTTCTCCTTTTCCCACAGCGTTTTCTACCCTTTTTTAGACCTTTCTGCCATTTTCATCAAATTTAAAATTGTCGTCTGCAAACTCTTTCAATTTGGACCAGTCCAAAATTTGTTGTCTGGTAAAGGGTTAAAAGACATCAATTCAATGTAGTTCAAAAGATGATTTCTGTGTATAAAACAGGAGAAAACATTGTGGAAAAAAGAGAAAATGCTGGTTACCAGCATTTTCTCCTTTTTCCGTAACATTTTCAAAAGTCTTTTCTGTCAGGGTCATTAAACTTGGGATTGTGTGGTAAATGATTAATCCTGTTGCAAAAACTATCCTCAATCATAGTAAGGAAATCTGCTGAGCTAGGGAATCAACCAGAGACCCATGGGTTTCAAGCCCTGTGTGTATATTACCAGATGGTTTAGCAGGCTTGGCTTAACAGGAATTTCATTTTCTGGAATGTTTATATACTTCTAGACATAATAGAAAAATTTCAATTTCAAAAGTAATGAATATGCAGAGATTACATCATAAAGAATTTGCAGACTTCCTTCTCTACCAAACAATTAAACTTCAGACCAGTTTTCATTTAAAGCATTTCCAGACACCAAACTAAATGCTGCTCAAAATGACAAAATGGTTTTTATTTAAGAGAGTAGAAAACATTGGAGGAAAAAGGTTACCAGCATTTTCTTGTATTGCATGATGTTCAAAGCCAATTTCAACATTATTTTAGTTCCGGTATATCGTGGCAATTAGTCCACCAATCCACGCTTTCCTGGAGTTTCTGTTACCAGTACTTTGCACAATATTTTTCCCAACCCACTTGCTGCTTTCACTAAAATCAAAACAGTGATCAGTGGTGAGAGGGAAATGAATCCTGTTGCAATGACTATCATCAATCCTTGGAAAAAAATTGGCTGTGGACTTGAACCTGCGATCCTCTGTTCTCAAGTCCTGTACGCTACTTATTGCACTACTGGGCAGGGGTATAGAAATCTTAGAAATTTCTACTTGTCCGTGGACAAGTAAAGTACAAAAATCTACTTGTCCGCTAGTGTGGCTCACTTGTCCAAAACAAAACGATTTTAAATAGCACGCATAAAATGACATGTTAGCAATATGGGGACACTCTTGACAACCCTAGCAAAAAAACATTGCTACAATCATCTGCATTCAACCATGGAAATTCTTTCAACCACGCCCCGTTAGAAAACATGGGTTTTTTTATCATATTTCTCGTCATGGTCAGTTTTAGAGTTACGTTTGTAGACGCCGAATGTTTCCAGAGTCTAGACTTCTCACTTTCCGCTTGCTTTGAAGATTTGATAAAAGAAATTGACCCATTTTCTCTGATTTTACGCATCAGTTGATCGCTAAATCGAAAATTGTTTGGGTTTGACTAGAGACAGTTTTCAGCAGAGAGATAACTGCTAAATTACGGCCCATTTCGCACGGAAACTGTTTAAAATCAGATTAAAAGTTTTCATGTGTGTGACATTTTCGTCAAAGATCTTTGAACTGGTGCTAAAATACTGTTAATTAGTCTAATAAAATTATTTCAATCCATGATGATGATCTTGAAGCTGTTCAGACATTCTTCAAAGCAATTAAAATTGGCATGTAAAAACAGCTGTATATTATATCAATCTGCTGTTTATCATTCGAAATGTAATTTTTGGTACAAAGTGAGAGCACTTGTATTTCACCAGATAAGTATGCGACAGATCTTTGTCTCAAAATTTTCCTCACATTTTCAACTTGTCCACGGACAACTAAATTGAAAAAAGTCACTTATCCGGAGCCAAAATTTCCCAAGTCGGACAAATCGGGCATGTTATTTCCACACCCCTGCTGGGGCTTGGCAGGATTCTTTGGTGAAGGGTCAACAATCCTCAACCATTTAGACTGGTATTTGCATGTTTTACTTACACACAGTGAGTCACTCAGCTTCTTATGAAGCTCCTTGTTCTCTTTTCTAAGTTTGAGAATACTTTCTCGATTCTTCTTCATGGCAAACTGTGACGTCTCATAGTAGGCTTTACGATCACCCTCTGTAATACAGGATACACAATATTAGAAACTTTATTTCATGTCATACTTGGTTAACTCTTTACCAAACGATAAAATTTTGGACTCGACCAAGCTGAAAGCTTTAGCAGACGACAAATTAAATGATGCTCAGATGAAAATTCCTGTCTTTGATACAGCAGAAAGCAACATGGGAAAAAGAGAAAATGCTGGTTACCAGCATTTCTAATTTTCCAACAATTTTTTCAAAAGCCTTCTCTTTAAGGGTCTTTAAAATCCAGCATTGTGTGGTAAAGGGTTGACATACACACATTCACTTTAAGCTTTTTGCCGACAAAATAAGTAAGATGTAGCCTGATGTTATTTAACCCTTTACCACACAATCCCAACTTTTAACAACCCTGAACAAAAAGCCTTTAGAAAACATTGTGGGAAGAGGAGAAAATGCTGGTAACCAGCATTTTCTCCTTTTCACACAATGTTTTCTACCCTTCCCAAATCAAATTTGAAATCTTGAGCCATATTTCATTTGTCGTCTGCAGATGCTTTCAGTTTTAACCAGTCTAAAATTTTGTAGTTTGGTAAAGAGTTAAGAAGGTTTATCAATTTAAACTCATAACCAGAGAACCAATGCAAATTGAAAGCATCTGCAGACAAAAGAGTAAGAGTGACTCAATGGCAGGATTTGTGTTTAAAAGGATAGAAAACTTGGCAAAAGGAGAAAATGCTGGTCAGCAGAATTTCACCTTTTTCCATAATGTTTTAAAAAGCCTTCTTCCTGAGTCATTGAAACACAGAATTGTTTGGTCAAAGGTTAACAATAAAAGTAACTCTTCAGGTCTCTTCAAATTTCAGAGTTCTCTTTCATAACTAATGACAACTCATGTATCTTTTGCAGACAGGGTAGATCAAAATAAGACTATGCAGAATATGCAGTCTGATCTTTGATCTACACCATCAGGCATCCGCTACTCATCTATGACAAAATTCATCTTCAAAAGCAAAACCTAAAATTGTAATAGGGAAAAAGTGAAATTCCTTGAATTCATCCTGAAAGAGTTAATCAATTATGTATGATTTTTTCCCCCTTAATATTGCTGTTCCTTTGAATCAATGGAAGTGTCTTTTGCTTGAGTAGATTTAAACCGATCGGCCAGAAGGCTTTATTATTAGAATAATCACATGGTGAAAAAAGGCTTCAGATTTTTGCATTGCAGCGTGTGCTTAGGACCATCAAAAATAAATAGGCCATTATACAATGATGATTACCGGCATAAACACTTTGCTTGTCATATAATCTGGGGTTCTCCTTTTGTCATCTGTCATTTATTTTTCAATGCCAAGGAGATCTAGATCTATATCATTTTGTGTGACATAAATTATCACAACTTTAGCTCATCAAATTATTAGAAATAGCAGATATCAAAATGTGTTGCTAACCCTTTGTCAAACAATCCCATGTTTAAACAACCCTGGGCAATATTGCTTTTGAAGCAGTTTTTTTTTTTCCCACAATATTTTTTATTCCATCATGGACACAGTTGAACGGCAAGGGACAGAATCTCAAATCATATACATGTATTCCACACTAATGTACTGAAAGGTAAACAACTCGTTATATATTTTTAATACACCAGTCATAGATTTCATGCCGTATACAAGTCATTTTGCTACCAATATTAACATCTATACTACCAAACGATAGCGGAAACATTATTCTACAAGAAAATCATATCACAAGTCAAGACATTTCAAGTTGCTAAGAAATATCTAGCTTGAAACTGTCAAACAAACCAACTCAGAAGAGATCTGATTAGGTCAATTCACCTAAATTTATAAGAGACAGACCCCATTTAAACGCGAAAGCTGCTCATTATCCAACAAGTAACACTTCGGATCCATAAATTTTGAACTATATCAGCCTCAAACCTTAAACAATTTGCAGTAAACTGGCTGTACGACCCGTTTTTCTATCACGAAAACTGTCCAGTGTACCTGCTTCCACCATTTTAACTTACCTCGGTTACTTTGAAAGGCGTATTTTCCTTGGTTATCCATGGAGGTGTGTCTGACCTCGACCAATGAGAAAATGTGTTGCAAAATCTGCACTGTACACCATAATGGTTTAAAGTTCAGACGACTTGATATTTTCTGATGGAAAAAAAAAGGTTTGTGCAATAGAAAAACACATTTATATTCTAACTTTTATGCATATATAGTTTTAAGTTTGTGGACTTGAAGTGCATGTTACACAAAAACGGAAAGTTTTCCTGTTTTAAACACTTGTTAGTCTTGAAAGTTTTCGGGAATCAATGCAATCAGATCTCTTCCGAGTTGGTTTGTTTGACAGTTTCAAGCTAGATATTTCTTAGCAACTTGAAATGTCTCTGAAATGACTTGTACACGGCATGTTAACCTTTCAGTATATTAGCGTGTAATATAATAATTTATACTGTCGCTCGCCGTTCACCTGTGATCATGGACAAATCCCATCAGCATGGCACATTTCAAACTGTCGTCTGAAAGTGCTTTCAGTTTGGGCAAGTCTAAGACAGTATCGTCTGTTAAAGAGTTAATCTGCAGAACCATCAATTTCAGAGATGCTGAACATATCCTGCGAAGGGATAGCGAGTTATGATCATACAGCTGAAACGCATGAAAAAACTTTGTTTAATTACCTAAAAGGGCGATCTTTGCCTTGAGTTCATCAATTTGTTCCGTAGTAGGACGGTTGTTCATCGCGCCAGCGATCGGCATTTTGTGTCTCTAATTTCTCCCTTCACTTCTGCTAATGTTTACAAATGGCTCGAAACACCGTGCTGTTGTTTGTCGGTCTCCAAGGTGCTCGCTCAGGGCGCATGCGTAATTTTGCCAAGGGAAATAAATCTAGTTGGTTTCAGAATATAGTTCGTACGAATAAATGCGCATATATATCTTCAATGAAGAAATTACAATCAGTTTTTTTTTAAAAAATAAATGATTTCTTGTATTAATAGATTACTGATTATGGACAAAAATGGAAGAAAATCGTAAAATCGATCTTCTTTAAGATCTACTTTTTATGAAGTAGTATTCATAAAATGGATGTTCTTCGACCACTTCCGGTTCCAACTTATTGAGACGTCAATGCGTTAGGAAACCGTGATCCTCATGTTGCGAACATACAGACGCTGAGACATGAAAATCCATTTATTTTGAAATGCACGTCGATAAATATGTATTTCTAACGATTTGCTACGCCAGACAAAATTTTTCTGTGCTTGTTATAAATTATAAGCAATAAACCTGGTGTGCCCGTAATTGACCATACCATTTACCAGCCACCTTATGAAGTTTAATCTTTTGGACGGGCAGCATCTTTTTCCAAAGAACCAAATCTTTTTTGTACATGAGTAACTCTCTTTCAAATTGTGTTTTAATGCAGAACCTTGATGCATTAATTTATACCAAGCCATACATCACATAAAATCCATGGTTTTGTCTGACAGTAGTCTGAATTACGAGGTAGACTGGTCCTTGGACATGCAGAAAATTTACCAATATCAAAAAACTTATACCCTCTTGCTCACAAAGTAATGGCTCATGTATCGCAGATGTGGACATAGTATGTATATGTCTGCTTCAACCTTTCACTTACATGTAACAATCCAGTGTTTTCCCAGCCTGTTGGGGAAAATGACATTGTGAAAAAAAAGGGCAAATTAAAATGCTGGTATCCTGCATTTTCTCTTTCTACAATTTGTCTAGGCTTAAATTGGTCATCAGGGACATTACTTTGTCTGCTCGTGCAAGACCATTAAGATTTTACATTTCGTTTCTTTTAGAGTGGTGAAAATGTGATGATTGATTAGGTTTAGAAGAAATTGACATAGAGGAGAGAATGTCACTGTTTAGGAAGCTACTTGGCAACACACCAGAAAATGGGCCTAGCAAAGGGTTGGGTGCCACAACGCCACCAGGACTACAAGCAATGGGACCTCACCTACAGAGAAAATTTGCCAAGGGTGTTCAGTATAACAGTATGTATACCCTTACCAAATGATAAATTTGTAGACTCATTAAAATTTACAGACCAAATATTAACCCTTTATCACACAATGCCGAGTTAAATTCTGAGTCTTATGTTGTCATCTGCAAACGCTTTCATATTGGACTAGTCTAAAATTTTGTTGAGTTAAATGTGACTCAAAAGCTGAATTTTTCTTTGAAATGTTAGAAAAAGAGAAAAAGAAAGGAGAAAACGCTTCTTGCCATTATTTTCTCCTTTGACCACAATGCTGTCTAAAGCCTTCTTCTCTATAGTTGTTGAAACTTGTGATTGTTTGGTAAAGACTTAATGTTCTCCTGAATTATTTACGATACATTGTCTAAAGGCATCATGAATTTCTGAAAAGCCTAAAGTTATGTCTTCACTTAGCCCACATTGTGGGTATTCACAAGAATTTAGTGAGAGGCAAGGTGTTGTGGTTTTCATCAACAGCATGTTCAGTAACCGCCATAGTTTCACTTAGCGGTTTGTCAAACAATAGAATTTTACACTCACCTTTGTTGAAAGCATATGCAGACAACAAATGGAATCTCCTCAAACAACAGGTTTTTTCCTAGAAAAGGTAGAAAGCATGATGGGGAAACAGAGAAAATATGTGTTTTCAGCTTTATGCTATTATTACAATTTATGCTGATATAATTGAGCCATGCTTTGTGAAAATGGGGCTTAATGCATTTGCAAAAAGTATCAACCCAGGTCAGCATGCAAAGTCCGCACAGGCTGACCTGCGCTGAAACGTTTTGCTTTTGGTCAATTTTCTGCAAGTCATAAGACTAGTCTACCTCATGGTTCACTAGGGATTTATAATGCATGTACTGTGATGACTTGCTTGGTATAAAATATCTCAGAGTTGCATTAAGCCCCATTTTCACAGAGTATGACTCAAGTCAATTCATAACCTGACAAAATTTTGCTGAAACAACTTTATAGAACGATAGAACTAGATTTAGTGAAATGAAGTGATGTGTAAATCTTTACCAACCAACAAAAATCAAGACTCATCCAAATTAAAAGCATTTGCAGAAATGTTGCTCAAGTGATTAGATCTGTGACTGAAAAGGTTGAAAACAAAGTGGGAAAAGGAGAAAATGCTGGATACTAGCCTCTCACCCTGTTCCTTCAATGTTTTCAACAGCCTTCTGCCGCAGGATTTTTTAAAAAAAATAAGAGTGTGGTTATTTAAGGGCTGATACATGGATAGATATTATTTCATCAGGGGCAATTAATGCAAAAATGTTTTGAAAAGTTGGCTGCAATATATGAAAAAGTTGTTGGTAAAAGGTAATTGGTTGACCCTTTACCACACAATCCTGTTTTTAAACGACTCTTGAGAAAGTAGCCTTTTTAAAAAACATTGTGAAAAGTAACCAGCATTCTCTCCTTTTTCCACAATGTTTTTTACCCTTCCCAAAACAAAGTTCAATTTTTCAGGCAGATTTATTTTGTTGTCTGCTAATTTCAATTTGCACTAGTCTAAAATTTTGTCAGCTGGTAAAGAGTAAAATCTTTACCATGCAACAAAATTGTAGACTGGTCCAGGTTCAAAGCATTTTGCAGATGACAAATCAAATGTGGCTCAAATGATTAGATTTATGTCTGAAAGGTTAGAAAACATTGTGGGAAAAGAAGACAAAGCTGGTTACCTGCATTTTCTGCTTTTGCCACAATGATATCAAAAGGCCTCTTTCTCAAGGTCGTTAAAACATGGCATTGTTTGGTAAAGATGCAGTCTGGAAGTCAAAAAAGAAAACAAAATAATAGTAAGTGAGAGTACTATTATCTCTATATCACACTATCCCGCGTTTAAAGACCTTAGGAAAAAGCCTTTTAAAAACATTGTGGGAAAAGGAGAAAATGCTGGTTACCAGCATTTTCTCCTTTTCCCGCAATGTTTTCAAAAGCCTTTCTACTCAGGGTCATTAAAATTCGGGATTGTGTGGTAAGTTTTTAAATATATTCATTACTATCCTTTCAAAAATAAAATACATTGTTTGATTCAGGCTTTCAATTTGGACAAGACAAAAATTATGTTTTCTTGTAAAGGGATATTATAATTCTTTTTTTTTTTTTTTTTTTTTTTTATTTTCAGTGAAACTTGTAATTCGGGGAGACAGAAACGTGGGCAAGACATGTTTGTTTCATCGACTTCAGGGCCACAAATTTTCCGAAGAATACCTACCCACAGATGAAATACAGGTTTGACGGTGGACAGTTTTCTACTGAATAGTTGAATCGATTAGTGTTTCCGTAACAACCCTGAGTTTTCAAGACCCTTGGAAAGAAGGCTTTTGAAAACATTGTGGGAAAAGGAGAAAGTGCTGGTAACCAGCATTTTCTCCTTTTCTCAGAATGTTTTTTACCCTTTTAGAGAGCTGAAGCTCATTTGTACCAATTCTGAATGTGTCCCCTGTAGTTATTTTGTGTTGGGAAGGGTCTAAAATTTGTGTTTGAGAAAGGGTTAATATTTTATCAGATGATTCCATGTTTGATGACCCTGAGGAAGAGGGGTTTTGAAAACATTGAGAGAAAAGTGTGAAAAAGTGATTTTTGATGCAGGCTTAGAATATGTTTGCAAATGAAATGGAGGAAAATGTCTGTCCTGTTACATGACTTTTGACAAGGGTTCACCTGATGCAGAAAAAAATAACAATACCAGTTTGAACTATCTTTATTGTCGGTTTTATTTAGATCACATATTTGTACCTTTTCTGTAAACACAACAAGATGGATCAGATTTGTTTCTGAAACTTTGAACATGTTGTCCAGCTGAGCCCCGGTCGCTCAGTGGGTAGCATACATCATTACATGACTTAAGAACAGGGGGATGCTGGTTCAATCCCTGGATTGGCCAATTTCTTTCTGGGGATTGATGAAAGTCATTGCAACAGGGTTCATTCCTCTCTCACCATTGACCATTGTTGTGCTGATGATAATGTTGGAAAGTAGCTAGTGGCTTAGAAAGAATATTGTGCAGAGTACTGGTGAAAGAAACTCCAGGAAAGCATGGATAGGTGCACTGGATGCAGTGATACAACTGGAATAATGTTGAAAATAGCATTAAACACCATACAATCAATCAGTCAATCAATCAATCAATCAATCAATTAATTAATCAATCATTAGACACACTGTCCACCCCCTGACCTCTATATTAAATTATGAGTCAACTATGTACACTGGTAACCAGCATTTTCTCCTCTTCCCATAATGTTTCCTACCATCCTTAAGACATATTCCATTATAGGAGCCACATTTAATCTGTCATCTGTATGTGCTGTCGGTTTGGACTAATCTGAAATTTCATGGTCTTGTAAAGAGTTCATGAAGGGCTAGCTTGATACGTTTGTATTTTGTGTATTGTTTGTCTTGATAAAATGTCTCCTGTTCCTTCATTGTCAGGTTGCAAGCATACACTGGAATTACAAAGCTACAGATGATGTAGTGAAAGTGGAGGTGTGGGATGTTGTGGATAAGGGTCGCAAAAGAAAGAAAAAAGACGGACTTAAACTCAGTACCGACGAGGTGCTAATTTAATGTTCTATTCTGTTGTATGTTTGTTGTTTCATTGCTGAGCCAGTAACACAGTCAGTAGCTTACAGAACTAGAGACCAAGGGGTTGCTGGTTCAAATCCCCAGCTTGGCAATTTTTTTCCCGAGAATTGATGATAGTCATTGTGACAGGATTCATTCCTTTCTTATGGCCGATCATTTCCTCCTGAAAGCACTTGCAGATGAAGATAAATTTCAATGTGTCTCAAATAATTTTTTTTTTTAAACAAGTAAAAAATGGGAATAAGTAGAAAATGCTGATTACCAGCATTTTCTTATTTTTTCACAACATTTTTCAAATGACTTCTTTTTTAGTGTCACTGAAACTCAAGATTGTTTGGTAAAGGGTTTACTCTGTATTGGACAAAAAAGTTTAAGACCAGTCAAGTTTGAAAGCATTGAAAGACAACAATTCAACAACACATTGAATGTGTCTCAAATGATGGAAATTGGTTTTTAAAAGGGTAAAAAATGTTGCTGAAAAAGGAGAAATGCTGTTTACTAGCATTTTCCCTTTTTTCACAAAATTTCAAATGACTTCTTCTCTCAGGTCGTTGAAACACAGGATTATTTGGTAAAGGATCAAAAAGACCTGTATATTCTTATTTCAAGTTGTGTTGTTTTGTATGTATCACAATATAAAGGACAGACAGTGTTGTCTGATCTTGATCTATACTGACTGCAAAGAAGCGCAAGTGGTGGCTTACTCAACTATAAGAAAAATGTACATATGATTTTAGGATAATGAGAATGACGAGCCCTGTCTTGATGCTAACTTTATAGATGTTTATAAAGGTGCAAATGGGGTGATCCTGGTGTATGATATCACAAAGCAATGGTAAGGTTTTATAGTGAATATTTATATCAAAACTCCTTTTCCTTTGTCACAGTGTTTTCCATTCAAGGAAAGGTATTTCCTTTTTTCTTGAACCTTTTTCCAAACAACACAGTTTAGAGCCCTCCAGATCCAAAATATCTGCAGACAACAAATTTGAAATTGGTACAAATAAGCTTGAGTTCATTGATAGGATAGAAACATTGTGGTAAAAGGAAAAACTGCCTGTTACCAATATTTTTTTTTCCTTTTCCCACAGTGTTTCCAAAAGCCTTCCTGCCCAGTCCTTAAAACTTGGGATTGTGTGGTAAAGGGTAAATCATTCCTCTTTACTAGATTTAACTCTTTACCAAACAACAATATTCTGGACCTGTCCAAAATGAAAGCATTTGCAGACAACAAATTAAATGTGCTACAGATCATTAACTTTTTTCTCCTTTTCCCACAAGGTTTTCAAAAGCCTTCTTCATCAGGGTCGTTAAAAGGCAGCATTGTGTGGTAAAGGTTGAAAAGGACGGCCTGCCTCTTAGTCAGAGCCTTTGGCAAAGTGATTAAACTCTGTTTTAAATTCATGCCATCAATTTTACCTCTGTTTTTGTTGGGGACATTTAATGGCATCAAGGATTAATCAGGAACACTGTTCTCTAGTGCTTTTTTTTCTATAAAAGATCCTTAAAGTTGTTAACAAGTTTCTATGAAACAGGTAGGGTATAATTTTACTAAAAGTGTATGTATATTCTGATAGTTAGGTATTAATGACATAGATATGTGAAGTAATTAGAATAAAGTTATTGATCATTTATGTATTCCACCTGATTTATTCCAACTTGATTGCTGGATTGGCTGTTTGGCAAGTGCATCTTTATTTCAAAGAACTGCTAGGGGAGCGGTAATAAGGGATATTATGGGAATTGATCAGATACTGAGATTTGTATTCATTGCATTTACACGTTCTTACATTAGTCTGTGATACAGTGGTTATCCCCTTACCAAACATTCCTGAGTTTTTACAAACCCCAGGAAGAAGCCTTGAGAGAACATTGTGGAAAAAGGAGTAAGTGCTGGTTACCATCATTTTATCCTGTCACACATTGTTTTCAAAGCCTTCTTACTTAGGTTCCTTACAACTTGGGATTGTTTAGTTAAGAGTTAAAGCATTTGCATTCAACAAATTACATGTTGCCAAATGCTTGAATGTCTATGAAAAGACAAAGAACAGTGTGGAAAAAGGAGCAGATGCTTTCAAAAGCCTTCATCCTCTGGGTCATTGAAACATTGGATTGGTAAAGAGTTAATTGAAAATAGCATTGCTGTTAGAAACTTGTGCACTTTTCAGGACCTATGACTATGTAGAAAAGGAAATAGAAAAAGTTCCTGCACACATTCCAGTTTTAGTGCTTGGTAACAACCGAGATATGGGGCACCATAGAACTGTCCTGGAAGATAAAGCCAGATACTTTGTGGAGAACTTGGAGTCTAGGTAAGAAGAAGCCGAGGATGGGGGATCAGTCTGTAGCATGCAGGGCTTGGAAAGCGGGGGAGACTGGTTAAAATCCCTAGCTTAGCCAATTTGTTTCAAAATCTTGATAATTGTAATTAAAACAGGATTCATTCCTCTTCCATTGTGATGCTCTACTGTCCCCTTGTATGCTACAGACTTAACTATCTGGCTCAGCAAAGACATTTGATGATTAGATATCTATGAGCCATGCTCTGTGAAAAGGGGGCTTAATGCATCTGCAAAAAGTATCGACCCAGGTCAGGCTGCGCAGTCCGCGCAGGCTGACCTGAGCCGAAACTTTTTGCTATTGGTCAATTTTCTGCAAGTCCAAGGACCACTTTACCTCAATATTCAGTCGGTTGTTAGGCAGAATGGACTTTAGGGATCCATGATCATGTAATGACTTGCTTGATATCATGAATCACGGAGATGCATTAAGCCTCCTTTTGCCAGAGCATGGCTCATATTTATGTTAAATTGTCCTAGAAAAGAGGTTTTACAATGTATATCAATCACTCTCAATGATTACTTCCCACAAACCTTAACCAGTTCTCATACTGTGATGTTGGTAGTTCAAAAAGGTTGACTAAGCTTATCACACATTTCAAACCCTGAACTTCATATGCGTGAGGCCAATACTCTACCGCTACACTGCTGTCTTCCGCTGTTAGTTGTTTATGTCTCATTTATGTGTCTTAAAAATCGAAAGAAAAGTCCTACATACAAACCAACATTCTCTTTTGATAATTGATAAAAAGATCCATAATTGGACCCTTTCAGCCCTAAATACAAAAGCTTGACCTCTTATCAGCTAAAAACACAATCCAGTGACACCCCAAAAGATTTTTATCTTATAGGCTTGACTAAACAAGTGGATAGTATAGATCTAAGATCATACTGCACAATCTGTGCAGTCTGATCTTGATTTATGCTATCCACAAAAGTCCCCCTTTTTCACAAATGGAATTGCAAAGGGTTATTTATGCCCTACAAAGTTTACCATAAGCTAATGATTGCTTTTCTCAAATTTCTTTCATAACAGACCTGAAGGATCCGCCCAAGTAAGATATGGGGAAGCCTCCATGAGAAATGCGTTTGGTTTGAAATATATCCACAAATTCTTCAATCTACCATTCTTACAGCTCCAAGTAAGATTTTATTTTCAAAGCTTTTATGTGCAGTTTCATTGAGTAGGTTAGAGTCGTGGCCATCCTTCCTCATACCTTACCTTAACAATGATAAATGTATGTCCAAACACAAGACCTTATTGGCATGACATTCAAACAACTATTAGTGTGATTATAAAATGTTTTCGTTGGAAAAAGCTGAGAGAAAAAAGGGAAAATATAGGGTAAAGAAAAAAGAAAGCACATAGCTGGTAAGATTTTTTATTTCTTTGAAATCTTAACCAGACATAAAAATTGCAAATATATCCACATTGAAAGCATGTAAAGAGGACAGTGTAATTGTGATATAAATGATATGGTTTGATAGGATAAAAGGCATTGTAGATATAGTGGATAATCTCGGTCACTCATTTTCCTAACAATTTTTTGAAAAGCTTTCTTGCTCAGGGTAGGTAAAATACTGTAGTAAGTGGAGATTTTTGCAATCTGGAAATTTCTACTATTTCGCAAATTTGAAAAATTTGCAAACTTTTCTGTTCGAGTATTTTACCATAAGTATACCAGCAAATAATGACTGTCTTAAATTCACAAACATTTCTGTATACAAAATGTCTGTAATTGGTAATTTGCAAATATTTCGACATTCGTATATTTCCACATATACAGTGTTGGTATTTTTGGGTGAAGGGTAAATGCTGTTTTTCACCAATATTTCCACTATAAAGCAGTGGTTAACTTTCCATGTGTTTATTGGAACATTGTGAGTGAACACTTTTTAAGCCCATTGTGGATCGTGGAACTAGATCTGCTATTTTGTGTTAATCTTGGGCAATATGCCAATGAAATTAGAGTTTTTAGACAAAGAAAAGTGTCTGGACCTGTTAGAACTTCAGTAGACTTTAATGATGTCGGTAATACAGGAAATTCAGTTCATATTTGCAGACTATAGATCAAAGATGAGACTGCACAGAATATGAAGTCTGATCCTTTACCTACACTGTCTGATACATGTGAACCATACTCTGGCAAAGCAGGGCTTCATGCATCTCTGTGATGCATGATACCAAGCAAGTCATCACTTGATCATGTCTAACAACCAACTGAACCATGAGGTAGACTGGTCCTTTTACATACAGAAAACGGACCAATAGCAAAAAGTTTTGGCCCAGGTCAGCGCAGGCTGACATGGGTGGATAGTTTTCATAGATGCATTCAACCCCCTTTTCACAGAGCATGCTTCATGTATTTTGTGAGGTAATCTAAGCCCCCTCCCCCCTTTCCCAAAAACCCTTGAAAGTGGAATGTCTACGGTTGTACTCAAAAGACTGGATTTTGGAAAAGTGATTTATTTAACTTTCTAGCGCTAAATAAATGAAATATACATTCTGAGTCAGTACTAAAGATGCAGATAAGCCAATTTCCAGGCTGTATTTTTAAAAAATGTAGCATTTTATAGACTAGGTGCAGTGTGGATATAAGATCAAACTGCATATTCTATGCAGTCTGATCTAGATCTACGTTATCCGCATAAGGAATTGAATCAGGATTCTGCACTACAGGGGCAAAAAAATGAAATAAGTCAAGCTCTGTGAAAATGGGGCTCAATACATGTGACCCATGTCAGCCTCCACAATCATGTGGTGAAAACTTTTTGCTACTGGTAAATCTTTGTGGCTGTCAAATGACCCGTATACCTCATTATCCAGTCAGTTGCAAGACAAAAGTGGATTTAATGGAATCCCATAATTGTATGATGATTGCTTGGTATAAAAGATCACAGAGGTTGCATTATCCCTTTACCGCACAGTCCCGACTTTTAACGACCCTTAGAAAGAAACCTTTTGAAAACATTGTGGGAAAAGGAGAAAATGCTGTTAACCAGCATTTTCTCCTTTTCCCATAATGTTTTCTACCCTTTCACAGACAAATTTTATCGTTTCAGCCCCATTGGATTTGTTGTCTGCAAGTGGTTTCAATTTGGATGTGTCTAGAATTTTGCCATTTGGTAAAGAGTTAAACCCTCTTTTGCAAGAGTACAACACAAACTTATGAGGACTGTTAATCCTGTTACAGAGACAGACTTTACTTAAACAACTCGAGATCAATGAGGAAGATATGAGATCCACTCTAGAGGAGTTGAACATTCACGAGGAATCAGAGGAGCAGAATTATGACATGTGAGCCATAGACTATTTCCAAACAACCCTGTGTTTTAACCCTTTACCATACAATTCCATGTTGTTACCCTTTGCCATACAGTCCTGAGTTTTAACTCTTTACCACACAATCCCATGTTTTTACCCTTTACCACACAACCCTGAGTTTTAACTCTTTACCACACAATTCCATGTTTTTACCCTATACCACACAACCCTGAGTTTTAATTAACCCTTTACCACACAATTCCATATTTTAACCCTTTACCACACAGTCTTGAGTTTTAACTCTTTACCACACATTCCCTAGTTTAAACCCTTTACCACACAATCCTGGATTTTAACCCAGTACCACACAACCCTGTGTTTTAACCCTGTACCACACAATCCTGTGTTTTAACAATTTACCACACAATCCCATGTGTCAACCCTTTACCTCACAGTCCTCAGTTTTAACAATTTACTACACAACCGCATTTTGAAACAACCTTGAGGATTGATTGATTTATTGTTTGGTGTTGCACGCTGTTTTTTATCATGATTTCTTAGTATCACTGAACTGGAGATTCGAACCAGCAACCCATGTTCTTAAGTGTTGTACTTTTTTGACTGCACTCCCTGAGCTCCAGGCGACCTTGACAAAAAAGCTTTTGAAAAAATTGAAGAAGAAGGAGAAAATGCTAGCAACAAGCATTTTCTCCTTTTCGTTTTCTCACAATATTTTCTACCTTTTCAAAGACAAATTTCACTATTTCAGCCACCTTAGTTTAGTCATCTGCAAATGCTATGGATTCGGACAAATCCAAAATTTTGTCATTTGGTAAAGACTTGAGTGAACCGTGAGGAAGACAGCATTTGAAAACATTGTTGAGACAGGAGAAAATACAAGTAACCAGTGCTTTCTTCTATCCAAACAATGTCATGTACCCAGTCAAAGACAGAAATTCAACATTTCCTTTGTTATCTGCAGATGCTTTCAATTTTATCCAGTCTGAATTTTTTTTTTTATCTAGAAAGGAGTTCATATTTAGCTTGACTGTTTTGGTAGTAGCTATTGTCAGGCAAAAACTTGACATTTTTTTGTATTTCTGTCATCACCAAAGCTAATTACAGAAGCAGACAGCGAAGTCATTCTGGCTTCTTTTTCAACAATGGTTTCCAACCTTGTAATGTATTAACTCTTCACCAAACAGTCCAGACTTTTAACAACCTGAGGAAGGCTGTTCAAAATATTGTGGGAAAAGTAGAAAAAAAAAATTCTCCTTTTCCTACAGTGGTCTCTACTGTTTACCACATAATCCTGAGTCACCAGCATTTGCTCCTTTTCATGCAATGTTTAATAACCCATCAAAGACAAGTCCATCATTTGAGCCACATTTAAGTTGCCCTCTGCAAATGCTTTCAGTTTGGACAAGTCTAAGATTTTGTTGTGTGGTAAACAGTTTAACCCTTTCAGCACCATAGGCGAAAACAGGGACCTTTGCGGACGGCACAGATCAAGATCAGACTGCACAGAACATGCAGTCTGATCTTTGATCTGTACCGTCAGCTTAATTAGTCAAGCCCCTCCGATAAAAATCTTTCTAGGTCTCTGTGGATTGCATTTACAGCCACCGAAAGAAGTCGAGTTTATTTATTTGGCACCGAAAGAGTTAAAGACAAATTTCATGTTGGAGTTAAATTTAATTTCCTGTCTGTAAATGCTTTCAATATGGACAAGTCTAAAAGTTTTGCCATCTAGTAAAGAGTTTATCTAATAAATGTTACATCTTTTCCAGATTCCTGGAACAATTAACCAAGAAGAGAAGGGAGACTCAGGATGCCCAGGGGGCTCATGGTCAGAAAGAAGCCCCAAAAGCTAAACAGTTCCCTGTGAAACCCACTTCCTTGCCCACAGGTTAATATCAACTTTTGATCTTTGTTCTTGAATAAAACTTCTTAACCATTTAACACACAATAAAATTTTGTGGAATCAACCAAATTGAAAGCATTTGCAGAAGAAAAATAAAGCCCAAATCATGATATCTGTCTTCAATAGGGTCAAAGACATTGTGGGAAAAGGAGATAATATTGGCTACCAGCAGTTTTTCTCCGTTTTCCACAATGTTGTCTTAAGCCTTCTCTGCCAGGGTTGTTATAACTTGGGTTGGTAAAATTTTAGTCTACATTGAAGACAGTTACAGAGGACAAAAGTAATTGCGGTATAAATGTAACCCTTTTTCTTCCAAGTGAGAAAGTATTTGAGCTGTGGTCAGGCAAAAGGGGGCTTAATGCATCTCTGTGAGGTATCACACCAAGCAAGTCATCACATAATTATGTATTGATAAAATCCTTTTTGTCCAACAAACAACTGAATTTTGAAATAGACTGCTCCTTTCACATGCAGAAAATTGACCAATAGCAAAAAGTTAGACCCAGGTCAGTCAGCTCAGAGCATGCCTCATTTGTTTATATTTGGGAGTTTGTGGGTTTGTCTAGGTCCTTACATGTATTGTCACTTTGTAAAAATAAAATGGAAAGGCAGTTGTAGCAGTTTCTATATTCTTTAATTTGTATTATCACATAAAACCTCCTCTGACAGTGTTTGAAACCAATGACTTATTTTCGATAACACACTAGTGTATTATCGTTTTTTTGGTCCCGGTTCTGATCAGTTTTTAGTCATGAACGCGTGAAGCTGAAGAAACCAGCCACAGCATGTGCCGGAATTTATACCACTACACAGTTTCGCGGAAAAATGACATCCTTGTTGCTAAGGCGTATACGCGTGAAAAGTTTTTTTTTTTAATTTTTCATGTGTAATAAAAACCAAAAATGCAGCTGACGTTTTTTAAAATCAGCAAAATTGCAGAAATAGGTGGAATTATCCTCTCTAGAAACTGTTTCATTCTATTTTCGATGTAAATGCCAAAGAGCTATCTACTTGTGTATGTACACATTTGAAACCGAACTATAGCTGTAAACATGGACCTGTGAACAGTATATAGGCTGAAGGTGATGAGACAGGATACTTACTTGTCTGTCATTCATTTTATGTGATAAATAGAACCTCACATTTGTGTTTATGTATTATCATTTTTATCAAACTCGTTGACTAAAATGTATATGACGCTCGCCAAGGCTCGCGTCATATAATTTTAGTCAACTCGTTTGATAAAAATGATAATACATAAACCATTATGTAAGATCCTCTATTTGTTAAAGAGTTTTATCCAACAGGTTACATCTAAATAATGTGAATAGATGTATTCAAGTATTAATGTCGTCTCTCTCTCTAATCCACCTGTCTACCAGTCAAATGTTCCAACAATTTATTGTAGTGATATTACAAAAATGTTAATTTTCAGGATCATAGGAAAACCTCCATTCAAACTGACTGACAGAGACGCAAAAACACAACTGATTTCTTATTGGGTCATATAACTATCCAGTAACATACTAGTAAATGATGGAATTTGTCTCTGAAATGTTAGATGCTGTAAGGCACTGGCTTTTTTGTAGGAGTGTTCTTAACTCTTTACCAAAAGATCCTGGGTTTTATTGACCCAGGGAAAGAAACCTTTTGAAAACATTGTAGGAAAAGGAGAAAATGCTGGTAACCAGCATTTTCTCCTTTCCCACAGTGTTTTCTGCTCTATCATGGCCGTTTGAGCCATCTTGAATTTGTCGTCTGCAAGTGCTTTCAGTTTGGACCAGGCCTAAATTTTGTCGTTTGGTAAAGAGTTAAGCAAGACACTTTGGAGCTATAGTCTTGACTTGACAAAACTCAGGACATTCATCACCGAGTGAGCTGTTGCTGCTATATTACTGAAATACTGTTGAAAGTGGTGTCAAACACCTTTTGACCAATTGGTTCCACTAGAGCTACTGTAAATTTGCACTACCTTGGTGTAAGGCCAAGGTCTCTGAGCAACAACCTTGCTGTCAAAATTCAGTGGTTATGATTGGGACAAGTAACCCAACGATTAGGAGTTCAAATCCCCACTGCAGCTTGGCCAAAACTGTCTACAGGGAATGACAAAAGTCGCTAGAATCAAGCAGCTATTCACCAACAGTTCTAAACAGCATACTTAGTCTATTTCTAAATAAAGAAAGTAACTCAATTTTTGATTTTCTGAACCATTGTGTTAACTTGTATCAAAAGTATGTTACTTTCATGATTTTTTTCAATATCAGAATTTTGTTGTCTTGGAAGTAGTTAACAGGTTACAGAAAAAGTTTGTTTTATGTTTCAGTGCCAAGATCAATCTCAGCAACATCTGTTCCAAAAACAGCAATCACTCCTGAAAACCCAAACACACTGTCTGTCCCACAGTCCATGACCACGCCAGCTTCCCCAGGGTCAGGGGATGGAACCCCAGTGATAGAGTCCCCAAGGGAGCCCAGTTCTGGGTCACAAGAAAAGTCATCCTCTGCCAAAACTGCAGCTAAACCGGCGGAGCACAAATCGGGATTCTTTTCAAGGTTGTTTAATAAACAGGGGAACCAGCAACAAGCTTCTACGCAAAATAAACCAGGTAGAATCTTCATTTTAAGTCTCTACCAAACAACAAAGTTTTGGACTTGTCCGAATTGATAGCACTGGTAGACTGCAAATTAAAGGTGACTCTAATAATTGAAATTCTTTTAGGAGGGTAGAAACATTGTGACATGAGGAGAAAATGCTGGCTTCAGCAATTTTTCCTTTTTCTACAGTGTTTTGAAAATATACTGAATGTCTATCACAGGGACTTCATGCACTTAACTGCATGTTTTACAGTTTTAAGAGAAGTCAGTTTTCAGTGTGTTGAGCACTTAGAAGGGAAATTAGATTTCGTAAGTGTACTCAATTCGTGAGACCTTAAAAGAGGAAATTTTACTTGAATTCATGTTAGAATGGTAAAACTGTAGTATAATAAATTTGTTGTTCTGGTCAGGTGGCAGGGCACTTAGAAACTTGTTCACAGCTGTAGCAAATCTTGTCGCCCCGAGCAGTGAACACGTTTCCAAATGCCCTGCCACCTCAGCATGCCCACTGGGTTTTCAATCTGGGGGTACATGCACCCTCCAGGCTTTGAATTGGGGGTACAAAGAAAAAATTGGGGGTACACTGTACCCCCTAGGTTTTGAATTGGGGGGTACAAAGAAAAATTAGGGGGTACAGAGTAACTTTGGGCTGTTTCAGTTTTATTAATTTTAACACCCTAGCTCCTTTACCATGATGAATGGGATCTTGATTAAATTATTAAATTGTGCATTTGGTGATAATGTGGATGCATCATATGTCTCCAGGGCATGCACATACTAAGATATAATCACAAGGTTTCAGGGTTTAAAGCCAAACACGGCCATGAGTTTAAATATAATCGCAAGGTTTCAGGGTTTAAAGCCGAACATGGCCATGAGTTTTGGTAATCAATCACCTTTATGGAAGATTTTTCACCTTTATACCTTTCTCAAAGTTGCGAAGCACATTAGAACTGCTTTAAAAAGGAAGCATAGACAGATTGATGCTCCTTGTCCAAGATGATTTTCATAGATCTTGCTATTTTAAAATCACAGAGGAGCATTGTAAGCTCAAACTCTGTCAAATAAAGGCCATGCCATGTTAGGGCAAAATAAAACAAGTAATGGTAGAATCACTTGTGTAAACCTACCCCTCTCAGATCTTCACGCTGTAAAATATTTTAATAGCTTTTGTTGTGATGACAATTTTTCTGCAGCAGACGCCATACATTCGAAAAATTACATGTTTAATTTGCGTCTCGATTTTTCAGCTTTCATATGTCAAAAAATGTGTTTTTAACAATAACTGCGCATCATAATATAATTAAATGATTTTAATTTCTCACTGAAAATTAATTACCAGATTTCCTGTACACGTGGTAGATTTTTGACACCTTAACAAAAATCATAGCGAAAATTATCCAGACAGATGAGGGAGCCGCAAAATATATATAGCGAAAATATTTGGTAACCCACTCTAGTTTGAGGACAAAGCCTGGTACCCACTTATGAGGAAAGCTACTTTCGTTTTGTTTGTTTGGCATGCAATACGAAATGGTATCTAATTTGTATGTGCAGTTTACGTAATTACTTTCCTCTTTGTACGTGCATACTTTTGACAGTGCGTGCATGCACATAAGCACAAAAAATTTGTATGCGCGGAGTAGTATTTATACGTGAATTACGTACTGCAGTACGTGATTGGGCACCCTGCACCTGACCGGACAATTTGTATTCCACATCATGCATGAACTCTGTGTAGAATATCATTGTGGTCACAGACCTCTTCTATGTATCCTTCAGTGCTTTCTGTCAAATCCCAAAAATGTGTGGCCCTTTTTTTCCTTTTTATGTAATTGATTGTGTATGTTTTTTAACAGTTATAAAGAACAGCTTGATAATAAAAGTAATATTCAGACAGTCTGCATTTCTTTGTGGTTGAATCAGGTCGTGTGCGCAACTCCATTTTTCTCACCACCACACATTGTTGCAATAATGTTCACAAAGAAAGCAATCAATGGCTTGTATAGTGTGTTGTCCAAAGAAATGGTTGAGATTATAACTGTGGAAAAAAAAAGGTTTAAAGATGCCTATAACTCAAGATTTTTAGATTTTCATTTTGTTGTCTACATTTAGTGAGGCCAGCAAGGTAGCTCTGTGGTTAACGTATCTGACTCTAGACCTGGTGGTTGTGGGTTCAATACCTTGTTGAGGCAAATTTTCTTTCACCTCTCACCTCTGATGCATGTGAAAAAAGTAGTCAATGACCTGGAAAGAAAGTTGTGTCAATACTGGTGTGAGAAAACATATGCCTAGTTGCACTGACCACCGTGGTATGACCTAGGCTAGTAAAATGGTGTTAAACTACAATACAAACAAACAAACTGCATTTATTGCTCCAGCCATACAGTGTTGTCACATATGGTAGTTTGGTTTTTGAAAGCAGTACCTCTGTAATGGCTTTGTGTGTACGATTATACATGACTGTATTTGCAGATGCTGAAACTCCAGAAGTCCACAGCTCTCCGGTGAAGAGTGTGGAAGATTTCGTACCAGACACTGGAGGACTAGACGAATACTTCTTAGAAGATACCAAAGATACTTCTGAAACGAATAAAGTGATCTCGAGAGAGCCTGATAGTGATAGGTCAGTTTGTTAACTCTTTACCAAACGACAAAAATTTAGACTGGTCCAAATTGAAAGCATTTGCAGACGACCAATTAAGTGTGGCTCAAAAATTGAAATTTGATTTGGGAATAGTAGAAAACATTGTGGGAAAAGGAGAAAATGCTGGTTACCAGCATTTTCTCCTTTTCCCACTATGTTTTCAAAAGGCTTTTTCTTCAGGGTCGTTAAAAGTCGGGATTGCGTGGTAAAGGGTTAAAGTCTTAATTAGATCACAAAAGTTTTATGCAAAATTAAAGCATTTGCAGACGACAAGATATTGCTCAACACTTTACCATACAATTCAAACTTTTAACAACCCTGAAAACCAGCACCTCCCTTGTTCTCATGTCCTGTGTTTATATATCTTTCTATTTATTTTGCGACAGCGATGAAGATGAAGGAGGTAACCCAATGGTTGCTGGATTTCAAGATGAGATTGACACTGATGATGAAATAGTGTCAGAAAAGTCAACAGCAGTCTCTGCTGTCAGACCAGTGGTCAGTCAGGACTTGGACTTATCCAGTGATGAAGAAGAGGACAAGAAACATTCCATAGTGACTAATGATAAAGACTTTTCATCATCAGATGATGAAAATGATATCAAAAAAAGTAGTGTAAATCATTCAAATGTTGTTTTGAAAGGAGTCAAAATGGCAGACCTTGAAAATAATGACAATAAAAAAGATGAAATAAAATCAAAATCAAATTCATTTTCATCAAATAGTGATAAAGATAGTCGAGTTAAAAATAATTATGATAATGGAACTGCTGCTGAAGCTAAGGACAGGGCTGATTCTGCCTCATCTGCTACAGGAAGTGACTTAGAAAGAAATATTGGTTCGCAGAATAACAATGCACATTTACACACATCATCTGGAGCAGGGTCACGGAAAATTTCCTCTGATTCAAGCATGTCAGAGAGTCAGAGGAAATTAGTCGATCAGAAAGCAGCATATAATGAGTCTTCAGCTAATCAGGATTCTGATACAGAAAATGAAAGTGAGGCTGGGGAGATAGCAGTGTTGAAAGATCAAGATTTGGATCCTGCAGATTTTGGGGGAGCTGATGTGTTCAATGATTGGTTAAATAAACAAGAGGTAAAAATATGTGCTATGCTCCATGAATAGGGGGTTTAATGTGTCTGCAAAAAAGTATCAACCTTGCCTGGGTCGAAACATTTTGCTTTTGATAGATTTTCTTCATGACCAAAAGACCGATGTACGAGGGTCATCCAATAATTAGCGAGGCTGTAGTTATTGAAGAAATACCTGAACTAATACTCGTCCAATGTTCCTACATTCCTTCAATATAGGCTCCTCCCTTTTCAATGACAGAATTCCATCGGTGAGGAAGTCTTCTAATTCCCATTGCTAGGCAACCAGAGTTAATGTATCGAATTTGACCGGCCACCTCTACTTCCAGGGCGTCTAAATCCTCAAAACGCACACCTCGCAATGGTTCTTTCAACTTAGGAAAAAGATCAAAGTCTGGAGGACTCATGTCTGGAGAATATGGAGGGTGCGGTAAAATGTCCCAGTTATAGAGCGTCAAAAGTGACGTCACCCTACCTGCCTTGTGACAGGCGGCGTTGTCATGCAGAATTAATGGTGTAAGTTCAAGCAGCTCCGGTCGCTTCTTGCGAATGGCAGGTCTCAAGACAGACATCAGAAATGTACGATAATACTCTTGATTGACTGTTTTCCCGATCGGGACCCTATTTGCAGCTAATATGCCGTGATTATCATAGGCAAAAATCATCATCTTCTTCAAATTTCCTTGTTTTCGCCTGAATTTAATGGGTCAAGGGGACCCCGGCGTGTGCCATTCTGAAGATTGTCTTTTTAGTTCTGGTTCATAACTTCGTATCCAAGTCTCATCTATTGCCACTATCCTGTTAAAAAACATATCACTCTCATTTTTGTATCTTTCCAGTAATAGACTGGCAACATCCACTCTTACCTGTTTCTGCTCCGAGCTCAGTGCATGGGGTACCCACCTTGCAGAAACACGTCGCATGTTTAACTTATGTCAAAATTGTATATACTGACCCATGACTTATCCCAATTTCATTGGCTACTTCTTCACATGTGTATCTTCGATCAGTCTCCATTACAGCCTTCACCTTTTGGATATTTTCTTCGCTTGTTGCTTCTGTTGGCCGACCTGGGCTGGGTTGCTTCTGCACACTAGTCCCTCCTTCCTTAAACTGTGCAATCCACCGGAACACTGCTGCACGAGAAATAGCTTGGTCTCCACAAACTTTTTGTAAGGTTTGAAAAATCTCTATTCCAGTGCTACCCTTATAATACTCAATTTTTATATATGCACGTTGTTCTTCTGCTGTAAAGCTGGCCATGTTGCAGTTGTTTGTGTCACAGGAAGTGACGTCATAATTGTGACGCCATAACTTAACGTCATTTGGCGTAATTTTTGTGTTGCTAATATGTTAGGCAATATATGTGCAAAGTTTCATTAAAATCTGTCAGACACTATTTGAGATATGACAACAGTCTCACTCATTATTGGAGGACCCTCGTATATCATGCTTCAATCATTTGTATGTTATGGATCCATAGTTATGTGATGACTTGCCTGGTATAATACATCACGGAGATGCAATAAACCCCAGTTTGCCAGAGCATGAATCAGATCTCCGTCTCATGAAGGTCTTTCTGCGATTGGAATTGCAATTGCTATTTTTATCATGTACAATGATTGACTATTACAATCTTTTCTGGACAATAAGCTGCGGCCTATCCATTAAAAAGTGGATATTTTCAAGGGTGCTGCCTATAAGAGGAAGCGGCTTACATGTTAATTTTATTTTTCTAAATGATCTTTCAGTATGGCCTGTAAAACTGAAAATAACTGAATTCAGATTCCCAATATTAGCACCATTTTGGTTCACTGTAAGAATGGCACAAATGTAAGAATCACAAAGAAAAATACCGTATAATCACTGATATTTGTTTTATTTCATCAAAGCATTTCTATTTGTTTTTTTTTGTTAACAAATCCTGATGACCAATATATAATTCTCTATCACAAAAGCCGTCAAAAGTTGTAAGTATAAAGGTTAAGGTTAACCAAGTTTTGTGAATTTTGGCATACATCCCCTGTGTGACGGATTAACGACAAACTGTGAAAACCTGTCTTTATTATTTTGTGTCTCTTTTGTTGATCACATCATTGAGAAAGTCACAATATGACAATGATAATTGGATTAAATATGAGCCATGCTCTGTGAAAAGGGGGCTTAATGCATCTGCAAAAAGTATTGACCCAGGTCAGCCTCTGACCTGGGCCGAAACTTTTCACTATTGGTCAATTTTCTGTATGTCAAAGGACCAGCCTACCTCATCATTCAGTTGGTTGTTAGACAAAATGGACTTTATGGATCCATGATCATGTGATAACTTGCTTGGTATCATGCATCACGAAGATGCATTAAGCCCCATTTTGCCGGAGCATGGCTCATATATAAAAACAGCTTATCAGTACTTACTATTCTCGTTTTCACGAGCAATCAATTAAGAGAAAAGAAGGATAAGTATGCGATGGCTACCTTATCTAAAACTGTTTGAGCCTACTGTACATTAACCAAGTGTATTGGCTGCGTCCTATATGTTGAGCGGCCTATATGATGCTTTTCATTTCTAAAGTGGTTAAAATGAAAAGGTGCAGCCTATACACTGCAGCGGCTTATTGTCCGGAAAATACAGCACAGAAATTATGGTTCTTTTGCTTTCTTTCCTGGCCCAGTGAGAGGGTAACCATTAACATTCTACCAAACAGTCCCAGGTTAACTAGGTCAGCATTTCTTCTTTTGTCCACAATGTTTTCTACTCTGTGGGAGAAACATTCCATCATTTGAGACTAATTTGTTGTCTGCAGCTGCGTCTGAAATGAACAAGTCTAAAATCTGTTGCCTTAAGAGATAAGGGTACCTGTTGGCCTGTGACAGTTCTAGTTGGAAATGTTGAGGTCATTGACCAAAGATGGAAAGTGGAGGGAAAGATGGAGAAATAGACAGAAACATAGAGGATATGGGGGGAGGAGGGGTTGGTGAAAGATGGAAATGTATTTCATGGAGTGAACATCATTGGTAATATTTTCACAAGTGGTGCAGTCACAAGTGAAAATAGTACCGTTTGATGTCCACTTGATGAAATGAATTTCGATTTTTCACTGAAAAAAAATTATCCTATTTATTTCTCGATAGTAACCCCTTTTTTGTTGGAACTTTTTAAGTGCAGGGGAGCTTTCGTTATTTCCATACCAGTGCATTTATCAATCGTTAAATTCACCGGTCAAAACAGTGAAATTATCAAACCATAAACCACCATTATTTCTTGATAAACTACTGAAAAGCATAAAGTAAACTTGAATATTTACCCAGAAAGATAATAAGTTTTCCCTATTGAAACCAATTTTGTAACTGATGAGAAAAATGTGGCACTTTAGAAACCCAAACCCTGGACTTCTCGCGCACCATGCTGGTGCTTTACTGATTGGCGCTCTTGGGCCATGTTCAGTCCAGCTTTAAGCACCAGTATATTAACCATAAAGATAACACTGCGGAATTCTCCCCCTGCATCTCAAAATTTGCTGTTGAATACTGTCTAATCATCTAGTTTCAACAGAACCAGTATCATGGGTTATACACACTAGGTGTCAATTGCAATCTGAGAAGAAAAATGTAATAGTTATAATGTTACTAATTTAATGCAGATGTCAGCTGTGATTTTGAAATAGTTGGCAAGTGCTCACCCTCATAGGTTAGGGGTAAGCCCTGCTTGTGAGTGCTTGTGGCATGTACTTGCCTTAACTCTTTCCCACACCCTGATTGTTTGGGGTTTTGAAAACATTATGGGAAAAGGAGAAAATGCTTTTTTCAAAGACGAACGTTATCATTTGAGCCACATTTCATTTGTCATCTGTAAATGCTTTCAGTTTGGACTGGTCTAAAGTTTTATTGTGTGGTAAAGAATGAAGGTACAGCAGATGGTTACTTAAACTCTTGATCCCTTGCTCACCTTGCAAATGCTCTACCAACTGAGCTGTTGGGCCTTGTCTGGTTTTGCTCTAACTTTAAATGTTTTTTAAGGAATACTGGTTGATGAACCCATTACATTATTATAAAATCATTTTGTGTTTTCCCATTTCACAGAGTCAAACTAAACAGAAAGCAGAAAATGGTGAGGAAATTACTTCAAAAAAGCAAAAAACAAGTAAGTACAGTGTGTTGCAAAATATTTGTTACAGTTTATAGTTTCGATAGCAAATATTTTCTTCTAAAACATAAACAAGCAATTGATGACTTGGAACAAAATGAGTCTTTACATTTTTCTATAAATAATGCCAAAATATCATATGCATGAAGTAATTGTGTTGGTTTTTTGTGTTAAGTTGGTTTTTAACCCTTTACCAAATAATTTGAAGTTGTAATGAGTCTGAGGAAGAAGGCCTATTGAAAACATTGTGGGAAAAGGAGAATATGATGTTCACAGCGTGTACTACCCATCTTTTTAGCAATATTTAACCCATAGGCTGCTAGGCACGACTCACTGACCTTTTGCGGAGAGTGTAGATCAAGATCAGACTGCACAGAATTGTGCAGTCTGATCTTGGATCCACACTCTGCGGTAAGGAGATGTTTTTCTTCATAAATAAGTTTGAAATAACATTATTCAGGTTTTTACTGACGGTTTAAAAATTTTATTTAATTTATTTAGCAGGATAAGGGTTAATTTTTCCACTACAATGCTTTCAGTTTTGATGAGCCTAATACTTTGATAGCTGGTTCAGGATCAGTTACATGTTCAACTGTATTCTAGCTTTATCCTAGTGCCTTTCTGTATTGGCTAGTCATGAGATCAACCTTGTAACTGAGAAAAATACATGAGCAGGACTCTGGGAAAAGGAGGTTTAACCCATCTTCGTTATGCTTAACTCTTTACCACACAATCCGGACTTTTAATGACTCTGAAAAAGAAAGCTTTTGAAAACATTGTGGGAAAAGGAGAAAATGCTGGTACCCAGCATTTTCTCCTTTTCCCACAATTTTTTCTTCCTTTCCCAAAACATATTTCAATTTTTGGGCTCCATTTATTTTGTCGTCTGCAAATGCTTTCAATTTTGGCCAGTCTAAAATGTTGTCGTTTGGTAAAGAGTTAATACCAAATTATGACATAACTATGGATTCATTAAATCCATTTTTTTGTAAAAGCCAACACAGTCATGGGTCAGAATGATCCTTGGAGTCGCAAAAAATTTACAAACAGCAAAAACTTTACAAATAACAAATAGACTGTAGGGACGGCGCCGGCGGACATGGATCAACTCGTCTTGCAGATATCATTAAATTCCCATGTCAAAGAGCATGACTCATTTAGAACTGTAGGTGAAAACAGTTTCTCCATCTTTACACAAAACACTCTCTTTGAGCCTGGGATTCAAACTACTGTAACGTGACATGCTAGATATAGAGGATCTTACATGAGAGTTTATGTATTATCATTTTCATCAAACGAGTTGACTAAAATTATATGACACGAGCCTTTGCGATTATCAAATACATTTTAGTCAACGAGTTTGATAAAAATGATAATACATAAATACGAATGTGAGATTCTATTTATCACATAAAACGAACGACAGACAATTAAGTATTCTGCATCATCACCTTCAGCCTTAATACCGTTCACGGGTCCACATTTACAGTTGCAGTTCGGTTTCAAATATGTACATACACAAGTAGATAGCTCTTTGACATTTACACTGAAAATAGAGTAAAACAGTTTCTAGAAGGGATAATTCCACCTATTTCTGCAATTTTGTTGACTTTAAAAAACTTCAGCTGCAAATTTTCATTTTTATTACACATGAAAATAACAAAACCTTTTCACACGTATACGCCTTAGCAACAATGACGTCATTTCTCAGTGAAACGGCATTGTAGTATGAATTCCGGCACATGCTGTTGCTGGTTTCCTCTGTTCCACGTGCTCATGACTAACAACTGCTCAGAACAGGGACCCAAAAAATGATAATACACTAGTTTATTATCGAAAATAAGTCATGGGTTTAATACACTGCTGGAGGAGGTTTTATGTGATAAAAGGTTATGTCTAACAAGAGCACCATGTTTGTGTGCCAATGTTCAGCTGCAGCTGCTTTTAGAAATAGACTGATTTTCAGGGAAAAGTCCAAAATGTGGCATAACTGTGTCCAAATATTTTGAGGGTTACCTGCTGTATTGGTATGGGTTCCCCTTTTGATAGTTATCAACTAGTCGGAGTTTGAAGTAAATATCTTCATTAATGAGAGAGATATTATAAAATGTCAGTATTTTGGCATGACTCTGACACAGACAACGATGACATAGATAATGAAGCAGAGTGCAGACGACAACAGGGCTATGACAATACCACGATGTTTATTTTGAAAATAGTGGTTGAGTCTTTTGTATAGCTAACAGCTTTAGACTTAAAGTATTGGACTACTGCCAAATTGTGCATGCTTGACCTTCCATATTGTTATTTCAGAAAAAAGTAAGAAGATTGCAGACAGCAATGATGAGGAGAAAGAAATCGCCAAAAAGAAGAAAAAGAAGAAGAAAGAAAAGGTAAGAAGTACAGTCTGTGATTTAACCCTTTCCCAAACAAGCCCTGGTTTTCACGTGTCTGCATTACAAGTCTTTTGAAAACACTGTGGGAAAAGGAGAAATTGCTCGTAACGATCAATTTCTCCTTTTCCCACAGTGTTTTCTACCCTTTTGGAGAACTTTCTGTCATTTTCATCAAATTTAAAATTGTCGTCTGCAAACTCTTTCAATTTGGACCAGTCTAAAATTTATCGTTTGGGAAAGGGTTAACATACATCACAGAGTTTTAATAACCTTGTGAAGAATATGTAACCAGAATTTTCTTTCTTTCCCACACAGTTTTCAACCCATCCAATGTCTGACTTCTGTATTTGAGTCACATTTACTCTGTCAGCTACAAATATTTTTAATTTGGGCAAGTATAAAATTTTGTTGTCTGGTAAAAGCTAACACAGACACCCATGTGCACCTGTTGACACACGGATGTTAACCCATAGAACAACAAATAAAGCTTACAGATATTTTCAGTCTAGAAGCCTGCTTAGGTAGCTCAGTGGTTAACCCTTTCCCAGACAAGCCCTGGTTTTCACCTGTCTGCAGTACAAGTCTTTTGAAAACACTGTTGGAAAAGGAGAAATTGCTCGTAACGAGCAATTTCTCCTTTTCCCACAGTGTTTTCTACCCTTTTTGAGAACTTTCTGCCATTTTTCATCAAATTTAAAATTGTCGTCTGCAAACTCTTTCAATTTGGACCAGTCCAAAATTTGTCGTTTGGGAAAGGGTTAACTGAAGATAATTACTTCAAACTCGGACTAGTTGTTAATTTTCAAAAGGGGAACTGATACAACAAGGACAGGTGTCCATCAAAATATTTTTGACTCAGTTATATCCCTTTTTTGACTCAGAATTTTCACAAAAAATCAATACATTTCTACACACAAAAGCAGCAGCGCATTTGCACCAGCATGGAGTGCTCTTGTTCCTAATTGAAAGAGGTTATTTCATAAGTTTCAAAATCTGAGGGTTTAGACAATTATTCTTTTGAAATAATACAGGAAGATGAAGGTACAGAGAAAAAAGCAAGAAAGAAGGAGAAAAGTGATCGGGAAAGTAAAGAGAAAGATGGAGAGAAGAAAGATGGAGAGAAGAAATATGGAGAGAAGAAAGAAAAGAAGAAAAAGAAGAAAAAAGTGAAAGAAGAGGAAGAGGACATGAATGACCTTGAAAAATTTTTGGCGGATGACAAAACTGGCGGGGCTTACGAGTCATTTTGAGTTTACAGTCACCTAAGATTTTTGAAATTATTTAACCCTTTACTGCACATTGCCGACCTTTAACAACACTGAGGAAGAAGCCTTTGGAAAACATTGTGGAAAAAGGAGAAAATGTTGGTAGCCAGCATTTTCTCCTTTTCCCACAATATTTTCTCCTCTATCAAAGAAAAATCGCATCATTTGAGCCACTTTGAAATTGTCATCTGCAAGTGCTTTTAGACTTGTCCAAATTGAAAGCATTTACAGACTACACATTAAAGTTAACTGAAATGATGGCAACTATATGTGAACGTGAGAAAAAATTTGTGGAAAAAGGAGAAAAAGCTGTTACCAGCATTATCTCCTTTTCCCAAAATGTTTTTAAAAGGCTATTTCCTTAGGCTCAGTAAAACTTGGGATTGTGTGGTAAAGGGTTTAGTTTAACAACACGGACATTTTCAGACTAGAAAATAAGACATGAGTAAGTCCAAGTTCAAAGAGTTAACCCTTTACCACACAATCCCATGTTTTAACAACCCTTAGAAATAAGACTTTTGAAAACATTGTGGGAAAAGGAGAAAATGCTGGTTAACAGCTTTTTCTCCATTTCCCACAAATTTTTTCACACTTTCACAGATAGTTGTCATCATTTCAGCTAAATTAAGTGTGTAGTCTGTAAATGCTTTCAATTTGGACATGTCTAAAACTTAGTTGTGTGGTAAAGAGTTAACTGGCACCCTTGTGGTTAGAATTCTGTCCGACATTCAAAATTTATTGAAAATTTTGTGCAGGGTAGTCTGTCCCAAAATGCAGATGAATCAATAGGCGTCAAATTTCCTGAAAAGTTTATATTACTTTTATTATCATGACTGATAGATTAATCCTAGACTGTAAGTCTCAACCCTTTACCACACAGTCCCAAGTTTTACAACCTTTAGGTTGTAGGCCTTTGAAAAAATCATAGGAAAAGGAGAAAATGCTGGTAACCAGCATTTTCTCCTTTTCCTACAATGTTTTCTACCCTGCCAAGGACAAATTTTGTCATTTGGGCCACTTTGTCATCTGCAAATGCTTTTAGTTTGGACCAGTCTAAAATTTTATTGTTTGGTAAAGAGTTAAGCCTGATGGGGGAAAAAAGGATTATCAAAAACATTGTGGAAAAAGCAAAAATCATTGGTAACCAGCTTCTGATTCCTTTTTTCCAGATTGTGTTCAAAAGTAAATTCAGTTGCTTCAGGCTCATTAACCCTTTACAACACAATCCCGACTTTTAACGACCCTGAGAAAGAAAGCTTTTGAAAACATTTTGTGAAAAGGAGAAGATGCTGGTAACCAGCATTTTCTTCTTTTCCCACATTTTTTTGTACGGTATCCAATTCATAAATCACCATTTAAGCTACACTTAATTTGTCGTCTGCAAATGCTTTCAATTTGGACAAGTCTAAAATTTTGTTGTGCAGTAAAGAGTTAAGTTGAAAGCCTGAAAATGGTTTTGCAATGGGCAAGCCTTACATTCTGTGATCTGGACAATGGTGGCAACATCTACCTTTTCTGTACCAAACCTTTTCTTATTCTGTTCCATAAAGTGGAGTCTAATAGACCCACACTGAATGCAAACTGAATGGATGTGTACGCAAATTTACTGTATGTTTCAAAGATGTGAAAATTGAATTTATTCCGAAGTTTAAAATTTAAAAATTTGCTTTGATTGTGCAATATAGGTGTAGTTGTTGTTTGAAACTGTAAGCATTGAATGTGATTTTGTTGTCAGTATTTGAGTTTTGCTCTGGCAGAAGGGTGTTTAATGCATCCCTGCTGTGCAAGGTACCATGCAAGTCCTCATCTGATCCATAAATGTTAGTCTTTCTAATGACCAACTGAATCGTGAGGTAGAATGGTCCCTTGACATTTAGAAAATTGACCGACAACAAAAAGTTTCGACCCATGTCAACCTGTGCAGACTGCACAGACTGACATGGGTCAATATTTTCTGCAGATGCATTAAACCCCCTTTTTTCAGAGCATAGCTCATCTAAAAATTAGTGAAACCATGCAACTGGTTTCAAATCATCTTAATTTTGTCGTAGTGCTTGTGAGAATACTGTTTTTACCTTTACCGCACAGTTCCAAGTTTTAGTGACATTGAATGCTTTTCCCACAATCTTTTTCAGCCTTTTCTCAGATAAGTCCCAGCATTTGAGAAACATTTAGTTTTTTGTCTGCACATGCTTTGGACATAGACAGGTGCACAATTTTACAGTTGTCCAAATTGAAAGCATTTGCTGACAATGAATGCAGTGAGACTCAATTTCAAATGATGAAAGTTTTCTGCAAAAATACAGAAAACATTATGGGAATAGGTGAAAATGTTGGTCATCTGTATTTTCTCACATTGTTTTCAAAGGCCTTATTTCTTTTAGGTCCATGGGATTCTTTTGTAAAAGGTAACAAACAATTCTGTATTCTTATGACCAGTCAGAAAGGGGCTCTTGAAAACATTGTGGGAAATAAGACAGCCTTTGGAACCAGCATTTTCTCCATTTCTAACAATATTTTGTACCTGATCAAAGGTACATGCGAATAACAGCAAGCCAGATTTTTGTTGTTGTCTGCCATGCTTTTACTAGGGATGGGTCTAAAACTTTGTCATCTATGAAACAGTCAACCCTTTACCGCACAATCCTGAGTTTTAACGACCCAAAGATCAAAGGCTATTGAAAACATTGTGGGAAAGAAACTGCTAGAAACCTCATGTCCTCCTCTTTTGACAATGTTTTACCTATCCAAGGAGAAATACTATCATCTAAAAAAACATTTGAATTATTATCTATAAATTCCAGCAATATGGAAGGGTGTAAAACATTGCCTTGTGGTAAAGGGTTAAAGACTTGACTTCATTGGATCACAATAATGTTGGGAAATAAAAGCATTTTCTTTACCCTTTACCACACAATCCTGAGTTTTAACGACCCTGATTGAAAGGACTTTCGAAAACATTGTGGGTAAAGGAGAAAATGCTGGTAACCAGCATTTTCTCCTTTTCCCACAATGTTTTCTATCCTAACAAAGACAAATCTTATCATTTAAGCTACATTTTATTTCTCCTCAGCCAATGCTTTCACTTTGGACAAGTCTAAAATTTTGCTGTGTGGTAGAGAGTTAAATGTGTGCAACTTGATTTCTGATTGGCTAAGACAGTATGTTTTGACCAATTAGGTTGTAAGTTTGTCTACAAATTTGTAACAGTGATAAGAATGACTGATTCCAAGCTATCCATTACTAATTAAAAATTTTAGACTCATCTACATTAAAAGCAGTTGTAGATAAAAGTTAAAAATGTGACTGAAATTATGGGATTTGCCTGTGATTTGATAGAAAACATTGTGGGAAAAGGAGAAAATGCAAGTTACTTGCATTTTCTCCTTTCCCTTAATGTTTTCAAAACCCTTCTCTGTTGGGGGTCCGTAGAACAAGGGACTGTGTGGTATAGGGCTGAGCCAAGGTAACTTACCTTGGTGCGTTGTGAATGTCTTTCGAAATGTTTGATTGTTTATTTTAGATGCAATGTTTAACCCTTTCCCAAACAAGCCCTGGTTTTCACGTGTCTGCAGTACAAGTCTTTTGAAAACACTGTGGAAAAAGGATAAATTGCTCGTAACGAGCAAATTCTCCTTTTCCAACAGTGTTTTCTACCCTTTTTTATAACTTTCTGCCATTTTCATCAAATTGAAAATTATCGTGTGCAAACTCTTTCAATTTGGACCAGTCCAAAATTTGTCGTTTGGGAAAGGGTTAACTGTTTACTAGACATGCAGAGTTTTAAAGACCCTTTGAAAGACTTTAAAAAATGTGAAAAAAAGAAGAAAATGCTGGGAACCAACATTTTCTCCATTTCTCACATTTTTTTTTTCTAGCCTTCCAAAAACAAATTTCAAAGTTTGAGCACATTTATTTTGTTGTCTTCCAATGCTTCAATTTTGGCAAGTCAAAACGTCCATTGTTTGGTAAAATGCTAACTCTATACATGACAACAAATTTGAGAATCTTCCAAACTGAAAGCATCTGAAGACAACAAATCAAAAGTGATACAAATGAACCAAAGTTCTTTGACTGAGTAGAAAACATTGTGGGAAAAGGAGAAAATGCTGCTTACCAGCATTTTCTCCTTTTCCCACAATGTTTTCATAAGCCTTCTCCTTCATGGGTGGTTAAAGCTTGGGATTGCTTGGTAGAATGTTAAAGATAAATGTGTCCAAAATAATGGCAATTTCAAAATTGCTTTTGTCCAGAATGTCTCAGTAGAGCAGACAATGTAGATTAAAGACCAGACTGCACATTTTGTGCATTCTCATCTTGATCCGCACTGGCTGCAAAGAAAACTATAGTTTTTAACAGGGCTTTAACCCTTTACCACACTATCAAGACTTTTTAACAACCCTGAGGATGAAGGCTTTTGAAAACATTGTGGAAAAACGAGAAAATGCTGGTAACCAGCATTTTCTCCTTTTTCCGCAGTGTTTACTCTTCTATCAAGGAAAAATTTTTATCATTTTGGCCCCCTTTAAAGTGTTGTCTGCAAATGCTTCAAATTTAGACCAGTCTGAAATTTCATCATTGGGTTAAGAGTTAAGGGTGAAATAACTGATTTAAATTTGAATAAGAAACTTTATTTGCTTAGATGTGAATCCTCGTTGTTGAGATAAGAAATTAAAGAAAACGATTGATTATGATTATGATTAAATATGAAAAAAGATGTATTTTTGCTTTGTTTTATTTTCGTCAAGCCTGCTTATGGTAAAAGACACAACATTGCCTTGGCATATGTGCCTGGGTGCAATAGTGCATGTATCAGTCTAGGGTTGTCTGGACCAGAACTTCTACATACGAGTGATGATCCCTACGGTGGTATTGGTGCAATTTGCTTGTAACATGCCATTGGTTCTTGTCCAACACTATCCTTCTTAACTCTTTACCACACAATCCCGACTTTTAATGACACTAAAATGGAAGCTTTTTGAAAACATTGTGGGAAAAGGAGAACATGCTGGTAACCAACATTTTCTCCATTTCCCACAATGTTTTCTACCAATTCCATAACAAATTTCAATTTTTAAGTCGCATTTAATTTGTCGTCTGCAAATGCTTTCAATTTGGACAGGTCTAAAATGGTATCGTTTGGTAAAGAGTTAATATCTCTTTTCCAAATGACAAAATTCTTGCCTTGCCCATCTTGACAGGATTTACAGATGACAAATTAAGGATGGCTCATAAGATGGACTTTGTACTTGATAGGAGAGAAAATATTGTGGGAAATAGCTGATTGCCAGCATTTTCTCCTTTTCCCACAATGATTTCAAAAGCTTTCCTACTCGGGGTTGTTGGGATTGTATGGTAAAGGGTTGACCCTTTAGCAAACAACAAAATATAAGACTTGTCTGAATTGAAAGCATTCGCTGATATCAAATTAAATGTGGTTTTAATTAAATGTGGCTTTAATTATAGAATTTTGTCAGTGAAAGTAATAATTGAGATTATTTATTGCTAAATAAATTAGATTCTGATGAAAGTTTGTGTGAAAATATTGAGGCAAAATCATGCGTTACTTTTGTTTATTCTTGCTTTGTCTGAAATTTACATCTATACAAAACAGATGAGCATTTGCAATGATAAAAAGTGCCATACTTGTAGCATGCTTTTCTATTTCCAAACAATCCGGAGTTTTAACGACCTTGAGGAAAAATAGATTTTGAAAACATTGTGGGATAACGAGAAAATGTTGGTAACTAGCATTTCCTCCTTTTCCCATGATATTTCTACCCTTTCAAAGACAAGTTTCACCATTTCTATCTAGAGTCTGCTTTGATTTGTCGTCTGCAAATGCTTTGATGTTGGGTAAGTCCAAAATTTTGGCATTTGGTAAAAACTTTAGAGAAAAGCAATTTAGATCTATGAGAAACGCAATTTAGATCTATATTTATGAAGACTCCAACTGGAATCTGGAGATCATACGATATATTGCAATCTGATCTTTATACGACACAATCGGATTTTTTTTTTTGCGAGTAATTCCATTTGCAACTGCTTTCTCAGAACGGAAAAGAAAATCATAGATCTAGGTATATTGAAATTTTGTTACGCATTTTTCACCTATCGTCCTGGTTAGGTGTATTTTTATTAGAATAATCCATCTCCAGCCTGCATAGATTCATCCTTTACCAGACGACAAAATTTTAGCCTTGTTCAAATCGAAAGCATTAGCAGACGATAATTTCAATGTGGCTCAAATGGTGTAAGTTTTTCTCGTGATAGGGTAGAAAACATTGTGGGAAAAGGAGAAATGCAATTTACCGACATGCTCTACTTTTTCCACAATATTTTCAAAAGGCTTCTTCCCAGGGTCGATAGAAGGCGTCCTTATGGGGTATATAGTCTATAGGGTTTTATTAACCCTGTGTCTGATCGTGACCGAGCATTTCTTCCCCCCACCTTCTTGTTCAGCTATTTAAGCCGATGTGCTTAATAACATAGTCTAGATCTCATTAAAAATAATAATAAAAAAAAAAAAACCCTTTCAGAAAAAATACAGGAAAGTACCTAGAGTGCAGGTTGAGTGTAAATGGGGTAAAATCGATATATAGAACGGGGCCTTATTTAGAACATGATTACGCAATCCTAACAAACTGTAGATAAGTACAGCAGAGTTATTTCCCTTAACATTAGTTGCCAACAAACATGGCGGACGAGATCCCTAAAATCCCTAAAGCGACAAGCCTATTTATCAACAGTGGAAATATTGTTAATTGGAATCGACTAAGACGAAAACCAACACAGACACCAACAGCAGAGGTATTTTCTTTAGGAATTTCATAAAGATCTTGACATGTCATACTGAAAAAATATCAAAGGAATTAAGACGAGCAAGCACAGGTTATTTAACTTCAGTCTTAATTATCCCCGATAATGATTGCATACACAATTATATTATCCCTGTCAAGTAAAATTTGATAAAACTGATACCCTCAGTGACTAAGAAAGGACCAAATATTCTTGCATGCGCAATAGCGTAAGACAAAACAGCCAGATACGGACAAAGAATACGAAGACTAGACTCGTAACAGAAGATGCAATCTGATCTTGGATGTACAAATTTGATAACCCTTCTACTTCATATTGCTTTACAATCGTTACTGATTATTACTAGCAGGTGTGTTGTCTGGGAACTGTTGTTCCCTTTAACACACAATCCATCCTTTTAACGACGCTGCTGAAGAAAATGTGGGGAAAAGAAAAATGATGGTAACCAGCATTTTCTTCTTCCCGCACATTTTTTTGAACAGGCCAGTAAAGGACAATTCCATGGTTTTAGTTTCATTTATTTATTGTCTGTGAATGCTTTCAATTTGGACAAGGCTAAAATTTTGTGGTCAGGTAAAGAGGATTGCTCTCAAAATTTTTAGTATCAATACTGGTCACTAAAATGTCATGACAAGGTGTTTATAAAAAGAGCGATTTCATTTAAGTCAGATATAACTTTGCCAGAATAAGATGCACAGACTGATCAGTAAGATTACAGAAAAAGCCATTTACCAAAACATTTTGTCAATTCACAGTAGTTTCTGTAACGGACAAGTTTGGTAGATCTAAATTGGACTTGCATAGTAAGTGGATCCAATGTTTAACCCTTTACCACACAATCCTGACTTTTAACTCTTTACCAAATGGCAAATTTTTAGACCAGTCCAAATTGAAAGCTTTTGCACACAACAAAATACATGTGACTCAAAAATTTAAATTTGTTTTGGGAAGAGTAGAAAACATTGTGGGAAAAGGAGAAAATACTGGTTACCAGCATTTTCTCATAATGTTTTCAAAAGGCTTCTTCCTCTCAGGGCTTGTCTAAAGTTTTATTTTCAGGTGAAGAATTCTTCGGTACATGTACTAAATTTTTATTTAATTTTCAGTTGAGTGAGTGTGTGTCTTCTACGTTAAAGGATCATACTGGAAGTAAAGATGCCACAGAGCTGCAGGTAATTTTTTTTTTTGAGTGTGTTTAACTCTGTTTTCAACATTATCTCAGTTATATCGCTGGAGCCAGTGCACCTTAGTGACCTATCAATGCTTCCTAGAGTTTTTCTTACCAGTAGATCTTTGTCAGTATTCTTTCAGAGGCTCTGGTTGTTTCCCTACTCCTTACCAACAACCTGGCCTGGGTTCCAGTCTTATCATTTTTCCTTTAATATTAATTTTCTGACATTACATTGTCAAAAATAGTAATTAAGAGTTTGCTTGCTTAGTAAAGGTATATTTTAAGATACACATGGGGAGACAATGTAGATCCAAGATCAGACTTCTTATTTTGTGCAGTCTGATCTTGATCTACTCTGTCAGCAAAAGCAACTACAGTTTTGAAAAATTTGTTCTTCACCACAAGATCCTGACTTTTAAAGACCTATGGAAGAAGGCTTTTGAAAACCAGCATTTTATTGTTTTCCTGTGATGTTTTCTTCCATTTGAAATAGAAATTTCATATTTTGAATAATAACTGATTTGTTGTCTGCAAATACACAATGAATATTGTGTTGTAGTAACTTTCCCTGTGCTTGCATTTAATTTGAGCAGCGTGAGAAAATTTCATATCGTGCGAGACCACAGGTCGAACGAGATGTCAAAATTTTCTTACACAGCGAGACAACGTAATATTCCTTTCATTATATACCTACCACTTTCAAAGGCAAAATTATGCAGTTATTAACATCTTATTCGATAATGAGAAATAAATGTAAAGTGGCCAGTAACTCTGTTTGTATGAATGGCGGATGAATATTACAGAGTAACATATATACCAATCAAATCACTAATCAGTACATATGTATTCTGCTCATGAGGTACGTCATAATACCATATTTGGAACCGTATTTCACAGTGTGTAGATACAGATTTTTTTCTGTCGTGTCTTTTTATTTTATCCATGTGCGACATATGTATTCAAGACAGAAAATTTTCAGGTATACAATGAACTTAATTTAGAGTAGGCTGCAATTTTGGTTAAAGACTTTAACATGTAATAATATTTTTTTTTTTTTATTGTATGTTACAGTATGACACAGTGTTAGATTGTGTACACCAACAATTCAATGAGACCATTCAGGCTGAAGAGAGAGGAGAGTTAAAGCTCATAGGTAAAGGCAGTGTGTTTCATTGTGTATCAACTCTTTACCACACAGCCCCGACTTTTAACGCTCCTAAAAAAGAAGGCTTTTGAGTTATTGCCCTTCGTTCTTTTACAAATTAATTTTTTGTTCAGAGCATAACTTCCAAAGTATAAAAGCTATTACTTTCACAGTATGGAAGCTAGTGACTTCAAACCTCATATACAGATAAATCACATTGAGGACAAGTGCAATGCACAAGATCCATAACTCTGTCTTGGTTATTTTTTGAGTTATAGCCTTTGTTTATGTATTGACTTTTTTTTTTGGAGCATAACTTTCAAAGTGTAAAAGCGATCGACCTCATACTTCATATGCAGATAAATTACATTGAGAAAATGTGCACTGCACAATGTTCATAAATCTGTGGTATGTTTGGAGTTATTGCCCTTTGTTATTATACTAATTGGATTTTTGTCTGGAGCATAACTTCCAATGTATAAAAGCTTTTGACTTCAGACTTTATATGCAGATAAATCACATTAGGGACAAGTGCAGTGCACACGATCTATAACTCTGTGGTCAGTATTTTTTGAGGAATTGCCCTTTGTTATTTTGCAAATTTGATTGTTGTCCAGAGCTATACTTTCAAACTTTGAAAGTTAGCAACTTCAAACTTCGTATGCAGATAAATCACATGGGGAACAAGTGCAGTGCATAAGATCCATAACTCTGTCATATATATTTTTGGATATTGCCCTTCATTGTTATACAAATTAGGTTTTTGTCTGGAGCATAACTTTCAGGGTTAATAAACTATTGACTACATACTTCAGATATAAATACATGTAGATCATATTGAGGATAAGTGAAGTACACATGATTCATAACATATTGACCATAGTAAAATAAAATGTGCAGAACACATATCCATGGCCAATTAAGGTAACAATAATTTGATGGCCAAGGACCCACTCATCGGTCAAATCTTTTAAGCTTGGCTTTCACGTTGGCAGCTTTTGTGTTTGCAGATTTCCTGTTAATAGATATATTATCAAGAAATTTTATTGACATACCGGTTTTCTTTTAATTAATCAATGCAATCAAGTAAATGGATGGATGGATGGTTTGGTTTTTTATGTCTGTCAACAGTATTTCATTCATCATACGATGATAAAAGGGAGGTTTTAAAAGGCTCAGTGCAATGAAGTGCTGTCTAAGTGCAGCTGTGGTGGGGCATATAGCTGTCCATCAGACTGCCTTCTTGTTTCTCTTCCAAGCCCTATATTGTGGGTACTCATTAGAAATGTCTCGATGAGACAATCCTTATAAGTACCCATAACATAGGCTTGAGTGGAGAATGATTAATGTTTTCAATTTTAAAATCAAAATCACTCCCTTTGTCTGGAGCTCTGATGTCCTATAGATTGAGATTAAACATTGCTATTTCAAGGTTGCATTGAAAAAAAAATATTATAAAGTCACAATGTAGATTCAAGATCAGACTGCATGTTTTGTCTCAGTATGCATAAAGAGCAGCCTAAATTACACTTAGCAGTCTAAGGGTTGCCCTGTTCAAGACAACAAAATTTTAGACTTGTCCATTGTGAAAGCATTTGTTGTCAATAAATTGTTTGTTGCTTAATTTTTAGACATACCCAAATTGAAAGCATTTCCAGAAGACAAAATAAGAGTGACTAAAAATTTGAATTTTGTTTTTGCAAGGGAATAAAACATTGTGAAAAAGGGGGAAAATGCTAGTTACTTGCATTGTCTACTTTTCCCACAATGTTTTCAAAAGCCCTTTTCATCAGGGTTGGTAAAAGTCGGGATTGTTTGGTAAAGCCCCATTCTCACTGTCCCGGTTTGGCGGCCCCAGTGGGCCCGATGAGCCCTGGTTTGAGAACCGTGAAGAACTGGGAGAAAATTCTGGCAGTACTGTGAGCATCCGGGATGCTCGGGGATGAACCGTGACGAACCGGCTAACAGCCCTGGTTGTTTTAAAATGTTTAATACAATCAGGGGTCACCGGGAAGGATGTCAACAACTGCCTTAATCCAGGTGTTTCGGGACAGATGCAGGGACATCTTTGGGCAAGTGGGAGGCTGTACCCTCGCTCCACCTTGATAAATTGTAGCATTTCAGGGGTGTTATCGGCTGTGGTAAGCTCTGGCACAGCCCCGATACAGCCCCGTTTCATCCTGGTGGAGCCAGGAAATGCATCGAAATGAGCCAGTTCATCGGTCGGTTACACCCCATTTGTATCCGGAAAATGATGGTACACCTACAGTTAGGGCCGGCAGAGCCCCGTTTTAATAGGGTCTGGCCTGGTGGAACAGGGTTCATGCCAGACGACCCTGGTACCACCATGATTAACCCTTTCAGCGCCATAGACGAAAACAGGGACTTTTGCGGATGGCATAGGTCAAGATCAGACTGCACAGAACGTGCAATCTGATCTTTGATCTATACCTTCCGCTTGTTTGGTCAAGCCTATATGATAAAAATCTTCCGGAGAGAAAGAAGCCGAGTTTGTTTCTTTGGTGCCGAAAGAATTAAAGATGGTGCAGTTACGGTGACACATGGTTTAGTGCTCTGTTATGCATATATTGATATGCATATTCCAGTCTGCGAGTCCTCCCTCCTGCTCCTCAGTCAGGAGGACTGGAGGCATTCTTTGACGATTTTTGGGCTGATTTTGCATCAGTGATTGTGACGATTCTCTTTTAAGATGAGGTGGTGGCGAAGGTGATAGCCCACCAGCAAAATCCTCATCCAATACTGGCTCATCTACCAGTACACATCTTTTTGCTTGTTTCTTTCTATGCATGACTAGAGAACTGACATTTTGCCTCGAATAATACCCCATACCGGTAACATCGGGCAAGACCGGCGCGTCACCGGGGTACAACCATGGCATGCCGGGACAACGCCGGCGGTAATCTGGCCACTACTGGCAACAACCGGGGTCACACCAGGCTTTACTGTGATGAAGCAGGAAACACAGGGGCCTGCACCGTAACTACTCCGTGGAAAACCAAGAACAAACATAGCCCCGGGGTCCAACTGAAAGATACACAGGGGTAACGCCGGTAATACAAGACTGCAATTTATTTTTTATGAAAACAGTCCCAGATCATCATGGTATACCGCCACCAGAGTGTACTGGGACCAGCACCGTGACAATGAGAATGGGGCTTAAAAGTTTGAATGATGGAATTCACCTTTGAAAGGGTAGCAAATGCAAGTATCGCAAATACATGAGAAAATGCTAGTTGTCAGCAGTTTCTCCTTTTCTCCTTTTCCAATGTTTTCATGGGTGTGCTTCATCATGTTGGGGAAACGTGATAGTTTGATTTACCCTTAAGTCTTTACCAAATGACAAAGACTCGTCCAAACTGAAAGCATTTGCACACGACTTGAAATGTGAATCAAATGATGTAAATTGTCTTTGATAGGATAAAAAAACATTGTGGGAAAAGGAGAAAATGCTGTTTACCAGCATTTTCTCCTTTTCCCATAATGTTTTCAACGGGCTTCCTCCTCGGAGTCATTAAAACTTGGGATGGTGTGGTAAAGGCTTAACGACCTTGAGAGAGAAGACTTTTGAAATCATTTAGTTAGAAGGAGAAAATGCTGGTAATCAGCACTTTTCCCACAATGTTTTCAAAACTATGCTAGACAAATTTCATGTTTAGAGTCTCATTTGATTTTTTGTCTGCAAATTATATCAATTAGGAAAAAGCTAAATCTTTTGTATTGTGGTAAAGCCGTAGAGCGTTAATGTATTGTAAAGGTTGCGTGCTAAATAGTGGACACATTTAACTCTGTACCAAATAACAAAATTTTAGACTTTTCCAAATTCAAAGCATTTGCAGATGACAGAATAAGCATGGCTCAAAAATTGAAATTTGATTTCGGAAGGGAAGAAAACATTGTGGAAAAAAAAGGAGAAAAAGCTGGTTACCAGCATTTTCTTCTCCTTTTCCCACAGAGTTTTAGACAGCTTTCTTTCTTAGGGTTAGTAGAAGCCGGGATTGTGTGGTAAAGGGTTAAAAGTTTTGCTGTATTTTATAAGACAAGTTTTTATCATTTTAACACTTCACCAAACTAATAAATTTGTCCAAATTAAAAGCAGTTGCAGATGACATGTCAGATTAGGCTCGTATTAGCATTATCTTGCCAAATAAGTGAAATGAAACTTTTAAGCTGATAGTAAAAACCAAGATTTTGCTGTTTCAAGGATATTGTTTTTGGAAAGATATCTCCTTAACGGACAGTGTAGATCCAAGATCAGCCTGCATGTTCTGTGCAGTCTGATCTTGATCTACATTGGCCACAAATGGTCTGTAAGTCGCGCTTAGCAGCTTTTAGGGTTAAGGCATTTTCCTTCGATATGATAGAAAACGTCGTCCTTTTTTCAAAATGTTTTCAAAAGTCTTCTTCATCTGAATGATCATTAAAACTCAGAACTGTGTGGTAAATACATTTCATCTTTTGTTTTTTCAGTAAAACTATTTTTGTGTTCACTGAAAGATGGTACAGATTTTGTAACTGAAGCAATAACCAGAGGTGAGAATGAAATTTCAGCTCACCTGTTTCAAAGAACACATCGAGATATTGTCATAATATTAGCCCTGTTGTAGTTGTCAGTGTTGTTGTTGTACCAAACTTTGACATTTTCTCATGTCCATGTAACTGCCATAGGTATTTACTTCAAACGTGGGCTAGTTGTTGACCATGAATAGGAGTACCCTTAACAGAAGGGCAGTTCACTTTAAGCACATTTTTGACACAGTTATGCCCCTTTTGACTTGATTCATCAGATTTATGGTGTTTAATACCATTTTCAATATCATTTCGGTAATATTGCGATGGCCAGAGCACCTATCCATTGCTCCCTTGGTTCTCTTTAACCAATAATTCCCACAATATTATTATGGTATCAGGGAATAAGTGCCCTGGAATATGACACATAGATCAAGCGAGAAAATTAAGTACAAAAGCCAGAAGTAGATTTACCCTACCATTGATTCCAACAGTCGTCTGTGCAGTGTATTTAACCCGTCAACACACAGTCCCAAGTTTTAACAACCCTGAAAAGGAAATCTTTTGAAAGCATTGTGGGGGAAAAGGAGAAAATGCTGGTAATCAATGTTAACTACCCTTCCAAAGACAAATTTCAGTTTTTCAGGTAGATTTGATTTGTCGTCTGTAAATGCTGTCAATTTGGAGGAATCTAAAATTTTGTCATTCGGTAAAGGATTGAACAAAACCATGTGATTACCAACCTTGGATATCAGTTCAATGAATTGAGATATGCTCTGGCAAAAGGGGGCTTAATGCCTTTCAATGATGTATTATACCAAGGAAGTCATCTCATAATAGTGGATCAATAAAATCCATTTTTAGTGCACCTGAGCACAACATGCTCAAGGTAAGCTTTTGTGATCGTGCTGTGTCCGGCGTCCATTGTCAGTCTAATGATGTGTTAGACCAAGGAAGTCAGCACATAATAGTGGACCAATAAAATCCATTTTGTCAAACAATCAACTTGGATCTGATCTGAAGATAGAATGGTCCTTTGACATGCAGAAAATTCACAATTAGCAGAAGGTTTTGATCCATGTCAGCCTGTGCGGAATGGGCAGACCCATACTGGTCGATACTTTGTGCAGATGCATTATGCCCCCTTTTCACAGAACATGGCTCATTTATTTCAGTGTTGAAAGACCTAAACACAGAGTTCATAGAAACCGCCATAATAGCGTTTCCCAATGTAGATGATATTTCTTACAAGATCATAATGCCATACTGGCTAGTTCTGGAATACTTTGTGACAGAGGGGAAAGTGTTGTCAATCGGGATTGCGGATCTAGACAAAGACACCTTAGAGAAATTGTACGACTCAGTGAAGGTTTGTTGAACCTTTTACCAAACAATCCTGGATTTTAAAGGTTTGTTGAACCTTTTACCAAACAATCCTGGATTTTAACGACCTTCAGGTCGAAGGATTTCGAAAACGATTTGTGCCATGCTCTGGCAAAAGGGGGCTTAATGCATCTCCATGATGCATGACTCCTGTCAAGCCACCACATAGTTATGGATCTATAATAGCTGACTTAATCATGAGGTAAAATGGTCCTTGGACATACAGAAAATTGACCTGTAGTGAAAAGTTTTGGCCCAGTTCAGCCTGCGCGGATTGGGTCGATACTTTTTGCAAATGCATTAAGTCTGCTTTTCACAGAGCATGGTTCATTGTTTTCATTAACTTTTCTCTCTCAAGATCTTGAAAACATGGGATTGTATGGTAAAGGGTTAAATGAAAAAAAAACATGCTTTTGAGAGGATAGAAAACATTCAGAAATGGAGAGTGCTGGTAACCAAAGTTTTCTCCTTTCCCCTAAATTTTTTTTAACTTTGGTGAGACCAATTTCAATTTTGAGTTATTTTGTCCTCTGTAGATGAAGTAAAGGATTAAATAAAACAAGGTATTTTCATAGCCCTAGCCTCACTGTCTGCGTCATGGTCATCATAAAAAAACTTTTGACATTTTCTCAAATCGCTTTTGTTTCTTATGATGTTTACTTTAAACTTTGGCCAATTATAACATGTAATTATCAAAAGGGGGCCCCACATCAGAAGTGTAGGTCACGCTCAAAAATATTTTGTTTACATAGTTTTGTGTGTGTGTGTGTGTGTGTGTGTGTGTGTGTGTGTGTGTGTGTAAGCTAGACTCTGGCAAAAGGAGGTTTAATGTGTCTCTGTAATCCATTGTACCACACAAGTAATCACATCATTGTGGATCCATAACCAGCTGAATCCTGAGAGAGAATGATCCCTGGACATGCAGAAAATTTACCATAAGCAAAAAGTTTCGACACAGGTCAGCCTGCGATTATGATACAGGCTGACTCGGGTCGATACTTTTTGCAGATGCAGCAAACCCCCTTTTCACAGAGCATTGCTCAAATCATTTGAGCCACATTGAATTCGTTGTCTGCTTGTGTTCCCAATTTGGACACATCTAAAATTTTGTCATTTGGAAAAGAATTTAGCTTTGGAGTGCTGAATTAACCCTGTATCAAACAATTCCAAGTTTTAACAAACCCAGGCTGACCTGGGTCAATACATTTTGCAAATGCATTAGACACCTTTTCACAGAGCAGGACTTATATATATAAATGTCTCTTTCAACTTTTCACTGATAAAGCAGCTTCACTCTTGAGTGCTTGCATCTGCATGTGGTGCTCTTGTTATTTATATATTTTTTTTCTTTTCTCTGATACAGGTTAAACCAGTTATCAACCAGGTCAACTTAGAATCCTGCTGCGTAATGCCGAAAGATCTGGTCGAATATGCCAAGTCAAATGACATACAGCTGCTGACTCACAATGATCCCAAAGGTAAATACATGTAGATTAATTAATTTATTGGTGTTTTACACAGCTTTCAACATTATTTCAGTCATCTTCCAGAAAGAGCAGCATTTTACTCTTTCCACAATGTTTTGTACCCTTGCCAAAACAAATTTCATTGTTTGATTCACATTCATGTCATGGTTGCAAATGCTTTCAAGTTGGCCCAGTCTAAAATTTTGTTGTTTGTAAAGAGTTTACCCTTTACAACACAAGACGACAAAATTTTGTTGGTTGGTAAAGAATTTACCCTTTACGAGACAAGACGACAAAATTTTGGACTAGACCAAAAAAAGTTTACCCTTTACAACACAAAACGACAAAATTTTGGACTAGACCAAAAAGTGGTTTACCCTTTACAATACGACAAAATTTTGGACAAGACCAAAAAGAGTTTACCCTTTACAATACGACAAAATTTTGGACTAGACCAAAAAGAGTTTACCCTTTACCAAACGACAAAATTTTGGACTAGACCAAAAAGAGTTTTCCCTTTACAACATAAAACAACAAAATTTTGGACTAGACCAAAAAGAGTTTACCCTTTACAACACAAGACAACAAAATTTTGGACTAGACCAAAAAGAGTTTACCCCTTACAATACGACAGAATTTTGGACAAGACCAAAAAGAGTTTACCCTTTACAAAACGACAAAATTTTGGACTAGACCAACTTGAAAGCAATTGCAGCTGACAAATTACATGTAGCTCAAATGATGATTACTGTCTTTGATAGATTCGAAAACATTGGTTACCAGCATTTTCTCATTTTTAGTTCCACTGGCCAAAGACCAGCAGGCTTATGTCATGGCCCTGTGTCCGTCGTGCGTCCATCTGTCTGTCCGTCTGTGCATGCATTAACTTTTATTTCAAACATCTTCTCCGAAACTGCCAATCAGATTTTAACGAAACTTCACAGAAATCATTCTCCCGTGGCCCTCTTCAGAAACTCTTCATAGAGTTTAATTCCAATAAAAACTCTGGTTGCCATGGCAACAAAACTGAAAAATTGGCCCTGCCGTGGGGGTCACAAGTTTTACATGGGCTTATATGGGGTAAAAATTTAAAAATCTTCTCCTTCTAAACCATATGGCCTAGGGCTACCAAAATTAGCATATACTTTTATCTGATGGACCTTCACTTAGATTCTTCAAATTATAGCCATGGGGCCAAAATTGGCCCCTCCCTAGGGGTCACAAGTTTTACATGAGCTTATACGGGGAAAACTGAAAAACTGGTTCTAAATCATATTGTCTAGGGCTTCTTAATTTGGTATGAAGCTTCACCAAATTGACCTCTACCAAGATTCTACAAATTACAGCCCTTGGGTCAAAATTGGACTTTTATAGTGAAAACTTTAAAAATCCTCTTGTTCTTAGTTGTAAGGCCTAGGGCTACCAGATTTTGGCATAAAGCTTCATCTAGTGGATCTCTTTTGAATTTGTTCAGAATTTAGCCATTGGTCAAACTGAATTAAACCCCCTCATGGTTTATTAAGGAAACTGAAAATCTTGCTTATAACCATACAGCCTAGGCCTATATTACTTGGTATGTGGCTATATATTGTTGACCTCAACCAGGATTCATCTAATTATAGCTCATAATCATAGCTTGAAATTGTAATCATTGGTAAAAAATGGACTTGCCCTGGGGTCACAATTTTCACTCAGGCTTTTATATAGAAACCTTATCAGTCTTCTTGTTAGAAGCCTTTAGGCCTAGAGTTGTAATGCTTTGTGTGTATGGTTTGTACATAGTAGCCAGTGGAGCAATATCATGGCCCTTTTGTTGCACAATGTTTCCAAAAGTCGTCTCTTTCAGGGTTTTTGAAAACTCCGGATTGTGTGGTAAAGAGTTACTTGAATCAAATGGCAACCTTTTATACTTTCCCAATTGAAAGCATTTGCTGACAACAAAACAAATGTGACTCAGAAGGTTGGATTTCTCATTGAAAGGATTGAAAACATTATGGGAAAAATCGAAAATGCCAGCATTTTTTCTATTTCCCAGAATGCTTTCAAAATTGTTGAAACAATTATCCTGAACAATTCTTATAAACATGAAAGTTTGCAACAAATGCATAGCTCAAATACAAACCGCTCTGGCTGAGATTCAAACCTGTGCAGCAAATATCCTCGTTTATTGAGGTTTAACCCTTTCCCAAACGATGACTTTTAGACTGGTCCAAATTGAAAGAGTTTGCAGACAACAATTTTAAATTTGATGAAAATGACAGAAAGTTCTTCAAAAGGGGAGAAAACACTGTGGGAAAAGGAGAAATTGCTCGTTCTGAGCAATTTCTCCTTGTCTCACAGTGTTTTCAAAAGACTTGTACTGCAGGCACGTGAAAACCAGGGCTTGTTTGGGAAAGGGTTAAAAGACCAATACAATAACTCCTGAGCTAAGCAGAATTCTCCCTGAGGCAGTTGTCAGGTATTGATTCTATACGGGATGAAGCTATGCTGTAAGGAAGGAGTGATCTCCTGTAACACACCCCCTCTTAAGAGAAGTCATCATTTTGATGATGGAAAGCCTTAGGCAGTAATTCTATTATTTAGACAGCAAATGGCTCAGTGACCAATAACGGGCAGTTGTATAGACAACAAATGGCTCAAAGGCCAATCCCGGGAGAGCCCCATCTTATGAACATGAAAGTTTCCAACAAATGCATAGCTCAAATACAAACAATAAAAGACCAATACACTAACCCCTGAGCTAAAGAGAATTCTCCCTAATGCATTCGTCAGGTATTGCTTTTATATGGGAAGAAGCTATGCTGTAAGGAAGGAGTGATCTCCCATAACACATTATTACAGCATAAGTTTACAGAATTCCTCAAAGTCATTAAGGTGCAGGATTGTTCGGTTAACTGTTCACTATTTTATTTACCAAACAAATCCAAGTTTTAATGACACATAGGCGATGACTCTTAGGCAGAAGGTTCCCAAAACAATGTGCCAAAAAGAGAGAAAAAAACAAACTAGTAACCAGCATTTTCCCCTTTTCTAACTATGTTTTCTGTCCTCTCAAAGACAACTATCATTATTTAAGCCACTTTTTCATTTGTTGTCTGCAAATGCTTTCAGTTTGGACAAGTCTAAGTTTATGGCATCAGCAATAGCAAAATGGGATAGATGTATCCAAGTACTGGTTGGTAACTTGCTTTACTCTAAGTAACTTTACTCTATGTTTTAGATCTTATTCCGGTAGAAACATTCGAAGATGTCATTCGACAAGAGACCACAGAAAAAGATGGTGAAGGCTGGGAACCACAGTGGGTACTCCGATATTCGACCCTTGTGAAATGCAGAGGAATTATAAAATCAAAAGGATATTTGTTGAAAGCTGTGCGAGATAGGAAAAGGAAATAGCCTTTTTTTCTAGCTCATTGTTGTACTGTATTGTTAAGTATATTTTTATCGTAGAGGCATGCTATGCTATGCTTAGGCTTTAACTTTCTCCCAAACAGCAATATTTTAGCTTTGTCCAAGTTGAAAGCAATTTGCAATTTGCAGACAACAAGTTTAATGTGGCACAAGAGATAGAACTGTTATCAGAAAGAGCTGTAAACATTGTTGGAAAAAGAGAAAATGCTGGCTACCAGCATTTTCTTCTTTTCCCATAATGTTTTTGAAATGCTGTCTTGCTCAGGAATATTAAAACTCAGGATTGTGTGATAAAGGGTTTAAGTACTGAATAAATTAAGCATATACATGTGAGCCATGCTCTGTAAAAAGGGGGCTTAATGCATCTGCAAAAAGTATCGGCCCAGGTCAGCCTGCGCAGGCTAATCTAAGCCAAAACTTTTTGCCACTTTTCAATTTTCTACATGTCCATGGAACAGTTTACCACATGATTTAGGCAGTTATTAGACAAGGTGAATTTCATGGATCCATTACTGTGTGAGAACTTGCTTAGTATCATGCATCACAGAGATGCATTAAGCCCCCCCCCCCCCCCCCCCCCCATGGTCAGAGCCTGGTGCATGTACATGTATATTTACTCATTAAGCACTCATTTGAACAATCTAGTTTTAAAAACCCTGAGGAAGAAGGCCTCTGATAACATTGTGCAAAGAAGGTTTTTGACGACTCTGAGGAAGAAGGCTGTTGAAAATGCCAGGTTGCTCAACCATTCGTTTACTTTTATCCTGGCTTTAAAATAAATTTTTCCAGCAGCCACTATCACTTGGACCTGACTGTACGAAAAGACATTTTCATCTTCACAATAATTTCCATACTTTTAAATGGTATGATTTAAATTCAGATGCAAATTAACGCCCTGTTGTTTATTTCTGCATGCTACTGTGACTTTGAGCAACAATTGTCATCTACATATCCTTTCAATTTAGACAGGTCTAAAATTTTGTCGGATGAAATCATAAATTTCATATGAGCTCTTCACAGTTTGTTTGAATGTTTCTCTTTTAATATATTTTTTATTGCACGCATACTTTTTCATACTTATTTTGTAAACTTTCGCTGAAATAGTGTAAAGGGCACATGTAAAAATAGAAATGTCTCAGTTGGTTGTTTTTGTGTTTTAATGTGTTGCTGAATGACATTATTCTAGATGGGTCCATTTTGATAGCCATTGCAGAGGACAAAATAAATGTGGCCCAAATGATATTAAGATTTGTCTGTTAAAGGGTTTAAAACATTGTGGAAAAAGGAATCATACTGGTTAACAGCATTTTCTCCATTTCCAGCAATATTTTCAAAAGCCTCTTTTGTGAGGGTCGTGAAAACACAGGATTGTTTGTAAAGGGTTAAACACTGACTAAAACAACTAAATATATTTTTTTCGCACACATCAAAAAAAATTGGACAGTTTTCTTCAGTGGAGGTGCAGTTTTAGCATAGTGGGATGTTCTTTCTGCAAAAAGGAACTCAGTGTATTTTTGTAAGACTCGAGAAATCATGTTCAGAGATTGAAACCAGTAGAGTGTTGAATAAATGACATGGACCATTCCAAAGAGGAAAAACATCTGAGATAGTGCAATAATGAGGTTATTTTGGCCACAATGTGTTCAAAAGTAGTGAATATTGTTGGTCCAAGATCAGACTGCCATAATGTTCTGTTCTTATCTTGATCTTCACTTTCTGAAAAGGACAAATTAAGTTGTGCACAGTGCTCTAAGTATTATGGTTATTTATATGTGTGAACCAATACGAAGGGATCAATGTACATGTATTTTATTTATGTTTTGTTTTAGTTTCTCTTTAATTCAGTAAATCACGATAAGCCCAGAGCTAGATTTACAAGTACAGTTAGATTCACACATGAATGAAAGAAAGACCAAATATCTCATCTTCAACGTTTTCCTACATGAATGAAAAAAGGGCCAAGATATTTCATCTTCGACGTTTTTCTGCATGTATCATTTTATCTGAACCGGCTACTGAGATTCTTCAAATTATAGCCCTAGGGCCAAAATTGACCCTGCCCCTGGGGTCAAAAGTTTTATATGGGCTTATATAAGGAAAACTTTAAAAATCTTCTGATTCTAAACCATATGGCCTGGGTCTACCAAATTTGGCATGTAGCTTAATCTGATGATTTCTACTAAGATTTTTTCAAATAATAGCCGGGGGGGGGGGGGGGGGCGGTCAAAATTGGCCCGCCCCGAGGATCACAATTTTCACATGAGCTTATATAGGGAAAACTTTAAAAATCTTCTGATTCTAAACCATAGGGCCAAAGGCTACCAAAATTGGCATGTAGCTTCATCTGATGGACCTCTACTAAGATGCTTCAAATTATGGCCCTGAGGTCAAAATTGGACCTTTCACAATTTTTTGTGTGTGTGTGTGTGGTTTTTTTTTTCCACCTTTTCAAGGACAAATCCTCATCATTTGGGCTGCATGGAATTTGTTGTATGCAAATATTTTTAATGTTGACAGGTATAAAATTTGTCATCTGATAAATAATTAACTCTTTATCAAACAAGCCCGTCTTTTAACGACTCGTAGGAAGAAGCCTTCTTAAAGTATTGAGGGAAAAGAAGAGAAAACAACATTTTCTCTTTTTTCCATAAAGTTTTTTTTTTACCTTTTTCAAAGATACATTCCGTCATTTAAGTCACATTTAATTTATCATCTGCAAATGCTTTTAATTTTAACAGGTCTACAATTAATTTTTTTTATCTGGTAAAAAGTTTGTATGCATCTCAAATGTTGTAGAAAAAAATTGTAGGAAAAAGAGGAAATGCTGATTACCATGCTGGTTCCTACAATATTTTCAAAGTTACTTTCCTGAAGGTCGGTAAAACATGAGATTGTTTGGTAAACAGTTAATTCTATTCTTAACCTTTGAAAATTGTCTTATTTATTCATTTTTTGCTGAAAGAGTTACTTTATTGTATTCAAATACATGTACTTTTGGTATGTATCTACATTATTATATGTTTGTATTGAATAAAGCACTATTATAGTCAGTGTTATTTGTATGATAAACTATTCTCCAGTATTCAAATAATTTTTAGCACCACTCGCCAAAGGCCAGCGGGCTTATGTCATGGCCCGGTGTCCGTCGAGCGTGCATGCATCCGTCTAGCAGTGCATTAACATTTTTTTTCAAACATCTCTGTAACTACATCTCAAATTTTGATGAAAGTTCACAGAAATGATCCTGCCATGGCCCTCTTCACGGTTCCTTCAAAGAATTTGATCCCAATGAAAGCTCTGGTTGCCATGGCAATAAAACTGAAAAATATTGAACATCTTTAAAAATCTTCTTGTCAGAAACCATCAGCCCTAGGGCTACCAAATTTAGCATGTAGCTTCATCTAATAGACCTCTACCAAATTCCTTGACATTATAGCCCTCGGCTCAAAATTGGCCCTGTCCCAGGGGTCACAAGTTTTACATGGGCTTTTGCAGGAAAATAATTCAAAAATCTTCTTGTCCAAAACCGTGAGGCCTAGGGCAACCAAATTTTGCGTTTAGCCTCAATTAATGGACCATCCACTAAATTTCCTCAAATTATAGCCCTGGGGCCAAAATTAGCCCCACCCTAGGGATCACAAGTTTTTCATGAGCTTATATAGGGAAAAATTTAAAAATCTTCTCGTTCTAAATCATATGGCCTAGGGCTACCAAAATTGGTATGGAGCTTCATCTGATGGATGTTTACTTAGCATCTTCAAATAATAGCCCTGGGGCCAAAATTGGCCCTGCCCTGGGTCGCAAGTTTTACATGGGCTTATATAGGGAAAACTTTAAAAATCTCCTCTTTCTAAATCATATGACTTAGGGCTACTAAAAGTAGCATGTAGCTCCATCTAATAGACCTCTACTGTAGCCGGGTACAGGTATTTGGTGATATATCGTGCGGCCGTATCGACATGTGGTTCGGTAGCTCAGTTGGTTAGAGTGCAGGAACGGTATTCCTGAGGCCCTGGGTTCGAATCCCGGTCGAGCCATGATATTTATCGAACTGATCGGACTAGGGTGAGCCAGGTCCGTACACAAACACGTGCATTAGTCACTTTAAACAACCTGACAAACGAATACCGCCACAAATGGTTGATGAAGTAAGAAAACATCTTGAACAGCTGTTAGATGCCGGCATAATAAGGAAATCGTGTTCTCCTTGGTGCTCGAATATAGTCCTTGTAAGGAAGAAAAATGGGAAACTTCGCATGTGTGTAGACTACAGAATGCTTAATAAGCGCAGTGTAAAAGATGCTTATGCCTTGCCCCGCATTGAAGAAGTTTTTGATGTTCTACACGGCGCAAAATATTTCTCGACGATCGACATGAAGGCTGGTTACCATCAGGTTGAAATTGAAGATCAGCACAAGGAACGAACAGCGTTTACGGTAGGCCCACTTGGGTTTTACGAGTATGTAAAAATGCCGTTTGGTCTCTCCAATTCTCCAGCGACTTATCAAAGACTCATGAAAGAGGTACTCGGAGACTATAATATGACTATTTGTGTCATATATTTGGACGACTTGAGAATATTTTCCAGCTCTTTTGAAGAACATTTAAGACACCTAGATATGGTTCTGACAAGATTAAGGGAAAACAACTTGAAACTGTCCCCGGAAAAATGTTACTGCATCCAAGAAAGAGTAAACTTCTTAGGTCACGTAGTCAGTAGCAGCCAAGGAATTGAAACAGATCCTGCTAAAATTGTGAAAATAGTTAACTGGCCTAAGGAGTTGCGATCATTCATTGCGTTTGCTGGTTACTACCGCAGATTTGTGAAGGATTTTCAAAAGTAATGTGCTCACCTTTAACAATCATAGTACTGAAAGTGTTGTTTTGAAAAATGATTGTTACCAAATCAAAGTGCTGAAATTTCTGTGAAAACTGAGACTGTTACACTACTAAGAATCTTCAAATTATAGCCCTGAGGCCAAAATTGGCCCTGCCACGAGGGTCACAAGTTTTACATGGACTTATATCGGGAAAAAATTAAAAACCTTCTGCTTCTAAACCATATCGCCTAGGGCTACCAAATTTGGTATGTAGCCATATGAATGGACCTCTACTAAGATTCTACAAATTGTAGCCCTTGAGTCCTGGGGGTCATGATTTTTTCAGGGGCTTTTATATTGAAAACTTAAAAACCTTCTTGTTCTAAGCTGTAAAGCCTAGGGCTACCAAGTTTGGCATATAGCTTCATCTAGTGGATCTGTTCTGAATTTGTTCAAAGTTTAGCCATTGTTCAAATCGAAATAAACCCTCTCATGTTTTATTAAGGAAATTTTGAAAATCTTGTTAGTAGCTATATAGCTTAAACCTATATTATTTGGTATGTGACTGTATCTTGTTGACCTCTACTGGGATTCAATTAATTATAACTCTTAATTATAGCTTGAAATTGTAATTATAGGTAAAACTTGGACTTGCCCTAGGGTAACAATTTTCACATGGGCTTTTATAGAGAAACTTTATCAGTCTTCTTGTTCGAAACCTTTCGGCCTAGATTGTAATGTTTGGTGTGTACGGTTTGTACATATTAGCCAGTGGAGCGATGCAGGGCCATCAAGGCCCTCTTGTTTGATTGGCTTTTCTTGAAAAAAAATGTCGAGTTGTCATCAAGGTCCTCAGGTTTTCAGTGTCGAGCTAAAACTTTGATATTTTCAGGTATCGGTGTCATTACAGAAGATTTTTACTTCAAACTAGGCTTAGTTGTTAACTGTCAGAGGGAAAACTCTACTTATATTGCTTTTACTTTTGAAAAAAGGCAAAAGAGTTTGATGACTGTTGAATCAGGTAGGTTTTGGTAATGGATGTAGGAGTACTTCACTTTACTTTGAAAAATGACAATGAGAATGGGAAGTAAAATGAGAGAGGAATGAATCTTGTTCCTATGATAATGACTATCATCAATCCACAGAAGGAAATTGGCTGAGCTTGGGATTCAAACCAGCGACCCCTTGGATTCAAGTCCTGAATGGATTGTGTAACCTGGCTTGATGGCCAGTATGTATTTCCAACTGGATAGAGCTTGAGTCCCTGTATGGACTGCGCAAACTGGCTTAATGGTCAGTATGTATTCCAGACTGTGTTGAGCTAGAGTCTTAGCGAAAGGAAGCTTGTTTCAAACTTGGACGATAGTCATTGCAGTAGGATGTGTTCCTGTGAATACAAGGAAAGATTGAAGTAGGCTTGTAAAATGAAGCACAAGTAACGCATAAATGGGTGTTCTGGTGTCCATGATATAAATGCCCCTGTTTGCAATGGCATGACATGCCCTTGATTAACCCTTTACCAAACGACACAATTCTAGACTTGCCCAAGAGTAGATTGTAAAAGGAGAATTAATTATCAAAATCTTATTTTGTCCAATAACCCCCATCACAAAATCACATGGCTCAAAAAATATTTTAACCATAACAAACCATAAACCCACAAACCTTCACACGTCTGAAAAATATTTTAACCATAACAAACCATAAACCCACAAACCTTCACACGTCTGAAAAATATTTTAACCATAACAAACCAGCAAACCAATCAACCCATGCAAAAATCAACCCACTTATACAATCCCCCCACCCTTAACCAATCAACCCACGCTTAAGTATATGGCTAGCCCTTATATAATAAAACAATATAACATAATAACAATTTTATGTAACATTAAACATGCTCATAAAATTAAGATAAAATGGGTTAACAAGTTAATCTAATGAAGGTTAACAAACAAAATGGCATAATCTTTTTTATAAACATTTTTTACTTAAATTAAAAAATTTTAAAAATTTAAAAAATTAAAAAATTTTAAAAATTTAAAAATTAAAAAAATTAAAAAAATTTTAAAAAATTTTAAAAATAAAAAAATTTTAAAAATTAAAAAAATTTTAAAAATTAAAAAAAAAAATTGAAAATTAAAAAAATTTAAAAAATTAAAAAAATTTTTGATTAAGAAAAACCAACGCATTAGTCAATCAGTTACTTAACTAACCAGCAAACCCACTCCCTCAGCTCATCCATTCAACCCAGTGCATCGGTTAACCATTAGCCAACCTGACAACCCCATTTAAAGGATCAACTAGGGAAGGGGGAACCATGACAAGCTCAAATCAAATTTTTTTGTTCGATGGAAAAAAATTTTTAATTTTTTTTTTTTTAAAAAAAAATTTTTTCGAAAATTTTTTTTCGTTCGATAAATCGATGTTCTATAAAAATTGAATTTTTGATAAATAAATCTGTAAAAATATTAGGTAAAGATGAGAGTAAGAAATAATAACAAAATGTTAAACCATTATCCGCCACAAGAAGAAATAAACCATGCTTTTGAAGAGTTTACTGATGAAAAGCGAAAAGAGGTTATAAAAGAGCTTGACGATCTTGGTTATAAGTTTTCTAATATGCTGTCTAGACGGTTAAACAACAACTCTGATGATTATAGTGTATATAAAACGCTCGAAACTTATGGTGGGCAAAATCTTTTAACTGAAAAAGATGTAAAAGAAGCTGCTTTAGATATGATGGAAGTAAAGCTAAAATTAGTTTATAAAAAGTTAAGAGATGAAATATCAGAAGAAAGAGAAAAATTAAAAAATTAAAAATTTTTTAAATTTTTTTTAAAATTTTTTTAAAAATTTTTTTTATAAATTTTTAGATATATATTATTTTTATAATATATATCCATTTTGCAAGATGGAACCAGAAATGAACAATATATCTAATGAACATAGAAGAATTTTAAGATCTATTCTTGAAACTATAAGAAAAATTAAGATTGCGATTAGAGAAGAAAAAAAACAAAAAATGCTAAAAGAAGCTAAAGATAAAATTATAGAATTAGTTGTAGAAAAAAAAGAAGAGTTTTTAAAACGATAAGAAAATTATTTAAATCGTATAATTGAAGAAGATTTAAACTACAGACTAGAAGATTTTACATTTGAAGATATAGATGATGATGGTGATTTTTTATGGTTTACTGAAGCATTTTGGAATGATGTAAAGAAAGATATCAAAGAAAAATTTTTTAAAATTTTTTTTAAAAATTTTTAAAAAATAAAAAAATTTTAAAATTTACAAAAATTTTAAAATTGAAATTTAATTTGTTAAGTTGTATAAATAATATATAAATATGTGTAAACAAAAAAATACTGATATTGAAAAAAATATAGATCCATGGTTAACTGCTGAAATGCTTAACATAAATCCAGAAGAAGAAATTGATGAGGTTAGTGCTCAAATGATAGCACAATATGAACAAATGGAGGACCTTAGTGATTTAACTGAGGAAGAAAAAGCTCCTATAGTTGATGTACACTATTATGAGTTTTGTAACAGCGTAGAAAAGTTTAGGTCTTATGAAGAAGAACATCCGCATAAAATAATAGATGAAGTTTGTAGAGAAGCTTATGATAAACTAAATAATGCTGTCACGGATGAAGAGATGATGATAATAACAATGGAGGCTGAGGATTATATAATAAATTTTTATAACATAACATTATAATTTTAAAAAAAATTTTAAAAAAAAATTTGAAAAAATTTAAATTATTTCGAAAAATTTTTATTTTTATTTGTTGTGTTGTAACAAATAAAATTTTTTTAATATGTATTTTTTAGTCTTGCACCTTGTTGTTCATATTTTATTTTTTCTTCTTCAGTTAATTTTTTAATTCTATGATGCCCCCAAGCTAAAGTATCATTACTACCATCCTTTAATATATATCTTTTATCATCAGCATAACTTAATGCTTTTTTGTTTACTACTTCAGTGTGTATTTCATGTTTTCTACTTCTTAACACAGGCATGGTTCTATAACAGTCTTCTTCTGTATCTAAACAATTTTTATAATTTTCTAATTTTATTTTGTTTTCAACAACAGACTTTTTAACCCCCTTACATCTTTTACCTTCATCAACACCTTCCCATTGTAATTTTCCATTTTTATCTAAAATTGGTTTTGGTTTTGGATTTTTATCAGTTTTTTCTTCTCTTAATATAGGTAATATTTCATAAGCATATGTTTTTGCACCCAAACCAGCCATCTCAATCATAATATCACCATTTAATTCATCTTTAAACATACCTAATACCTTTTTATTTTTTCCACTATACAAATCATGCTCTTTATCATAACCACTCATATCATACATTGTATCAGCGTCTTTTTTCATATCCTCATAAAAATCTTCAGTTTCTATTTCAAGAATAAAACTATCAGTATCAGTGTAGCACATCCGAACATGGTCACCATACTTTGCTTTAAAGTAATTATAAAAAGTTTCATACATATGTATTTTACTAATATCTAATATGCTCATACCTAAATAAAGTGGTTTGTTATATATTATATTTGTTTTCTTCATATGAACAGCAACTAAATTTTCATCAAATATTGTTGTATGGTGATAGTTTGGTTTAGCAACAAGCTTTTTATAACGATAGCTAACCGTATCATTAACTAATTGAATATCAACCCTATTTCTTAAGTTTTCCATGGTTTTACCAAAAAGACTATTCATCATTAATTTAAAAAAATCTTTTTCAAAATCATTTTTTGCATCTTTTCTTAATTCAACATTTTTATCAATATAATCTTTAATACAATATGTTTCTTCAAACATGATACCACGATGTATCTTTTTAATTTTTAATCCTAATTCCAAATATTTTTTTAATGTTTCATGATGTATAACATAATTTTCTTTATCGTTTAAGTTAGGAATTAATTTTTCCACTTTTTCTATTTTTAACTGTTCAGGAGCAAGAGGAAAATCACTATGTAAATCATGCAACTCTTCAGGATACTCCAAATCAACCTCTAAAAAGCATGGTATTTTTTTCCATTCTTTTAAATCATCTTCATTCATCCATCTAAAACAACTAGTAGGCAGCAGTTTACTCATTGCCCAAGGATAAAGACTGTTTGCATCTATATATATTAAATATTTTGATGATTTAGTTTTATCATACTTTTTTTCCATATATTTATTGTTAGCTTTTGCATGTCTTTTGCTACACATAGATATCCCTCCACGTATTCCTTTTTCAATCATTAAAAGCATATCAGGGTCTGTTAAAAGCTCAAATTTTGATTTTGTTGTTTTAAGCATAGCATCTAATGATAATCCTGGAATAGTATAATACCAACAAGGGTCTAATTCATAATGCTTAAGACAAAGATCCCTAAAGTTTTCAATTATATCAGCTAAAAGTAAAACATCTATTTCATTGTAAAGCTCTAAATATTCTTTAAACGTTTTCATATTAAAAGTTTTCCAAACATTTTTTGCATGTTCATAATCTTCATCTTTAATATGTTTATCATTTAAGCTTGAATAAAATTTTTCTTTAGGTGGTAGTTGTCTTTCTTCTAATTTTTCAAAAGTATCTAACCATTCATATGGAAAAAATCCTTTTTTTCTTAACAGTGATAAATGTTTTTTAGGATAAAATTTTAATAAAATTTTTATCTGTTCACTTAAATTTTTTGATAGCACATCTAAACTACTGTTCAAAAACTTAAGACTATCTAAAAACCTTAACTTATGTATTTTATTATTTCCAACCTTAATAAATTTACTAAAGCTAATATATTTTTCTTCATTGTTTGGTATACAATCAATTTTTCCTTCAGTTTTACCAAATTTTTTTATTAAAATATGACCATCATAATTAGATAAATTATGAAGGAAAACTGGTGTATAGTCAGGATTTTTTGCTTTAAGATTACACACATTATGTGCTGCACCACGATACTTACCTGTAAAATGGCAATGATCTTTTACTTTATAATTTTTTTTTGTAAATTTACCATTACATATCCAGCATTTTTTTTTCATCCTCATATTTTTTTTCTTCATCTTTAGTTGTCTTAATTGGTATCGGGTTTTTATAATATTTTTCATATATTTCTTTAATATCTTCAGTTATCATATTTATAAAAGCCTCTTCAGCATTTTTACCAGTATATTCTCTTTTTATAGGTTGACAAACTTCATCATCAAAACATTTAATGATATATTTAAAGCTACAGGGAATATGCTTTTGAGTTTTTATAGTAAAGCTATTCTCTTCACTTGGCTGGCATGTATGTATAGGTATCAACACACATTCAAAATCAGCATATACAGCAAAAGGAACCTTAATTTTTCTATGATGATTTATAAATTCTAATACCTCTCCAGGTTTAGGCATATCTAATTTAACCGGAGCATGCTTTTCACAATATTTTTTATGCTTTATTAAAAGGTCTTCTTTTCCAAATGCATTTAAACATCTTTTACAAAAATACTTTTTACCATGATGTTTTGATATTTGACTTGACATTAAGCGGCTAAAATTTTTTATTATCACATAATGACAATTTTCTTCATTTGTTAAGTAAAGTAAATCAACATGATTACTTTTCTCTTCATCAGCAATTCTTAATTGATAAAATATGTTAGTTTCATGTTTAAAACTATATTCATAACTAAAAACATTAACGCTAATTTCAGGATTTTGTTTTTCAAATTTACTAATATCATGCAATGAAACAGGATAATTTATACCCTCCATATTCAAAGTATTAATTTTTGATTCTAAATCTTTAATTCTTTCATTATGCTGATCTTTTAAATTTAATGCTCTTAAGATACACCACATAAAACATTTACTATCTTCATTTTTCATATTGATACATGCTTTTTTATCAGCTATCCATTTTGGAAGAGGTATAAATGATGAAGCTCTTAAGGGATCATAAATAGCTGTATGTAAATCTAAATCAACCACACTATGAAAAGAATAACCACTACCTTTTCTTAAAAAGTTTTCATATTTTTCTAAAATTTCAGAAACCATTCTTTGATACATCTCATCTACATCGGTTCCATTTAAGTTAATTAAATTTTCACCTGAATGAAAATATGCTTCTATTGGATGATCAATATCATCAAATCTATACATTAAACATTTAAGTATCATCTTTACTTTTACTCTACGATTATTTCTTAAGATATTTGTTATAGCTTGTTTGCTATCCTCTAAAAAATCAGCAGGTGAATCAACGAGAAACCCTTCTATCTTATATTGCCTTGCCCAACCCCTTAATGAAGAATTGCTTTGTATTGCATTAATATTTTCTGGTCTTATCCTTGGTAATGCTTCCTCTATATTTCTTTCAACTTCATCTATTACCTGTGGAACTTGTTCTGGTTCAACATTACCGGTTACCCAATTAGTAAAATTTCTTACTCTTCTTCTGACACTCTGAGGAATTACCGCTGAGGCAACCCTTTGGGCACCACTATATAAATTAGATGCTAGCCATTGACTACCATCTGTTAATCTATTCATAAATCTTCGTGAAAAAGAATTCATGGACATAATTTTTTAAACAAATAATTTTGTTTAATTCAAATTTTTTTAATTTTTTATTTTTTAAAAAATAAAAAATTATTGAATAATATCAATTCTATATTTACCATTCCATACTCTACCATTCCAGTTTTCAATCGTTTGAGGGCATCTATCAATAAACTTACTAGCCTTGTAAATTGATGGAAATGTTGTTTCTTCTTCAGTTTCAACATTCTTTAATATTACCGTTTTTGGATTTTTAGCAATATCCTTTAATCTATCATAATTAAGTTCTTTTTTAAGTGGTATAGCTTCTTCAGGATACAATCCATGCTCTTTTAAAACATCAATATATTTTTTCTTATTCCAATATGAATAAAACTTAATATTGTTATCTGTTAATATCTTTTTAAAATCAGCAATCTTTTTCATTTTTTATTTTAAAAAAAAATTACTTAATAAACTACACTCATTTTATTTCCATCACTCTGAAAGTTAATTAACCTATCACTAAGTAAAACCGCATATGCTTCAGTATTTGCAGGGGGGTTATTAGTAAATGTTGTTTTAATATGAATATCAGTTACAGAATACTTTAGCCTTTCACTTTGCTTTGATACATCAAACACAAACAAAGGAAAAAGGAGTTTGTAATCTGAAGGAGTAATATTAGGGTTTGATACCAATTCATCCATGTTAAAAAACTTTTTTCTAAACAAAGCAGCTTCACTATATATTCTACTAAATTGATTTTGAGCAAAATTTATATCATAATCATAAGCAGGATACTTTCTTGAACCTAACATTACATGGATACCCTTAACATTTAAGTTATCAAATATAGCTGGGTTTTCTTCCTGATCACCACTTTTATTAGTTTGAAAAGCAACAATTAAAAAACGTGGCACCTCAGGAGATGATTTAGCTGATAGCCTCCAAGTAAAACCTGTTGCCTGTGGAACCGTAATAGAGTCGCTTTGTATCATTCTATACCCAACTGGAAATTTTTCTTTCTTCTCGATAAATTTATAAAGTTCCATCCTATTACCATCTTCCGGCTCCACATGAGGCATAAACCAAGATACTTTAGTTAATCTAACTCTACCGGATTCATGTCTAGCAGGATTACCACCTGCAGCTGCAACAGTTTGATCTCTATAAATTGCGTCATTGTTATTATTTCTTGTTAGGGTTAGTGTTTGTTTCATACCATATAAAACTTTGTTGTAATCTTCACAAAAACCAAATATATGTTTTAATGGTATCCTAAAACTAAATGATCCAACAGGATTTGAACTAAAAATATACTGTCTTCTTACCAAAAAACCAGCATTATTATCATTGTTTGCGGTGCTATCGGTATCTTTATACCATAGTTGGTTTAACCCTTGTGATTTAGCAAAGTCATCAGGGTATTTTAGCAAACCTAGCATTGTGGTAGCTTGACCAGGGTAATTAATACTTTCTATCTCTTGACCACTAAGTTGATATCTAATATTTTTAAACAAATACATCAACCCATTATTTGTTAAGGTAACATCATCTGCATTTGGCCCAGCTGCAGTGTAAGCTGTTCCATCTGATTTTTCTAATACACCTAAAATTTGAAGATATGATTCTGAAGGATGATAAAAAATATCTTGAGTTTCAATATCAATCCTAATATTTCCTCCAGAGTTGTTTAGATTGGTTCCTGTAATAGGTAGATATTCAAAATATTCATACTCATTAATACTATCATCTTTAAAAATCGGTGCTTTAATGTTTAAAATATCCATTTTTATTATATGCAATTATAATTTTTAAGTTAAAATTATAATTGAGTTTTGTTTTTAGTGTTCAAACCATAGTTGAGGGAATGATTTGTTTTCATCATTTACAAAAACACCCTTAAGTTTAATATTTTTAAGTTTTTCAGCAGAAAACTTTTTTCTCATTTTAGGATAAATTCTATTTCCGTAAAGAATGGTTACCTTAGGTATATCATTTTCTTCTAAATATTGATTTACATCTTCTTCAAATTCCTTAATGATATCAGCTTTTTCAGGTGATAATTTTAAAACAACCTTTTTATAATCATAACTTGTATTGGTAACTTCAAGAATTTCACAATCTTCATTTATCTTAAAGTTAGCAAAAGAGATACCAACCCTTTTTGTATTGTATTTTTCATATTTTGTTAGATTAAATTTAAGATTTGGCATTATTTTATTTTTTATTTAATGCAATAATTTGCTTAACTTAAATTTATTATTTTCATAATACTTTAACTCCGGAACCCTTACTATTTAATTTCTTAACTAAATCTTGTATAGCAATGGCACTACCATCTATTAAAGTGTTAATATTTTGTGTTGCAGGTTGAGATGTTGTAGTAGGCTTTTGAGTATATTTTTCTAAAATCTTTTTAGATTTTGGTGTTAAAGCCTTTTCAACTAACTTTTTACCTGCATCAACCGCGGCACTCTTTCCAACCTCTAACGCTTTCTTTGCTCCTTCCTTAGCTACGCTCTTACCAACATCAACTGCTGAAGATGCAATTTGTTTAGCTGCGCTGCTTGTAAAAAACCTTGTAAGAAAATTAGCTAAGGTATCAAATATTCCTGCTCCTCCATAAGCATAATTTCTTTTAAATCCTCTCTTTTGTGATGTAATCATTTTATATTATAGTCATTAATTTTTTATAATGCTTCGAATTTAATACACGTTGCCTTTTTAATTCATCACAAATACTTACAAGCTCATTTCTTACACCTGTATTACCAGCTTCTTTACTTGCCATCAAAAGGTCTAATCTTTCTAATAGTGAGTTAGGGTTAGATGGGATAATGGTAATTCCTTTTCCATCTCTTTTTGCTAGAGGTGATAAACTAGATAATCTTTCTTTAGATGATGTAGCTATTCTAGGTAATCTAGTTTTTTCTTTTTCCCAAATAGGTTTAACAAATTTCCATTTATCCCCCTTGTTAGCTTTGGGGTAAGGGTTGGCAGGGTTATTACCGCGGTGTAGAGCACTAGTTTGTTTCAAGATTTTAACATAATTTGAATAATCTTCAGCAGAATAGGCATCTTTTTTTGGGTTGTTCGATGTAATAAGTTCCCATAATCCATCTGTTGCTTTATATGATTCTTCACCAACCCAAAAATGCTTGCTATCATAATCAAATTTCTTATTACCAACATATTTTTTTCCTCCTTCTTCATAAATACCAAATGTACTATCAGTATCTTTTCTTAATGATATAAACTCCATTTCCTCAAGTTCATCAGAATCTTCAAGTTCTTCAGAATCTTCAAGTTCACTAGGTTTTTTAAGTTCTCCAAGGATTGATAGTGATGGATGAGGTAACTCTTTAGGTAATTGTTCAATCCCCTCTTTAATAGGTTTAAGTTCTTCTGTAATTTTCGTTGCTGCTTCCTTTTGTGTTTCTATAATAGGTTTAAAAAACTTTGAAAGGTCTGTTTGTAATTCAATTTCACCTGTTTTCTCTGCAAGCCTGACTATCACGAATTCTTTTTTTTGTTGCGAGATATTCTTTTACCATTTGATCTCTTTTCACAGGGTCTTTTATCTTTAAAAATGACATATTTTTTTAAGTAAAAAATTTTTTTATCTTATTATTTTTAATTAATCAGTATTACCTATCTCACAAGCACAAGAACATTTAAACTTAGGTGGTTTTAGTTTTAACTTTAATGGAATCCATTGTTTCTTTCTACTAGCCTCCTGAATTCCTCCCGTGCTTCCTGTTTCCCCTTCTCGATTAAACTTTCTTGTTCCTCTAGCTTGCTTTTTTTCCTTGACTTACTCCTGATTTCTTCTTTCATTGTTTTATATTTTTCTATTTCCTCCAAAATAAGGTTAAATTCTGAATGTTCTACTTTGTTGTCACTGATAGCTTTAGATATATGTGTAAATAGTGTATTTAACTTTGCATCAGCTAACATTTTAATTTGAAGATGTTTTTCAGATTTTGTTCTGGTTCTTCTAACCACAAATTTACTAACAATTGCAGCAAGACCAACAACTAAGGCACAACCTTCTAAAGCTATCGTTGCTGGAATTGCTACAATGGTAGTTAGTAAAGCTATTCCACCTCCTCCTGCTCCTAAAGCTACCACAGTTAGTCCTGTTTCAACGTTATCAACTGATTTACTGATCTTCAAATACTTTTTACATAACTGCTCTCTAACCTTAACTTCATTTTCAAGAAATGTTTGAATTTCTGATATTTTTTGTAGTCTAAAGGATTGACCATTGTCTTCTGCTGATATTATAGGTTCTAATGATGGTGCATTTGGTATATTTCGTGGTTCTAATAATACTGGATAAATCTTTTCTTTTAGTTCCATTTTATTAATTACAACTATTTTTTTTAAATAGAATAGTAAAGGCGGCACAAAAATTCACCTTCATTAATTTTTAATAGATTACCAGAGTTGTTTGTAATTGTGGTAACCACATCTGGGGTTTCCTCCAATACTACCTCATTTGTAATACTTAATTGTTTAATTTTTAAGTTGAATGATAAAGAAATTAAAACGACACCCCTACTCATCATGAAACCAAAACCTAAAACAATGGTCTTAGTTTCACTAGCTTTTAATAATAGAGGTTGTTGAGAAAAAACATCCCAAGTAACAGGATTAACTTTTTTAGCTGGATGCTTAACTTCTACAGGGTTCCAAAAAATAGTTTTTGGTTGAACCATTTTAGGTATATTTCCAAATTTATGCACATTCATATTTTTAATATTACAATATTGCACCTAATATAGGAATATTAGCAAATGGACTATTAGGTCCTAAAAGAAGACCTTTTCCATCGTAAATTTTTCCACCTTGTTTTAAATACAATCCTTCACCATTATTTTTTAACCCTTTACCTTTGTATGGTTTAAGATATAATCCTTCACCATCAGTTTCAACTTGACAAATATTACCACCTTTCTTAAGATACAAACCGTTACCCAATGCTTTTTGAACTCCTGTTGATGCTAAACCAGTTAAGGCACCCACACCTAAAGCAGGTAATACTGTTTTTGCTAATACGGGTAACGCAGCTGATGCCAATCCAGCTATCAAAGGTAAAAATCCTCCTTCTACTTTCATGTTGTGTTTAAGTTGTTTAGTTGACATTCTAAACGTGGTTCCCTTACCAGCTTTATAAGCTTTAGTAAGTTTATTTACTTGAGACTTAGTTAATGCTACTACATCTTTACCATGCAAATCTTCATGTTTTAAACGAATACTTGCTGGGATTTTATTTCTAAAAGAATGTAAAATTTTTTCCTTTTGCCCTTCTGATATATTTATTTTTGCGTTAATGTAGTTTGACATTTTATATTTATCTTGCTTCTCTTATATGAAATCTAATAGTTAATGTTTCTCCTCTTAAATTTAATATATTTCCATCTTGATCAGTTAGCGTAACGTTTAAATCATGTATTTCATTCAACGTTAAAGGTAGGTATACCAGATTAACTGGATTTTCTATTATTTTATAACCTGGAGATACATTTGGAAAAAAACTATAAATTGTGTTTCTTTGCGAACCATTAACATAACTACCTGAGATTAAATCAATATTAACTAACAAGCTATTAATACTTAAAATATTTACTATTTTTTCAGATTCATGCAATCCTCGAACATATTTTGCTTTGTTAAATCCTAATACCTTTCCAATACTTCTATTTTGGTTAAAATCCACCTGATATTCATTTTCAAGAATTAAAACTGATTTTAAGGGGCTAGTGTTTGTGGAGATACTAATATAATATTCTTCATTAACCACGTCATAATGACCTCTTTTCCTCATTTCTTGATGTATCACATCATTAATATCAACTAAATCATAGGAACCTTCAGGTATTCTTATTTTTACCCACGTTCCACCATTGTCAGGTGAATAAACAAAAGTATTATTACTTTTATCAATATTAGGAAATGAATAATAAGTTTCAAGATTAACCAATGCTATTTCATATTCTTTATCTTTTTCTAATTTAAGTGGTGGAGTAAATCTTGTTTTAAACTCTGTTTTGTTATCACTTACTATAATTTGAAATGATGTTTTATGGTTAGTGTTTTTTACTATTTTTTCAAGCAATTCTGTTTCCATTTTTATATTTAGTAAAAATATATTTTAACAAAAATATATTTTTAATAGTAATCTCTATAATCATGTGGTAAATAAAAGTTGTCAAAACCACATCTATATTTTCCATCGTTACGGTTCTTAGTTAAATCAATCACAACAAAACCATGCGGTTTTTCCCAACAGTTTTTACAAAAATTGATAAACTCTGTTTTAGTCATATCATCACCCACATGATCACTATAAATATGATTAAGATTTTTTAAGTCTTGTCTAAACAAGCATATTAAGTTAGCATTCTCTCTAATAGTTTGGCGAGGTAATCTAAAATAATTTTGTGCTAAATAAAAACAATCAGCATTGCTATGTCTTCCTCTTACATAATAGTTTTCACACTTGTTTTGTTTTTCTAAAAGTAAGTCATCAAATATCATTAAGTTTTTATTTGATGCATTTAAATCTCTGGGATCGGGTACATCACTTGCATTTTCAAAAAATTCACAGTTAATATTAGATTTTTCCTTAATTGTTTTTGCCCATTCTTCAACTAATGCTGTAGGTGAAATGTCACGGTTTTGTACTTCATTTTTAAGTGAAAACAACCTTAGTAAATATTCTTTTGGTATTTTTTCTTCAAAAGCTTTTTTAAGTATGCGATATTCTGGTTGAAACAAACTTTTACCAAAAACACATAAGTTATCATAATCTAACCAATCGAGACGTAACAAAAGATTAAGTAATAGTGTAGTTTTACCACATCCTGATTTACCTACTATTAAGCCTCTAATACTTCTTGGTAAAAGGGGATGGTTAAATCTTTTTGCTAACGCTTCATTCCATGATAAATTAACAATATCCATATTTTATATTAAAAAATTTAATTTAATATAAAAATGTATTGTGTTAAGTGTAAAAAACAAACTGATACTATTGAAAAAGAGTGTTACATAAGTAAAAATGGTAAAAATATGATGCGTGGAAAATGTAAAGAATGTGGAACAAGCAAATCACAATTTATTAAACAACAAAAAGGAGGATCGTTGTTAAACAAGGTTATCAATAATTTACCTGTTGAAATGCACTTACCTGGTCATAATTTTACTGGCCCTGGTACCAAGTTAAAGAAAAGATTAAATCCTGATTTAACACCTAAAGAATGGTCAAAGCCTGTAAATCGTGTTGATAAAGCAGCATATCATCATGATATATGTTATCTTAAACATGATGACACAGCAACAAGAAATTCTGTTTGCGATGCTAATATGCTTAAAGAGTTAAAAGGTATCTATAATCCAACAATTAAGGAAAAAATGGAAAGAGGATTGGTTTCCTCATTGATAGGAACCAAGAAAAGATTTGGAATGGGTAATAAAAAAAAAATTTAGAAAATATAACGCTAGCAGAAGAATTACATAAACCAGTAAAAAGAAAATTTAAGAAAAGAAGAGTTAGAGTAGGGGGTGTCGATAGGATATGGGCTGCAGATTTAGTAGATATGCAAGCATTTTCTAAATTTAATCGTGGTGTAAAATATCTTCTTGCTGTCATTGATATCTTTTCAAAATATGGTTGGCTAATACCATTAAAAGATAAAACAGGAAAATCTGTTTCTATAGCATTGAAGAGTATTTTTAAAGAAAGAAAACCTGATAAAATGTGGGTTGATAAAGGTAAAGAGTTTTATAACAAAGATGTTAAAGATTTGATTGAATTATATTCCACTGAAAACGAGGAAAAATCAAGTGTTGTTGAGAGATGGATAAGAACAATGAAAGAAAAAATGTGGAAGTATTTCTCTGCTCACTCAACAAATGTTTATATTAACGTGTTACCAAATCTTGTTAAAGAATATAATAACACAAGGCATTCTTCTATTAAGATGACACCAACTGAAGCAAGTAAGAAGAAGAATGAAAATAAAGTTTGGAAAACATTGTATCCTGATTATAATCAAGTAAGAAAAGATATCAAACCAAAGTTTTCTATTGGAGATAAAGTAAGGATAAGTAAAAAGAAAAAGACTTTTGAAAAAGGTTATACCACAAGATGGACTGAAGAGGTTTTTACAGTTTCAGTAGTAAAACATACATCACCTGTAACATATAAAATTAAAGATTTAAATGGAGAAGAAATAAAAGGAACCTTTTATGAACCTGAACTACAAAAAACGAGTCAAGAGTTGTATAGGATAGAAAAGGTTATTAAAAAAGGAAAAAAGAAATCTCTTGTAAAGTGGAAAGGTTATTCTGATGAGTTTAATTCATGGGTTGATAATAGTGCTATTGTAAATATTTAATTATATAAAAAATGCAAGATATTACAATTGATAATATAACTTTAAAAAATAAACCTTTAAGTAATTTTGAACTTGATGATAGCAGAGGACCTGGCACGCATTGGGTTGCATGGTTTAAGAATGGAAAAATAAAAATTTATTTTGATAGTTATGGTATCCAACCACCTATTGAAGTTATAGACTATTTAAAAACACCAATATACTACAATACAGACCAATTACAACATACTGGTGATGTATTTTGTGGTCATTTATGTTTGTATATTCTTAAAGAGTTGGGTTTAGGTAATAAATTTCAAAATGTTTTAAATAAACTTTTTTAGTGATATTAAAAATGCCTGTTGATAAATTTGGAAGAATGGATGAGGCTAAAACAAGCGGTGATGGTGTGTCACTCGCTTACATAAGTAATAATTTTTTACGTAAAGATGGAACAACCACAGTTACCGGTTCTATAAATATGAATGGTAACACGCTAACAAGGGTTAGTAATCCAGTAAATCCTCAAGATGTTGCGACAAAGGATTATGTTGATAATACAGCAGGGGGTAACCATGAATCAGCACTATTAAGAGAAAATGGAAATTTTATTGCTACTGCTTCTTTCAATATGGGTTTTAAAAAAATACATAATCTTTTTAACCCTGAAGAACCGCATGATGCTGCTACAAAAAGTTATGTGGATAAGGTTAGTAGAGAAAGTGCCATTGTTAAACGTAATGATGGAAAATTTATTGCTACAGGAAATATAGATATGAGGAATTATGGGTTAATTAACGTTCTATCACCAGCTGAACCTGATGATGTAGCAACAAAGGGGTATGTTGATAGTAAATCCACACCATTTTTATATAACCCTAATGATGACTTTTATACTTCAATAGGAGAAATATCTATGGGTAACCGTCGAATTAATTTTGTTGCTTCTCCAATTGAAAATAACCAAGCAGCAAATAAGCTTTACGTAGATAGTGTTTTTGAGATAGCTACCGCAGGTGAAAAGGCTTTAACAAAAAACCAAGATGGGTCTTTTTCAATAGCTGGTAAAATAGATATGGGTGGTAACTCAATCACTAGTTTATCAAATCCTGAAGAGCTGTATGCTGCTGCTAATAAAAATTATGTTGATAATGGTGGTGCGATTAGAAAAAATCCAGATGGTTCATTTTCAGTTGTAACAGATATAAACTTAAGAGGTAATAGATTAGTAAATGGTAAGGAACCGGAAAGTGATGGTGATTTAGTAACAAAATCCTATGTAGATGAAAGGGTAACGCTTCTTAAACCTATTATAAGCGTATGTGCGGAGGAACAAGGTGCTTTATCAAATGGTAGTTATGAATTTTCGTTTGGTAATGGAAGCGCCGGAGAAAGCCATGGGATAGGGGGTTATTGTATACCTGCTCCTGGTAGAATTATAAGAGGAACTTTAATGATTGTTAGAGGTAATGGTATTCTAAAAGAAGAGGCAAAAGTTAATATAGTCATACATGGAGTTGAACAGATTGACTACTCAATAGTAAAAAAGAAAGGAGAAGGTTGTAGTTGTATTGTTTTTCCACAACCTTTAGTATTGGATCAATGTGATGTTATAAACTTTATAACAAGATCAAATAACCCTAATGCAAAAAATGCATATTTATCGATACTGATAGAGTTAGACTTGTAAAAAATATTTAACCTAGTAAAGGGTTAAATATTTATATTTCACTTACTTTTATCAGTTATGGATTTACTTCTTTATATAATACAAAAAATGGTTGAATAATTTCAAGAAACTTTTTTCTTTTTTTAAGATGATCTTTGTTTGTTCTGTCTTCTTTTACTTCCGTAAAAAATTTAGCTTCTTCTTTAGCCTGGTCATATAATTTTTGAACATAATTTATAATTGTAATTTTTATATCTTCATTTTTATTTTTTTTTAAATTTATAAATAAAATATATTGTTTAAGTACTTTATTACTACAACAAAAGTTTAATTTATATATCATTTCTTCTAACCAATCCTCCATTGATGCAATTATATCTATAACATTAAATTCTTGAAAAGCTGATAATAATGTTCTAACTTTATCTTTCACAAAAGTTCTTTTCATAACATAACCTTTAGATGATCGTTTGCTATTTATTTTTGTTTCCTTAGTTGTTTGCTCCATTTTACCTAATATTTTTACAGATTTATTTATCAATAATTCAATTTTTATTTTTTTTATAAAAATCTATAAAAAAAAAATTATAAAAAAAATTTTAAAAAAATTTTTAAAAAAAATTTAATTTTTTTTTTTTTTTTTTTTTTTTTTTTTTTTTTTTTTTTTTTTTTTTTTTTTTTTTTTTTTTTTTTAATTTTAAAAAAAATTTATAAAAAAAATTTATAAAAAAAATTTAAAAAAAAATTATTAAAAAAAATTATTAAAAAAAATTATTAAAAAAAAATTTTTTTTTTTTTTTTAATTTATAAAAAAAATTTAAAAAAAATTATTAAAAAAAATTTAAAAAAAAAATTATAAAAAAAATTATAAAAAATTTTTTCGAAAATAAAAATTTAAAAAAAAAAAAATTTTTTTTAAATTCTTAAAATTTTTTTATTTTTTAAAATTTTTTAAATTTTTTTAATTTAAGTAAAAAATGTTTATAAAAAAGATTATACCATTTTGTTTGTTAACCTTCATTAGATTAACTTGTTAACCCATTTTATCTTAATTTTATGAGCATGTTTAATGTTACATAAAATTGTTATTATGTTATATTGTTTTATTATATAAGGGCTAGCCATATACTTAAGCGTGGGTTGATTGGTTAAGGGTGGGGGGATTGTATAAGTGGGTTGATTTTTGCATGGGTTGATTGGTTTGCTGGTTTGTTATGGTTAAAATATTTTTGAGACGTGTGAAGGTTTTGTGGGTTTATGGTTTGTTATGGTTAAAATATTTTTCAGACGTGTGAAGGTTTGTGGGTTTATGGTTTGTTATGGTTAAAATATTTTTCAGACGTGTGAAGGTTTGTGGGTTTATGGTTTGTTATGGTTAAAATATTTTTTGAGCCATGTGATTTTGTGATGGGGGTTATTGGACAAAATAAGATTTTGATAATTAATTCTCCTTTTACAATCTACTCCCAAGCATTTGAAGATGACAAATTAGAAGAAACCACAGTTATCTATGTAAAGGTCGAAAACGTGGGAAAGGGAGAAAATGCTGGTCACCAGCATTTTCTCCATTTCCAACAATGTTTTCAAAAGGCCTCTTTTTCAGGGTCGTCAAAACACGGGATGGTTTGATAAAGGGTTAATAAGCATGATCAGTTTCACAAAATATAATATGCTGTACACACGTAGCTCAAGATATTTACTTTGCACTAAAATACAATCTGATCTTAGATGCAGGCGTGTAGCCAGGCATTAGCCCGGAAGCCCAGGCTTCAACATTAACCATCAACACATCAAATAAATGGAATACGCTTTCTCAATCAGGAAAAGAAGCCAACTAATCACAATTCCAAAATTGCTTTTTCCAGAAAATAAAAACTAAATAGCTGCCACAGTATTTGCAGTCTGATCTCAGTCTACATTGTCTGTGTAACAGCTCTAACAAATGACCTCTGAAGGCAGAGATTGAACTCAAGACCTCTAGTTCCCAAGGCGGACGCTCTACCACGTCGCTACAAAAGCTAGCTTTATAGTAAGGCAGTATCCGTGTCCCCTTATACAAACACAAGCTTTACATTTATATCTATCGGAGAGATAGACCAGTATACTACATACTTCTCCGCTGTATGAAGATTCGTACACGAACCCTTCAAGTACTGTTACTCAACTAAGTGTGTTTTAATGGGGGGCGCCAATGTAACAGTTCTAACAAATGACCTCCCAAGGCAGGGGTTGAACCCAGGGCCTCTACGTACCAAGGCGAACGTTGTACTACGTCGCTACAAGAGCTAGTTCTATAGCAAGGAAGTGTTCCCTTATACAAACACAAGCTATATATTTACATCTATCTATGTGATAGACCAGTATACTACATCCGGAAATACAGTCTGATTTTGTTTAACATTGTCTAAAAAAATGACAAAGTTGTGCTTGGCTCTTTAAAAGTCTTTATCACACAATCCCGACTTTTAACGACCCTGGGGATGAAGCCTTTTGAAAACATTGTGGGAAAAGGAGAAAATGGTGGTAACCAGCATTTTCTCCTTTTCCCATAATGTTTTCTTCTCTATCCAAGACAAATTCCATTATTTTAGTCACATTTAAATTGTCGTCTGCAAATGCTTTCAGCTTGGGCAAGTCTAAAATTTTGTCGTTTGGTAAAGGGTTAAAGTACTACCATCTGTGTTGCTAGTGGAGAAAACAGTGAAAGAAAGAAAGGAATTTTGAATAAATTGGGCTTCATCTTTAGATCTACTTCATTTCTGGCTACACACCTGCAATCTGTTTTATGAAATAGCAAGTCAATAGATTTGGTTCAGCTTTAACCCTGTACCAATTAATTAAATGTTTAGATGACCCTTTTGAAAACATCGTGGGAAAATGAGCTGTTCGCCAGCATTTTTACGAGTGTTTCCCAGGTTTACCTTTCCGCAGAAAGTTGATTTGACGCCTGCAATTGGTTTTAAGTTGGAAAAGTCCAAAATTTTATTGTCTGGCAAAAATGTCAAGTCTAGTTACGTTGCCTGGATTCAGTTCAGAACAATTACTCCAATTCTTTGATCTAGTCTATTTAATGACGTTTCTAGGTAAAATATTACAAAAATAGATCTATTATTATCTATTATTGTCAATGATCTATCTTCTTTATGGACGGTGACAATTCCTTCAAAGGAAATTTAAACAAACATTTGAAACACCACCCTGGTAAATGCACCGCAGAGTGATACACACCTAGTCATGCAGCCAATCGAACAGATGATTCAAGAGATCTGTACATCTCTACAAGCGAAAGCCAATGGCTTACCATCGATCCTGTCAACGTAAGTAATAAGAAGTGAGACATTTGCGGAAAAAAAATTATAGCCGCCTGGACCTAGGCTAAACCTAACATAAAGAGCTGACGATCTATCGTCTGCAGAAAACACCTGCAAACCAATTTTTAAACTTCGAACATCGAAAGTGCAGTCATCTGACAAGTTTAAAGATTGTCCAATCATATTTATGTCGAGATAGATCTATCGATTTTATTTTTGCAATATCTGCATGTGAAAACAAGCAACCTAATCCGTCAAATATTTATAAGTATTCGATCTATAAGTTGAAAAATAAATAATACAACCATACATGTAGCACAGATCCGTCAATATGCGTTTGAAAACTTGTTTGCACATGCGCAGTGCGCCGTTGCTAATAAATTTCAACTTCAAATAAACGAGTCAAAAGGTATGTTGAGTCTATGGATATTATTTATGATTTTGTGTATTTTGTGAACGGGGAGTAAATATTAAATACAGACCTGGCGCGTGGTATAAATATTGTGTTATTATTTTATCTAAATATAAGATCTGAAGGTCGTTCAATTAGAGTGGCTTCCAATTTGTAAACGACACAATCGGGTAGGCCTATATAAATATGCCAAAGTTTATTGGTCGTAACCGGCGGTTTGGTGCTTCATTCGTCAGCATTTGGTCGACGCAGAGAAAAAAAGATTTTATTTAAAAGGTTTTTTGAAAAGTCATTAAATGCTTGCAACAAGCATTTCCACCTGTTCTTACTGTTTCTACCCTGCCCATCACAAATTCCCCCAAATCAGCAATCTGTCAATTCAAAAGGGAAGAGTTCTTTTTGTCTACGCAAGATGAAGGGTTAACAATCGATTACGAACATAAATCGGTCTAGACCCTGTCAGCCAGATTGATAATGTATTTAAGCTCTGAAGTGCGACTCACTGTCCTTTTTCGAACGGCGTAAATCAAGATCAGACTGCACAGAACGTGCAGTCTGATCTTTGACCTACACTGTCCGATAAGGAGATATTTTTCCCCCAAAAAAGTAACTTGAAATAGCAACACTTGGGTTCTCACTATCAGTTTGAAAGTTTAATTTAACTTAAGGGTTAAAGTGAATGTTGCGATATTTAAAACGTGACCTGGAACTCTCGAGAGTCAACAACTATTAACTATCTTACAGTGGTTTTGTAAAATCTCTTCTGCGTGTAAATGGGCAATTTCTCCCTCTATCATAATGTTTTCCCATGTCTTTGGGTATCAACTCTATAGTCTACCAAACGACATTTTTTTTGCAAATCCAAATTAAAGACATTTGCATACTACAAAATAAACCTGACTCAAAAATTGATTTTTTGTTGTTTGAAGGGCAGAAAACATAGAGGGAAAAGGAGAAAATGCTGGTTACTAGCATTTTTCTACTTTTTCCACAATGTTTTCAAAAGCCTTTTCTCTCAGGTCCTTAGAATTAGAGATAAGTTTGATAAATGATTATAACTTGACTAGAGCTCGAGTCAAAAACCTGTTATCCCATATTGCAGTTGTAAAAAATATTTATGCGTGTAATGAGGAATTTCCAATTTCTCCATTTATCACAAAGTTTTAACATGTATTTTGGTGTTAACTCTTTACCAAACATCAATTTTTGTACACACCCAAATTGAAATCTATTGCTGAAGATGTATAGCTGTGGCTCATATGGTAGAATTTCTCAATGAATGGATAGTAAACATTGCTGAAATAGGAGAAAACACTGGTTACTAGCATTGCCTCCTTTTCCCACAATGTTGGCAAAAGCCTCGATCCTCCTACAGGGTTGTTTACGTAGTAAACTAAATTGTGAACCCTTTACCACATGACAAAATTTTGGTAGCCCAAATTGAAAATATTTGCAGACAACAAATTAAATGTGGCTCAAACACTTGGATTTGTTTCTAAAAAGGTTAGAAAACATTGTGGGAAATGGAGAAAATGCTGGTAACCAGCATTTTCTCCTTTTCCCACAATGTTTTCAAAAGTCTAATTTTCTATGGTCATTTAAACTCAGACTGTGTGGTAAAGGGTGAATTCATGATGTTTCTAGGTATTCCAGAAGGAATTTTTCAAAGGTGTGTGAAGCAAATTTGTTTCAAGAAGTAACAGGTAAGGCCAAAGGGTGGCTTCTCTGTTTGTTAAAAGTCACTTGAAAGAAAAATCAATTTAGGAAAATCAATGTTAAATCTTTACTGGACAACAAACTTTAGCCTCCACGTCCATGTTGAAATTATTTGCAGGCAACAGATTATATTTGGCTCACATTATTAGATTTATCTGTTTAAAAGGGTTAGAAACATTGTTGGACATGGAGACTGTGCTGATTAACAACATTTCATTCTTTTTCCCTCAATGTTTTTAAAAACTTCCTACATCACAAGAGATTGCGTGTTAAAGGGTTATGGAAAATCAATCTTTAATCTTTTGCCACATAATCCCAAGTTTATACGACCAATAACAGAGAATGCTTTTTAAAACACTGTGAGAAATGGAGAAAATGCTAGTAACCAGCATTTTCTCCTTTTCCCACAATGTTTTCCACTTTTTCAAAAACAAATCCAATCATTTAAGCCATATATAATTTGTCGTCTGACAGTGCTTTCAATTTGGACAAGAATGAAATTTTGTCTCTTTGTAAAGGGCTAACTTGTTCAGCTTATCAATAATCCAATCCAGTATAATAAAAATATTTCAAGCAAAAATGGTTGAAACATAACATGAGTTATGTATCATTTAGAGCTTTTTTGCACTTAAGGCATCCATAGCCGTTTCAAAAGGCAACACATCTTTCTTATTTCCCAGCATTAGGCAGCCATTTTGAAAGCATTTTAGGGAGAGGAAGAGAATTTCTGTTTCAAATTTTCTTATTACTCCTTTTCCTAAGATGTTTTCCACACAATCAAAATTCAGGGTGACTTCTGAATTTACTTCTTTAATTCTTTTAACCCCTTACCAAACTGTCCCACAATTTAACATCCCTGGAGAAAAAGTCTTTTGAAATCATTGCAGAAAAATGTTTCTTAGCTTACCCTTTATCATAGTCACATGCTTTTAATTCAGAGTTCTCAGGTCTGATTCTTACTTTAGGCTCTGTGTTTTTCTCTGGAGTGTCCTTTGGCAAGAACCTGCAGAGCCCTAGCATAGTTGTGGTGAAACCAAGGACACACCTGAATAAACTGTTGCAGTGATATTTCTGTAATAATATTGAAAGTGACATAAAGCATCATTCAATCAGCCAGTACAATGAGAAGGTCTAGAAAGCTGTCATATGTGAAATAGTGAACCTTCTACCAAATTTTAACAACTCTGAGAGAGAAGCCTTTTGAAAACATTGTGGAAAAAAGGCAAAAATACTACTAACCAGCATTTACTCCTTTCCCCACAATGTGTCAACCCTATCAGAGACAGAAATCATCACTTAAGCTACATTGATTTTGTAGTCTGCAAATGCTTTCAATTTGGTCTTGTCCTACCATTTTTCATACGTTTACAAAGAAGAATTCAATCACGAGGGCTACATTTTTTATCTGTAAATGCTTTCAGTTTAGACCAGTCAGCAATTTCTGTCTTACGGTTAAGACTTCATCCCTCACAACCCTCAGGAAAGCTTCTTTTGAAAACATAGTAGGAAAAGCAGAAAATGACGGTAATGAGAATTTTTCTCCATTTGCCACATTGTTTTGTACATATAGATCTGAAAGCATCATTTCAATATCTGGGTAATTTATTTATTTTGTCTTCTGCCAATGCTTTCAATTTGGACAAGTCGAAACTATTTTTAACTAGTCCAAATTGAAAGCATTTGAAAACGACAAAATACTGTGACTGAAAAATTTAAATTTGTTTCGTTTTGGGAAGGGATGAAAATATTGTGGGAAAAAGAAAATGCTGCTTGCCAGCTTTTTCTCCTTTTTCCACCATGTTTTCAAAAGTCTTCTTTCTCTGGGTTGTTAAATATCAGGATTATGTGGTAAAGGCTTAATACAGGTCTATTGTTTCTATTCTACTATGCATAACACATAACCTCTTTATGTAAAAAACAAATATGCAGCAGGTGAGTCAGAAAATATCTTTGTAAAATATTAATTAAAAGCACTCATGAATGTTAAGTACATGAATAAATTTGAAATCATTGTGGCAAAATGAGACATTGCTAGTTACAAGATACATCGTTTTACCTTCATTACAAGCAATTTTCCTTTTTGTCACTATAATTGCAAAAGTGGTCTTTTGCAAATTAAAATAGAGCGTCTGCTGGAGACTGTTAACGCTTTACCAAACGACGAAACCTTACCTTAATTGTCCAAATTGAAAGTATTTGCAGACGACAATCAAATGTGGTATAAATGATAGGATTTTTCTGCTGGTTATCAGGATTTTGTCACAATAGTTTCAGACTGCTTTTTATTCAGGGTTGTTTATCTTTTTCCAAATGATTCCGGTTTTGAGCGACCTAGAATTAGAGGGCATTTGAATATATTTTGTAAACCAGCACTTTCTCCTCTTCCAACAATATTTTCTACCTCTTCAATTCTGGGAATTCTCATCTTTTGAACCTCTGTACATTTTTTGTCTAAAGATTCATTCGAAATGAGCAAGAATAAAGTTCTGTCGACTGTTAACCCTTTCCCACACAATCCCGACTTTTAACGACCCTGTGGAAGAAGTCTCTTGAAAACATTGTGGGAAAAGGAGAAAATGCTGGTAACCAGCATTTTCTCCTTTTCCCATGATGTTTTCTACTCTACCCATAATAAATTTCAAATTTTGAGTCACAGTTATTTTGTCGTCTGCAAATGCTTTCATTTTGGAGTGGTCTAAAATTTTGTCGTTTGGTAAAGAGTTAAAGGGTAAAATATCTGAATGTGTGATAAAGGGTCGAAAAAACATAAACAGGAGTTGTGTAACTTACAGATCATTTGTTTTAATTAATAATGGGGAATGAAAAAATGGAGTTAGAGCCACCAATTCATTTCAAAATGGTAGAGTTACGTTACAAGTATGTATGAAAAAGTTTATCATGTAATTTGTTTGTGCTGAGAAAAACTTTGGCCTTTCTCAGTTGACAAATTTTAGACTTTTCCAGTTTCAAAACATTTATAGATGACAAATATGGAATTTGTGCAAATGAGGTTAAGATCTCTTAGAGGGTAGAAAGCACTGTAGGAAAAGCAGGAAATGCTGGTGACCAGCATTTTGTCCTGTTCCCACAGTGGATTCAAAGCTTTTTCCCCCAGGGTCGTTAAAGCCTCAGATTATATGTTAGGCTGACTTTTCCAAGTAGTGTAGATTGAATAAGATCGTTTATCTGCAAATTTAGCCTAAACTGGATTTGTTGCCTTAACTCTTTACCAAATGACAAAATTTTAGACTGGTCCAAATTGAAAGCAGTTGCAGACGACAAAATAAACGTGACTGAAAAATTGAAATTTGTTTTGGGAAGGGTAGAAAACATTGTGGGAAAAGGAGAAAATGCTGGTTGCCAGCATTTTCTCCTTTTCCCACAATGTTTTCAAAAGGCTTCTTTCTCAGGGTTGTTAAAAGTCAGGATTGTGTGTTAAAGAGTTAAATGGCATTTGCATTTGAAAAAGATATTTCTTGGGGGTGGGGGGACAGGGCTATTCTATGAAAGTTTATTAAAAATTGCCATACAGACTTCATATGATTTTTGTCTCTGTCAATTCCAATTATGTGCATGTACCTTTATTTAAAAGGAAGTCAAGCAATACAAGGCCATCAAGGCCCTCTTGTTTAGCTAGGCTGTTTTCAAAGAAAACACCAAGAAAATGCTCTGTCATTATCTGTGTCTGCATCAAACACTTTGACATTACTTGTATCTCTGTTATGACTGAGACATTTAATTAACTCTTTTCCCAAACAACACAATTTTGGACTTGCCGAAATCGAAAGCATTTACAGACAACATAATGAATTCCGTTCAAATGATTGGACTTGTCTTTAAAGGATTAGAAAGCATTGTGGAATTAGAAGAAAATACTGGTCATCAGCACTTTTTTCTTTTCACACAATGTTTTTAAAAACTTTCTTCGTCAGAGTACTTAAGGTACAGTTAGGACTGTGTGGTAAAGGGTTAACTCCTACCAAAAATCCCATCTTTTAATGATCCTGTGAAAAAAGGTTTTAATAAAAAGATGGGAAATGGAGAAGATGCTGGTAACCAGCATTTTCTTCTTCTTCCACGATGTTTTTCCTTCTTTCTAGAACAAATTCGATTTGTGCCACATCAATTTTTGGTCTGCAACACGCTTTTACCCGTAAAGTACTTCTCTCAACTGTAATTGCCTTTGTGGCTAGAGTAGACTAAGATCAGACTGCACAAAACGTGCAGTCTGATCTTTGTTCTACACTGTCCGCTTTGTTGAGACATTCAGGAAAAGACCAACCTTAAAATTGCAATTATACGGGTCTTATTTCTCGATTAAAAATGTCGGTACAGTTTATTCGGCGCTCTAAGGGTTAATTTTGCTGTCTGCAACAGGGTTAATCAATGTATTGAAATGACTGCATCTTCAAGTGGTGGCAGTCTTCAAAGTAAAGCGTATTTGTTCATTTTTTTTTTTTTTTTTCAGATCAGAAATGCCGAAGACTATTGCTGTGTTTGGAGCAACAGGTCATCAGGGTGGGGCAGTGGCCAAAGCCCTTGCCCGAGATACAGAAAACTTCAAGGTATGCGGTATCCCTAATGTCCAGCAGGAAGTTCAGGAGGATGACCTTAAAAATAATGGGGTCAAGGTCATGCCCTGTGACCTTGATGATGTGAACAGCATTAAAACAGTCTTAAGTGATGTGGATGGATGCTACATTGTGACTTATACAGACTTTTCGGAAGAAGATTGTATTGAAAAAGAAATACGGCAAGGAAAAAATATAGCAAATGCTTGCAAAGAAGCAGCCATATCTCAAGTTATTTATAGCACACAACTGGACACGACAAAAATTAAAGGAATTGAAGTGCGCCATCTAGTGACGAAATCAGAAATAGAGAAGTTTATGATGTCATTAAACCTACCGATGACATCGTTTCTAGTTCCGTGTTTCTATGAGAACTTTTATGACTACCTAAAACCAAGGTGTGTGCAGGGGAATCATTTTGTTTTAGGTAAGAATTATTTCCAACAACCATTTAGGACTCAACCATAATTTAAAGTACTTGCAGACGACAGGTTGAATGTGGTTCAAATGATGGAATTTGTATCTGAACGATTAAAAACATTGTGGGGAAAGGAGAAAATGCTGGTTGTCAGCATTATCTCCATTTCCCACAACATTTTCAATTTTTTCTTCTGTAGGATCCTTAAAGGTCGAGATTGTGTGTAAAGGGCTAATTGAGAATTAAGAACATATCATATTTTGGAATATTATCCTTTTACCAAACAACCCTGAATTCAAATAACCCTGAGAAAAAAAAAAGGCTTTTAGAAAAACATTGTGAGACAAAGAGAAAATGCGTCTCCCTTTCTCAAAACGTTTTTCCTCCTATCATAGACTAATCCCATCATTTGAGCCAGATTTTATTTATCCTGTGCTTAAAAATCAGACGTCTCCGACTAAAACTTGCAACTCAAAACAAGAATAATGAATTTAAACTGGTACGTGTACCAAGATCCCAAGAGTCATATGTTTTTAAAAATTCTATTTATAGAAATTCCGATGGGTGAGGCGCCTTTAGACCTTATTAGTGTGGAAGATATCGGAGAAGTTGCCAAAATTGTGTTCCTGAACCGAGAGTCATTTCTCGGAAAAACTTTAAGCCTCTGCGGATCTAAATTGACGATTAAAGAAATTGCTGCAGAATTATCACGAAAGCTGCATCCGATGAATTTCCGAGATAGACCGGTAAGATATTGGATTTTAGAATTTAATTTTGTGATAAACAACTTCATTTATGGTCACAGTGTTTTGAGTCATATTCAGGTATATAACTGTAATAATTATTTTTAAAAAATGCTGCCAAACAATCAAGAGAGTTGTGTCCCATGGAATTTCCTTAACAGAACAGTAAGACTTACTGTTACAGGATTTTGTAGTTTGGATTTTATTCTAAGAGATTTCTCTTTTTTCCACAATGTTTCCAAAAACACAAAGGCATAAACCACATTTATTTAACCTTGATTCTATCCTTATTATTTCCTTATTTGATTTTTTAACCTTTACCACACAGCCAGATTTTTAACAAGCCGGAGAGTTAATGCTTTTGTAAACATTGTTGGAAATAGAAAATTCCACCATTTGAGTCGTATTTGATTGTTGTCTGTAACTGCTTTCAATTTGTCTAAAATTCTGTCATCAGGTAAAAAGTTAACATAATCCTCTGTGGCAGGTTTGTATTGGAAGGTATGCCTCAACAATTGTATACATTTTCACACTTTACCAAACAACAAAATTCTGGACTTGACCAAATTGAAAGCATTTGCAGACAGCAAATTTGATGTTGCTCCATCAAAAATGGAATTTGTCTTTGATAGGGTAGGTGAGTTCACACTGACAAATTGACAGTGTGAACTATTGCCAATAGACTGTGATAAGTAAGTCTGCATACTTATGAATTATCTATCAACCTAACAGGTCACAGTCAGTATATATCGTGCACTATCGCCATTTGACTGTGATTAGTAAGTCCACATCATGATCAATTATTTGTATACATTACAGGTCACAGTTAATGAATACAAAGGGTTTGGAAAACCATGGTCCATCGACTACGGTAACATGTTCGAGTTCTTTGTGCGGAAAGACCAGAGGTATCACATTGAGCACACGAAGGATATTTACCAAGCCGTGCAACGATTTGACCAGTGGGTTCAGAAAAATGCATCACATCTTGCTGAAGCTATTGCGAACCAGTAACATTGTAGTCTTCTTGGTTAACTGCTTTAACTCTTTTGGCGCCAAATAAATAAACTTGACTTCTTTGGGTGGCTGTAAATGCAATCCACAGATATCCAGAAAGATTTTTATCGTAGGGGCTTAACTAATTAAGCGGATGGTACAGATCAAAGATCAGACTACACATTCTGTGCAGTCTGATCTTGATCTGTGCCGTCTGCAAAAGTCCCTGACTTTGTCCGTGGTGCTGAAAGGGTTAATGGACATTATTTTAGACACATCCAGACTTTATCGATATCCTCTGAAGTTTTTAACTTGGATATATTTTGTCAGATCTTGAGCTTTGACATCCCTTAACCCTTTCCCAAACGACAAATTTTAGACAGGTCCAAATTGAAAGAGTTTGCAGACGACAATTTTAAATTTGATGAAAATGACAGAAAGGTCTCAAAAAGGGTAGAAAACACTGTGGGAAAAGGAGAAATTGCCCGTTACGAGCAATTTCTCCTTTTCCCACAGTGTTTTCAAAAGACTTGTACTGCAGACACGTGAAAACCAGGGCTTATTTGGGAAAGGGTTAACTTTTAGCCAAACAATCTTGTGTTTTTACAACCCTTATGAAGAAAGGTTTTGACAATATTGTGGAATAGAAGAAACTGCTTGTATCAAGCAATTTCTCCTTTTCTTACAATGTTTTCTGTCCTATCCGAGAACTTAAGCTCTTTTGTACGTATTTAATACTTGTTGTCTGCAGAAGCTTTCAATTTGGAAGTGTCCAATATCTCGCTTGGAAAGAGTTAAGAAGGAAGCTACATGTTAAAACATTGTGGGAGAAAGAGAAAATGCTGTTTACCAGGATTTGCATCTATTAGAATACATCTTTTGTTTATTTATATATGGGCCATGCTCTGGCAAAGGAGGTTTAAATGCATCTCCACGATACATGATACCTGGCAAGTCACAGCATAATTATGGATCCATTTAAATCAATTTTCTCTAACAAAGGACTGAATGAGGAGGCACAATGGTCCTTGACATGCAGAAAATTGACTTGTAGCAAAAGGTTTCAAAAATGTCAGCCTACATGGGCTGCACATGCTGACATGGGTTGATACTCTTTGCACATGCATAAAGCCCCATTTTCACAGAGCATGACTCATATGCTTGTCATTTATTTAAGTTTTTACGTGTATACTGTGTATACTTATATAGCCAACAGTATTAAGGATTTGTTATTCAATAAAGTTGTACATTATGTCCATTTGTGAATTTTAGCTCTACAGGCAGTAGTCCAACAAAGTTTAGTATCCGTCTGTCTGTCCATTCATCCATTTGTCTTTTTCTTCTTTATGCCACAAAGTCTGCATTTGTAGATCTAATTGGGTTTTCATGAAACTTGCAGTTTCTTCATGTCATTAATAGCTTGCACCCTGTTTATTCTGGGAAAAAATTCTGACTAATTATACTCAGTAAGGCAAAAGTAGCCATTGTAAGTAGAGAATTTACGTTACTTGTTTGCATAATATTTACCGTCCACACTTTTTTTTTTATTCGTTTGAAAAGCGCACAGAATATTTATATCATCGGGGGGAGAACTCTATCATAGATAAATAAAATCAAACAATAAGTTTAGGAAAAGCAGCTGTTTCATGACTTAGTCTTGTTTTCTTAACAAAGGTCACATTGTTGGTCCAAATTCTATGAAACTTGCAGAGATTGTTTAATACCGGTACTTTGAGAACTTAAACCTATCTGTTTTAGCTGGATCACAAACTATTGGGGTTGAGAAAATGTGTACTTTTATTATTTGACTGTTTGTTTAATTCACCATGCCAATTTGTTATGCTGTCTTAGTGGGTTCAAGCCTAGTTGCAACAACAAATAACCCCCAACCATTTTTTATGTGCGTGTGTCCTTTCTCTTTTTTTATCATAAATTCATGATATATATTAGAACATGTGCAAACTTTGTTTGAAAATTTATCTTTAAGGATTTTTTTTTTTTTTTTTTTTCCCAAGTTTTGCTGAAAAAAAGGGGGGTGCTTCCAATTCTACTATAATTTTATGATAGATAGATAGATTTTAATGACTTATACAAGTACATGTATCTCGTCATATACAATAGCAAGCAATGATAAACATAAACAACCGATAGTAAACCAAGGGCAATAACTGTTACATGTATAGACTATAAAACTTTTATTATTAAACTTCGAACAGCGAAAGTGCAGTCATCTGACAAGTTTAAAGATTGTCCAATCATATTTTATGTACACGAAAGCCTAAACTGTGACATGAGGTTTGACTATTTTGGCTCTAACAGACGAAACTTTTCAATCATGGCTAAGAGCTGATGGTTAAAAGGGACTTTTCTGATTGATTAGCTCTGCTGGCCAAAGGCCAAAACAGCTTATGTCATTGCTAGTTTCTCTTGTCTGTCCATCCAAATGCCAGTCCATCTATTTGTCTTTCTCTTCTGTAACTCTTTACCACACCATCAGTCACCATTATTTCAGCTGACTTGGTATGTCGTCTGCAAATGCTTGTAATTTGGACCAAAATTTGGTTGTTTGGTAAAGAGTTAAGAGATCAAGTCTGCAGCTGAAGTCGGATTTTCCTGAAACTTGCGCTTTTTCTCATTATTATCAACAGGTTGAACCTCACTGATTTTGAAGAAAACTAGATGATTGCGTTACAGAAAAGTAGCCATTTAAATTTAAAAATGTATTTTTCTTGCCTACGCGACAAAGTCTGCATTTTTTATGTGATTCTATTCGAACATGCACAGATTATTTGCATCATCAAAGAGTAGAGACATATTGACAATTAAGAAAATGCAATAATAACAAGTATGGCCTATCAAAGATAATTTATTAGTCCAAAATTTTATTAGCATGCTATGTCTCAGCAACCAGTTGATGGAATTCAATAGAACTACATGGGAAGCTTCCCTATAGAGATGACATGGTACGATGATTTCTGGTTTGGTTGAAGATCATCTATATTCTCGTTTTCAGCCAGGTTTTACCCCATGTCATCTTTATTTTATAAAACACTAATCATTCTTGTATCTTCAGGGAAAATGTTCCCCTGACGATTGCAAGGTAGCATAGACTACCACCGATAGAAAATGCATTTAATTTTCCAGAGACTATCAAAGAAATCACTGTTGTGATGTTTCCGGTTTAAAAAAAAATCCTATTTCTATATTTATCCCTTACATAATATGTCAGTAATTTAGTTCAATGCTGATTGATATTTAAAGAATTATTTTGCAAGATCAGTTTTGAATTTACAGCAATTGTGCAATTTTCCAAGTGGCATTAAATTTTGGAACTTAGTGATTCCGATGTAAAAATTGTTCTTTTTACCGGAAAATTCTCACCGTAATGTAAGCTGTTGATTCAAGATCAGATTATGTGTTCTGTACAGTCTGATCTTGTCCTAAAATGTTCCCAATGGATCATCGATCTTGTTTTATCAACTAAGGGGTTATTGGAATGACTAATCTACGGGTCAATAAATGCAGCGAAAATTCGAGTATGTAGTAACCCATTCAGTGCCAAATATATTAATTTTGACTTTTTTTTCGACGTCTTGACATATAATCCACTGAAACCCAAAAAGTTATCTTACAGACTTAACTATACAAGCGGACGGTATAGATTCAAGATCAGACTGCACCCTGTGTGCAGCCCGATCTCAAGTTATGCGGTCAGCAAAAGCCACCTGTTTATGCCCATGGTGATAAAACGGTTAACATGAAGAAAGTAAAGCCTCAATATGAGCGACATTAAAATGTCGTAGAATAGATAGATATATCGATCTATTGAAACGCAAGGATAGTTACCTGAGGGATTATGAGCTGTAGCTCAGGCTTTGCAAAAGTTTTTTCGAGGAGAATCGAAACGTTCTTCTCTCTTATCTAAAAAATGAACCACAACAGGCGGGAGGGAGAGAGTCTGGGTCGGCCAGGGTAATACAATATTGCCAGCAAGTCAGGGGAGGTTAATTGATAAAATGTAATCTAAGATGACATTCGTTAGCTCCCTTATCGTTTTTGAAAGATACTCTTCGCTAGTATGCATTCCTATAATGGTGGTTACCAGACTTTTCTGGACTCAAGTATTAAAGACCTGGTGTGTCCAGTGTAGGGATTTGAACTGAAAACTCCAGTTTCACAGACCTGGTGTGTCAACAGTTGACACACCAGGTCTGTAATACTAGTGCTGTAAGACCAAAGCCCTGCACTAGGCACTAGACACACCAGGTCTGTAATACTGGAGCTGTAAGTTCAAATCCCTGCACTGGACACATCAGGTCTGTAATACTGGAGTTGTAAGTTCAAATCCTTGCAGCAGGGATTTGAACTGACTACTCTAGAGCTACAGACCTGGTGTGCCTAGCGCGCTAGGTAAAATAAAGGAAATGTTACCCCGGGGTCGCGAGTTCGCTAGGCCAAACTCTTTAGAGACTTATGATGGCAAAATTACAAGCATATGATTCATTGCTCTCTCAAATGGTCGTTTTGGAAAAGCAGCCAGTAGCTTGTGTAGACTGCTGTGGTAAGTATTGGGAAAAGTGTATTTCGAAGTAACTCTTACTAATCATAAAATGCCTCACAGTCAAAATCAATGAGATACTGTTCAAAACGGCATAGAAAACAAAACATACCAAGTAAGTCAATCTTTGGACAAAAAGAAAGCCGAGGTTATGATTCGAACTGACAAATCATCAAAGTATGTGCCACTGAGCAATTTAACTCAGCTTTACAAAACGCAAAAACCCTTCAATGGTAGACAATGTGATATGGAAGTGGTAACAAAACAACAAATTTATCAAATAAACAAAATTTATTCACCGTACAATAAATAATAAATTTTAACGTACTCGCACATCAAATCAAAAGCAAACAATCAATGTTGGAACAGTCAGGGATTTGAAAACAGAACACTCAATATCAAAAATCATAAAACGTGATAGAAATAATTTGTGGAAGTTACTCATTCTTAAAGCACAATCGCATGAATTAAATGGGAAGAAGAAATTGACACAAAAAATAATGTACAACACAAATTTCTCTCGCTCTCCGTCTCTCATAAAACACGAATCGGCTATGGAATTAACCCTTTCCCAAACGACAAATTTTGGACTGGTCCAAATTGAAAGAGTTTGCAGACGACAATTTTAAATTTGATGAAAATGGCAGAAAGTTATTAAAAAGGGTAGAAAACACTGTGGGAAAAGGAGAAATTGCTCGTTACGAGCAATTTCTCCTTTTCCCACTGTGTTTTCAAAAGACTTGTACTGCAGACACGTGAAAACCAGGGCTTGTTTGGGAAAGGGTTAAACAAATAGATATAAAATAAAATCACACAATTTATTTACATGTGAATTATGCAGACTAGATAGGAAGATGGGTAGTCTGTGATTTGACAGCAGTTCTTGTGAAAAAAGTCACATGCAGAAAAGCGGTAACGGTGCATGCAAATAATTACTGCTGCCACATTGTTTGTCGGATAAGCAATGTTTAATACCTGTAGAACTCAAATAATGTTTATAGAATATCGAGCATGTTGGGTATGTACAAGGGAGTGGGGAGGATAAAGAATTATTCTTAAAATCTTTATAGTTGTGACTGGGAGGGGTAAGTGTGATTTAATTGGCGTAAAAAGTTAACTTCTTACTATGGATATTTTTTCCTGTCTGACTGATAGATGGATTCAATAAATAAATAAATAAATAAATAAAAGATGACAAGATTTCCAACGACAGCTTGCAAAAGTACTACACAAAGTATAGAGAAATGTTGAGAATCAAGTTTCTGTAGAGGTAATTTATCCCGTATGCTGTCGAATGTTCGATACAAACTGTCATAAAAATAGTAGTTTGTAAAATTTATCGGCAGTTAAACGAAATAATTTGTAAAAGGAACATCACAAGAGAAGCGGATGTTGTAGAAGAAGATCAGACTGCACGTGAGTGCAGGCTGATCTTTGTCTACCACCTCCGCGAAATAAAGTCAGCTACAAATGGCAGGGTAAAGGATTATAACGGTAATCATGGTAACGACAGAATACATTATGATGCAGATTTAAATGTTGGATGCCTGAAGTACATGATGATATACAATATCCAGGTCGAGATATAGTTACAGCAGTCCGACCACAGTAACATAGTTATGTAAAGATGTTGACCCTCCATGACTTATAAATAATTTGCCTCTGTAATAACACAGAGCGCGGGGCATATCTATATAATCTGCAGTCTGATCTAACACCGACTTGTATCGAGTGAGATCAGGATCCAGTTTATAAATTTTGTTGTGACCCTGTGCACATACATACACGTTGTTATCTAGGTCTACACTGACCCCTACAGGCTTCGACTCTTTAATAGTAATTTCCGAGATAACTTGACCCTCAACATTTCTACATTGTACTTTGTGATTGTCGTTATCAGTTGTATAGACTCGTCCAGAAACAACGGCGAGAGAAGGACCTGGGAGGAAACTATAGAAACCAATGTCAAACTTGTTTATCGTGACTCCGTCTGTAGATATTATATAAACAGAATAGGGAGAGTCAATATCTCCACAGATGGTAAAAATCTTGTCATCATAAAAATGTAGAGACCAACAAAGTCCCTCTGTGTGGATTATTTTGTGTGTTTTTGCGGGTTTTCTACCTAAATCTATAAATATTATTTGACTTTGAAATAAAAACGTTACTGCGATCAAACATTGTTTATCCGGAGCAGCCCGGTCTGTTACAGAAGCCTCAGAAGTCCTGCCGGACACTAAGTTCGGTTCCGTCGAATTCTGGTTTACAAGTATTTCTGTAACATCCCAAGGTTTAGGCATTATCCCTAAACACCGTATATAACGCTGTACCACGTTACTTCCCAATGTAAATATCTTAATGCAATCATTATCACAATCACAGGCTACCCACCTTTGGTTCTCCAGCACACACAATCCACGTGTCCAACAATCCTTCGTCTGATCCAATTCGTGTTTTAGGTTAACTCGATCATAAATACCGACGTGGCTGCTTTCAAATTTCTTTATTCTTTCTGCATTTTCCTCTTTCATAAGATCATCTAACAAATCGCTTAATTTTCTCTCATTCTCCTCGTCCATTCTCTCACTCTCTCTAGAATCTCTCTCCATCTCTCTGTCACTCTCCTTTCTCCCCACTTTCATACCCTCATGCGACTCATGTCCAGGCAAACAGTTTACACACACATACACCTCACACCTAAAACAGAAAAAAACAGCCACGCTATTCACAGACGGACCTTCTCGCACACAAATTTCACACAGCGGTAACTTCTCTTTTATCTCAGTAACTTCAACTTCTTGGATCTGTTCATCTTGATCGACCTGGCTTGTTTCACGTCGACTGTATAAATTGGCCCCAGCCATCTTTAGATCTAGTCTGCAATAAATTCAGATCATTATTTAAGCTTAACTGGTTAACGTACAACCCCGTGTTTTAATAACCATGGAAAAAGCTTTAGGAAACATTGTGGGAAAAGGAGAAAATGCTGATTTCCAGCATTTTCTCCTTTTCCCACAGTGTTTTGTATCATTGAAAAAAAAAACACCATTACCGTAACCAACATCCAACTTGTCGTCTAGACTACAAATGCTTTCAATTCAGACAAGTCTGAAATTTTGTTGTTTGGTAAAGAGTTAAGCTTTTTCTTAGTTATCTTTAGTTCGAGTGAGTCTGCAATAGATTTAGATCATTTAGTTAATTATTTCAAAGTTATAACGAATGCATGCAATGAAAAAGTAAATTTACAAGGAAATGCATCTTGCTGCTCATCGCATTTTGGAGATGGTTGTGTGGGAAAAGCAGCCGGTGGCTTGGTAAATTAAACTCAAGGAAAGCATGAACAGGTGCACTGGCCGCCTGCCACGATACATTTAGTCAAAAAATGCCTGCAACTTTTTTTTAAAACAAACAAAACAAACAAATGTTACCCTACTCAACGTTGGTTCAAAATTCTATTTTCTAAGACTAGCCTGATGGTAACATTTTGGCTCAGCCAATCAACAGACTGGTCTTAAAAAAAGAAGCAGTAATTTCTAACCTTCATATTCAAGTAACGGTAAGGAAAAAAGACCTAAATCAACGTTTTATGTCATCATAAATCTAGTAGATCCTTACAACCTTATTCTGGCAAATCAACTGTTATTTACCTGAAATACTTATACACGGTGAGGAAACTACATAGACGGAGCCATTGGCTCTGTTAAGGAAATCTTGTGTGGGTTTTTCCGGTCACGTGCGGCGCCGTCAATATCGGCTGTTTCGGTGGACACGAAAACGTAAGTTTTCCATTTATTGTCAAAATTTGATTTTATACTGAACACTAGCGAGAAAAGGGGAATTGTATGAGGGACCTATGACTTTCAACTTACTTCCTTGTCCGTAGGGAGTTCCAAGTCGGCGCGGTTTTGTCTGAAACACTTTTGCCGTGAGCCACGGTGAGGTAAACAAAGGTCATTTTCTATAATGACCACAGGCTTTCTATTGCTCTTTCTGCATAAATATTACTTATCTAAATGTTTACACCGTCCGAATGTATGAAGTGATTATCTAATCCTTCCCCACTCACGAAAAACAAAATTTGAATCAAAATAAAAAAAATTGAGAAAAAATAAACAATGGCTCTGTCCATATCGGCCGGCTCTGTCTATATCGGCTGGCTCCGCTGTATGAGGGTGAGTTTTAGAAGCGACGTATATGCACAATTGAAACAAAACTCATACACACACTTCAGACATACCTGCAAAACTTTTACAAAGGTTATTCTCAAATATTGGTTTTATTCAGTTTTGCGTCCCCCAAGCTGTTAAACTGGTATTGAGACGAATGGATCGGTAAGTGGGAGGAAACGGGAGTACCCCGGGAGTATCCCGGGAAAAACACCCGACACACCCGCAAGCAGAACTTGGCTTGTCCACGTTGTCCGAGAGTGCCCTGTACCCACAGGGTGATATGTTCGAATGATCAAGAGCACTGAAGTCAACCACTTTAACCACTCAACCACGTGACCGCCCTTTTTGAAATGATAGATGGTTCGAGAAAAGCATCACCATTCCAAAAATAACTTTCAAAAAATCTAACTTTTGACTGGTAAACCCAATAGCGAAAAAAACCTATCGCTTCTAAAACTCGCCCTCATACAGCTGAGCCAGCCGATATAGACAGAGCCGGCCGATATGGACAGAGCCATTGTTTATTTTTTCTCAATTTTTTTTTATTTTGATTCAAATTTTGTTTTTCGTGAGTGGGGAAGGATTAGATAATCAATTCATACATTCGGACGGTGTAAACATTTAGATAAGTAATTTTTATGCAGAAAGAGCAATAGAAAGCCTGTGGTCATTATAGAAAATGACCTTTGTTTACCTCACCGTGGCTCACGGCAAAAGTGTTTCAGACAAAACCGCGCCGACTTGGAACTCGCAACGGACAAGGAAGTAAGTTGAAAGTCATAGGTCCCTCATACAATTCCACTTTTCTCGCTAGTGTTCAGTATAAAATCAAATTTTGACAATAAATGGGAGACTTACGTTTTCGTGTCCACCGAAACAGCCGATATTGACGGCGGTGCACGTGACCGGAAAAACCCACACAAGATTTCCTTAACAGAGCCAATGGCTCCGTCTATGTAGTTTCCTCACCGTGTTATACCTCTAGCTACTCGACAACCTACACTCTGGTGGTTTTCTGTCCTTTCTAATTCTGAAAAGTAAACAAACAATAAAGGCGGTAAAATGAAATCAATTTGAAAACATTTTTACACAGTGTAGATCTAGAATTTAGATGTAGATCTACTGTTTTTAAGAACTGATTTGTCAATCACTTTGACTAAGTAAAATCATCACAACGTCTGAATATCAGTTAACAGCTATCTGTCGCCGTGGTAAAGCTTGAAATGTTGATAGCGGCATAAAAATCCTTCTTAAATCCATTAGGTATTTACAGTCAGTAGATCTAGATCTATTTAAGATTTTTTTACGTCAGAAAAGCTGGCAAAATTGTAAATAGATCTAGTTGTGTATCTAAGATCAGACGACACGTTCTGAAGCCTGATCTTGATATTCACTCTTAGCAACAAGTCGAAGGATTTCGTTGACAAAACACACGAAGAAATGTTCAAATATCAATAAAAAGAAGCAAAAATACTTAAAATTTGTAAACTATGACCAGAATATCCTAATTCTCTAGGTTTGTCAATAAGTTAATTTTTTAAAGCAATAATCTCTAGGAGAACATAAACATTGAAATGAAACGCTACGCGGGAAAGTGGAGACAAAAATTACGTCAGAATATGACGTCACTGATACTATTACTCGATATGAATGAATGGACCCTTGGTATTGTAGACTAGATCTATTTTACCACGTGTATTCTCATTTTTACGTCCAAGTTGGCGATTTTGGAAATATCGGAAGAGGAGCATCGGCTCATACAGATACTTCAAGCACAACGGTTTATATTGATTGATTTTATGGTGTTTTCACGCCGTTTTCCACATTATTTCAATTATATCGCGGCGGTCAGTGCACCTATCCATGTTTTCCTGGAGTTTCTTTTACCAGTACTCCGCACAACTAGCTGCTTTCCCACATAACCATCGTCGAAACAATGTTCAGCGGTGAATGAATCCTGTCGCTATGACTATCATCAATCCTGGGAAAGAAATCACAGATCACTCTTTCCAAGCTACGGCTGCTTTCTTACATAAACAAAGTTGAAAATATCTTCGATGGTGTCAGAGAAACATATCGAATGTATCAATGACCTCAGTCCTCGAAAATAATTTTTGCTGAGCTTGCAGGAAGACCTACAGGACGGTGTAGATTAAGGATCAGACGGCACGCGTTTTGTAGGCTAATCTTGATCTACACTGTCTATACTGTCTAGTTAAGTACCGAAAGTCTGACTCAGCACTGTTAGGATCAATTTACAGTTTAACATTTAGATCTAGATCTAGACTATTAACTTATTACCAAATAATTCCTGCGTCACAAGACTTGAAAACGTTGTGGAAAAGGGGGGAATATTCTATAGATTTAGAAAGCAGGTTTTTCGTTTTCCCACAATGTTTTCTTCTCTTCATTAAACAAATTACATTAAGATATAGATCTATTTCAGTCTCATTTAATTTCCCGTCTTGCTTTTACGTTTCACAGGTCTAGATATTCGTTGTTTTGTATTGAATTAATATTTTCCTTATGACAAAGTTTTAGATCGTTTATTGCTTGACTGAGACATTTTTTTCAGAACTATAGGCATCCCTAATAGTATAGAAATCGCGGTAGAGGACAATTTGATTCTTTAGCAAGGGACAAAATTTTCGACTGGTTCAAATTGATAGCATTTGCAGACGACAAAATTATTGTGACTGAAAAATCAAAATTTGTTTTGGAAAGGGTAGAGAACTTTGTGGGGAAAAAGAGAAAATGCTGGTTACCAGCATTTTCTCCTTTTCCCACAATGTTTTCAAAAGGCTTCTTTCACGGGGTCGTTAAAAGTCGGGATTGTGTGGTACAGGGTTAAAAGTGCATTAAATGATAAGATTTAGATCTATCATTAAAAAGGGGATAGAAAACATTGTGGGAAAAGGAAATGAACATGATAGCCAGTAGTTTCTCCTTTTTCTACGATTTTTTTTTTTTTCAAAAACCTACTGCAGGGTCGTGAATACACAGGATTGTATGGTATAGGCTAAAACAAACATAACTGTAGTCATTCAAATGCAATGATTGATGCGTTTTTTGTAGTCTGATCTTGATCTACACCGTTCACTTAATGAACTCAGCTTGTTAAAGGCCTACTTGCGGCCCAATGTAGCAATGCCGGTGTTGAGTGGATTTGAATTTGAATCATGCCATTTAAAAGTATGGAAATTTTTGTGAAGATGTACAATCCGTTATTGCTCGGTTGGTCCAAGTATAAGTCGGTAGCAGAAAAAATAAATTTTTAAACTAGGTTAAGAGTTGGTAGGTCGCTCCATCTTTTGTGTTTCAGTTTGTCATATTTTCATACTTTGAAAAGGTATGATTTTAAGTTTAAATACATTTTAATACTCACATTGTTTACTTTGGCTGCTTTTGGGGTTTATACATATTGTTATATTGGTTGAGGGCCATGTGACGAGCAAAATTAAACAATGCAGGTATTAAAAAGCATATACTTGTAAATCTTAGATCTACCATTTAAAGGTATGGACATTATTATGAAGCTGATAATCTGATAAACTAGGAAGAACTTTGCCAAGTTACTCTATCTTTGGTTTACATCGATAATCGCCTATTTGTTACCAATTTTTCGGCGTATCTTTCCGCAGTGCACGCAAAGGCTTGACGTATACACCATGTGATACCGTGATGCTATGGCAAAAAACGGAGAGCGATTCGACAAAAAGAGCATACAATGGTCTTCTTTAGGAATTACGGCATTTGTAATGAACAATATAACCCTTTGTAGGCAAAACACGATAAGACAAACTGGGAGAGTGATACAAAGAAGTGTGTACTTACCTGTATATATATCTTAACTTCTGTCTTTTCCAAAGTCTGTGATCAATTGTCACTTTGTAACAATGATTTATTCTGACGATCTGAACACTGAGAGGTGCAAGAGCGGGAATGACAAAGCCCTAACAACCGCTTGAATATAAAAACCTGATTTGTCGTCTGATATGTTGTGACGTGGTGTTTGTTGCTAGGCCAAACATTCAAATATAATTATATACGAGCCGTGCTCTGGCAAAAGGGGGCTTAATGCATCTCCGTAATGCATTAAACCAAGCAAGACATCACCTAACTATGAATCCATAAAATCCATTTTGACAGACAACCGACTGAATCATGGGTTAGAATTATCCTTTGACATGCAGAAAATTTAAAGATAGCGAAAAGTTTCGGCCCATGTCAGCCTGTGCGGATTGCGCAGGCTGACATGGGTTGATACTTTTCGCAAATGCAGTAAGCCCCCTTTTCACAGAGCATGGCTCATATCCTTTTTAAGAGTTCTATATGTGCAATACATTAAAGGGGGTATTTAAGGTTTATTTTTTTTAAGTACTTTGAAACTTGTAACGTTCATACTAACGTTTTCTCCATTCTATCGAGCTACATAACAAAAAACTACTATCCACTACTAGATGAACGTAATGTGTTTCAAGACTTGTATTAACAGTTTTATAGAGTAAAACATGAACCTTCAAATTATAATTTATAGTTAACCCTTATCCTGCTGAAAAAATTAAACGAAAATTTTCACTCAATAGTAAAAACCAAATATTGGGATTTCAAAGTTGATTTCGCTGGTGGAAAGAAATGCCCAATCAGACAGTGTAGAGCAAGATCAGACTGCACGTTTTGTGAAGTCTGATCTTGATCTACACTATCCGCAAAGCGCCTCTACTCGCGCTTAGCAGCCTAAGGGTTAAAATACTGTTTAACATTTTTGCAGTGGTTTCCATACGTCGGAACCTCATTTAAAGATTGAAAAACATTTTATGACAAATGAATCTGATAATATGCCTTCAATCGGCCATTGCTAAAAATGATATGCTAGGATAAAGTACAAGCAAGTCTGAGTTTATCTATTCCTGTTTCGACGGACTGACAAATGCGACCTTGTGTTGTATTTACCACAGTTTACTTTCCGGGCCCAGTGCTCGAACTCGCAGCCCGAGTAATAGATGTACAATTCTCTCATACTGTACTAAACTAGGCCTAACCTATAGCTTGCCAAGACTAAAAACGATTTGGGGTCAAAACACAAATTTCCAAATTTACAATAATTTAGTAAGAGTCTGATGTGTATAAACAACCGTAGAACTTGCTTCAACATTATTTTACATCAATAATAGTAACATATGTTTATGTGTTGACTTATCGGAAAATACTTAACCCTTTACCACACAATCCCGACTTTTAACGACCCTAAAAGAGACGGCTTTTGAAAACATTGTGGGAAAAGGAGAAAATGCTGGTTACCAACATTTTATCCTTTTCCCACAATGTTTTCAAATGCCCTTTTCGCAGGGTCGTTAAAACCCAGGATTGTTTGGTAAAGGGTTAAAGATTAAAGATTAAACACCCAAAACAACTACAAAAGCATATAGATACCTATAAAAAGATAGCAGAATGCCTTTTCTTACCGAATGGATTAAGTACACGAGAAAAAGAAAAGGAAGGAAACCAAGAAATTGAAATGGAAACTTTTTGCTAAAATTTCGAAACCTCCCTTTAAGTTAATCTGAAGACAAAAAAAAAAAAAATTCAATAAACAGAATACAACTGTCATTATTTGCTGAGTCAACACTTGAGCCTTTATCACACAATCCCGACTTATAACGACACTTCTGAAATAGCTTTTGGAAACTTTGTGGGAAAAGGACAAAACGCTGGTTACCAGCATTACCCCTTTTCCCATAAAGTTTTTACCCGAAAAGTACATAATTAGCACCAATTAGAATTATCGCCTGCAAATGCTTTCGATTTGGACTGGTCTAAAATTTTGTCCTTTGCTTAAGTGTAAAAGACGTTTCACGCCGTTCTGTGAAAAGAATCTAATTAAAGCAACATAACGGCTCCCAAAGTCTGAATGAAAAAAAAAATGCCCTCCACTTGCGTATCAAATATGTTTACCACGGTAAAAATGGTCGTCTTGCCTGACACCTGAATAAAAACCTTTTCATAAAGAAAGATTTTTATCGAAGATAATATACGGGCTGATAAAAGGTCTACTTTTTAAGTTAAATAGACCGTAAATTTCAAAGAGAAGATCGTACAAGTGCTTTTGTTTAAAATATCTCCATCTGCGAAAATTTGTTCTCGTCTACGTGGAATGTTTTCAGAGTATAATTGTACAATCATTACCGTCATTATGTTTGACCAAGTTTTAAACAGGCAGATATCGAAAAAAGAAAAGATCTTCGACAACCAAGATCAGACTGCACATTCTATAAAGTCTGATCTGGATACACTTTGTCCAGAAAAACCGGCATAAATGTCTTTGACGCAGAATCAAAATGTTGAGTGCAAACAACTTCCACTTGAAAGCACTGTGCTTATCCTTAGATTGCTAAAACAGACTAAATGCACGTTTGCAGACAATGTAGACAAAGATCAGACTGCACAGAACGTGCAGTCTGATCTTTCTGCCCGACACAGTGTCATGGACTTTTTCCAGCGAGACAAAAGTTTGAAATCACAGTTTTCGGGGTTTCAACATGGACTTTTTTCCAGCGAGACAAAAATTTGAAAGCACCGTTTCCGGGGTTTCAACAGTTGCAGGAAAATGTTAATCTGTCCGTTTGAACAGCAAAAATAATTATTTCAGTGCCAAATGTATAAACTTGAACTCTTTCTACGGCTTAACCCTTTCCCAAACAAGCCCTGGTTTTCACGTGTCTGCAGTACAAGTCTTTTGAAAACACTGTGGGAAAAGGAGAAATTGCTCGTAACGAGCAATTTCTCCTTTTCCCACAGTGTTTTCTACCCTTTTTGAGAACTTTCTGCCATTTTCATCAAATTTAAAATTGTCGTCTGCAAACTCTTTCAATTTGGACCAGTCTAAAATTTATCGTTTGGGAAAGGGTTAAAAAACAATTCAATAATATCGAGAAACAACTTTATCTTATATGCTTAACTGAGCAGCGGACAGCATAGATCGAAGCAAAGACGGGACTTTCTGTGCAGTATGATCTTGTTCTATGCCGTCTGCAAGAGCCCCTGTAAACATTGTCTGCAAGAGCCCCTTTAAACATTTTAGCCATGCTCTGGCAAAAGGGTGCTTAATGCCTCTCCGTGATGCAACATATTAAGCAAACCATCACAGTATTATACATGTACATCCCTAAAATCCGTTGTAAGTAACAACTGACTGCTTCATGAGGTAGACTGGTCCTTTGACAAGCAGAAAATTGTCAAAAAGCAAAAAGAATTGACCCAGGTCAGCCTGCGCAGTCTGCGCAGGCTGACCTGGTTCGATACTTTTCGCAGATGCATTAAGCCCCCTTTTCGCAGAGCACATCTCATTTTACATCGATTGAGAAACAAGTTCTTGCACCATATACTAATCGCTCTCGATTCTGCTTCCTGGAAACTTCAGTACTCGCGCCCTATATATGGGACAATGAAGTCTAAAAAAAGAATGCTCCCGAGTACCGAACTCGGAACCTTATAGTTACGAGGCCGACATTTTACCTCACAAGCAAGGACACATCAATCGATATTCCTAGGGCCCCCTTTGTTTACCAATGGCGTCGAAATTTTAACTCTTTACCAAACGATATTTCTTTTATATTGGACCACATTGAAAGCATTTGCAGACGACAAAATGAATGCAACTGAAAATTTGAAATATATGTTAAGTAAAAAAGGGTAGAAAAGATAATATGAAAAGGAGCAAATACTGGTTACCAGTATTTTCTCCTTTTGCCACAGTGCTTTCAAAAGGCTTATTTCTCAGGGTCGTCAAAAGTCGGGATTGTGTGGTAAAAGGTTAAGCCTGTACATGACGAAATTTTACATTTCAAAGAGAAACAGTTGGCAGACGACAAATTAACTCTTTCACTACTAACTCAAGAAATTTTCCTTCTTTTGAATGTCTAAAGTAGATTGCCACAGCCATTGAAGATGAATGGAGTCATAATCTAGAATCAGTAGAGGATGGTGTAGAACCAAGATCAGATGGCACGTTCTGTGTAGTCTGATCTTGATCTACGCCGTCCGAAAAATCTGCTTAAAGCGTCGTTGGAAGTGAGAGAGTTAAATGTAGTCGAAATGACGTGAATTGTTCGTTCGTTCTGTGCAGTCTGATCGTGATCTATGTCATCCGCACAAAACTGCTGAAGGCGTCAATGGTAGTGAAAGAGTTAAATGTTGTTAAAATGACGTGAGTTGTATTTTGAAGGGTAGAAAACACTGTTGTGAACAGGAAAAGAGATAATTAGCATAATATCATTTTCCCACATTGTTTTTCTCTTTCTGTAGGGTAGTTAAAATTCGCGGTTGTTTGGTGGTGTGAATAGAAATCAGTCCGTTTCTAGCATATTATGAAATGTGTTTTGGTAAGATCATAGTAAATTACCAGCCGAGCCTGTCAATGCAGTAGGTAGCGTATGTGAGACTTGAGACAAGGGGGACACGGGTCCGAATACTCAGCTCGGGCAATTTCTTTCCAAGGATTGAAGATGGTCATTGCGACAGGATTTATTCTTCTCTCGCCGCTGGCAATTGTTTCGACAATGGTTATGTCGGAAAGAAAGTCACCGGCTTTTAAGTAATATTATGCGAACTACTGGTAAAAGAGACTCCGCGAAACCATGGATAGGTGCAATAGCCGCCGCGATATAACTGAAATAATGTTGAAGACGACAATAAACTCCATACAAACCAACAAAAAAGTAAATTACAGCAACAGACGCTGTATTTTCTTCGGATTTAACGTTTTTGAGTTGCTGTGTAACTCTTTACCAAACGACAAAATATAAGACTTGTCCAAATTGAAAGCATTTGCAGACAACAAAAAGAAATGTGACTCACATTGAAATTTATATTGAGAAGGGTAGAAAACACTGTGGGAAAAGGGAAAATGCTGGTTTCCCAGCATTTTTTGCTTTTTCCACAGTGTTTTCAAAAGCTTTCTTTCTCAGGGTCGGTAAAAGTCGAGATTGTTTGGTAAAAGTTTAATCTTTCACCAAAGAAGTCTGTCAGAAATGCAGACAAATATATCAACGGTGGGGGGTGGCGGGTTATAAGGCAATTGTCTAAACAGTGTGTAGTCTAGCAGACGGAGAGAGCCGCACTCTCTTGTTATAGTACAACGAGAAGTGCACGAGTGCAACATACACTCGACTGAGTGATAATAAGTAGCCAAGCACCGAACATAAGTGTATTTTCTTTCGTTCCACTTAGACAGGCATTTATGTACTACTGCATGGTCTTTTTGTATAATAATAAACAACATAAGTCAGTAATGGGAGTAGCGACATAGACTTCGCGTTGTACCCGACAGAATAGAACAGGAGTATTGCGCCGAACTAGAAATAGAACTAGGAAATACCCAAAACAAGATCACCGCATGCGGGTACCAACACTCGGCTGCAGTTTGCTTATTTAAATAGATTGATTTTCAGTGAAAATTATAAGTCGAAAAAGGGGCATAACTGTCAAAAAACATTTTGATAGTTACCCGCCCTTGTCATAGTTAACAACCAGTTCGAGTTTGAAGTGAATATCTTAAGCGAAAGAGATATTATAAAATGTCAAAGTTTCCCATTACGACGACACATACTCAAACAACGACAGGGCTATGACAACACCCGATGTTATCTTCGAAAACAACTAACCTGGAAATCAAATCTTACATCGCTGTCAAGTATGATACCAGGAGTTTCACACGATTTCAATTCTATTTATAGAAATTCCGATGGGACTGCGGTTCTGAATTGACGATCAAAGAAATTGCTGCAGAATTATCAAGACAACTGCATCCGATGAATTTCTGAGATAGACCGGTAAGACGTTTGGATTTTAATTTGGAAGGGCCCAAAAGTTGTCATTTGGAAGAAGAAAGCTTTTGAAAACATTGTGTGGGAAAGAGAAGAGGCTGCTTACCAGGATTGTGTATCTGTTGGAATACATCTGTGTTTTTCTATTTATTTGTGAGCCATGCTCTGGCAAAGGGGATTTAGTGCATTATACCTAGCAAGTTATCGCATAATTAGGGATCCGTAAAATCCATTTTGTCTGACAAATCAACTGAATCGTGAGGTAGACTGGTCCTTTTACATGAAGAAAATTGACCAGTAGCAAAATTTTCGACCTACGTAAGCCTGCGTGGACTGCGCAGAGAGTGGTTCATATAGAATAATCACATCGCTGTTGCCACTGCAACTGCAGATAAAGATGATGATGACGATGATGATGACAATGATAATAGTAATAGTAGGCGTAATGTATAAATTGGTCATAGTCCAACTTTATTATAACTGAAGTAAAATATATATTAAAATATATTTGAAGATCTAAAACGTATTAAATGCAGTAAGTCGGTGTGTGTGACTGTGAATGTTGATCCCTGCCCCCACTGCGTTATGAAATGACAAATATTATTTTATTTCATATTTGACCTATGGTCTGCCAAGCACGATTCAATGACCTTTTCCGGTCAGGATCAGACTGAACAGAATGGGCACTTTCTGACAAGCAGATATTTTTCCCCAATAACAAGTTTGAAACAGCAAGAATTGGGCTTTTACAATTGCCTTGAAAGTTTCATTCAAGCTATTTAGCGTGTTAAGATGTAACGGTAAATACATGCCTTCATGTTTGTAGTATATTGAGGGTGACTTTTTGCCTTCACTGTATTTTGTATTATTCATTTATACACTTTTTTTAATTTGTTTCCCTTTTACCACGTCTTTAACCCTTTGGCACACAATCATGAGTTTTTTAACAACCCGGAGAAATTAGACTTTTGAAGCCATTGTGGGAAGGGAAGAAAATGCTGGTAACCTGCGTTTTCTCTTATTACCGCAATGTTTTCCAATCTTCCAGAAACAAATTTAATTATTTGTATTACATCTAATTTGCCGTCTGCAAATACTTTCAAGTTGGACCATCTTAAAACATTGTTGTGTATTAAAGTGTTAAGTGTTTAGTTCATGTAATCTGTATTTAGAAATTTTTATTAATGCTGCATTCTGCAAGCCAGTGTATATACACAAATTGTTTTTGTTTCCCCGTGTAAGTTGTCAATTAGCTTAAAAATATTCTAATTAGATCTAGTAGATCTAAGTTTTTACTGAATCTCTGTAAATTAACAAGATTTGAAAACATCCTGGCCTCTGGAGGCAAAGATCAGGTAACACAATTGTACAGCCTGATCTTGGTCTCTCCAGACATAAACTTTCAAAAATAGTCTGAATCACATTTTTTGTTATGCTTGCTCTATATATTTTATGTTCCTAATTGATTGTATGAACTGCATGTACTAATTTTATTGAAAGCATTCGGAATCCTACAGTTTTGCTGTCGAACTGATGATACTCACACAGTGAAGGATTGATTTAGTGTTGGGAAGGGGATAGAATGCTGGTGGCCAGCATTGCTTCTTTTGCCATTATGATTCCAATAGCTCCACTGACCAGGGTGGATATAAACAGGGTAGTGTAACTGTAAAGATAGCTGTACATAGCCCCTGTGTCAAGCCGGTAATTTATTTTCTCTTTTCTCTCCATATTGTTGTGTAGCGAGGACGATGGTCAGCCTATGCTTTTGAAAGCGTAGTCTGGCCTTCGGCCCACACTGCAAACAATCATAAGTAAATGTAAATAAACCTTTTACAATTCAATATACAAACGAAAAGAATCCCATTCATATCCATTTGTTTTTACATACATAACCACCTGGCAAACACGTGTGTAATTGATCTGATTGGTCGATTAACTTAACCCTCAAATGACACAGGGGCCCACAGCAGGGAAACACACACGAAATAATTAGATTAGGATCGACATATGAAAGCAATATTCTCATGTCTCTGTGTGTGTGTGTGTTTTTTTTTTAAACAGCCCACTGTACGTTATCAACCGATATTCATACGATTAGTTTTAATTTTCTTTGGAATCCGCCATTTTCTTTGATTGATAGAGAGCTAGATTTATGTACAAATACCGAAACATATTTTAGTTTATTCAAGGCAGACGATAAAACATGGCCGAGCTGGTCCCATTTCTAGCGTGGACAATGGTGCTCGTTCCGCTTGTTTTCATTTTTAGCTCCACTGGCCGAAGGCCAGCGGGCTTATGTCATGGCCCGGTGTCCGTCGTGCGGCGTGCGTCCGTGCGTCCGTCCGTCCGTGCGTTAACTTTTATTTCAAACATCTTCTCCTCTGAAACTACCCATCCAATTTTCATGAAACTTCACAGAAATGATCTTGCCATGGTCCTCTTCAGAATTTCTTGAAAGAATTTGATTCCTTCAAAAACTCTGGTTGCCATGGCAACAACACTGTAAAATATTGGAAATCGTTAAAAATCTTCTTGTCTGAAACCATGAGGCATAGGGCTACCAAATTTGGCATGTAGCTTTATGTAGTAGACCTCTATCAAGTTTCTTCAAATTATAGCCCTGGGGTCAAAATTGGCTCTGCCCCAGGGGTCACAAGTTTTACATAGGCTTATATAGAGAAAACTTTAAAAATCTTCCTGTACATAGCCATAAGGCCTAGAGCTACCAAACTTTGCATGTAGCTATATCTAGTGGGCCTCTACCAAGCGGGCCAAAACTTTAGCCCTGGGGTCAAAATTGGCACGGCCGCAAGGGTCACAAGTTTTACATGGGCTTACATAGTGACGTCTTAAGAAATCTTCCTGTACCTAGCCATAAGGCCTAGAGCTACCAAATTTTGCATTTAGCTTGATCTAGTGGGGGTCTACCAAAAATGCCAAAATTACAGTCCTGTGGTCAATTTGGCCTCATGGTGCGTGGGGGGGGGGGTCACAAGATTTACATGGGCTTATATAAGGAAAACTTTTAAATATTGATGTACATAGCCATAAGGTTTAGGGCTACCAAATTTTGCATAATTATAGCATTATCTAGTGGACAACTACAAAGAGGGCCCAAGTTACAGCCCTAGGATCAAGTTTGGCCCTGCACCAGGGGTCACAAGTTTTACATGGGTTTATGGAGTGAAAACTTCAGAAACCCTCTTGTTACTAGCCATAAGGCCAAGAACTCCCAAATTTGGCATGTTATTCTTCTAATACACATATTCCCCATTTAGTCCGACTGTAGCCCTGGGGTCAAAGTTTTATAAGGGCTTATATAGTGAAGACTTCTCGACAGTCTTCTTTTTACTAACTAAAGCATAGGACTAACAAATTTGGCATGTTTTGAGCCTTGGGATCAAAATTTGTCCCACTCCAGGGTTCACAAATTTTAGATAGGCTTACATAGTGAAAACTTAAGATAACTTTTTTTATCCTTACTGTAAGGCCTAGGGCTATAAAAAATTGGCATGCCGATTCATATTGTAGACTTCTACCAAGATTGTTCCATCTTTTTCATTGAAACCACTCTTCCAATTTTGACCAAACTTTACAGATATCATCTTGCCATGATGTTCTTCAGAATCAAAGGCCATCAAGCTTATCGTCTCTGAAACTGCTTCACCCAGTAAGTCAAAAGCTTTACATAGGCTAATATAGTGAGAACTTAAAAGGTCTTCTTGTTCCTTACCTTGAGTTACGGCTGTAATATTGTATGAGTCTAATCTAAATAACCTCTTCCAAAGTTTATCAAGTTATGTCAAACTTAGTCCTATCCCATGGGTCCTAAACATGTGCTTATAGTGTGAAAATTCAAAAAATCTTTTTGCTCCTAACCGCAAACCCAAGGGCTACTAAATCTGGATCACTTTTGATTTTCTTTTTTGAAATTAGCCTTGCATCAGGGGTCTTACGTTTTACAGAGACTTCATATGGACGAAACTTGAAAATCACCTTATTTATAACCATACAGCATAGACTTGTATTATTTTGGCATGTGGCTTTATCTTGTGAACCTCTACCAGGGTACAAGTAATTATAGCACTGGGATCAAAAATGGCTTTGCCCTGCGGGTCTCAACTTTAACATGGGCTTTTACCGAGAAAACTTTGTAAGTCTTCATTTTGAAACCATTTGGCTCATAATTGAAATGTTTAGTATTTATGGTTTATATTTATAAGCCAGTGGAGCGATACAGGGCCATCATGGCCCTCTTCTATATATAAACCTAGGCCCCAGACCATGGTCATCTTTACCGGCCGATATAGCTCAGTAGGTAGAGCGTAGGACTCGTGAACACAATGTCCTACAGATTGTGGGTTCGTATCCCCGGCTGGCCAACTAAAAAAAAATTACTAATAGTCTTTCGGATGAGACATTAAACCGAGGTCCCGTGTGACGGTGCTATACGCCGAGCACGTTAAAGAACCAGGCGAAGCTCTCAGTAGTTTCGACCTGTATCCTTGCACTATCTCCCGTAACAACTAACCGTCTTCTGGGGGCGTCGCTCAGATGGGCAACCGGTAGCGACGATAAATAAACGGAAATAACCAACCAACCATGGTCATCGGTGAAACGCGTGTCGATTGTCAACACTCCAAACAGAACTTCTTCGACAAAACGTCTATAGAATTAACCTGAAATGATAAAGAGCACTTAAATGCAACAGCATAACCCCAATTTTTTAGATTTCATCAAGAAATCATGTTAAACAAGTGAAATAGTGAAATTACTGACCGATACAGGCAACTGGCATGATCGGAAAAAAAATTGACAAAATAAGCCATTTTAGCCTTCATTCCAAAATTCACAATATGCAAACCCAGGAGGCTAGCCTGAAAATGCCAAGCTAAATTGAAACTCGAAAGAATACATAATTTGAGGATAAAATAAAAAATAGCACGTTACCATGTCATTTTTTCGCAATCTTTCATGGCATTACCCATTGTTTTTACGGCTAAAGCTAGCCACGAACTCCATGACCCCTCAGTTTCGCATTTGGGTCAAAACTAATGGAACAAAGAAGGAAAGGTCATGACCTCCTGTTTCAAAGACAAACGGAATGCTTCTTTTCAATAATCTTAAACAATTCATGGGTGTAATAACTGCTCTTGTTATCAAAATTGTATTGAAAACCTACCTTTCTCCATTATTTCTAATTTTGACATGGCCAGTTCGAAAAGAACTGTTTACATGTGCCCTATAATACAATGAACTTACCTGTAGTTAACATAACATTTATTTATTCAGCATAAAACAGCACTTGCATGTTTATAGCTTACAACATATTGAACAAAGTTATACCCACATGCGCAGAAAACAAAGACATGAATAGAATGTTATTATCTGAGAAGTATGAAATAATTTACTTTATCAATAAAACAGCGCCATTTTTTATAATCAGTCAATACAGTATTTGTCTTGTTGCAGCAAAAATAAAACGAGCGACGTTATTTATTGTTTTTGTCGACTTTGAACTCATTAAGGATTCAAATTTATTAATAGTTGGCCATTGATAATAGTATTTTTTCAGATATTGTTTACGGAGTTCATAATATTTTGTGCAGATGAGAAGGAAATGGTATTCATTTTCAACCATATTTTGATTACAGTGCGGGCAAAGTCTATTTTCTCTTGGGATGTTTAGGTGTCTACCTAATTCTATAGCCAAATGATGTGAAGATAATCTGAATTTGGACAGGGCTATTCTAAATTTGTCATTAGTTATACATTCCAGATATTTTTCTCTTTCAAAACTATGTTTATAGATACTGTATGATTCCAATCTAGCTGAATTATTTATATTTGAATACCATTTTTGCTTGAATATATCAGTTATTCGTTGTTCAATGTATTTAAAAAGGAAATTACTTCCATTTTGACTAAGCCACAAATTTGTCATGCCAATTTCATTGAGTGTTTGTTTTACATGATAAGCCCAATTTAGATTGTTATAATTGTTATCGGCATCTGTATCTCTTTTTAACATGAGATAAATCTTTTTTACCATTGAGCTTTCTGGTTTTTCCATGATTTTAATCCAAAATTTCATGATGAGTAATTTTCTGTTTATTTCCATAGGATATCTTCCTAACTCTCCATAAAGACCATCTAGGTTAGTTGACTTTTTAACCCCAAGAATTTTTCTCATAAATTTACAATGAATAATTTCAATATTTTTACAGGGATGATTTCCCCATATACTTGCACTGTAATTTAGAACTGAGCCGACTAAACTGTCAAAGAGATTGCATTTGTCATCCATATTTAAGGAAAGCTGGTTGAAAACAATAAACAAGTTATGTAGTGCTGATTGGGAGTGTTTTGCGATATATTTTTGCGTTCTAGACCAACTCCCATTTTTGAAAAAGTATATTCCCAAATATTTAAAATTATCAACGACGTCCAAAACTGTGTCGTTATAAACAAAATCAAAGGTAGAATGTCTTCCTCTCTCAAATATCATTATTTTAGTTTTGTTAGTATTAACTGTTAGATTCCAGGCCGTACAGTATATATGTAAATCGTTAAGTAGTGATTGTAATGCTTGTGGTGAATGCGCGAACAGTGCAGCATCATCAGCAAATAATAACAGAAATACCTTAAGATCATCAATGGTAAAAAGATCATCAATATCACTTTTCATATTTAAAAGTATATCGTTCACAAAGAAAAGAAACAGTAAACTAGAACAAGGATCACCTTGTTTTACACCTATATTGGATTTAATAAAGGGAGATAATTCATTATTTATTCTGACACAAGATTTTATAGTGGTATACATTTTTCTCATTGCGTTTACATATTTTGAACTTACATTTTCTTTCAACAGTTTTTGAAACAGATAAGATCGATCAATTTTATCAAAACATTTTTCAAAATCTATAAATGCGCAATAAAGTTTTTTGTTAACACTTAATGTTTTTGCTATTATAGCGTGTAGAATGAATATACAATCGGTCGTGGATTTTCCTTTTTGAAATCCGAATTGATTTTCAATAATTTTAGATTGTTTTTCTGTCCATTTTGTTAAACGATTTAGGAGTAGCTGTGAATAGATTTTTGAGATACTGTTTATTAATGTTATGCCTCTATAATTCTCTAGGTTGCTTGTCTCGCCCCCTTTAAAAATTGGAAATATTATACCATTTCCCCATGACTTAGGGTATTCACCATTCAAAAATAGTCTATTAAATAAGGAAAGGATAAAGGGGGCTGTAACTTCGAAAGAGTGTTTGTATACTTCGGCCGCAATATTATCTATCCCACAACTTTTGTTATCGTTTTGCTTGAATGTGGCTGTTCGTAACTCTTCCAGAGTGATCTCACTGTCTAATTCTTCATCAAATTGATGTGCGTAGGTTGTATCAGAATTTTCATTATTTACTGTATCGGCTTGATACAAGTAGTTGAAATTATTATATAGTTCCTCAATATTGATATCTATATTTTCAGATTTTGGTTTTTTGTACTGCTCTCTTACTTTTTTCCAGAACTCCCTTGGTTTAGTCTTACCAAGTGTTGCCATTTTCTTTCTTTCCGTTTTAGCATAATCTTGTTTGCATTTTTTCTTTATTTTGTTATATTCCGATTTTGCTTCGATGAGAGCATTTTTATTTAATTGTGATTTATCTTTCATATATTTATTTCTAGCCTTATTATATAGCTTTCTTGCAATGTAGCATTCATGGTTGAACCAAGGTTTACTATCTCTTTTTTTGCCTTGAATAGATTTTGAACTTGGAAAATTTTTAGAAAATACTTCTTTGATACAATCTTGTATAACTTTTGTAAATGTATCTGTAACGTCTTCTATATTTTCATGTGTTAATACACGATCTTTTAAATCATATATTTCAGTATTTCTGTTTTGGACTGCTTGTTTAAACTCTGAAACTTTTTCATCACTCCAATTATATAGCACACGATTTTTGATATTATTTTGTTGCTCTATACTCATAGAACAATATTTACTATGAAAGCTAAAATGAACCGGTGAATGATCAGAAAATTCCGTTGGTGGTAAAACATTAAAAAAAGAGATGCAATTGAAGTCATTGCTACTAAGTAGAAAATAGTCTACAACGCTTGCTCCGTTGCTTGAGTGAAAGGTGTATTGGCCAATACCTGAATCATTATGCAGACGACCGTTACTACACGGTTTGCACGATCTACTGTTTTACGCACCGTCACGTGAACAGCAGGTGCGCGTAAATTAACTGTTCAGGCTCTATCCCTTCACTCTTCTTCAGATCTTGCACAAAAATTAAATTTATTGGAAGTACTGCATTACATGTATATTTATAACACTTTTCATTTTTGTATATTGCCCTGATTGTAAAAGAACCTCGATTATTCGCCTATACTATGATTTTTCGAAGACAGGTCTAAAAAACGCTTTAGAAATAAAGAAATAGTTTGGTATCACAATATATAGATAGAAATAAATACTCATAAACATCATCGGGTTGCATAGACCAAGATGAATATACAAGAAGTTGTGTCTTGGTCTTGATCCATGCAGGTCGAAAACTGTGAAAAACTGTTGCACCGAAGCGTGATTTCCGCAAATACAATATATACTTATTTATTCAGAGTCTGTTATTGTTACATATATGTACATGCTATTCTTATATTTTTGTATAAGCTTTGTAATGACGATGAACATAGTTCAAGTCATTTTGAAATAAAGTTCTGTTCTGTTCTGTATTTTGTAAATACTTGGGTGAAATAAAAAGTACTGTTCTGTTCTGTTCTTTGTGACTCATGATGTAGAAGATTAACGGTTTAGACTAATTAATAGTCCAAATTGAAAACAAAGTGCAGATAACAAATTAACTTTTGGTCATTTGGTCAAGTGCTGGCGGTTGCCTTTGATTGTATGGAAAACATTGTGGGAAAAGGAAGAAATGCTAGTTACTTATTTTTCTTCTTTTCCAAAAATGTCTTGTAAAGCCTCCTACATCAGGGTCATTAAAACTTGGGATTGTGTGGTAAAGGGATAAGATATGTCAAACTTGTAAGCACTTAGAAACTACAGATAGAGTGTTGCTATAATGATCGTATTTGTGTGAGGTAGGATTGAAAAAAAAATCTGGGTATAGGAAAAAAAATGATGGTTACCAGCAGTTTCTTCGTTTCCACAAAGTTTTCAAAGGCCTTCATTCTTGCGGATATTAAAACTCTGGATTAAGTGGTATAAAGTTAAGACAGGTCCAGACTGAAAGCATGAGAACATGACAAAAAAAATGTGGTTTAAACGATGAGATGAATGTTTAGTAGGGTAAAATACATTGTGGGAAAAGAATAATTTTTTTTTTTCATCCTTTTTCCCCCATAGACTTTTCAAAATGCATTCTTTTCTGGTTGGTTGGTTGTATTGGGGTTTAACGCCACTTTAACAGCTAAGGTCATATCATGGCGGTCGGTGACGCACATGTGTTTCCTGGCTTTCTCACACCAGTACTAACACAACTTTCTTTCCAAAGCCACCGACTACTTTTCTCACATGCTTCAGCAGAGGTGAGAGGCGAAAATACGCCGAAAAGAAAGTTCGCCTCAACCGGGTATCGAACTCACAACCACCAGGTCATGAGTCCGACACGCTCACCACTGAGCCACCCAGGCGGGCATTCTTTTCTGGGGTCATTAAAATTTGGGATTGCTTCGTAGAGGGTTAAGACGAATCCAAGTTAAAGCATTTGGACAAGACAAATAAAATGTGGTTCAAATCATATTATTTGTGTATTTGTAGGGTAGAAAACTATTGTTACTAATATTGTTTTCCCTTTTCCAAAATTCCTTAAAAAAGTAGTATAAAACATTGTTAAATTTTTCTTTGGGGTCGGTAAAATTCGGGACTGTGTGATAAAGGCTTAGATTGAAAGTAGAATGCGTAAAACACATGCGTACGGGTACTTAATCCTAATACTGCTAAATAAGTTAAACGAAACTTTCAAGCCGGTAATAAAAGCCCCGTATGTTGTCATTTCAAACTGACTTTTTGGAAAGAAAAACAAAACATTTCCTCATCGAGCAGTGAAGATCCAAGATCAGACTGCACGTTCTGTGCAGTCTGATCTTGATCTACATTGTCCGCAAAGGATCATTGAGTCGCGCTTAGCCGCCTAAGGGTTAACAGTATACGGTTCTTGTCAGAGTGATCATGATGTGTGGATTTGTTGTACAAAAAGCATCGTCAGCATAAATTTTGTCACATGCTTTCACATTACTAGCAGCGTTTTTTTCCCATATTAGGTTTCTTCACTGCATCGATATAGCCTTTTTCTTTATCCACGAAGAAATGATATTCACGAAAAAACAGGTGTACATTTTTACTTCTTTACCAAACGACAAAATTTTGGCCTCAACCAACTAGAAGCAATTGCAGAGGACCAACTAAATGTGGCTGAAATGATGATTTCTGTCTTTGATAGGGTAGACAACATTGCGGGAAAAGGAGAAAATGCGGGTAAATTTTTCTCCTTTGTCTACAATGTTTTAAAAAATGCTTCTTTCTCAGAGTCGGTACAACTCGGGATTGTTATCCTGTTTGTCACAGAGAAAGACGGCTTTTAAAAACATTGCTGGAAAACGAGAAAACGCTTGTTACTGGCATGTTCTTTTTTCCATCTATGTTCTCTGGCCCTTCAAGGGAAAATTCTGTCATTTCGGCCCAATTTAATTTGTTGTCTGAAAATCTGATAGCATAATAAGTTGAGAATCTCTATTTTTTCTTCAGGGTTTCAAGATATCTCTCTAAGCATTCATAAGTCGCCTTTTCTAAATCTAGGTATCTCGGATCGTCTCCCATCCCATATATAGATATAAAATTGGTCAGATAGGAAAGTCCAAGACCATTGGTCAAATCTACCATGGCTACTTGACCCCCGTGGCCGGTGTGTCCAACATTCATTTGACCCTGGAAATATAAACATTCATTTGACCCCGGAAATTCAAACGATTTTTTAATTCCTCACCCAACTACAAACATTTCAATGACTCGTCCAAATAAAATTCATGTTCAGGCAACAATGACTCAAATTGTGATGTTTATCTTTTTTTTTTTGGGGGGGGGGGGAGGGGGGATAGAGAACTTTGTGGGATAAAAATTAGCTACCACTATTTTCTCATTTTCCATCAATGCTTTCAGTGTCCATTTTTCTCAGTAATAGTTAAAAATTAGGATCCTATGGTAAAGGAATAACATTTGCAACATAAACAATCATTTGACCCTGGAAATATATGTATTGGTTTGATTGTGTGTATATATATATATATATGACATTGGAAATATAAACATTGTTGGAAAAAGAAAATACAAGCAGTCATTTAACATTTGTCGACTCTTTACCCAAATCACAAAATTATAGATTAGGATAATTTTCTCCTTTTTTTTCCCCCGAATATGTTGTAATCGTTTGGAACACAACGTTCCATCACTTTAGCCACATTTGTCATCTTTAAATACTTTTAATTTGGACAATTCTAGAATTTTGTCATCTGGTAAAGAGTTAGGACGGTAGATTTATGATCAGAGAATCATAGCTTAATGTTCACTGTGAGCACTCGTTATGTGGGACTGTCCTTGTACAAGTCACTGTGAAGCTCCCAAACACTGGGGAATGAGTAACCTACAGCTTTGATATGACAAATACTGTAGAAAACAGCATGTTCAAACAAACAAAAATAAACCCCTTACCACACAACCCCGTGTTATAAGGACCTTGAGAAAGAAATTTATTAAAAGACAGGTATCCCAGTCCTATAACCCTATGTCAAACAATCCCATGTTTGACAGACTCTGAGGAAGATGGATTTTGAAAACATTATAGAAAATGGAAAAATATGAAAAAGTGGAAAATTTTATCAAGAGTTAAAATGAAAGAGTTAAAAAAGAGTTTAAAAAAAGCTTGCAAGAGAAAAAAAATGAAAACCTTACCCAAGGGTTTGATTTAAACAATGTTCCAGGACCAAATGAGACATTTTGTGCCTGTGTCACGATATCGGTGCCGGAAACAAGAGGAGTGCTCAACACAGATATAAGTTCCCCTGAGAGTAAGTGTTGATTACCGAGGGTTCCACCATTAGCGAGGATTCCGTACAACTTCGCCAGACTTCGAGCAGTTCCGGTCACCGACGCAGAGGACATTGGCACTTCACGTAAGGCAGGATCGTTAAGAATGTTCAAGTCCTATTCAATAACATAATTGTGGCAGATAGTGGATAGCATTATTTATTTAAACCTTTACCAAAAATTCCCGAATTTTAAATATCCTGATATAGAGGGCTTTGAAAACATTGTGAGGAAAAGGAGAAATGCAGGTAACCAGCATTTTCGCCATTCCCCCCCACTGTTTTCTACCCTGTTACACAAAATTCTTAAACTCTGAACCACATTTACATGATTGTCTGTAAGTGCTTTCATTCAGACAAGTCTAATGTCTTGTTGTCTCGTAAAGGGAAAAATAGAACAAGAACACCGGAACTGAATGCCAGTTGACGCTTGGCTGCACTTGCATTGAAAATTCTAAGTCCAAAAGGAATATAACTGTATCCAAAATATTTTGATTGGTAACCTTTCCCTAATCTATAGTTTCCCATTTTAATAGTTTACAATAAATCTAAGTTTTATGTAAATGTCTTCAGTATTGACAAGAAACTTGTCTTAAATCTACTGTAGTTGGGTTAAGATTAAGAAATATAATTGAGTTTTGGAAAAAGGGGGGTTAATGAATCTCAGTGATGCATTATACCCAGCAAGTCGTCAAATAATCATGGATACACAACATCAATTTTGTCTAACAACTGGCTGAAACTGAGAATGAATGGTCAAAAAAATACTCAAAACCAAAATGTTTCGATCCATTGTAGCCTGTGCATTAAATCCCATTTTCACAGAGCATGGCTCACACACACACACACACATATGTGTGTGTGTGTGTGTGTGTGTGTGTGTGTGTATAGAGAGAGAGAGAGACAGAGAGAGAGAGAGAGAGAGAGAGAGAGAGATGCAAGACTATTGTTTTATGTCGATCAGTTCAAAATAGGAGTAGACCTAGCAAACCGACATCATCACTGTACAGATGATATCATTGTTAGTGATCGCTATTGAGGATATCTTTGTTAGTAATGACATCATTGTAAGTTAGGATATCATTGTTAGTAAGGATATCATTGTCGGTGATTGTTTGTGAGAATATCATTGTTAGTAATGATATCATTGTTAGCGATTGTTAGTGAGGATATCATTGTTAGTAATGATATCATTGTTAGTGATTGTTAGTGAGGATACCATTGTTAGTGATTGTTTGTGAGAATATCATTGTTAGTAATGATATCATTGTTAGTGATTGTTAGTGAGAATATCATTGTTAGTAATGATATCATTGTTAGTGATTCTTAGTGAGAATATCATTGTTAGCAATTGTTAGTTAGGATATTATTGTTAGTAATGATATGATTGTTAGTGATTGTTAATGAGGATATCATTGTTCTTATTGATGTCATTGTTAGTATTTGTTAGTAATGATATCTGCTGCATCTAGTGAAGTATTTCACGGATAAAATCCCTTTAAATCATCTTTTCGTTCGTGCAGTCATTACTCTTTCACTTCTGAACATCGTTTTGATGATGTTTATAAATATCGAAAAGAGGTCTTGCGTAAAGTATCCCTATAAAAAAACCCTGTTGAACACCCAACAAAGATTGTGATTTACTTACATGTACTCTGTGTTAAAAAAATTGCCAGCATTTTAAAAAGTTTAAGATTGTAGTCAAAACTTCATATTGCAATATTTCAAATTAAGCCACGTTCCAAGAAAAGGGGTTTAAATGCAACTGCAAAAAGTATCAATCCAGATCAACCTGCGCAGGCCACGCAGGCTGACCTTAGTCGAAACCTTTTGCTACTGGTCAGTTTTCTGCATGTCAAAGGACCGGTCTTCTGCATGATTCAGTCGGTTGTTAGACAAATTGGAATTTATGGATCCATAGTTTTATGGTCTGTCTTGCTCAGTACAATGAATCACAGAGATTTTCCAAGTGCATGGTTCATTTTTTCCAATACTTTTTCATGCACTCTGGTATCATTCACAATTTCCGCCATATAAAAACTACATGAATTCCAACTTGTTTGGGCTTAGCCTGCCTGTTTGGGACAAATGGGGGGAAGGAAAAAAAATCAAACTAATTTTGACTTAAATTCTTACCACATGACACAATTTTAGACTCGTCTAAATTGAGAGCGTTTGTAGACGCCAATTTAAGTATGGCTCAATGCATATGTGAAAAGTTAGAAATACATTGACGGAAAAGGAGAAAATGCTGGTTACCAGCATTTTCTCCTTTTCACATAATGTTTTCAAAAGCTTTTTTTTTAATGCTAAATGTTAAAATTTGGATTTGTATGGTAAAGGGTAAATACACTACCTTCGTAAATTCTGGGATAGCCTTTGCGACGTTCCCAAGTAAAGAATCCGGAAATAGAATGAGGTATCCTAGGATGGGAAAGTATTTCGGCGACATGATTACTTCAAGAAGGACACGCCATTGAGGCTGCCCGTATAATCTCGCAGATCGATAGTATTTCTCTAGTGGTGTATTCATGTACGCGTCTATCTCTATGTGAAAAAGAAAAACAAGAAATGTCTTTAAAAAAAAAAAACAAGAGCGCCGCATGCGGGTGCCAACGCTCGGCTGCAGGTACTTGATTTTCAGTGAAAATTCTAAGTCGAAACAGGGTTATAACTGTGTCAAAAATATTTTGATAGTTACCTGCCCCTGATTTATAGGTTTCCCCTTTTGATGATTAATAACTAGTCTGAGTTTGAAGCAAATATTTTTCAGTAATAATAGAGGTATCCTCAGAAATGAAATAGATGATATAAAATGTCTAAGTTTTTGCACGAACCAGATGACGACGAGGCTGACGACGACACCAGAACTGTTACAATACCTCGACATTTCCTTCGAAAACAGCCGAGCTACAACAGAAAAATCTTGACTTTTTTACCACGCAATCCCGACTTTTAACAACTTTGTAAAGAAAGACTTCGGAAAACATTATGGGAAAAAGGAGAAAATGCTGGTAGCCATCAAACATTTTTTCCTTTCCCGAACAATATTTTATACCCTGTCAAAAACGTTTGAGCCATGCTCTGTGAAAAGGGGGCTAAATGCATCTGCAAACAGTATCGGCTCATTTCAGCCTGTGCATTCCGCGCAGGCTGACATGGGTCGAAACTTTTTGCTATGAGTCAATTTCCTGTATGCTCTACCCCAGGGTTCAGTCGGTTGTTAGATAAATTTGATTTTATGGATCCATGATCATGTGATGGCTTGCTTGGTATAACGTATCTAGGAGATGTATTAAGCACCAGGATTCAGTCGGTTGTTAGATAGATTGGATTTTATGGATCCATGATCATGTGATGGCTTGCTTAGTATAATGTATCTAGGAGATGCATTAAGCCCCCTTTTCACAGAGCATCATGACTCATTCACTACGTCACACTTAATTTATCATTTGAAAATGCTTTGGGATTGAACTCGTCTAAAATAGTGTTATGTGATAAAAGATTAAAAGTTATAATACACACAATATAGGAAAAGCAGCCTTTGCTTCTAAAAATCTTTCGTCTGAAAATACATATGAGTCTGTAAAATGGGGGTTTAATGCGACTGAGAAAGTATCGACCCTTGCCACTGCAGGCTGACCTGTGTGAAAACGTTTTGCCTTTGGTATTTTTTTTTATGTCCGATGACTATTCTATCCCAGGATATAGACGATTGTCAGACAAAACGGGTTTTATGGATCCTTAATCATTTGAAGACTTACTCAGTATTATGCATAATGGAGATGCATTAAGCCCCCTTTTGCCAGAGCATGGCTCATATTTAGGTACATGTATACACAAACGGATTCTGGGGTTCTCTGTGGAAAAGGGGCTTAATGCATCTGCGAAAAGTTTCGACCCAGGTCAGCCTGCGCGGACTGCGCAGGCTGACCTGGGCCGATACTTTTCGCCATTGGTCAATTTTCTGTATGTCCATGGACCAGTCTACCCCATGATTACATCGGTTGTTAAAAAAAAGTGACTATTATGGATCCACAATTATGTGATAACTTGCTTGGTATCATGCATCACGGAGATGCATTAGGCCCCCTTCTGCCAGAGAATGGCTCATATATAAAATTACCACGTGGTACATGAAAAGGATTATACGGTGAAAATAAGTGTCATAGGTGCGTTAAGCCCCCTTTTCATAGAGCATGGCTCATTTTTTTTTTTTTTTTTTCGCCTTCGGTTGACCAGATGGGCGACGCCCTCAGAATACTTTTAATCATGTTACAGGGGATAGTGCAAATTACAGAACGAAACCCGTCCTAAAGTAGGCCTGGCTCTTTAACACGCTCTGTGTACAGCACTGTCACCCAGGACCTAGGTTTAACGCCTCACTCGAAACACTTTTTGGTAATTTGAGGTGGCCAGTCGTAGGGATCGAGCCCACACCCTCATGTGCCCCAAGATTTCGCATTCACAAGTTCAGTGCTCTACCACCTGAGCTATTGCGGAGGTCACACTGCTCTTAACCCTTATCCACACAATCTCGAGTTTTAATGACCATGAAGAAAAATCCGTTTAAAACATTATGAGAAAAGGAGAAAATGCTGGTTACAAGCATTTTATCCTTTCCCCACAAAGTTTTGTACCCCTTCAAAAATTAAATTTGAATTTTTCAGTCGAATTTACGTTGTCGCGTGCAAATGCTTTCAATTTGGACTGGTCTAAAATTCTGTTGTTCGGTAAAAAATTAACCCTTTACCACACAATCCAGAGTTTTAACGACCATGTGGAAAAAGCCCTTTGAAAACACTGTAAGAAAAGGAGAAAATGCTGGTTTCCGGCATTTTCTCCTTTTCCCACAATATTTTTCACTATATAAAAGTCAGAGGCCATCATTTGAGCTACATTTCATTTTTAGTCTACACGTGCATTGAATTTGGTCAAGTCCAAAATTTGGTCATTTGTTAAAGAGTAAAGTTTAGACATTTATTATACATGTACATACCAAAAGGTGTTGCAATGTCGTCATGAAATACTTGGGCAGTCCCTCGCCCCTTCGGATCCACTTTTCTGATCAACACATCGGCATACATACCGTATGTAATCCCATGATAGCCGAATTTGGAACCTGAAATTAAACAAGAGCACCACATCCGAGGGTCAACGCTCGGCTGCATTTGTGAGAATTTTAAGTCGAAAATGGGCAACACTGTGTCAAAAGTACTTTGATGGTTACCCGCCCCTGTTGTATGGGTCCCACTTTTGATACTTTACAACTAGTCTGAGTTTGAAGTAAATAATTTTTGTGGTGAAAGAGAAATCATGAAATGTCAAAGTTTTTGCACGACGACGCAGACGACTACAGGGCTATGGCAATTCATCCTGTCACCCCTCATAACATTCGGCATACCTCGGGTGATCCGGTGATCAAATCCCTCGGCTGTATCACGTAGCTTGATATGCACCTACACGGTACATTTCGCACATCTCCGGAAGCACACCGCTTTACCGTTATTGAAATTGTAAGGCTCCTCTTTAGAAAGAACACATGAGTAAATTTTCTGTCGTTATCTTTCTAAGAGTATTTCAGTCGACAAACAGTTTGTACATTCAAGTTTTAGCGTGGTTTATCAATTCCGTTAGGAGCTTTCATCGACAGATCGATAGAAGTGAATAACTTCACAGTGGTTGTTCATGTCGTTGCTAAGCGATCTACAGGGGCGCCGCCATGTTTAAGATCATGTGATTGGTAGTTCAGAATGGAAGTCTCCTTTATACAGACGAGGTTAGATGTAGGTACGGAATCGGCCGAGTTGTGACGACTGCCCTCATAAATCCCGTCGTATAACACGAGGTCTTATATATATATTTATGTTTGGTGCTTGGCTACTCATTAGATAACTCTGTTCGAGTGTATGTTGCGCACGGGTGCTTCCCATTGTAGTATAAATAGAAAGCGTGGCTCTATTCTGGTCATTCGACGGCTAGACTACAAACTGTTTAAGACTGCACTATATCCCCCACCCACCCTTTTTTCACGTATGAGAAAATTGCATAAGTACTGTATAAGTTGTGTATTACTATGCATTCATGTGAGATATTATCTTGATGTTAAACTGCTGGCGAGCATGTTTTTCTCTAAAGATTATAACATGTCAAATATCTCGAATACAATGCGTAGTCTATGCCGCTACTCCTATTACTGATTTAGGTTGTTTATTATTCCATAATAAGTCCATGCAGTAGAACATAAATGCTTTATATTTGTCTGAGTGCAACGAAAGAAAATATGACCTTGTTGATATACGGTCACTTGAATTCATCGCAACAACGTTCTTCCTACGGTAAACTTCACGTTTATAACGTAGTAAATATCGTTCATGAAGTTATGTTGCGGCTGCAAATTCAAAGCGCTTTACACAGTTCGCCATTTGTGTGTGTGTGTGTGTTTTTTTTTTCAGCTGATATGTAGTGAAAAAGATGTCAATACGAACCTTAATTTCGAGCGAAATATTCTATCTGGTCGGATTTTGGATTGTAAATGAGAAACAGGATAAACATAATACAGAATGTAGATCTATGGTTTGTGTCTTGGATTGGGAAAGTTGAAGAATATATGGTTGTGTCTTGAATTTGGAAAGCTTATCGGGCTGGGCTTCGGAATTTTATGGTCTCAGTACCATAAAATATTGAATAAAAGGTGCGGTCTTTATATCAATGTTTGTGTTTGTTTTGTTTTGTTCCTTCACAGTGCGTGACAGGATTAATAGAATAGATGCAACAGCCGTTTATAAACATAGTCCCTATAAACTTGGGGAAAATAAAAACCGGTATAAGCCCAGCAAGGTGGGGCGTTATTTTTGTTGTCAGTCTGTTGCACAAATCCCGGTTTTCCCCTTATCTATGTTCAGAAACCGTCCACAGAAATTTGCAGGTAACAATTGGTATTTAAAAAAAAAAAAATATATATATATATATATATATATATATATATATATATATATTTTGGGTTTTTTTTTTTGAGAAATTTGTAGCAAAAAACTGGCTGTTTTTTTTTTTTACCCCCACAAACGTAATATTCATTGCCATTTTCCACCTGCACTTTTTAAGCGGCAATTTTTGCACTGCCTATTAATTCAGGATTGTGGTGCGCCACAGCAGACAGGTCAAATCTACGTAGAATATTGACATGCTTAGACAACGCTTCGTAATGCTGAAAAGTATAAATAGTATAGCCTGTATATGCACGCCAAGGACAAAGTTGTTTCAAATATTTTTTTCCCACAAACCTTATGATACATAAAACCTTTGCACGTAGTTGCCAAGAAGTAATATAATAATTTTAAAGCTTACTGAACAAAGTATGTCTACAACTTCAGAGCCATACTACATAAACGGAACCAGATGTATTTTGAGCAAAATTTCTGTGATTTTTCTCAGAGATACATGTGTCGCCATCCAAAAGTTTCCTCTCGGAAGAAAGCGTTTCGCAGACAATCCCCAGGGCTTTGCTCAGTATCTTTTGCGTGTTTCGACGGTAAAATGTATTAAATTGGCGATCGAATAACATTCCATTTTCTTTTATTAATACCACTCACAGAAGAGAAATAAATGAAAACACCAAGCACCTACCTGACAGACGCGTTGTTCACAAGCTACAACTTCGGAGCCACAGGTGTCCCGGAAGACCAACACAACATTTTAAGTGCGGAGCCAGCGGCTCCGTTATGTAGCTTACCTACCGTGATTATTCCATTTAAAGTATGGAAATTATTGTGTAGATTGGTTACCTCCCCTGATACAGCAAGTGTATAGGGACCGGTACAACCCATTATCTTCCGCTAGGTGGCATTTTTCAAATACATATAACCTATCTAATATGGGCATTCTGGGTACAAAACCGGACTATTTTTCAGAGCGGCAATCAATGCAACGAATTTCAAAATAAAATATACGTTTACTCTCTAAAACCTACCTTGTTCGATTCATCCAGCCATGGTTAGCTAGCATATAACCTATGCACCAGCCACATAAGCCCCTATTAGCTTGGGAAAAAGCCCCGGTATAAACCCAGCAAGGTAGGGACGTTATTTTTGTCGTTAGTCTGTTGCACAAATTACCGTTTTTCCAACGTCTATATTTAGAAACTGTCTACAGAGATTTGCAGTAAACAGTTGGTATTTAAAAAAAAAAACTGTTTCCTCGTTTGAAATCATTTTGTTTTTAAGATATTTGTAGCGAAAAACTGGCTTAATTTTTCCACAGATGTATTATTTATTGCTATTTTCCGCCTGCACTCTTTAAGCGGCAATTTACGCGCCGCGTATTAATATTTGTCCATTATTTTTCCAGTGATGCTCATAGCAGACAGGTCAAATCTTCGAAGAATATGACAGACAACGCGGTACAGGCGACCAAAAACGGGCGGAATTCTGTCCGTCTTCTTTTAGAACAGCCAGAGGCGAGACTAATAGAGATTTAGGGCAGGTCACTCTCACTTTCGGAGCAGCAGATTTTCCGATATTTTTGACCTCATAAATAAGTGAATAGTATGTTTATGTTTATGTCTGCTAATATTGTTTTGTAGTTTTGATTAACAAGTTCAATTTGTGCAAAAAATCGCAATGTTACCTCTACAGCCACACTGGAAATGTGTATGCTGCTCTGATTGGCTATTCTGGGATATACATGTAGCCCAATGAAAAGCAACGACACAATAGCTCGTGCCAGTTATAATATGTATATCTACAACGAGTACCAGTTTAATTATTGTGAAGATGACAATATGTTATTGTAAGTTGGTCCAAGTGTTAGTCTCTGGCAGTGTAATTAATTTCAAAACTAGGTTAAATGCTGCCAGGTCACTTTTTTTTTTTTACTATTTCCCTGATGTTGCACACAGGACGGACCACACAATAACAGATTGTCATCTTCACATTTTCCATACTTTTGAATAGTATGATTTAAGTTGAAATGCATTTTAACACCTGCATTGTGTTTTTGGCTGCTACTGGGCCTTTAAGTTTGAAATGTATTGGTATGATTCCGGATTTTTTGCGTTTATTACCCCCTTTAATTCCTTTTCTATGGGCTCTTATCTATTGAGAAAAACCGGCTGAAACATTGCCAAATTTTTATTTCAAGTCCTTTTTCAAGAATAATTTATAAAACATCAGAACTGTGTGGTTCCTTGATCAGACTGCACACTCTGAGCAGTTTGACCTTGAGGCATACAGTCCAAAAACGGCAGTGTGATCATGAACATTATTGTCTGTGTGGTGTCCGTGGTTATGAGGTAGAGCTTCGGCCTCATAACCTTAAGGTCCCGAGTTCGATACTCGGGAGCGGGTGGCAACTTTGGGACTATTTCTTTCCCTAAAAAAGATTTTTGAAAGAAGTTGCGATATAATTATCACCATCTGCTTTAGATTTGGGTTAAACGTAATGCTTTCAGATCACAATGCGCACCAAAAAATCTATTTAAAAAAAAAGCTTTCCATTTTGGCTCTGTCTGAATGTTTGAGAGAGAAGAACAGATAACATTAAGTCTGTTAGATGAAATGACTTGATGTTAGGTCCATGACATTAGGGGAATGACAGACAAATGATTTCTGGCGAAATAACTTTCCTTTATTTCCAGTATGTAACATTCAACTGTCCATTCCACTGAAAACACGATTTTCCTGACTGGCAATTAGTTGACCCTTAGGCTGCTAAGCGCGACTCGCTGACCTTTTTTCGGACAGTGTAGATCAAGATCAGACTGCAAAGAACGTGCAGTCTGATCTTTGATCTACACTGTCCGATACGGTGCGGTATTTCCGTTGAAATGAAGTTTGAAATCGCAATATTTGTTTTTTCACTATGGCGTGGAAATTTTTGTTTCATTTATTAAGCATCTTAAGAGTTAGGATATATATGGGGAAAAAAGGGCCATGAATTGTAATTGTTTTCTAGATTGGAAAAAATGGCCATAAGGTAAATTTAGAACTTTTAATAAACCCCTTACTATACACTGTTATATCGACCCAGGGGAAGAAGGCAGTTGAAAACATTGTGAAAAAAGGAAAAATGCTGGTATACATCATTTTCTCCCTTTCCCACATTTTTTTTTTTTTTTTTTCTGTCATTTAGAAGATTCAAATTATCATATAGACAACATGTAAGTTTGTCGTTTGAAAATGCTTTCGATTTAGACAAGTCTACAGTTTTGTTGTCTGGAAAAGAGTTTACCCTTTACCACACAATCCCGACCTTTTATGTACGACCCTGAGAAAAAAGCCATTGGAAAACATTGTAGGAAAACGAGAAATGGCTGGAAACCAGCATTTTCTCTTTTTCCCACAATGTTTTCTATCCTATCAAAAACAAGTTCCACCATTTTAGTCATATTTAAATTGTACGTTGTCTGCAAATGCTTACAATTTGGACAAGACTACATTTTTGTGATGTGGTAAAGAGTTAAGAGAACATAACTTTTTGGGGTATCTACATTTTTTGAAAGTAGGTTAATGGGAATTCGAGCAGCAGACATTCTCATCTAGACGTTTTGGCAAGCCCAATAGTATTAGGTCGGACAATTTGGTCAGATAAATACTATGGCTTCTTTAGTTCTTCTGCACAGCGCACATCTTGATTTGCACGTGTATATATTCAATTGGGTTACTTTTAGAGTAAGATAGTATAGTTTATTTCACGCTTTTTGGTAGTTTAACGAAAAATAATCATGGATTATGGTTTGATATTTCATGGTTACGACCACTGAAAATACCGATTTTATATTTTCTAACTCTTCAATTGAAGGAGGAAACAGTAGTTCTCGCGCATTAGTTCACTCTCTTGCACTACGGATCATTCCCATTCACCTCTGTAGTTGGCTCAGAAAGTAGTCCGTCATCACGTGATATTTTCGTCACATGACCATAACCCAAAATGGCGACACAAACGCCGGTGAAAAAAAAAAGCAATCGATTGTTTTGTGTGCTGTTCAAACAGCATACGACCAATCAGACTTAGTGGTAGGAAATGTGAAAAAGAGGGATTTTCTGAAAAGCTTAAATGTCTTTTAAAGGACGATAACTTGTGTTTTAATTTTGTTTAAATTTTCATCATTCATGGTGTTATGTAAGATGATTTATTACATAAATGTACTCTTTTCTTGTATGTTCGTCGCCTTTCTTGATGTTTTATAGCTTTAAATTAATGTATTGTTAATTGGATCAATGGAAATTTATGGAAAAATCATGATCTATTTACATACATAGAGCAATTTAGAAAAAAAAAAAAAAAAAGAATATTCTGGGACTTTCTCCACTACTGTAGAAATGTTGTAGAACTTGGTGGAACTTTCCGGAATATGGAAGAACCTTAAAGGTTATGCCAGAATTTTCGGATTAACTATTTTTAGAAACAAATATTACATAAATGGACTTATATAACTTGTAACTCATGTGTGACTCATACTCCAGAAATTTCTTAATCTAGAAATGAATGAAAGTTCCTCAGTACTATAAATATGGGTTAGAAAATTTGTGAATGAACACCTTTGTGAACGATCACCTTTGGGAGAATTGTAAGTCAAATTTTATTACAAGTGCTCATTTATTTCAAAGACTGTGCTATTAAAGGACAATTTTAGGGATCAGAAAAACTTTTGAAAATTATATTTGAAATTATTGAGGGACTTTTCTTTATTTAAAAATACATTATTTGAAATCTGTTTCTAAATTGTCTCATTAACTTATTTTTTTTATTTATTTTTTTTATTTTTATTTTATTTTATTTTTTATTTTTATTTTTTGTTTGTTTGTTAATAAATCTTGCTATTTGTTTAAAGCTTGTTGCTGGTTTTAGTTCACTTTTTTTTTTTCAGTTACGCCTGGCTCGTAACAGAAATTGGCGGCTGCTCCGGGATTTGAAGTATTGAGAAAAACAAGTTTGAACTTTAAAAAAAAAAAAATCTTCTCTGTTTTTTTTAGATTTACTCAACTAGCAAAAAGCAACCATGTCATTTGATCTCGAAAACTTCATTGCTCAGCCTTCTCAGGAGCTATTGAATTTGGCTAAAAAGTCTGATTTATTAGACCTTGCTGCTCATTATCAACTGACTGCCGTTAAACGGACTATGTTAAAGCATGAAATTAAAATCCTTATTATTCAGTTTTTGGTTGATGAAGAGCTACTTGACTTTTCTGCTTTGTCTCTCATTTTGGTCTCGCAAACAGACGTACAAATGCGAGAGCTAGAAATTCAAAAGCAAATTGAATTAGAAAAATTAAAATTAGAACAAGAAAAAATGAAATTAGAACAAGAAGGGAGACTACAACAACAAAAATTAGAAGAAAGAGAAAGAGAAAAAGATATCAGTTGAGAATGAAGGAATTAGACATGCAGGATAAGGTAAAGCCATCTTTCCATTCTGGCCTAAATTTTGACGTTACAAAACACATCAGACTTGTTCCGCCATTTCAAGAAAAGGAAGTTGACAGATATTTTCTACATATTGAAAAAGTTGCTGAAAATTTAAAATGGCCAAAAGAGCATTGGACCTTAATCTTACAGAGCGTTGTAATTGGAAAAGCTCGTGAGATTTATACTCAGTTAAGTATTGAACAGAGCTCTGATTATGACACTGTAAAAGAGTTGATCCTTAAGGCATATGAATTGGTCCCTGAAGCTTACAGGCAAAAATTTAGAAATTGTAGAAAAGAAAATGACCAAACGCATGTTGAATTTGCTAGAACTAAAGAGCAATTATTTGATAGGTGGTGCTCTTCAAAGAAAATAGGTTCTGATCATGCAAAACTTAGGCAACTTTTGCTGGTTGAGGAATTTAAAAGGTGCATTAACTCAGATGTTAAGTCCTTCTTAGATGAACGACAAGTTGAAACTTTAGAAGAAGCTGCTCGTTTAGCAGATGATTATGCTTCGACTCACAAAATTTCTTTTGTTAATAAAGCAAATCCTAGAAAACCATTTCACCCACCTACTGGTTCTAAACAAAATCCCAGTCAACAATCTGGTAGTTCCAGTCAGAATACTCCCAAATCCAAACCTTCTGGTGAAATCAAAGGTCAAAATCCCTTATCTCAGCCTATTTGCAATTATTGTAAACAATCAGGTCATATTGTTTCTGATTGTCCTGTTTTGAAAAGAAAACGGGAAAAGCAAGAGGGTCTTAAACCTATAGGTCTTACCTCTTTCAAGTCGACACCACAGTCTTGTATTATGGATCAAACCCCTGTCTAGGCCAAAGTACCTGAGACTGATTCTGTTATGGAGATTTATGAACCACTCTTATCGGATGGTTTTGTGTCACTAAACGGTGACTTTGCCCAGTCTACCCCAATTAAAATCTTACGAGATACTGGAGCTTCTCAATCTCTTATCTTAGCAGATACCCTGCCTTTTTCTGAGAAGACTTCTTCTGGGACAAGTGTCCTTATTCAGGGCGTAGAATGTGGATTTGTTAATGTTCCGCTCCATAACATTTATTTGTCCTCTGACTTAGTTAATGGTCCAGTGGCTGTTGGTATCAGACAAAGATTACCCTTTAAAGGTGTTCATTTATTATTAGGCAATGACTTAGCAGGAGATAAGGTCGTGGTTAATCCACTTGTAACTGATACACCCTATATGGACCAAGCAATGGATCCTATTGAGCAGGAACTCCCTGATCTTTACCCATCATGTGCAGTTACTAGATCCATGGCAAAGAAAGCCATGTTGGCTGAAAATCAGTCAGATATTGAGATTACTAAGTCTCTTTCTCATAACTTGTCTTAGAGTCAGACGGACTCAAATGACAGTACATCAGTAGTTCGTCAATTTTCTTCACCTTTCGTTGATGAAGGCCATAAGGTCAAAGTCACAACTAAGTGAGGAACAACACAAGGATCCAGAAATTTCACCTTTATTTCATAAAGCTATCAGTGAAGCGGATCTGGCACAGGATCCTATCTGTTTTTATATCAAAAATGGGATACTAATGAGAAAATGGCGCTCTCCTGAAGTCCCTGCTGATGAAGAGTGGGCTGTCTATCATCAAGTTGTAGTTCCCAAAATTTATAGATCTGAAAAATTAAGCTTAGCTCATGAAATACCTATGTCAGGTCATTTAGGTGTAAACAAGACCTACCATAAGATCCGGAATCATTTTTATTGGCCTGGTTTAAAGGCAGATGTTTCAAATTACTGCAGGTCTTGTCATACTTGTCAAATGGTACGGAAACCTAATCAGGTCATACCCAAATTACCCTGAATTACAGCCAATCCCTGCATTTGATGAACCTTTTAGTAGGATCATAATTGATTGCGTCGGTCCATTGCCAAAAACCAAGTCTGGCAATGAATACCTCTTGACCATTATGTGTGCTTCAACACGTTTTCCTGAAGCAATTCCTTTAATAAATATCAAAACAAAGACAATTGTGAAGGCTTTAGTCAAGTTTTTCAAGTCTGATCAAGGGTCAAATTTTATGTCTGGTATATTCCAGCAAGTAATGCATGAGCTGAGAATAAGACAATATAGGTCATCAGCATATCATCCTGAAAATCAAGGTGCCCTTGAAAGATTTCACCAGACCTTGAAAAATATGATAAGGTCGTATTGTTTTGACACACAAAAAGATTAGGATGAAGGTGTACACCTTTTACTTTTTGCAGTTAGGGAATCAGTACAGGAATCTCTTGGTTTTAGCCCATTTGAACTTGTATTTGGCCATGCTGTTCGTGGACCTTTAAAGCTTTCAAAAGGAACATTTCTCTCACAAGAAGACACTCCTTTGAACTTACTTCAATATGTATCTGACTTTAGAAGCAGATTATTAAAAGCTTGTGAAACTGCAAAGTCAAATCTAGAGAGTACTCAAGGTAAAATGAAACAAAGATATGATAAGAATACGAAAGAAAGAAGTTTTAAACCTGGAGATAAGGTTTTAGCTCTTTTGCCAATTCCTGGTAAGCCACCTCAAGCGAGATACTTTGGTCCTTATACTGTAGAGAAGAAGGCCAGTGACTTAAATTATGTTATAACCACAGCTGATAGGCGCAAACAAAAACAATTATGTCATATCAACATGTTAAAAAAATATGTTAACAGAGACAGTTCAAATGTTACACCAACAAATGTAATTAGCTCAGTCCCTCAAAAACAAAGTGAAACGAACTGTGAATACATAAACTGTGAAGAACTGAATTTTAAAAAATCTGATCCCACTTGCTCAAAACTTCAGAATTCTGACATTTTAAAGGACCTCGACCAGAAACTATCGCATTTGGATCAAAAACAACGTGATGAACTGAAAATGTTAATTTTTGAATATGAGCACTTATTTCCTGATATTCCAACAAGGACTAATAAAATCTTTCATGATGTTGAAATTGTCGGTTCAAAACCAGTGAAACAACATCCATATAGAATGAACCCTATGAAACAGCAATATTTTAGACAGGAAATTCAGTATCTGTTGGACAATTACTTTATTGAGCCTAGTCAAAGTGATTGGAGTTCTCCCTGCATTCTTGTACCAAAACCTGATGGGACATTTTGTATGTGCACTGACTATAGAAAAGTTAATTCTGTGACTAAAACAGACTCATTTCCAGTGCCAAGAGTGGATGATTGCATTGACAATATTGGTCATGCAAAATATGTGACAAAATTCGATCTTTTAAAAGGATTCTGGCAAATTCCACTCACAGACAGAGCTAAGAAGATCTCTGCTTTTGTAACTCCTGATGGACTACAACAATACAAAGTTATGCCGTTTGGAATGAAAAACTCGCCAGCAACTTTTCAATGTCTTATTAACACGATAATATCTGGATTGGACAACTGTAAAACCTACATTGATGATGCCATCATTTACAGTGAGGAATGGGACCAACATTTAAAGACTATCAGAGAATTGTTTGATAGACTAAGTGAAGCCAAATTGACAATCAACCTTGGCAAAAGTGAATTTTGTCATGCCAGGTTAACATTTTTTGGGCAAATTGTTGTTCAAGGACAGGTAAAACCTGTAGAGGCTAAGGTGAAAGCTATCTCAGATTTTCCTGTACCTACGTGCAAAAGACAGCTGATGCGATTTCTTGGTATGGCTGGTTACTACAGAAAATTCTGTAGTAACTTCTCTGTCATTGCTGAGCCATTGACAAATCTGCTAAGCAAGCGAACAAAGTTTATCTGGAATAATGATTGCCAGAAAGCATTTGATAAGCTCAAAGCCATACTCAAAAGTGAGCCGGTTCTCTTGGCACCAAATTTTGAAGAAGAATTTAAGCTAGCTGTTGATGCTAGTGATACTAGTGCGGGCAGTGTTTTACTGCAAGAAGATAGCAATGGTGTAGATCATCCGGTTTCTTACTTTTCAAAAAAGTTCAATAAGCATTAGAGAAACAACTCAACAGTAGAGAAGGAATGTTTATCTGTCATTCTTGCTCTTCAGCACTTTGAAGTTTATTTGACTTCTTCTTCAGCACCTATCGTTGTCTTCAGTGATCACAATCATAAAATGAAAAACAAGAATCAGCGTTTGCTAAGGTGGAGCCTGTTTTTACAAGAATACAGGCATGTGAAGGGGAGGGATAATATAATCCCTGATGCCCTATCAAGAGCGTAATTTTTTAGTCAACTGACTGATGCTTACATTTACTGTATATTTTTTTTATGGTAGATCAAAGTTAAAATGCCTTCTTGTTTATTTGCTTACATGATTTTAAAGCAAAAGAAAGTTTTAATTCTTAAACTTTCTTTTCCTTCGGGAGGGGAAGTGTTATGTAAGATGATTTATTACATAAATGTACTCTTTTCTTGTATGTTCGTCGCCTTTCTTGATGTTTTATAGCTTTAAATTAATGTATTGTTAATTGGATCAATGGAAATTTCTGGAAAAATCATGATCTATATACATACATAGAGCAATTTAGAAAAAAAAAAAAAAGAATATTCTGGGACTTTCTCCACTACTGTAGAAATGTTGTAGAACTTGGTGGAACTTTCCGGAATATGGAAGAACCTTAAAGGTTATGCCAGAATTTTCGGATTAACTATTTTTAGAAACAAATATTACATAAATGGACTTATATAACTTGTAACTCATGTGTGACTCATACTCCAGAAATTTCTTAATCTAGAAATGAATGAAAGTTCCTCAGTACTATAAATATGGGTTAGAAAATTTGGAAGAGCACCTTTGTGAATGAACACCTTTGTGAACGATCACCTTTGGGAGAATTGTAAGTCAAATTTTATTACAAGTGCTCATTTATTTCAAAGTCTGTACTATTAAAGGACAATTTTAGGGATCAGAAAAACTTTTGAAAATTATATTTGAAATTATTGAGGGACTTTTCTTTATTTAAAAATACATTATTTGAAATCTGTTTCTAAACTGTCTCATTAACTTTATCTTTATTTATTTATTTATTTATTTTGTTTGTTTGTTTGTTTGTTTGTTTGTTTGTTAATAAATCTTGTTATTTGTTTAAAGCTTGTTGCTGGTTTTAGTTCACTTTTTTTTTTTCAGTTACGCCTGGCTCGTAACAATGGGCGCAGCCATCTTTTTTACAATTGGCGTAAGATTCTGATCAGTAAAGAAGCTTGAAAAAATAGTTCCATTGTATACAGGTAAATTCATCAGTTTGAATGCACCTATAATGTATCCGGAATTATATGTATTTCCTTTGTCTACTTTATTATGTTACACATGAAACAGTTAAACAGTAACAAAACATGTTTTCCTCGGTTTGACAAGATTCTTGTCATTTAGCCCGTTGCAGAGATGTATGGTGAGAGTAACGAACGACATCTCTGTTCGGAGGTTGGCATTAGTTACCTAGGTAATAAGCGCGTGCCATTCAAATGGAGGGACATATGACGTAATTCACGCTATACTTCTCGCGCTTTACGTAATATTGTAATGCGTTGTTATGGGGAGGTACCGCACGGGGAATAATCGAAAACAACTGTACTGGATTTTGATGAAAGTTCCAACAAAATAGGGGTTAGAAGTATGAAATACATAGAATATTATTTTTTCGGTGAAAGATCAAAATTTATTTCATCTCGTAATAATCATCGGTAAAATTTTCACTCGTGGCTGTGCTACTCATGGAAATATTACCGATGATGTTCGCTTGATCAAATAAATTTCGATCTTTCACCGAAAATAACAAATATCCTCTATATACTATATCTTTTCATCACATAAAACCACCTTCAGCAGTGTATTAAACCCATGACTTGTTTTCGATAATACACTAGTGTATTATCGTTTTTTGGGTCCCGGTTCTGATCAGTTTTTAGTCGTGAGCGCGTGAAGCCGGAGAAACCAGCCATAGCACGTGCCGGAATTTGTGCGACTACGTCATTGACTACTACCAGTGTGGTAAAAGGTTAAACCCTACCTGCAGGCCAAATCGGTCCCTGTGCAGCTAAGATTTTCTCCACCTTATCAGGGTCGTCCAGGATTTCTCGTAGATTTACGGATTGGTCCAGTAATACTAATCCACTCTGTTGGTAGAAATGGATATCAAGGTTATTGGATGGATGGATGGATGGATGGATGGATGTGGGAGTGAGAGGTTGTAAAGGTCGGTGAATGAGTGAATGTACATGAGGTTGAGTGGACGGGTTGATGAGTGAATGAGTGATTGCATGGACGGATGAGTGAGTGATAGAGTGGGTGAATAAATGGAGCGATTGATGATATCACATGACTGACCAACCGACAATCAGGGATTCATAGAAAGATTAAATACATAATTAATGCCAGCAGGGATATGAATCAATGTTAGAAAGAAGCTTGGATGAGTGGACGGGAAAAGAAAGGGGAAGGAGGAAGAATACAGACAGAGAGAAAGAGTAGAGTAAGAGAGACTGATAGACAAAGACACATAGATAAACATACTGAGATCATTTTAAAATGAGTCGTGCTCTGGCAAAAGGGGCTTAATGCATCTCTGTGATTCATGGTACCTAGCAAGTCATCACAGTATTATACATCCCTAAATCCGTTTTGTGTAACAACCTACTGAATCATGGGGTAGAATGGTCCTTTGACATACAGAAAATTGACCACAAGCAAAAAGTTTCTGCAAAGGTCAGCCTGCGCGGACTGCGCAGGCTGACCTGGGTCGATACTTTTTGCACATGCATTTAGCCTCTTTTTCACAGAGCATGGCTCAAATTCAGTTTCCGTACCTGGTGACTGATAAGCATCTCAACAGTAATATTTCCCTTGTCTTTTTGTCCAAACTCTGGCCAGTACGCCATTACAGGCTTCTTGTAATCTAGGAGGCCTCTGAAAATATAATTTGGAGATAACACCAGAGAGAGAGGGCGGGAAACAAACAAACAAACAAACAACTTCGAGGAGTATAAGTCTGGCGGCAGATCCATTGCAGAGGGAGTCCACTCTTACTAACTAATGATAACATGTTTATTGCGGTTGCCTCCCTTATATTATCATATGATTTATCCATTCAAGTTGTTCGGGAGAATTGATTATTCGACAAAATCGTCGCTCAGCTGAAATGCCACTTTAATCCATTATTAAGAAATGCTTTCTATTTCCTATCAAATTATCTAGGACAAGTGCATAGCATGAGAAACGATCGATAGGCTTTGATCCTGTAGATTACCGAACAAAACCGTGTTCCAGCAACTCCTAAGGAAATAGATTTTTGAAAACTTTGTGGGAAGAGGAGAAAATGCTGATTATCAGCATTTTCTCCTCGTTCCACATTGTTTTCTCCCATTTCCAAAGGCAATCCTGAAAAACGAGTCAAACTGTACTTGTTGTCTGCCGCTAATTACAATCTGAACTAGTCTAAACCTTTTTCATCTGCGAAAGAGTTAACTTCTGGCAAAGAAACAAAGCGGAAGATGGCTTGTGTTATAGAATAGACGACAAAGCAGAATAGTATTATTCAAAGTGCTAGCTAAAAAGAATTATCTCCCTTTAACAGAAAAAGTCAGAGGCTAAAATAAATTACCTCCCTTTCATAACAAAAACGAAATCTTAGCAGCACATACTTTTCGACAAGCATCGCTATCACTATGGCAACAACCCCCTTAGATGCAGAAAAGGCCATGGTCATTGTGTCCCGTCGCCACGGTCGCATTGCCTCAACATCTGCATATCCGCCCCACATGTCGAACACCAGCTTCCCTCTGTGGTAGACAGCGTAAGCCCCGCCCCTTTCTTTTCCATTCTTCAAATTTTCTCTGTACATGGAAGAATTGCGATAAATATAAGCATATTCGTCTTTTTTCTTAGTCTTGATATGAGAGAGAGAGAGAGAGAGAGAGAGATCTTCAGACGGATAGAGGCAGAGAAATCATACACTGGTAGCCTGTTATCGATCCTCGTATCGATAAGGTTACGGGAGATACAAAATGTACCAGTTTAAAGAGACCAGAGAGGCACCGCATTACGCCGCATGAAAACATTGATACGAGCACTGGCCATCATCATAAAGCTGTTCAAAATAATTGTGACAACGCCATCAAACACCAAAAAAACTAGCTTATACAAAAAATAAATGAGCCACACTCTGGCAAAAGGGGGCTTAATACATCTCCGTGATCCATGATACCAAGCATGATAAAGACTTTTTTAAACAACCGGCTCAATCATGAGGTAAGCTGGTCTTTGGACATACAGAAAATTGACCAACAGCGAAAAGTTTCGGTCCAAGTCAGCCTGCGCGGACTGCGCATGCTGACCTGGATCCGAAACTTTTCGCAGATGCATTAATCCCCCTTTTCCCAGAGCATGGCTCAATTCAAGTTCCAAGATCTATATGTAACTAGTTTAATAACTGTTTATCAGAAATTCGTTGAATGAATGAATGAATGAATGAATGAATCTTTACCAAACAACAAAATTCTGACCTGGACGAAATCCAGAGCATTTCCAGACGACAAAATAAATGCAGTCTAAATGATAATCTCTACTTTTGAAATGGTATAAAACATTGTGGGAACAGGAGAAAATGCTGGTTACCAGCATTTTCTCCTTTTTCTCACAATGTTTTTCAAAAAGCCTCCTTCTTCAGGATCGTTTAAACTCAGGATTGTGTGGTAAAGGGTTAACTCAAAGCGTACCTGAAAACGTCTGCTACCTGTTTAAATGCCGGATGGTAATACCCGTCTATATTCAATGGTAAATCCGCATCTAAATAGGATTTGAAGAATACATACGACAGTGCTGTAAAAACAGCTGCGAGGATGCCATCCCGAAGTTTCATAGTTTTACTTTAAATCTTTTTACTATTACTAACACTATAATTATTTTTTGATAATGATGATGATGATGACAAATCTTGTGAAATATTAATGATGATCTCGCTCCTTTAATTCAATCCTGATCGAGTTATTTACATCTCTTTCAAAACTTTTTTTTTTTTAACTTAATGCTGTTCCTTCTTAACTTAATGCTGTTCCCTACCCATATCGAGATAAATGTACATGTACGCCCCATAACCCTTTACAAAACAAATCCCTTGTTTTAAAAAACCATTTGACAAGAAGGGTTTTTTTTAAACATATTTGGGGGGGAAAAGGAGCGTTTTCTCTCCCCCCCCCCCCCATGTTTTTTTTTTTTTTTTTTTCTATCAAGGATAAATCCTATCATTTGAACCACATTTAATTTGTCGTCTGCATCTGCTTTCAATTTGGACAAGTGCAGAATTTTGTGGTAAAGTGTTAATCAAATTAAACTTTTATCTGTGTAAACCTAACCATTTCATAGAAGGTCAATAATTAGGATCTTTCGTCCTAGATTACAACCAAGTGCGAACAGGGGAGATTCAAGATCAGACTGTCGCGTCTTCATCGCCTTATCTTCATCTTCCCCATCTCCCATGGAAAAAAGTATCATTTTTTGTTATCAACTACGGTGAATAGATTAAACCTTTACCACACAATACCGCGTTTTTGTGGTCGTTCGAGAGAAGACTTCTGAAAACATTGTTGGGAAAGAAGATGATGGTAACCAGCATTTTCTCCTTTCCTCACACTGTTGTCTGTCCCTTCAATATGAATTCTTAACCCTTCCCCCAGCAGCCCCGTATATTAATGATCCTCAGTAATAAGACTTTTGTAAACAGTCTGACTTAATCTATGTCGTCCGCACATGGCGTTTTTTAAAAAGGTTTTTAAAATGCTGAGTAAATGACAAGTATAGATCTACATCTGTAAATGCCCTCTTAAAAATATATCATCTTCTCACTATTTAAAGTATGAAAAATTGCAATCAGTATGTTCCACCATAATAGGTAGACACGGGTAAGATAATCAATCAATCAATTTCAAAAAGTCTGGCGATTGGTGATTATTACGAGCGTTCAAAAATAACGCTGAATGAAAATCATGTGACATCCAAAATGGCGAATATCAGAACGCTCTCAGTTTTGTTTACGATCGGGTTTATTGGGTTTTGTCGTCCCATGAAGATAAATCAAGTAGGTTTTTTTTAAGCATTTAGCGTGCCATTTAGTTTCTTATTTAAAAACTTGCCTTAAAATATCTAAGACTTATTTCTTCAACCGGTTAACGTTTCTCAGATATTCCCTCCTCTTTCCCATAGGCGTAACTTTCGGTATTGAAAGACAACTTGATATTGACAGCGTGTTGCAGCAGACGACATAGTTTCAGCTATGTCGCTAGTTTAAGCAAAAGTTGCTCGTTACAAGTAATTTCTTCCTGTCTCTTTCTCGGTTCAACCGCTTTAACTCTTCGTCAGACAAACCTGTATTTTAACCCTTTACCAAACAACAAAGTTTTTGACTGGATCAGATTGAAAGCATTTGCAGACTACATACTAAATGTTCCATAAATGATGATTTCAGACTTTGATAGGTAAGGAAACGCTTTTTCAAGGTTGTTAAAACACGGGATTGTCGTAAAAAGTAATCAACTGTTATGAAAAATGCTTTTGAAAATGTCATGGGAAAAGGAGAACATAGAGGTGACCAGCATTTTCTCATTTTCCCACATTATTTTGTTTCTACCCTTTAAATCTAATTCTCTTCACCTGTTACCACACAATCCTGATCTTTAATGACCCTGAGGAAGAAGCCTTATCAAAACATTGTGGGAATAGGAGAAAATGCTGGTAACCAGCATTTTCTCCTTTTCCCACAATCTTTTCTACTCTTCCAGAAACAAATTTCAATTTTTGATTCATATTTATTTTGTCGTTTGCGATAGCTTTCAATTTGGACTGGTCTAAAAATTGTCATGTGTTAAAGAGTTAAACTGTGCCATATTGAACTTGTCATCTCCAAATGCTTAACCCTTTACCATACAATCCTGACTTTTAACGACCCTGAGAAAGAAACCTTTCAAAAAACATTGTGGGAAAAGGAGAAAATGCTGGTAACCAGCATTTTCTCCTTTTCCCACAATGTTGTCTATCCGATCCAACAAAAATATTAATTTTTGGGTCACATTTATTTTGTCATCTGCAAATGCTTTCAATTTGGACTGGTCAAAAATTTTGTCATTTGGTAAAGAGTTAATATAAATGAGTATAAAACTTATCTTTTGGTGAATTATTAAGTCTACCAAGCCACAAAATTTTAGACTTGTCCGAATTCAAAGCATTTGCAGATGACAAATAAAGTTATTTGAAATGGTGTTTATTATCTGTGAAAGTGTAGAAAACTTTGTGGTACAAGGAGAAAATGCTGGTTACCAGCATTTTTTTCCTTTTCCTACAATGTTTTCAAAAGGCTATTTCCTCAGGGTCGTGAAAACCTGGGATTGTTAGTAAAGGGTTAAATCAAGACAGAGGCCATTCTGAGCCATACTAGTCTATCGTAGCCAGCCCTCTTCATTACCAACTTTACTTTTTACCAAATGAAAAAATTTAGACTTGTCCAAATTGAAAGCATTTGCAGACGGCAAAATAAGCATGACTCAAAAACTTGTTTTAAGAAGGGTAGAAAACATTGTGTGAATAGGAGAAATTGCTGGTTTAAAAGGCTTCTTTCCCAAAATCTATAAAAGTCTATAAAGTCCCGAAGTCTATAAAAGCATTGGCAGACGGCAAAATAAGCGTGACTAAAAAACTTGTTTTAACCCTTTACCGAACGACAAAATTTTAGACTGTTCTAAATTGAAAGCATTTGCAAATGACAAAATAAATGTTACCGAAAAATTGAAGTTTGTTTTGGGAAGGGTAGAAAACATTGTAGGAAAAGGAGAAAATGCTGGTTACCAGCATTTTCTCCTTTTCCCACAATGTTTTCAAAAGGCTTCTTTCTCAGAGTTATTAAAAGTCGGTAAAAGAGTTAAGAAGGGTAGAAAACATTGGTAAAGAGTTAAGAAGGGTAGAAAACATTGCGCGAATAGGAGAAAATGCTGGTTTAAAAGGCTTCTTTCCCAAGGTCTATAAAAGTCTGAATTGTGTGGTAAAAGCTTTACCCGTTATCAAATAATCACGGGTTTTAACCCTTTCCCACAAAATGCCAAGTTTAACTTTTAACAAAGGACTTTTGATAACATTGTTGGAGAAGGAAAAATTGCAGGAAACAGCATTTTCCCTCAATGTTTTTTAGCCTATCAAGGACAAATTTTGTCATTTGAGCCACCTTTAATTTCTTATCTGCAAATGCTTTCAATTTAGACTGTTTGTAAAGAGTTGATGACCGAAATGGAAAAGGCTTTTGAAAAGATTGTTGGAATAGTAGAATGGTGGAATAGTAGAATGGGCTTGTAAACAGCAAAGTTTTGAATGTAAATCTCATAATTTGAGCTAAATTTAATTTGTTGTCTGCAAATGCTTTCAATTTTGGCCAGTCTAACATTTTATCATTTGGTAAAGGGTTAATTGTTTGAGTCGAACTCTCTCTAATTAAAATCAGTTTAGTGTAGTCTACTTGTGCGTAACATTTTTGCCAGAGGATCAAAATCTAGACTTGTCCAAATTGAAAGCACTTACCAACAGATAACTCATTCATCAAATGATTGGATTTGTCTATGAATGGTTAGAAAACATTGTTGGAAAAGGTAAAAATGCCCATTTTCTCCTTTTCCCCACAATGTTTTCTAATTCTTATTCCATTACAATTGTTAAAACATGCAGTTGTTTGATAAAGTGTTAATTTGTAGGATAATGGTAGATATTTTTTTCCTCATTTTCTCTAGAAACAAGATGGTGATATCAAAGAAGTACATGTGGTTTTTATGAATCATCTAGGTAAGAACATTTCCTGTTTTGTTAAAATTGCCAACATTTATCACAATGTTTTTTGACCCTTTCAAAGACAAAACTTATTGTTTTTGCCAGATTTGAAATGTCATCTGCAACTGTTTTTAATTTGGACGGGTGAAATATTTTTGTCTGGTTTACTCTTTACTCTATACCACACAATCCCGAGTTTTAACGACTCTTAGAAAGAGGCCTTTTGAAAACATCGTGGGAAAAAGAGAAAATGTTGGTAACCAGCATTTTCTCCTTTTCCAACAATTTTTTCTGTCCTTATACAGACAAATCTCACCGTATGAGTCATATCTAAGTTGTCATCTGCTAATGATTTCATTTTGGACTGTAGTAGTAGTTTATTATAGTGACATATGTACAGAATAACATACAGAAAATATGACAAAATCAATGACACACATACGACCAGCCCCATGGGCCAATAAGTCACTGTCAGTTTCAAAAACGTTTACGTATATAAACTCACATGTTGGATAATTGGTCAGATCAGACAAAATTATAGACTTCCAGAAATTAGAAGTAGGAAATTTTTTGTCGTTTCTCGAATGCATGAGCAATGAATTTTGCAAGTGAACGAACTTCATAAGACAAGTGTAAATTTTGTCATGTTGAAAAGGGGTAACACACAATCCAGACTTGTTTTCAAAGCCATAATGATGTTATTTAACACTTTACCAAACAACAAAATTGTAGACCAGTCCAAATTGAAAGCATTTGCAGACGACAAAATAAAGGAGAATAAAAAATTGAAATTTATTTTTGGAAGGGTAGAAAACATTGTGGGAAATGGAGAAAATGCTGGTTACCAGCATTTTCTCCTTTACCCAGTGTTTTCAAAAGGCTTCTTCCTTAGGGTCGTTAAAAGTCGGGATTCCATGGTAAAGGGTTAATAATTTTTTTTCTATTCCTGATGTAGTATAACTCTATGTACCTGATTTGTTTGTTTGTGTGGTGTTTAACACCCTTTTCAACATTTTTTCAGTATGCTTTTCTGGAGTTTCTTTTACCAGTACTTTGCGCAATACTCTTTCCAAGCCATTTGCTGCTTTCCCACATAAACATTGTCAAAACAAGATCAGCAGCAAGAGAGGAATGAATTCTGTTGCTGCGATTATCATGAATTCCCAGAAAGGAACTGCAGCCAGCTACACTCTAATATCAAGCCCTGTATGTTACCTACTAAACTATCATTATGTTTCAGATGGGTCAAGGTCTGTCACTTAAAAATGTGACTTTACCAAACGACAAAGTTTTTGACATGGCCAAATTCAAAGCATTTGCAGACGATAACATAAACGTAGCTCAAATGATGATTTCTGTCTTTGATTTGGAAGAAAACATTGTGGGAAAAGGAGAAAATGCTAGTTACCAGCATTTTCTCCTTTTCTCACAATGCTTTCAAAAGGCTTCTTCTTTAGGATCGTTAAAACTCTGGATTTAGTGGTAAAAGGTTAATGCAGCTGCAAAAATTATCTAGCCAGGTCACACTGCACAGTCTATGCTGGCTGACCTGGAACAAAACGTTTTGCTTGTGGTCAATTTTCTGCATGCCAAAGCACCAGTCTATCTCAGTATTCATTCAGCTGTTAACCAGTTACCAGACGACAAAATTTTAGCATTTTCCAAATTAAAAGCATTTGCAGACGACAATTTCAATGTGGCTCAAATGGTGCAGTTTTTCTTTGATGGGGTAGAAAACGTTGTGGGAAAAGGAGAAAATGCTGGTTACCAAAAGGCTTCTTTCCCAGGGCGTTAAAAGGCGGCATTGTGCAGTAAAGGGTTAAACAAAATAGGTTTATGGATGCATTATTTCATGACGATTTGCTTTGTACAGTGTATCACAGAGATGCATTAACCCTTTACCACACAATCCCGACTTAACAACTCTGAAAGAAGCCATATAAAAACATTAAGGGAAAAGGAGAAAATGCTGGTAACCAGCATTTTCTCTGAGAAAGAAGGCCTTTGTAAGCAGTAACCAGTATTTCCCCCTTTTTCCACAATGTTTTCTTCCCTATCTACGAATACTATCATGTCAACTTTGGGACTGTTCATTGGCCTACCCATTCGGTGCGAGTACTGGTGTAGTTCCCAGGAAACAGAATCGAGAGAGACTAGTATAAGTAGTAAGAACTTGTTTCTCAATCGATGTAAAGTAAATATAATTAAACTAAACTAAACTAAATACTATCATCTGGGCTACATTCAGTTGTTGCCTGCAAATGCTCCCAATTCGCACAAGTCTACATTTTTGTTGTGATAAAGAGTTAAACCCCCTATTGTCAGAGCCCCTCATATATTTTGTTACTTTAACCCTTAACCACATTATGCCGACATTTAACGACCTTGAGAAAGGAGACTTGAAAACATTGAGGAAAAAAGGATAAAATGCTGGTAACCAGCATTTTCCCCTTTTTCCACAATGTTTTCTACTCTATCAAGGACAAACTGTGAATTAAGCCACCTTTAATTTTTCGTCTGCTAATGCTTTCACTAAGACAAATCTAGCATGTTGTTGTTACAGTAAAGTGTTAATCACGTTTTCATTCGTAGTGCTTTGTATCTTTTTTTTTTAAATTGTTGTGTACAGATGTTGGGTATGATGGGGTTACTCCACAGATAGGCTACATCAACACTGTGCTGAACACTTACTTTACCAAACATTTTCCAAGGGCCTTAAATCTTACAAACCAGCTCAAAGCAGAAGGTATGTTGATATGAAAATGTTAGTAAATATTGGTAACCACCATTTTCTCCTTTTGTGCACAATACCCTTTACCCTATCAAAGATTTATATCGGATTTGTGCTGATTTCAGATTTGTTGTCAGCAGTAACTGTTGTTGTATAATTTGGAAGAGTCTCAAATTTGTTGTTTTTAAAAGGGTTAGATAATCCTGACTTTTAACAACTTTAAGAAAAAAAGCCATTTGAAAACATTGTAGGAAAAGGAGAAAATGCTGGTAACCAGCATTTTCTCCTTTTCCCACAATGTTTTCTGCCCTTCACAAAACAAATTTCAATTTTTCAGTAACCATTATTTTGTCATCTGCGAGTGCTTTCAAAATGGACCAGTCTAAAATTTTGTCATTTGGTTAGGAATTAATTGGCTCAGCCAAAGCATACAATGGATGACAAAACCTGCTTTTGTTTTATCAAAAAGAACATTGCTTTTTAGCTCACCTGAGCACAACGTGCTCAAGGGGAGCTTTCAGGATCACCCTGTGTCCGTCGTGCGTCATTCGTCATGTGTCATCAACAATTCTTTAAACATCATCTCCTCCTAAACCACAGGGCCAATTTGGACCAAACTTGGCAGGAATGTTCCGTTGGAGGTCCTCTTTAAAAATTGTTCACAAAATTTGATTTCCATGGCAACGAAATGGAATTTTCTAAGAAATTCTTTAAAAATCTTCTCCTCTGAAACCACTGGTCAGATTTTGAAATAATTTCACAGGAATGTTCCTTGGGTGACCCTTTTCAAAAACCGTCCATGAAATTTTGATCTGTCGAGAAACATGGCTCTGGTGAATGGGGGCTACTTGCACTACACGGATATGAAGAAATTCTTAAAAATTCTTCTTCTCTGAAACCACTGGTCAGATTTTAAAATCATTTCACAGAGATGTTCCTTGAGTGACCCTTTTCAAAAATTGTTCACGAAATTTTGATCCGTCAAGAAACATGGCTCTGGTGACGGGGGCTACTTGCACTATACGGCCATGAAGAAATTCTTAAAAATTCTTCCTCTCTGAAACTGCTGGTCAGATTTTGAAATAATTTCAGAGGAATGTTCCTGTGGCGACCCTTTTCAAAAACTGTTCGTGAAATTTTGATTTATCGAAAAACATGGCTCTGGTGACTGGGGGCTACTTGCACTATACGGATATGAAGAAATTCTTAAAAATTCTTCTTCACTGAAACGGCTGCTCAGATTTTGAAATAATTTCACAGAAATGTTCCTTGGGTGACTCTTTTCAAAAATTGTTCGCGAAATTTTGATCCGTCAAGAAACATGGCTCTGTTGACTGGGGGCTTCTTTGCACTATATGGCCATGAAGTAATTCTTAAAAATTCTTCTTCTCTGGAACGGCTGCTTAGATTTTGAAATAATTTCACAGGAATGTTCCTTTGGTGACCCTTTTCAAAACTTGTTCGAGAAATTTTGATTCGTCAAGAAACATGGCTCTGGTGACTTGGGGCTACTTGCACTATATGGCCATAAAGAAATTCTTTAAAGTTCTTCTTCTCTGAAACCGCTGGTCAGATTTTGAAATAATTTCACAGAAATGTTCCTTTGGTGACACTTTTCAAAATTTGTTCACAAAATTTTGATCCGTCAAAAAACATGGCTCTGATGGGGGGGCTACTTGCACTATACGGACATGAAGAAATTCTTAAAGATTCTTTTTCTCTGAAACGGCTGATCAGATTTTGAAATAATTTCACAGAAATGTTCCTTGGGTGACCCTTTTTGCAAATTGTTCAAGAAATTATGATCTGTCAAGAAACATGGCTCTGATGGCTGTGGGCTACTTACACTATACGGACATGAACAAGTTCTTAAAAATTCTTCTTCTCTGAAACTGCTGGTCAGATTTTGAAATAATTTCACTGAAATGTTCCTTGGGTGACTCTTTTCAAAAATTGTTCACAAAATTGTGATCTGTCAAGAAACATGGCTTTGGTGGGGGGGGGGGGGTATTTGCACTATAGGGACATGAAGAGGAATTTCTTAATTCTTCTCTGAAACCGCTGGTCAGATTTTGAAATAATTTCACAGAAATGTTCCTAGGGTGACTTTTTTCAAAAATTGTTAGGGAAATTTTTATCCGTCGAAAAACAACAGCCAATTGTTGGCACCTGCGTATGGTGCTCTTGTTTTGACTTACGTTTTTCAGCTCACCTGAGCACAAAGTGCTCATGGTGAGCTATTGTGATCATGCTGTGTCCGGCGTGCGTCGTCCATCATCCGTTGTCAACTTTTCACCTTGTGTACGCTCTAGAGGCCACATTTTTGGTCCGATCCTCATGAAACTTGGTCAGAATGTTTGTCTTGATAAAATCTCGGAAATTTGGATGATGTGGGGTCAAAAACTAGGTCAGATCTTAGAAAAACCTTGTGTGCACTCTAGAGGCCATGTTTTCAGTTAAATACTTCTGAAACGTGGTCAGAATGTTTGTCTTGATAAAATCTCAGACAATTTCTAAATTGGGTCATGTGGGGTCAAAAACTAGGTCACTAGGTCAAATATTGGAAAAACCTTGTGTGCGCTCCAGAGGCCACATTTTCAGTCAGATGCTTGTGAAACTTGGTCAGAATGTTTGTTTTGATACAATCTCGGACAAGTTTGAAATTGGATCATGTGCGGGAAAAAACTAGGTCACTAGGTCAAATCTTAGAAAAACCTTGTGTGCGCTCTAGAGGCCACATTTTCAGTCTGGTACTCATGAAACTTGGTCAGAATGTTTGTCTTGATAAAAACTCTGATGAGTTCGAAATTGGGTCATGTGGGGTCAAAAACTAGGTCACTAGGTCAAATTAAAGATATACCTTGTGGGCACTCTAGAGGCCACATTTTTCACTCAATTGACTTGAACATTGGTCAGAATGTTTTTCTTAATTACATCTCAGATAACTTTGAAATTGGGTCACCTGGGGTCATAAAGTAGGTCACTAGGTCAAATTAACTCTTTACCAAACGACAAAAATTTAGACTGGTCCAAATTGAAAGAATTTGCAGACGACAAAATAAATGTAATTGAAAAATTGAAAATTGTGTTGGGTAGGATAGAAAACATTGTGGGAAAAGGAGAAAATGCTGGTTACCAGCATTTTCTCCATTTCCCACAAGGTTTTCAAAGGACTTCTTTCACAGGGTCATTAAAAGTCGGGATTGTGTGTTAAAGAGTTAAAGAAATACCGTGTGGACACTCTAGATGCCACATTTTTCGCTCAATTGACTTGAAAATTGGTCAAAATGTTTGTCTTAATTAAATCATGGATAAGGTTGAAATTTGGTCACCTGGGGTCATAAACTAGGTCACTAGGTGAAATTAAAGAAATACCCTGTGGACACTCTAGAGGCCACATTTCTTACTCAGTTGACTTGAAAATTGGTCAGAACATTTGTCTTGATGAAATCTTGGATGAGTTCGAATTTTGGTCACCTGGGGTCATAAACTAGGTCACTAAGGTCAAATTAAAGCAATACCTTGTGGGCACTCTAGAGGCCACATTTTGTGCTCAATTGACTTGAAAATTTATCAGAATGTTTGCCTTAACCCTTTCCCAAACGACAAATTTTGGACTGGTCCAAATTGAAAGAGTTTGCAGATGACGATTTCAAATTTGACAAAAATGGCAGAAAGTTATCAAAAAGGGTAGAAAACACTGGGAAAAGGAGAAATTGCTCGTTACGAGCAATTTCTCCTTTTCCCACAGTGTTTTCAAAAGACTTGTACTGCAGACACGTGAAAAGCAGGGCTTGTTTGGGATTGGATGAGATTGAAATTGGGTCATCTGGGGTCATAAAGTAGGTCACTAGGTCAAATTAAAGAAATACCTTGTGGGCACTGTAGAGGCCACATTTTTTGTCTTGATGATATCTCAGAGGAGTTCAAAATTGGGTCACATAGGGTCATAAACAATGTCACTGGGTCACATTGAAGAAATACTTTGTGGGCACTCTAGAGGCCACAATTCTTGCTAAATTGACCTGAAAATTGGTCTACATATTTGACTTGATGATATCTCGGATCACTTAGAAATTGGGTCTCATAGGGTCATAAACTAGGTCACTGGGTCAAATTAAAGAAATGTATTGTGGGCACTGTAGAGGCCACAGTTTTTGCTCAACTGACCTGAAAATTTGTCAGCATGTTTGACTTGATGATATCTTAAATGGATTTGAAATTTGGTCACATAGAGTCATAATCTAGGTCACTAGGTCAAATTACAGAAATACCTTGTGGGCACTCTAGAGGCGGCAGTTCTTGCCCAATTCACCTGAACCTTGGTCAACAAGTTTGTTTTGATGTCTCGGATGAGTTTGAAATATGGTCACATAGGGTCATAAACTTGGTCACTAGGTCAAATTGTAGAAAGACATTTTGGACACTCTGGAGGCCACATTTTCAGCTCAGTTGACCTGACAATTGTTCAGAATGTTTGTCTAAATAATATCTCAGATGAGTTTTAAATTGGGTCATTATGACCCTGGAGTGAATTTCGCCTGTTGACTCAGGTGAGCGATCCAGGGCCATCATGGCCCTTTTGTTGTTTTTTCCCTTATTAGCTCCACTGGCCGAAGGCCAGCGAGCTATTGTCATGGCGTTGTGTCCGTCGTGCGTCCGTCCGTCCGTCCGTTCGTCCGTGCGTGCGTCCGTAAACTTTTTCTTTAAAAAACTTCTCCTCAGAAACTATTGACTGGATTTTTACCAAATTTCACAGGAATGTTCCTTTGGTGGTCCTCTTTCAAATTCCTTCAAATAATTGTGTTCCATGAAGAATTCTGGTTGCCATGGCAACCAAAGTAAAAAACCTTTAAAAATCTTCTCCTCCCAAACCGCTATTTGGATAGCATTATTATTTTGCAGGAATGTTCCTTAGATACAGGTTTACAGAATTCCTTTAAAAGAAAATGATCTGTCAAAAAACATGGCTTTTATGGGAGACTCATTTTCCTTTTATGGTATAAAGTAAAATCTTTGAAAAATTTCTTCTCTAAAACTATTCATTGGATTTCATTGTTGTTTTGCAGGTAAGTTCCTATGGTGGTTGTCTGCCAGATTGTTTCTATGGTGGTTGTATACCAAATTCCTTTTAAAAAAATGATACACCTAAAAACACATTTTTTTATAGACAAGGCTTATATTTCAAAAAAATGTTCTTCTCCAAAACTATTTATTGTGTTAGTTTTATCGACTAACAAAGAAAAAGGAAGAAAATTGGATTGACTTGACCTAGTCAGGGCTGTCCTATTTAAGCCCACACATTTTCTTTGGTATTAAGATCACAATTTACTCCAATGATATGCTATTAGTTAGTACTAGTAATGAAATATCACTGGCCATAAATAAGATAAAAGCTTGAGCACCTTTCACAACTTGAGCTTTTCAATTTTGCCTTATTACTAAGCCTGAGTAACCATGCCAAGATAAAAAAGAAAAAGTATTTTAATAACAAAACCCCCATGTTGTAGGTACTTTATAGTCCTTTTGATATAGAACAAGAGAACCTCTGCACTTTTATTAGTTCTGGTAAAGGTTTGTTGACCTACTAATGAGTAAATGCAGAGTGGACAGAGAAGGGGTGTAAATCCTGGTGACCTGGTACACAGTGGGACAGGGCTTTACATTTGTGATAAGGCATTAATGTTACCCAGTCAAACTGATCCCACAACTTCAGTACACCAGAATTAATCTGTGCCCTGGAGCAGGATATTTGATTTATGTAAATGCATTTGTAGACCATTTTGTGTTGTTTGCCACAGAAGACATTCTAACTGTGAAAAGTTGATTATTAGGGATTAGGTGTTCATTGTATGCCAGCATATTTCATTCTATCTGGTGTATTGATGTAAGTTGATCTATATTGCTATAACATTCATTCATTTGCCCTCCTAGCTGTTCTTTTAGATTACCCCTTTACCACACAGTCACAACTTTTAACGACCCTGAGAAAGACATATTTTCTATATTTTGATGTTTCCCCACCCAAAATGGTTTGTGAAAGGACCTGTTGCAGACAACATATCTTCAAATTAGTAAGACATATATAAAAAAGGATAGAAATTATTGTGGGAAACTAAGAAAATGCTGGTTACCATTTTTTTCTTCTTTTCTCACAAGTTTTTTCCATACCTTTTTTCTTTAGTGAGCTAAAATGCAGGATTGAATGGTAATTGTTAAAAACTTCTTTTCGCCATTATAGAAATATCAGGCCTGTGGAGCGATACAGGCGCTCAAGCGCCTCTAGTTTATACTCATTTGGCTTCAAGAATGATTGATTGCTATATTTAATTTGTAGAATTTAGTTTGACCTATGCAAAGGTCCTTGACAAAATAACTTGCTCTGTATATTTATGTAACCCTTTACCATACAGTCCCAAGTTTTAATGACCCTGAATGAGATGGGTTTTGAAATCATTGTGGCAAAATGAGAGAGTGTTTGAAACCGGCATTTTCTCCATTTCCCACAGTTTTTTCTACCTTAATGTAGAGAGAAATTACCCTTTGAGCTATGTTTGATTTGTCATCCACAAATGCTTTCAATTTAGTCGAATCAAAGATTTTGTCTGTGATAAAGAGTTAAATGTGTACAAACAATCTTCATGGTTTATCCAGAGTTTTAAAGACCCCTAATACAAACAGTTTTGAAAACATTGTTCAAAACGAAGATTTGAGAATCTGCAAGTAACCACAAAGTTTTCTTCCCTTTCAAAGATAAATTTCATCACTAGAGCTCTATTTAATCCTTTACCACACAATCCAGAGTTTTAAGGACACTGAAGAAAAAAGGCCTTTTAAAAACATTTTGGAAAAGGAGAAAATGCTGGTAACCTTGAATGTTTTCTATGCTTCCAAAAGCAAAATTCAATATTTTGGTCAAAATTACATTGTAGTCTGCAAATGCTGTCAATTTGGACAGTTATTAAATTTTGCCGTGTGGTAGAGGGTTACTGGTAATTTGTTGTCTGTAAATGCTTTGAAATCAGGCAAGTCTAAAATTTTGGTGACTAGTAAAGTGTTCAGTGAAAATAGGAATGCAAGTTTTCAGATTTTTGGGGACATTAAGATAATTTAAGGGTCCAAATTCAAAGAAAAAAGGGGTCAGGGAAAACCCTTTTAACTCTTTACCACACAATCCCAACTTTTAACGACCCTGAGGAAGAAGACTTTTGAAAACATTGTGGGCAAAGGAGAAAATGCTGGTAACCAGCATTTTCTCCTTTTCCCATAATGTTTTCTACCCTTCCTAAAACAAATTTCAATTTTTGAGTCACATTTATTTTGTCGCAGACTGTGCAGACTGACCTTGGTCAATACTTTTTTGCAGATGCATAAAGGCCTGTTTTTACTGTACAGGGTACATTGTGAATTTTCTATTTTGATATTTCCAGGTTACATAGAGACATTTATTTATACCACCCACCCATGGATAGTATGGATGTATCTGAATTGTCCAGAAAACTTCACTCTCAGTGGGGTAAAGCTCCAAGTTAGTAGTTTGTTTGTTTGTAGGTATTAAACTTGTTTTAACCTTTTCCCAAACGACGAATTTTGGACTGGTCCAAATTGAAAGAGTTTGCAGACGACAATTTTAAATTTGATGAAAATGGCAGAAAGTTATCAAAAAGGGTAGAAAACACTGTGGGAAAAGGAGAAATTGCTCGTTACGAGCAATTTCTCCTTTTTCCACAGTGTTTTCAAAAGACTTGTACTGCAGACACGTGACAACCAGGGCTTGTTTGGGAAAGGGTTAAGTCTTCAATTATATCACTGTATCTAGTGGACCTATTCATGTGATCCTTAAGTTTCTATAGCCACTTCTTTGAACAACACCATGTCCAAGCGACTGGCTGCTTTCCCTTACTAAGTTGGAAGTAACAGCTATACTGGTTAGGTCATTTCTACATGACTCGTGTTCCTTTCAAGTTAAAAGTTTAAAGATCTGCTTTGGCCATGAATATTTCTAAGCATAGCAGAGAATTATCTCTTTACCACACAATTCCGACCCTGAGAAAGAAGCCTTTTGAAAACACTGTGGGACAAGGAGAAAATGCTGGTAACCAGCATTTTCTCCTTTTCCCACAATGTTTTCTAGCCTTCCAAAAACAAATTTCAATTTTTGAGATAGATTTATTTTGTCGTCTGTAGATGCTGTCATTTTGGACTGGTCTAAAAATTTGTTGTTTGGTAAAGAGTTATGTTAAACTTAAAAGTGTAAAGTAAGTAGAGTTGACATTGTCAGTTGGAATTTTGAGGCTATAGTGGTCAGAGTATTGTAACAGATGCCATGATGCACTGTGGATCCAAGATCAGCTCCCACATGTGGTGGTCTAGTTTACATTAGGCATGTGCATATAGGTTATATGGGTTCACACCCTTGCTCTATATTGTCGGCAAATGTAGCCAGGTGCTTATAAAACTTTTTTCAAACTCAACTCGGCTGAGCAAAAACTTTCAAACGTCTACAAAATTTGATTTAATACACCTTAAAGAGCAACTTTTTAAATTTTTAAACTTCTCATTCCTTCTTTTTATTAAACGCAAGTCTTTATTTGTCATTGTCATACTTTCAGAAGCTCTGTAAAATGTAATTAAAAGTTTGAGCCTTAATGCAAACAAGCACAAGCCCTGGGTCTGTATTCACCAACCATTCTTAACTATAAAACGGCAAAATTTTAGACTAGTCCAAATTGAAAGCATTTGCCGACGACAAATCAGATGTAACTCAAAAATTAAAACTTGTTTTGGGAAAAGGAGAAAATGCTGGTGTTTTTTTAGTTCTGTTCTCATTTTTTTTTTTTTCAAATTTGAAAGTAACACATCTTATGATTGGCTGTACCAAATGCTTTAGCCAATCAGAAGTTTTCTTGCTTTCTATCAAGAACTAAACTAAAGATGAAATGAAGAACGGTTGATGAGTACAGGCCCTGACCACGTTCTTGGCATTGCAGGCATTTAAGAGAGTAACGCTTTACCAAACAATCACGGGTTTTCAAGAGCTGAGAAAGAAGCCTTTTGAAAACATTTTTGGAAAAGGAAAAAATGCTGGTAACCAGCATTTTCTCCTTTTCCCACAATGTTTTCTACCCTTCCCAAAACAAATTTCAATATTTGAGTCAAATTTATGTTGTCGTCTGCCAATGCTTTCAATTTGGACCAGTCTAAAATTTTGTCGTTTGGTAAAGAGATAAAGGAAAGGCTGGAGAGTGGTCTGGCATTGGCTGGACCAACCAGACAGGGTCCGTATTCACCAACCATTCTTAAGAAAATTCTTAGTCCTATTCTTCATAATTTTTTGAAAGTAACACAACTTTGGTTGGCTAAACAATGGTTTACAACATAATTATGTTTACTTTCTAAATCTAGAATTAGGCTAAGAATTTTCTTAAGTCTACCTCATGATCCAGTTGGCTGTTGAGCAAAATGGATTTTATGGATGACTTGTTTGGTATAGTGCATGATAAAGGCCTTACAAAATAAAATAAAGAAACAATGTACAAAATGAATTTCAAAATGTTCCTTCAGTGTCCGACCCTAGAAGAGAAAGAAGCCTTCATCAAAGCGCTCAAAGACGGAACAGTCTCGTACCATGCTGGACCAATGAACATGCAGCCAGAGAATATGAATCGGATGTTATTTGAACTGAGTTTGAATGTCAGTCAGAATCTGGATGACACGCTGCAAATTAAACGTGAATTTAGGACGCTAAGTCAAAGAGATGTTCCAGGTATATAAATCATAGCAACATTTGAAAAGGGCTTAAGTTCATTTGCGAAATATATTGACTCAAGTCAGCCTGTGCAGTCAGCGCAAGCAGACTTGGGTTGATACTATTTGCTTTTGGTCAATATTTTGCATATTAGATTCAGTCAGTTGTTAGACAAAACAGACTTTGTCGATCCATAATTACAGTCAAATATCCATACCTCGAAGTTTGGGGGAAACTGCCGAAAAAGGTTTGATGGGTAGAAAGTTCGACATGTAGAGATTCTTCAGATGAGTATGTGAGGTACCGGAAGTAGGTAATCCGAAGCATACTTGGTTCACAGACCATGTATTATATTGTTCCCTACAGTTAAGCAAATATTGTTTTGAAATTAACAGATGCATATTGTTCATAGTCTTTTATTGACATGTGTAAAGTATATTTCTTTAATAATTTCCTTTTTTTTAAGAACAATACTAAATATTGTAAATATAAAGACATGGGCCAGTATTCACCAAGCATTCTCAAGACCATTCTTAGTCTTGTTCTGCAAGATTTTCTAAATTTGAAAGTAACACAACTTCTGATTGGCTAAACCAAATGGTTTAAGCAATCAGAAGTTGTGTTACTTTCAGATTTAGAAACTAGCGGAGAATAAGCCCAAGAATATTGTTAAGAATGGTTGGTGAATATGGGCTATGATTTTGTCCGATGGAGTTGCTGGCTATCTCCTTGGACTGGTTACCAGGTCCTTCACTAGGCAAGTCCTTGGTAGCGGTAGTTGTATTTTTCGTAAATCATTAAACCATAACTGATGGCCGACTATGAAATGCCCAGCTTTTTTATTGCCACAGCCAAAATCCCAAAATGTATGGCATGAAAATCCCAGTGCAAATATTTCCAGTTGAACAAATTATTGATAATTTTCTGCAACTCAAGTTGAGAGGCATGTTAACACCTAACTTGACAAAAGTCAATGATTGAAAATGTGTGAAAAGCATACTGCCATTGTATCCAGCATTTCTGTTATGTGTAACACTCAAGTTTATGATCAAAGTAAATTATGACCAAAATGTGTGAAAATTATGTACTTTGTTGTAAGTAAGGGTGTGTGAATTAATTGGATCATTGAAGTTCGGACCTGAAATTATAGGCACCGTTTGTAGTAAAGAGAAACTTCGAGATGTAGATTTCGACGTACTGATAGTGCTTAATATAGAAAAATAGAACAATTCAATCTGGACTTAAAATTTACTCAGACGTATCCAGAACTTCAAGAAGTAGATGTTTGAGCAAAGGACATTCAACAGCATGTGATAACTTGCTTGGTATAGTGCATCATGATATGCATTAACCCCCTCTTTTGTTACAGTGCCACTCATTTTCATTTAACCTATAAACAGATGACAAAGTTTGTGACACGTCCCTAGAAAAAGCAAATAGCAGGCAGCAAGTTATATGTGGCTCATATTTAAGGATCTGTCTTTGAAAGGGTAAAAAACATCATGGAAAAAGAAGAAAATGCTGATAACAAGCCTTTTCCTCTTTGTCCTTTATGTCTTCAAAAAAATTTCCTATGTTTTCAAAAACTCCTACCTCCGGGTCTTTTAACCCTATACAACACAGTCCTGCATTTTAATAACACTGAGAAAAAAGCCTTCAGAAATCATTGAGGGAAGAGGAGAAATGCGGGTGGCCAGCATTTTAGTCTTTTCATACAGTGTTTTCTAACTGTTAAAGGACATGTCATATCATGATTTTGAAAAGCTTCTACCTTAGAGTTCTTTAACCCTTTACCAGACAACAAAATTTTAGCCTTGTCTAAATTGAAAGCATTTGCAGATGACAATTTCATTGTGGCTCAAATGGTGCAAATTTTCTTTGATAGGGTAGAAAACATTGTGATAAAAGGAGAAAATGCTGGTTACCAGCATTTTCTCCTTTCCCACAATGTTTTCAAAAAGCCTCTTTTCCAGGGGTGTCAAAGGGCGGCAATCTGTGGTAAAGGGTTAACCTTATACCACACAATCTCACATTCAAATGACCCTGAGAGAGAGGCCTTTAGAAAATGAGAAAATGCTGGCAAATTGGTAATTTTTCAGCGGTGTTATTAAAGTGTTGTCAACTTAACGGGCATGAAAAAAGCTTAAATGTGATGGTTTATAGGTGTTAGATGTCAAACAAACTGGAGCCATGCTTTGTGAAAAGGGTGCTCAATGCATCTGCAAAAAGTATGGACTCAGGTTAGCCTGCGCAGTCTGTGCAGGCTGACCTGGGTTGAAACTGTTTGCTATTTTTCAATTTTCTGCATGTCAGAGGACCAGTCTACTTCATGATTCAGTTGGTTGTTATACAATTTTATGGACCCATAATTATGTGATGAGTTGCTTGGTATTATGCATCACAGAGATGCATTAAGTCCCTTTTTCCCAGATCATGGCTCACTTAAATTTCTCATTCAAGGTATGACAAAAGCAGTGATTCCTACGCTGTTAAAGAAAGATATCGTAGCCGTGTCAGTCGGGGTAAATGATGGAACCAGCCCACCAGCAGTTCCTAAAATCTTCACCTGGAAGTTTGATGATGAAAATGAAGTAGTTGCTATGTGGCATCCAGGTAATTACAGGTCTATCATCATCATCATCATTATCATTATAGTTAGTCTTAGAAATGAACTCCACTGTCTGAAAAGGGGGCTTAATGCATCTGCGAAAAGTGTTAACCCAGACCAGCCTGCGCATTTCACGCAGGCTGACCTGGGCCAAAACTTTTAGCTATTGGTCAATTTTCTGCAAGTCAAAGGACTAGAGTACCTCATGAATCAGTTGGTTGTTATACAAAATGGATTTTATTGATCCATAGATATGGTATCATGGATCGTGGAGATGCATTAAGCCCCTTTTGCCAGAGCATGGCTCAAATATATGAGATCTGGGTCTGTATTCACCAACCATTCTTAAGAATATTCTTAGTCTTATTCTCCAAGATTTTCTACATTTGAAAGTAACACAACTCTTGATTGGCTAAACCAAATTGTTTGGCCAATCAGGAGTTGTGTTACTTTCAAATGTAGAAAATTCTGGAGAACAAGACAAAGAACGCTCTTAAGAATGGTTGGTGAATATGGGCCCTGACTTCAGTTAGGACTGGAGATATACAGAATCTGACATGAGTTGACATTTGAGATATAGAGGATATGTATCTTTTTTTTGGTGACGGATGGAAATTTATTTCTTCGAGTGAATATCATTGGTAATATTTTCACCAGTGGTGCAGCCGCAAGTGAATATATTACAGATGATGTTCACTTGATAAAATAAATTTTGATCTTTCACTGGGAAAAAAAAAACAAATATTATATTTATTTCATGCTTCTAACCCCTATTTTCTTGGAACTTTCATCAAATCCAGTACAGTTGATTTGGGTAATTCCCCATGGCGTACCCCCCTCACATCACAATGCATTACAATATTACATAAAGCGTGAGAAATATAGCGTAAATTATGTCATATTTCCCATTCAGTGAATGGCATGCACAGAATACCCAGGTAACTAGTATACTGGAACTACTGTTTCCGCCTTGGATTGAAGAGTTAGACAGTATAAAATTGGTATTTTCAATGGTCATAACCATGAAATATCAACCATAATCTACTATTATTTCTCAATAAACTACCAAAAAGCATGAAATAAAAAAAATATTGAATGAATATATACCCTTTACCATACAATACCAAGTTTTAAAGACCCTGATGAAAAGGGCTCTTGAAAACAGTGTGAGAAATGGAGATAATGCTGGTTACCAGCATTTTCTCCTTTTTCCACAATGCTTTCTTCCTTTTTAAGTGTCTACCACATGACAAAATGTTAAGACTTGTCCAATTCCAAAGCATTTGCAGACAACAAATCAAATGTGGCTCAAACTTTGGAAGTTGTCTTTTATAGAGTGGAAAACATTGTGGGAAAAGGAGAAAATGCTGGTTACCAGCATTTTCTCCTTTGCCCACAATGTTTTCAGAAGTCTTCTTTTTCAAGGTTATTATAAGTCAGAATTGTATAATATAGGATTAAACACAAAATTTCATTATTTGAGCCATATATATTTTGTTGTCTGCAAGTGCTCTCAATTTGGACAAGTCTGATTTTGTGTCATAGGGTAAAAAGTTAATACCAGTCTGATCAATACATATCCCTCATTATTACTTATTCATTGACCCTTTTAGGAGGTTACCCAGATAATCCGGGCTCTAATCCTGCTAATCCAGGAGGCATATCAGTAAAAGACTGTGTGACAGTTGAGAATTTCGACAAAGCTCTCTGCTTTGCATTCAGGACAGATAACTCTGGACCTCCTGTGAATGTTCAGGTAAAATAAATATGTTTTTTTTTTTTAATTTCACCAAATCATGTAGCTCCGTTAGTAATGTGCAGGTAATGTGTCCCTGGTTTGAACCTACAGCTCGGCAAATTTCTTTCATAGGATTGATGATATTCATTGTGGCAGGAGTCATTCCTCTTTTACAGCTGATCTTTGTTTTGGTTATGGTTATAAGGCAGAGCCATGGTTAGTGTATCGGTCTTTTGAACCTCGATAAACGAGGATATTTGCGGCACAGGTTCAAATCCCAGCCGTGGTGGTTTGTATTTGAGCTATGCATTTGTTACAAACTTTCATGTTTGTAAGATGGGGGCTCATCTGGGATTGGCTATGGAGCCATTTGCTGTCTATGAAATTGCCTGTTATTTGCCATTGCGCCATTTGTTGCTCCTTATTGGCCTTTGAGCCATTTGTTGTTTAATTACTAGACTTCCTGCCTAATTAGGCTTTCCATCATCAAAATGATGACTTCTCTTAAGATGGGGTGTGTTACAGGAGATCACTCCTTCCTTACAGCATAGCCTCTTACTGTATAAAATCAATATCTGACAACTGTGTTAGGGAGAATCTCTTTAGTTCAGAGGTTAGTATTGGTCTTTTAAACCTCAATAAACGTTGATCTTTGCCGCAATGCTTTGAATCCCAGCCAGGGCAGTTTATATTTGAGCTATGCATTAGGTGCAAACTTTCATGTTTGTAAGAAAGGCTTCTTCCTCAAGGTTGTAAAATCATGGGATTGCTTGGTAAAGGATTAAATTGTCTCCTTATCTGTATATTCAAACTTTGGATAACAGTTGACAGACAGTGGTGGATGAATTTATTGATTTTTATCAATAACCTGTGAAAATATGGGACAGATTGATTGATTGATTATAAAACACTTTACCACACAATCCTGAGGGTTAATGACCAGGAGATTGCAGACTTTTGAAGACATTATGGGAAAAGGAGAAAATGATGGTAACCAGCATTTTCTCCTAACTCCACCATGTTTTCTACCTTCTAGCCTCATTTGTTGTTTTCAAATGCTTTTAGTTTCAGATAGGAGGCTATTAAAATATCATGGGAAAAAGACAAAATTCTGGTAACCAGCATTTTCTCTTTTTCCCATGATGGTTTCTTCCTTTTCCAAGACAAATTCCATCATTTGAGCAACATTTAATTTGTTGTCTACAATTCTTACAATATGGACCCTTCTAAAATGTTGTAGGTTGGTAAAGAGATAAATCTGGTCCAATTATCATCACTAATAAATGAAATAGCATATTCATCATATCAACTTTTACCTATGTTGTATTTCAATTTTAACAGGAAATTCTTGGATACTATGAAATCCTTAGAGCAGAGTTTAGAGGGGCAAATATCTTTGCCTCCACCTTTGAAAACTTTGTCAAAGCTGTTCAGCCAATCAAAAATCAGCTTCCAGTGATAACCAATGAGATTGGAGATACTTGGATTTCTGGGATTGCATCTGATCCAAGAAAAATGGCAGAATACAGGGCTGTAACACAAGTTTTGACAGAGTGTATTGAAATGGGTGAGATATTATTAGTATGGTAATTCTACATTGGACAATTGTTGGCTCGACTGTTTTCATAGAAAAGGTTGAGGTGTTGTCATAGCCCTGGTGTTCTTTGCATTGTTGACACTTTGACATTTTATGATACCTGTGTCATTACTGAAGGCATGTACTTCAAAGTTGGACTAGTTGTTTACTATCAAAAGCAGAACGCATACAGCAATGGCAGGTAACTATTGAAATATTTTTGACACAGTTATGCCCCTTTTATTTCACTTAAAATTTGTCATGCTAAACCTTTGACAGTGATGATATTTACCTCTGATTCCGACTAGTTAATTAAATATATGTATCTAAAGGGGAGCCTATACAACAAGGGCAGGTAACAATTAAAATATTTTTGTCGTAATTATGACCCTCTTTCAAACAAAACAAAACAGAACTGCAGCCGAGCAAAAGCAGCCACAAGCAGTGCTCTTGTTGGATCTGGGGTATTGTCATAGCACTGTCTTTGTCTGTGTCTGCATCAGACAGATTTTAGCTTAACTCTTTACCAAACGACAAAATTTTAGGCTAGTCCAAATTGAAAGCATTTGCAGACAACAAATGTGACCTAAAAATTTTAATTTGTTACAGGACAGGTAGAAAACATTGTGGGAAAAAGGAGAAAATGCTGGTTACCAGCATTTTCTCCTTTTCCCACAATTTTTTCCAAGGGTTTCCTTTTTAGGGTTGTTAAAAGTCAGAGTTGTGTAGTAAAGAGTTAAAAGTTTTCAAAGAAAACATTGAGATATAGTCACTGTCTTTGCATTATCTGTGTCAGCCTGGTTGAGGTGATGTGAAGCTTTGATATTTTTTCATGTCTCTGTCATTACTGAACATATAGAGGATAATGTCTGATTGAAATTTCCTACATCTAGTGAAAAGCAAAGGCTACATTTTCATGAGTGGCAAGCCATGAGTGAAAATATGGCTTTCACTTTCACCAGATGAAAGAAATTTTGATCATACACTGAAACATACAATTAGATCTATCCTATTTCTTTTATGCTCTCCATTGTAACCTTTCTTTTCACATCTAATTTTTGCTGATTGGGAAAGACATGTGCGTTTTTCAAGCAAAATAGATCTATTCAGTCTGGGCAGATGGACTAGCTGTAATAATGATGTCATGAATGAGTGACCTGCTAAAAATTTATTCATGTTGTATAAATATCCGTGGCATTTCAAAAAAAAAAAAAAGTTATAACATTCACCGGTGAATTATAAGAATATAATTCACTGTTAGATTTCTATAAACTCCTTCTAAAAAGCAAAAGAGAAATTTACTTCAAACTTGGGTTTGGTGTTAATTATCAAAATGGTAAACCATATCAGAAGAGCGGTTAACTTTGAAAACATTTTAGCATAGTAATGCCCCTTTTAACATAGAGCTTTTACTGAAACAACAACAGTCAAGCTTTGGCAACCATATTTCTTTCTTTTCTTAACCCTTTACCACAAAATTCAGAGTTTTAATGACCTTGAGAAAGAAGCCTTTTGAAAACATTGTGGGAGAAGGAGAAAATGCTGGTAACCAGCATTTTCTCCTTCTCCCACAATGTTTTTCTTTTTTCAGAACCAAATTTCAGCATTTTATCAGCATTTATTTTGTCATCTGCAGATGCTTTCAAAGAGGAGAAGCCTGGAAATTTGTTGGGTGGTTAAGAATTAAACTAAAGAGGCATCATTTCAATGAATTACTTTGCGGCAAGTTTGTTACGAGTGAGCAAAAGGCTTTATGCTGCTGTTAACACTATTTCAGTCATACGGCAACAGCTTATTTTTGCATGTCTTTGCTTGACACATAAGATACAGTCTGATCTTAGATCTACACTGTTTGTTTCTTTGCCAGATTTCCCGACAAAAATAGCCTTTTCATCCTGAAATGTTTTCAAAGTCTTTACCGTGGGTCATCACTCAAAGATTGTATCTTTTGAAAAGGGATTAACTCTTTACCAAACAACAAAATTTTAGACTGGTCCAAATTCAAAGCTTTTGCAGACAACAAAATAAATGTTGCTTAAAAATTGAAATTTGTTTTGGGAAGTGTAGAAAACATTGCGGGAAAAGGAGAAAATGCTGGTTACCAGCATTTTCTCCTTTTCCCTCAATATTTTCACAGGGCTTTTCCCTCAGGGTTGTTAAAAGCCAGGATTGCATGGTAAGGGGTTAAAAATTATTGTGTTTATGTATCTTTCAGGTGACTGTGACCCAAATGAGAAGAGTATTTTCGAGGCAGTTTTTTACCTCATTAAGCCGGGAGAGCACACATGGGGACTGCCGAGTTTATTAGACACTTATAACTGGAGTAACACTAACTTTAATGTGGCTAGAATCGGTAGGTACCTACATTTGTTTCATCAGGATTTTTGTCCAGTTAATTCTTTACTACACAAACCAGACTTTCAACAACCCTGAAGAAGAAGCCTTTTGAAAACATTGTGGGAAAAGGAGAAAATGCTGGTAACCAGCATTTTCTCCTTTTCCCACAATGTTTTCTACCCTATCTAAGAAAAATTCCATATTTTAGTCACGTTTGAATTGTCGCCTGCAAATGCTTTCAATTTGGACCAGTCTAAATTTTTCTTGTGTGGTAAAGAGTTAAAAGCATTTGTAGACAACAACTTAAATATAGATGAAATGATGACATTTGTCGTTGGAAAGGTAGAAGACATGTTCTCCTTTCTCCCCGCAGTTTTCAAAAGCCTTTTTTCCTCAAGGTTGTGGAAAGACAGGATTCTGTAGTAAAGGGTAAAAATGTTAGAACTTGTCAAAATCTAGGCCTGTCCAAATTAAAAGCTTTTGCGGATGCCACCTTAACCCTTTTCCAAACGACAAATTTTGGACTGGTCCAAATTGAAAGAGTTTGCAGACGACAATTTTAAATTTGATGAAAATGACAGAAAGTTCTCCAAAAGGGTAGAAAACACTGTGGGAAAAGGAGAAATTGCTCATTACGAGCAATTTCTCCTTTTCCCACAGTGTTTTCAAAAGACATACTGCAGACACATGAAAACCAGGGCTTGTTTTGGAAAGGGTTAAATAATGGCTGAAATGATGAGAGTAGAAACCATTGTGGGAAAAGGAGTAAATGCAGTTACCACAATTTTCCTTTTCCCACAGTGTTTTTGAAGCCTCCTTTGTCAGGGTCATTAACTCTTATAAAAGAAGAGAAAATTTTGTATTTGAGCAAGCTTAAAGCATTTTCATATGAGAAATGTAGCTTAAAGTATGATGTCTGTCTTTGACAGAATAGGAAACATCATGGGAAAAGGACGAAATGCTGGTTACTAACATTTTCTCCTTTTCACACAATGTTTTCAGAATTTGTCTTCTTTCAGGATTGTTAAAACTTGGGATTTTGTGGTAAAGGGTATAACATGGAATGGTATGGTAGACGGCTACTTCCATAATACATGTACATGCTAACATTTAGACTAGCCGAAATTGGAGGGTTTAACCCTTTCCCAAACAAGCCCTGGTTTTCACGTGTCTGCAGTACAAGTCTTTTGAAAACACTGTGGAAAAAGGAGAAATTGCTCATAACGAGCAATTTCTCCTTTTCCCACAGTGTTTTCTACCCTTTTGGAGAACTTTCTGCCATTTTCATCAAATTTAAAATTGTCGTCTGCAAACTCTTTCAATTTGGACCAGTCCAGAATTTGTCGTCTGGGAAAGGGTTAATATATGACAACTTCACTTTGGCTGAAATTATGAGATTTGACTTTAGATGGTTAGAAAACATTGTAGATAAAGGAGAAAATCTTGCAGAATCAAATCCCATCAGTGAGCCATATTTAATGTGGTGTCTGTGAATGCTTTCACTTCAGATAAGTAAACAAATTTGTCCTCAGATTCAGAGTGAACCAAAATTTTCAATATTGTAATTTCTAAAATTTTTTGTCCTTTTATTAAAGGCCCAATAGCAGCCAAAAAAACAATACAGGTATTATAATGCATTTGAATTTAAATCATGCCTTTGAAAAGAATGGAAAATATTGTGAAGATGACAATCTGTCATTGTAAGATATGTCCAAGTGTTAGTTCTCGGCAGAAAAATGAATTCTAAAATCAGGTAAAAAGTGAACAAAAGATAGAGCTACCTGGTAAATCTTAACCTAGTTTTGAAATTCATTTCTCTGCCAGCGACTAAGACCTGGACCGACCGTACAATAACAGATTGACATCCTGAAAATAATTTCTATAGGTTTAAAAGGAATCATTTAAATCCAAATGAGCCATTCTCTGGCAAAAGTGGGTTTAATGCACCTCCTTGATGCATCATACCAAGCAAGACATCACATAATTAGGGATCTATAAAATACATTATGTCTAACAACCAACTCTATCAGAAGGCAGACTGGTCCTTTGACATACAGAAAATTGACTAAAAGCGAAAGGTTTCAGCCCAGGTCAGCCTATGCTGACTGCGCAGGCTGACCTGGGTGGGTATTTTTTTGCAGATGCATTAGGCCCCCTTTTCACAGAGCATGACTCAAATGCATTGTAACACCTGCATTGTTTACATTTGGCTGCTAGTGTGTTTGTAAAGTTTCAATTTGATGTGCACAAAACAATCCTAGCTGTTTCATGCCCTATAAAACTTTGTCAGTCATTCAATATTCAGTCACACTTGTACCTGACATGCATCTGAAACTACAGCCATTGTCTTTTAGGTTCAAATTACAAGAATTGTGAGCAGGCCTGGCTGGAGCAGAGAGAGTTCATCTATCTAGCTATCCAAAAACTTGGTGACCACCCTGTGGTCCAGAAAATCAAGGACAGACTGGACATGCTGACCCCTGATAAACCAGATCTGAGAGGTAGAGTATGATATGGTTGTGAAGTGGAGCGTCAGCTTCGTAAGCATGGGGTCCCGAGTTTGATACCAAGAACTGGTGTCAACTTTTGGACTGTTCATTGGCCCAAATATTTGGTGCAAGTAATGAGTCTGTATTAATAAACCATTCTTAAGAACGTTCTTAGTCTTATTCTGCATGGTTTTCTGAATTTGAAAGTAACACAACTTCTGATTGGCTAAACCAAATGGTTTAGCCAATCAGAAGTTGTGTTACTTTCAAAATTAGAAAATTCTGGAGAAAAAGACCAAGAATGGTGTCACTAAGAATGGTTGGTGAATACAGACCCCTGTATAGTTTCCAGGAAGCAGAGTCAAGAGAGATTAGTATATTAAGTCGCAAGAAATTGTTTCTCACTTGATGTAAAATCCAGCATTTTCTGGTATCCAGCATTTTCTCCTTTTCCCACATTGTTTTCTACCCTATGAAAGACAGTTTCTGCCATTTCAGCCAGTGTCTGATCCAGGATTTGAAAAATGAGGGTAAAAATCTCCCATTACTTTGAAAAAGATGGGGGATTTCTCAAAAGTATGGGGGATAGGAAAAAAGTAGATAGGAAAACAACCCGACTTATAGGATCGGCTTTGGAAAAAATTGACGAAAAAATTGATTTACTATTTTCCACCCTCCTTTTATAAAATTGTCAATAAAATAAATTCATATTCAGAAAAAAAAAACATAAAAAATACTAACATTTCTGTAAATTCGACGAAATTATTTTTTACCAGGCTTACTTAGATAAAAATGCGGTTTAAAAAAATCCGTTAAGTCGAATTGGTAACTCTACCATAAACAAAAAGGGAAGCTACTCTATGCAACAGTGATGTGCTCGATTTGTCTATCTTTCTTCATAAACACATATATTGGTGAAAAGTAGGTAGGAAATTTGACTATTCTCTCCAAAATTTGAATGTGGGATTATCTTGCAGTTGGTTTGAAAATATGCGTGATTCACAAAAAGTATCGGCGATTCCAGCAATCACGCGCTCTAGGTCAGACACTGGATTTCAGCTATAATCATTTTGTCGTCTGTAGGTGCTTTGGATTTGGACAAGTCTCAACTATTGTCATCTGGTAACCACATTGCAGTTTGAAAATTTTTGTGAAAATAATAACCAACACTGCTAATTTTCATGCAAAACTTGCTCGTAGGTTAAAGCATAGATAGAAATACAGAGAGATTCAGATAAGAGGGAGTGATGGTATTCTAAATCCATTATTTCTCTTCCAAAACATATGTTGTGGGTACTCATTGGAATTGTATTGATGAGACCCATAACATAGGGTTTAGTTGAGAATAATTAATATTTTCAGTTCTATAATCAAAATCACTCCCTCTATCTTGAGCTCTGACACATGTAGAAAATCTATGTAGAAAATAGGAGAAATTATTGACCTTTAAGTATTTTTACACAAAAATTTCCTATTGAGTTTGTAGCAGTATAACCTTCATTGAGTAACAAGGGATCTTTTATGCATCAGTAAAGGGTTGCCTCCACAGCCCGGTTGGTAGAGAAGTCAACTACGATTTTGAAGGTCGTGGGTTTGTTTGAGTCCCACCGGAGGCAACTTGTTTTCATTATTTTTTTATTTTTTTTGGTTTTCCCCATCAGAGGGTAAAAAGTCATGTCCTTATGATTTTTCCTCACAAAGTTTCAGCTTTCTGTACCTCATAAATTTGGAGTCAAAATTTGGTTAAAAGCCTCTTTAACTCTGTACCAAACAATAATATTTGGTCTGGTGTAAATTGACAGGATTTGTAGACCACATATTAAATTTAGCTGAAATAATGGTAATCTTCAGCAGAAGTGTAGAAAACCTTGTGGAAAAAGGAGAAAATGCTATTTACCAGCATTTTCTCCTTTTTCCACAATGTTTTCAATGGCTTTCTTTCTCAGGGTCGGGATTGTGTGGTAAAGGGTTCATGTAGGTTGTCCATATTTTACAAGGATATTTTCAAAATCATTTGCTTCAAATTTTGTGTCCAGGAGGTAGCCAGTTAAATCTTTACCAGACAAAAAAACTTTAGTTGTCCAACTTGGAAGCATTTGCAGACGACAAAATTAATGGTGCTCTATAGGATTTGTCTTTAAAAGGGTAGAAAATGTGGGAAAAGGAGGAAATGCTGGTTAGTACATTTTCTCCTTTTCCCACAATGTTTTCAAAAGCCTTCCTCTTTCGGGTCGTTTTGCAGACAACAAATTTAATGTGGCTCAGATGATAGGATTTGCTTCGAAATGGCAGAAAACCTTGTTTGAAAAAGGAGGAAATGCTGGTTTCCAGCATTATCACCTGTTCCCACAATGTTTTCAAAAGCCTTCTTCCTTTGGGATCATTGAACCATTTGGTAAAGGGTTAATTCATCAATCCATTTATCCATCTTTCATTCTGTTTATGATGAAATGATTTCAGAGTTCATGGAGACTGGCTTGCAGACGTTTCAAGCTCTGGATGGTATGCAGATAGGTTTTGCGCCCGACGGTTCCATCAACCATCTGTTTGACCCACACAACAAGGTGCGTTGGTTTGAACATTTGTTTTTCTGTTGGTATGGTATTTAATGTAGATTTCAACATTATTTCAGTTGCATCGTAGCAGCCAGTGCATGTTTTCCTGGAGTTCTTTTTAGCTCACTTGAGCATGAAGTGCTCAAGGTGAGCTTTTGAAATTGTGCTGTGTCAGGCGTCTGTTGTGCGTCGTCTGTCAGGCGTTGTGCATCATCCAGGCGTCAACAGTTACCTTGTGTGCACTCTAGAGGCCACATTTTCAGTCATATACTCATGAAACTGGATCTGAATATTTGTCTTGACAATATATCGGACAAGTTCGAAATTGGGTCATGTTGGGTCTAAAAGTAGGTCAAAGTTTAGAAAAACCTTGTGTGCACTCTAGAGGCCACATTTTTAGTCCAATACCCACAAAACTTGATCAGAATGTTTGTCTTGATAAAATCTCGGACAAGTTTAAAATTGGGTCATTTACAGCCAGAATTTCATGAAATTTAGTCAAAATGTTTGTCTTGATGATATCTCTGACAAGTTTGAAATTTGGTCATGTCGGGTTGAAAAGTAGGTCACTCTGCCAAATTTTAGAAAAACCTTGTGAGGACTCTAGAGGTCACATTTTCAGCCAGAAACTCATTAAACTTAAGTTAAAATGTTTGTCTTGATAATGTCTCGGACGAATTATAAATTGGGTGATGTTGGGTCAAAAAGTAGGTCACCAGATCAAATTTTAGAAAAACCTTGTGTGCACTCAAGAGGCCACATTTTTAGTCTAATACTTATGAAACTTGGTCAGAATACTTTTCTTGATGATGTTTCGGACAAGTTCAAAACTGGGTCATGTTAAATTAAAAAGTAGGTCACTGGGACAAATCCTAGAAACACCTTGTGAGCACTCTAGAGGCCACATCTTCTGCCAGAAACTCATGAAACTTAGTCAAAATGTTTGTCTTGATGATATCTCTGACAAGTTTTAAATTGGGTCATGTCAGGTTAAAAAGTAGGTCACACCAAATTTTAGAAAAACCTTGTGTGCTTCCTAGAGGCAAGACTTTCATCCCAATACCCATGAAACTTGGTCAGGATGTTTGTCATGATGAAATCTAGCACAGGTTAAACATTGGGTCATTTCAAGTCAAAAAGTAGGTCATTGGGCCAAATCTTAGAAAAAAACTTGTGAGCACTCTAGAGACCACATTTTCTGATCAGTTCTAATTAAAGTTGGTCAGAATGTTTGTCTTTATTGATGATATATCAGCCAAGTTCAAATTTGAATAATTTCGGATCAAACTGTAGGTCACTGGGACAAATCTTTAAAAAATCTTGTATGCAATCTCGAGCCACATTTTCTGTTCGATACTCACGAAATATTGTAGAATGTTTGTCTTGATAATATCTCTGACAACTTCAAAAATAGGTTAAGAAGGTCGAAAAGTAGGTCACGAATACTCATTTGTTTTACATCATTACAACTAGGATCTCTTTAGCTTTATCAGTCCTAGATGACTTTACTCAGATGAGCGCTTTAGGGCCAATGGCCCTCTTGTTACCAGTACTTAACACAATATTCTTCCTAACCCACTGACTACTTTTCCACAAAAGCATCTTAGAAACAGTGATCAGGAGTGAGAAAGGAATGGATCCTGCCACAATGACTATCATCAATCCTGGAAAAGAAAATGCCCAAGCTAGGCAATCAAATCACTCAGCCCCTGGTTTCAATCCTTGTATGTAACCAACTGAGGTACGGAGCTCGGAACTTTAAGAGGAGAACTGCTGCTGAATTCACATTACATGGGGTAAATTTTCTCAGATATTTGTTAGACTGAGAGATATGGCTTTTGAAAGCATTGTGGGAAAATGATTGATTGATTGAGGGTTGGGCTAGGGTTGGGTTGGGTTGAGTTGGGTTGGAGTTGGGTTAGGGTTATTGATTGATGTTTTACGCTGCCCTCATCATTATTTCAGTCATATCACAGCAACAGCTCACATACTCATGTATGTACTGCATTTCACCAGCACTAGGCTAGGGCTTTGAAGTATCTTGCCCAAAGACACCCCTACAAAATTCCCATTGCTTTAAGTGGGGCTGGACCTCAGGGCCTCCAGGTTATAAGATCTACCCTTAACCACTAAGCCACACAGGACCCAGTGGGGAATAGAAAACATGCTGGTAACCAGTATCTCTGTATCGTAGATGTTGAAACGGAACATTGTGAAAAATGTAAGATATTTCTGAAAACTGAAAAACTGGTTTAAACATATGGGTTTCTCTCCTTGCCAATATGATTATGACAATTCTGCCAACAGATTTTATTTGTATATTCCTTTATGTATTTTATCTCAGTTTTCTTTTGCTTATATTTGCTTCTTTTTTGAAAGTATAAATTTGCCATTCTCTGTGAAAAGGGGGCTTAATGCATCCCCGTGATCCATGATACCAATTCACCATACAACTATGGATCCATAAAATCCATTTTGTCTAATAACCAACTGTATCATAAGGTAGATTCGTCCTTTGACATACAGAAAATTGACCAATTGTGAAAAGTTTGGGCCAAGGTCAGCCTGCGTGGACTGCCCAGGCTGACCTGGGTTGATACTTTTTGCAGATGCATTAAACCCCATTTCTCAGAGCATGGCTCATATGTTAATTTATGTTATGAATAGATTTTGGAAGTAACACAATTTCTGATTGGCTAAACCAATTTGGTGAAACCATTTGGTTTAGCCAATCAAAAATTGTGTTACTTTCAAACTTAGAAAATTACTGGCAATGATACTTAGAATGATCTTACAAATGGTGAATACGTACCAAGAATTGAAAAGATCATCATATAATTGTTTGTCACCCTTAACTACATTTTTTCAGTTGGAATGGGCAAAGGGCCAGCCATTTGGTCAGTTTGTGTACCAGTCATATAACGAAACTGATTTTGACCACACCAATGTGTTATATCACTGGGCTGGTTCCCTGTTCACAAAGCCAAATCTTACACGCAGGGCCAATCCTAGGTCACAAAGATGGCCGACAAAATTGAGCCAAATTTATAAAAAGACAGGTATTCCAGCACATTATCCCTCTCCCAAACAATCGCTGTTCAGTCCAAGGTCACAAAGAGGACAACAAAATTGAGTCAAATTTATCAAAAGACATGCACATTGTATTCCAGCCCTTCAACCCTTTCCCAGACAATCCCTTGTTTTAACAACCCCGAGGAAGACAGGCTTTGAAGACATTGTGGGAAATTGAGAAAGAGCAATTTTTCCTTTTCCCACAATGTTTTCTACCAGTCAAAGACAAATCACATCATTTGAATCACAATGGATTTGTTGTCTAGACATGCTTTCTATTTAGAAAAGGCTGGAATTCTACAGTTTGGTAAGAGTGTAAAATGGGGTTTTCTTTGACACTGAAAAAAATTTTAAAAAAATAAAGGAAATTGTTATAAATGAGCCATGCTTTGTGAAAAGGGGGCTTAATGCATCTGTTAAAAACATGGATCCAGGTCAGCCTGTGCAGTTCGTGCAGGCTGACCTGGGCCGAAACTTTTTGGTATTGGTCAATTTTCTGTATGTCCAAGGACCATTCTACCTCCTGAGTAAGTCAGGGTTGTTAAAGAAATTGGCTATTATGGATCCATAATTATGGGATGGATTGATGGGTGTCATGTATCATGGAGATGCATTAAGCCCCCTTTTGCCAGAACCTGGCTGAAATGAATAAAACTGAATTATCATATAAAGTAATTGTACATAGATTGAGGAGAAAATGTTTGCCAAAAGGGAGGAAGTTCTCCTCCTGTCACAATGTTTTCAAAAGTTACAGTCCCCGTTAGTGTCAAAATTATCCCATGCTAACACTTAACCACACAAGTCTGAGTTTTAACGACCCTTAGAAAGAAGCCTTTTGAAAACATTGTGGGAAAAGGAGAAAATGCTGGTAACCAGCATTTTCTCATTTTTGCACAATGTTTTCTATCCTATCAAAGACAAATTCCATCATTTGGGCCAAATTTAATTTGTTATCTGCAAATGATTTCAATTTGGACATGTCTACATTTTTCTTGTGTGGTATGCAGTTAAGGAAAGGGTCATTAGCAGAGTTCCATATCCATGAGAAATTCGTCTTGCTTTTTTTTCATCCAGTGTCAGAAAGTTTCATTGTTATTTTGAAAAAAAAAAATGTTGATTTTTAGCTCCACTGGCGGAAGGCCAGCTGGCTTACGTCATGGCCCGGCGTCCGTCCGTGCGTGTGTGCGTGCGTGCGTCCGTCCATCCGTGTGTTAACTTTTATTTCAAACATCTTCTTCTCTGAAACTACCCATCCAATTTTCATGAAACTTCACAGAAATGATCCTGCCATGGTCCTCTTCAGTTTATCTTGAAAGAATTTGATTCCTTCAAAAACTCTAGTACTGTTGCCATGGCAACAAAACTGAAAAATATTGGAAATCTTTAAAATTCTTCTTGCCTGAAACCATAAGGCTTAGGGCTACCAAATTTGGCATGTAGCTTTATGTAGTAGACCTCTATCATGTTTCTTCAAATTATAGCCCTGGGGTCAAAATTGGCTCTGCCCCAGGGGTCACAAGTTTTACATAGTCTTATATAGAGAAATCTTTAAAAATCTTCCTGTACCTAGCCATAAGTATTTTGCATTTAGCTTGATCTAGTGGGGGTCTACCAAAAGTGCCCAAATTACAGTCCTGGGGTCAATTTGACCTCATGCTGGGGGGTGGGAGGTGGGGGGGGGGGTTCACAAGATTTACATGGGCTTATATAGGGAAAACTTTTAAATCTTGGTGTACATAGCCATGAGGCTTAGGGTTGCCAAATTTTGCATAATTATAGCATCATCTAGTGGACAACTACAAAGAGGGCCCAAGTTACAGCCCTAGGATCAAGTTTGCACTGCACCAGGGGTCACACGTTTTACATGGGTTTATGGAGTGAAAACTTCAGAACCGTCTTGTTACTAGCCATAAGGCGAAGAACTCCCAAATTTGGTATGTTATTCTTTTAATACACATATTCCCCATTTAGTCTGACTGTAGCCCTGGCGTCAAAGTTTTATAAGGGCTTATATAGTGAAGACTTCTCTTTATGGTTTATATTTATAAGCCAGTGGAGCGATACAGGGCCATCATGGCCCTCTTGTTTTAATCTATATACCGGTATTAGCATTTGACTTTTACCCTTTTACCACTCAGCAAAATTTCAGATTTGTCCAAATTTGCAGACAACAAAAAAGAATGTGATTCAAAATTTGAAAATTGTTGTGGAAGAGTAGAAAACATTAAGGAAAAGGGAGAAAATGCTGGTGACCGGTATTGTCTCCCTTCCCCACTATGTTTTCAAAAGATTTCAAATTTAGGGTCGTTAAGACTCAGGATTGTGTTGTAAAGGGTTATGGCGTGTTTTACCAGGGTTCATATAAGAACCCCCGGTCCATATTCAACCAAATGGTTTAGCCATTCAGAAGTTCTGTTTCTTCCAAGTTTAGAAAATACTGGAGAATGAGAATTACCGAGTAGAATGTTCTCAAGAATGGTTGGTAAATACAGAACCTGGGCCCAGTTTTATGAAAAAACTTAGGTCTGTTATTTTACTCAAGTCTGCACCATTTCCATCTGAATTTCAATTTGTTATTTGAGACCCATTTTACTTATATTTACACACTTAAGAAACATTCTCAGATCCTAAGTTGACGCAACATTTCACTCTCAACTCAGCAAAATTATGGACTTGAGTCTGTTAAAGTGACTTAAGTCCATTATTTTGCTGAGCTGAGTCTGAAACATTGTGTCAGCTAAGGATTTGAAAATCTGTCTAAAGCACAGGCCTTTGAAGCTCCATTGGTCTGTTCCGAAACACTTATGTTTTTCTTGGTTGATCATCGAATACATGCATTGCGAATTGGTGCATTGCCTGTATATCAGGGAAAACTCAAATTTTCATTTACATCATTACTATAAATAGCACATTGGCGACTGCCTCTATGTTGTATATAATAAGACAAGTGTCTTATTATATACAATATAGAGGCAGTTGCCAATGTGCTATTTATAGTAATGGTGTCCGATAAGGAAAATTTCGTTGTCCGGTAATAGACCAATGGAGTTTCAGTGGCCTATGGTCTAAAGTTGTTAATGTTAGTGAAAATGTGCCTGAAGTAATGAAGTCAACTTAACTCTTTACCAAACAACAAAATTTTAGACTGGTCCGAATTGAAAGCATTTGCAGACGACAAAATAAATGTGATTGAAAAAATTTAAAAAAAATGTTTAGGAAGGGTAGAAAACATTGTAGGAAAAGGAGAAAATGCTGGTTACCAGCATTTTCTCCTTTTCCTACAATGTTTCCAAAGGGCTTCTATCTCAGGGTCATTAAAAGTCGGGATTGTGTGGTAAAGGGTTAAGTTGGAAAATATTCTGTTAGCGGACTTGAGCAAAGTAGTAGACATAACTTTTTCCGTGAAACTGGGCCGTGTTCTAAATCTTAACATAAATTGTTAGAGCATGCCAAATTGAAAGCAATTGCACACTACAAATTTAATATGGCTGAGATGGTTAAATTTGTTTTTTGGATTAGCAGGAAAAATTGTTAAAAAAAGGGGGGAAAAAAAGGTTGACACAGTATGCAGGTGCATACACCTGATTGCACTTACTTTTTCAGTAAAAATTTCTAGTCAAAAGAGGGGCATAACCTTGTTAGAAATATGTTGGGGTTACCTGCCTTTGTTCTCTGGGTTCCCCTTTTGATAGTTTCAAGAGTTTATATAACTCCAATACTCCCCCCCCCCCCCCAAAAAAAAAGAAAAATTTATCACTAAATTAACCAAGATAATAGCTGGCAAATCATCAATAAAGAAGAAAGGCAAAAGTAAGACAAAAAAATACAGCGGTATTGCCATGATAGGCTGCGTAGCCTCTCAAGACAAGAGTTTGTGCCAGAGTTTAGCAGAGACTTGTGAGAAGGTCACAGTTACAAAAACATGCATTGTTTACGAGGACCCGTATCCAAACTAGTATTATGATGTCATTTCTGATGCAATAAAAATTGATGGAATTACTAATAGCATAGCAAAACAAACATCATTGTATTAAATCTTTACCAAACAATAAAAATTTGGACTGGTTCAAATGGAAAGCACTTGCAGCCAGCAAATTCGTTGTGGCTAAATGTATGGATGTGTTGTATCTAAAAGAGTAGAAAACATTGTCTAAAAAGGAGAAAATGCTTGTTACTAGCATTTTCTCCTTTTCCCCACAATGTTTTCATAACCCTTTACCTAACGACAAAGTTTTAGACCAGTCCAAATTGAAAGCATTTGCAGACGACATGATATATGTGACTGAAAAATTGAAATTTGTGTTGGGAAGGGTAGAAATCATTGTTGGAAAAGGAGAAAATGCTGGTTACCAGCATATTCTCCTTTTCCAAGAATGTTTTCAAAAGGCTTCTTTCTAAGGGTTGTTAAAAGTTGGGATCATGTGGTAAAGGGTTACGAGTTATTCTTCAGGGTCATTAAAACTCGGGATTAAAACTGTGGTAAAGGGTTAACCCAACTTTTTACAACCCTAGGAAAAGGGTGTTTGAAAACAGTGTGGAAAAAGGAGAAAATGCTGGTAACCAGCATTTTCTCCCTTTCCCAAAAAGTTTTCTACCCTTCTTTAAACAAATTCAGTGTTTGAGATGCATTTATGATCTTGTCTGCAAATGTTTTCCATTTGGACAAGTCTAAAATTTTGTTGTTTGGTAAAGAGTTAAATGGCAAAAATTGCACCTTTTTACTGAAAGTAGACATCGAGGATCTTATATGAGTGTTTATCGTTTTTATCAAACGAGTTGACTAAAATGTATGACGCGAGCCTTGGCGAGCGTTAAATACATTTTAGTCAACGAGTTTGATAACAATGATAATACATAAACACGAATATGAGATTCTATTTATCACATAAAACAAATGTCAGGAAAAGAATATCCTACATCATCACCGTTAGCCTACACACTATTCACGGGTCCATGTTTACAGTTGTAGTTCGGTTTCATATGTGTACATACACAAGTAAATAAAGTAGATAGATCTTTGACATTTACTCTGAAAGTAGAATGAAACAGAGTCTAGAGAGGATGAGTCCACTCCGCAATGTTGTTGATTTGAAAGACTTTCGCTGTGTTTCTTGGTTTTTGTTAAACATGAAAATCAAAAACTTTCCACGCATATACGTGTTAGCAACAACAACGTCATTTTTCCGCGAAACGGCGTAGTCGCACAAATTCAGGCACATGCTGTGGCTGGTTTCTCCGGCTTCACACGCTCATGACTAAAAACTAAATAGAACCGGGACCCAAAAAACGATAATGCACTAGTGTATCATCAAAAATAAGTCATGGGTTTAATACACTGCTGGAGGAGGTTTTATGTGATAAATATAGTTTATACGATGGCAAAGAGAAAATATATCTGGTCATATTTATCATGTTTACCAGAAGATTTGATTTACTGAACAAAAATGAAATAGGCCTCTTTAACAACTGGCCCAAGACTAAAGTAAATATTTTTAGTAATTAAAGATTCAAGAAAATTTTAAAGTTTTAATATCAGGGCAATAACAAAGACAAAAACGCAAACATGTTATGGTAATACCAGAGCTCCAGATAGAGGGAGTGATTTTGATTTCAAAATTGAAAATATTAATTATTCTCCATTAAACCCTATGTTATGGGTACTCATTTGAATCGTCTCATCGAGACGATTCTAATGAATACCCACAACATAGGGTTTTGAATAGAAATAATGGATTAAGAATACCATCACCCTCTCTTATCTGGAGCTCTGTAATACCTTGGGTTTTCTCTGAAAATGGCGCACCTAAAACTGGTAAAGCCAATATGCATACAAACCATAAATAAATAAACCATACTCAGGCAAAAGGGGGTTTCATGCATCTTTGTGATAAATTATACCAAGCAAGTCATCACTTTATTGTAGATCCTAAAATCTATTTTGTCCAACGACCAACCGCATCATGAGGTAGATTGGTCCTTTGACATGCTGAAAATTTACCAAAAGCTAAAGGGTTGTGACCAAGTCAGCCTGCCCAGACTGCGCAGGCTGATCTTGGTCGATACTTTTTGCAGATGTGTCAGACCCCCTTTTTACAGAGAATGTCTCATACAACTAGATTAACTCTTTACCAAACGACAAAATTTGGGATTCAACCAAATTGAAAGCATTTGCAGACGATAAATTAAACCTAGCTCATATGATGATTTTTGTCTTTGACAGGGTAGAAAACATTGTGGAAAAAGGAGAAAATGCTGGTTACCAGCATTTTCTCCTTTTCCCACAATGTTTTCAAAAGATTTCTTTCTCAGGGTCGTTAATAGCGGGGATTGTGTGGTAAAGAGTTAATATTGTAGAATATTAAGGCAGGAAAGAAAATTGCTTTGGAAATTTGTCTGGATAGCAATAATATGAAACAACATGCCTACAGACTTGGAAAAAAAAAACACTCATACTCAAACAATAATTTAACTCTTTACCAAACAACAAAATTTTGGACTGGTCCAAATTGAAAGCATTTGCAGACAACAAAATAAATATGACTGAAAAATTGAAATTTTTTGATGGGAAGGGTAGAAAATGTTGTGGGAAAAGGAGAAAATGCTGGTTACCAGTATTTTCTCCTTTTCCCACATTGTTTTCAAAAGCCTTCTTCCTTAGGGTTGTTAAAAGTCGGGATTGTGTGGTAAAGGGTTAAACTTGTTGTACAATGAAATAGAAATAAACATATAAAACATCAGCACCAAATTCTTTTGTTCAAGATTGGACCAAGGGAGATAACTGTTGTAAAAAATTGTCATGATAGTGTTTAAAAAAAATCAACCTTAGCAGATTCTCTGTGTGGATGAAATGGACAAAGCAAGAAAGGGAGAAGACTTTAAAAAAAAGAAAAAAAGATATGAGTCATACTCTGGCAAAAGGGGGCTTAATGCATCTCTGTGGTGCATTATGCTAAGCAAATCATCACATAATTGTGGATCTATAAGAACCATTTTTTATAACAATGGACTGTATCGTATGGTAGACTGGTCCTTCGACATACAGAAAACTGACCAATAGCAAAAAGTTTCGGCCCAGGTAAGCCAGCGCGGACTGTGCAGGCTGACCTGGGGCAATACTTTTCGTAGATGCATTAAGCCCCCTTTTCATGAAGCATGGCACATATGCAATTATGTTGAGGGTGTGTAGTTGAAAATATCAGAAGTAGTAGTGGTAGTAGTATTGAATAAATGGTGCTTTGCGCTGCTATCAACATTATTTCAGTCATGTCACTGCAACAGCTCACATATTCATGTGTTTCCTGGATTTCAGCCATACTAGGAGTGGTGGTAGTAATTGTTATTGTGGCAGTAATGATGATGATGGTAATAATAATGATGATGATGATGATGATGATACTTATAATAATAACAATTCTCTCTTTTAGGTGAACTGCACAAAGGGAGATTATTCTTAAGAAAATTGAAAAGTTTATGCACTTTAGCCATGCTCTGTGAAAATGGCGCTTAATGCGTCTGCGAAAAGTATCGACCCAGGTCAGCCTGTGCAGGCTAACCTGGGCCGAAACTTGTGGCTATTGGTCAATTTTCTGTATTTCCAAGGACCAGTCTACCTCATGATAAAGTCGGTTGTTAAAAAAAAATGGCTATCATGGATCCACAATTATGTAATGGCATGCTTGGTACCATGCATCGCGGAGATGCATTAAGCCCCTTTTACCAGAGCATGACTCATTTATGTTTAGATTGTGTCAATGAAAATAATGATAATAATGATACTTGAAAATAAAACTGTTCTCTTGTAGGTGATCTGGGAAGAGGGAGATAATTTTTAGAAAAACAGCTTATGCACTTATGTTGAGGGTGTGTCAATAAAAATAATAAAAATAAAACTAATGTTCTCTTTTAGATGAACTGGACAAAGGGAGGTAATTTTGGGAAATTTGTCTATCGTACTTACGATGAAGGCGTGTTTAACATGACGAATAAGCAATATACATACAAATGGCCGATTTACACAAAACCTAACCTTACATTGCACGGAAATGCTGTCACAAAACTTTGGGAGACGAAAGTTGACAAAGTCTATAGATGGGAAGGTAGGTCTACCTTTTACCATTTAAATGGACGACTTTTGATCTTTCCTGTAGAAAACACTGTGACAAATCTTGAAATATTACATCATAGACAGTTTTACCATCTGTCAGAATGATTTCTGGATTTTCTCTATATACACTTACGTTTTAATATTCTGTATAATTATATATATATATATTTTTTTTTTTTTAATTTAAAATTTTTCAAACTTGTAATGTATTTAATTGTTAATGTTAATGTGGAAAAGGTGATTAAAATCTTTACCACACAGTCCCAACTTTTAACAACCTGAAAGAGATGGCTTTTGAAAACAATGTGGAAAAAGAAAAAAATGCTGGTAATCAGCATTAACTTCTTTTTCCACGGTGTTTTCTACCCTACCCAAAATCTTTGGTTCATTTGTATTGTTTACAAATTTATCGTCTGCCTATATTATTAATAAAGAAGAGTCTACAGTTTGTAATTTGGTAAAGCATGAAGGAAAGTGAGTACCGGTAACTTGAAATAGTTGTATTTTTCTTACTTGATTTTTATATTTATTTTAAATGGTAAGTTAACAGAACGCTTAGGTATCTATTTATGAAAAACAACTTTCTGACACTGGTGAACGATTTGCAGGAAAAAATTTCTCATGGTTATTTTATCTGTTTGTCTTTCTGTGCCTGCTTATCTGTCAGTCCATCTGCCCTTTTGTCTGTCTTTCTGTCCCTCTGTCACTCTCTATCTTTGTCTCTTTCTTTCTTCCTGTCTCTCTCTCTTTTCAGCCTTCCCCACCTCTCCATCCTTCCTCCCCCTTAACTCTTTACCACACGACAAAATCTTAGACTGGTCTAAATTGAAAGCATTTGCAGGCAACAAAATAAAGGTGATGAAAAACTGAAAATTTGATTTGGGAAGGGTAGAAAACATTGTGGGAAAAGGAGAAAATGCTGGTTACCAGCATTTTCTCCTTTTCCCACAATGTTTTCAAAAGCTTTCTGCCTAAGGGTTGGTAAAACTCGGGATTATGTGGTAAAGAGTTAATCCCACTGTCTGCCCTCCTAAAGTAAACGTACTTTTATATGTCGCATACTTGCTCAGTATTTTGTGCTGCCTCAGTCTTTATATACAGATATGGTAAACATACGTCACTTTATTTATCAAGCATTCGGGCAAAACCGCTACAAGTTCTTATGGCCTTCGCAGACAATAACAATCAAGGATCGAGGTTCATATTCTTCAACCATTCATAAGAACTTTCTTAATCTTTTTCTCAAGAATTTTCTAGATTTGAAAGTAACACAATTCTGATCGGCTAAACCAAATGATTAAGCCAATTAGAAGTTGTGTTATTTTTAAATCTAGAAAAAGACTAAGACTGAAACTGACAATGGTTGGTGAATATGGGCCTAGGGCTTCTGAGTAGGTATTTGATTGGCTGCGATGTTATGTTTCAGAATGTCTCAACCAGTCAGAAGGCAAGTCTTTAAATTAAGAATTAACATATACTAGATGACACAATTTTAGATTTCCACAATTTCAGTTCTGAAAGCATTTGGAGACCTACAAATGAAATGTGGCTCAAGTGATGGGATTTGTATATGAAAGGAAAGAAAACATTGTGGGCAAAAACAGAAAATTTAAGTTAGAAACTTTCAAGCCTATAGTATAAATCTGAATAAAGATATTTCAAATTACCGGTAATTTTTTGGAGAAAAATATCTTCTTTTAGGACAGTGTAGATCAAGTATCAGACTGCATGTTCTTTGCAGTCTGATCTTGATCTACACTGTCTGCAAAAGGTCAGTTAGTCACACTTAGCACCTTTAGGGCTAAAAAATTGCTTTATACACCACTCAAGCAAACCTAATCTATTTTTAAAAGCAACTGTAGCAAAGCATTTGTTCCAGCATGTGGTTCTCTTGTTAGCTCCACTGGCAAAAGGTCAGCGGGCTTATGTCATGGCCCCAGTGCGTCCGTCTGTGTGTCCATCCCTCCGTCCATGCGTGTGTTTACTTCTATTTCAAACATCTTCTTCTCCGAATCTGCCCATTGGATTTTAACGAAACTTTACTGAAATGATCCTCCCATGGCCCTCTTCAGAAACTCTTCAAAGAATTTGATTACTATAAAAACTCTGGTTGCAATGGCAACAAAACTGAAAAATACTGAAAATCTTTAAAAATCTTCTTGTCTGAAACCGTAAGGCCTAGGGTTACCAAATTTGCTGTGTAGCTTCATCTAATGGACCTCTACAAAAAGGCTTCAAATTATAGCCTTGTGGTCAAAAATGGCCCCGCCCCAGGGGTCACAAGTTTTACATAGATTTGTATAGTGAAAACTTCAAATATCTTGTTGTCCTAAACAATATGGCCTAGGGCTACCAAATTTGGCATGAAGCTTCATCTAATAAACTTCTACAAAATGTCTTCAAATTATACCCCCGGGGTCAAAATTGGCTCTGCCCCAGGGGTCACAAGTTTTACATAGGTTTATGTAGTGAAAACTTTAAATATCTTCATGTCCAAAACCATATGGCATAGGGCTATCAAATTTGGCAAGTAGCTTCATCTAATAGACCTCTACTAAAACTCATCAAACTATAGTCCTGGGGCCAAATTTGGCCCCGCCCCAAGGGTCACAAGTTTTACTTCGATTTATATAGTGAAAACTTTAAATATACTTGTCCTAAACCATATTGCCTAGGGCTACCAAATTTGGCATGTAGCTTCATCTAATGGTCTTTTACAAAAACTCATCAACTTACAGCCCTAGCGTCAAAATTGGCCCCACCTCTGGGGCCACAAGTTTTATATAGGCTTCTATGGTGGAAACTTTAAGTCTTTTAGTCCTAAACCATATGGCCTAGGGCTACTAAATTTGGCATGTAGCTTTATTCTGATAAACCTTTACAAGAACTCTTCATACTATAGCCCCAAGATCAAAACTGGCCCTGCCCCAGGGGTCCAGTGGAGTGATACAGGGCCATCATGGCCCTCTTGTTTTTCACTTATCACACAAAAATGTACAAATTCCTTTCAGGAAATACTCTAGCCCTGTGGTTAAAACTTGTAATGGTGGATCCGACTTCCTATATCATGTACGGGGCACCCCGAGAGATTTGGATTGGATATGTGTATAACACCGCTACTTCATCCAGTCCTGCTTGTAAGTAATCTCTAAACTCTTTACCAAACAATCCCAACTTTTAACGACCCTGAGAAAGAAGCCTTTTGAAAACATTGTGGGAAAAGGAGAAAATGCTGGTAACCAGCATTTTCTCCTTTTACCACAATGTTTTCTACCCTTCCCAAAATGAACTTCAATTTTTCAGTCACATTTATTTTGTCGTCTGTAACTGCTTTCAATTTGGACTGGTCGAAAATTTTGCCGTTTGGTAAAGGGTTAAACTATTTACCAAACGACAAAACTTTAGAATTGTCCAAAGTAAAAGCATACATGGATCCGTGGAAATCGATATTTGACCAATCAGGTCATTGCATATATTTGGCCCGATGTGCTGCCTTGCTGTCTGCTATTTCGGCTCACAAACAAGCAACTGTTAATGATGGAGAAGTGTGATATTATGTGTGTTTACGATGCTTGAATTTTAGGAAAAAGTTTAAAAGATGTGCTTTGCGACCGTGTACTGCTTACGTGAGATATACGAAGAGATTATAAGTTTGGATTATGATAATATTTGACAATGGGACATGAGCAAAGAGTTTCGATCAATGCTATATTACGCAATGGATTAATCAATATTAGTTTTTTTTTTTCCCTCTGAAATTCTCCGAAAAAAACTTTAATTGTTTTACAGTGGAAAACAAAGGTAAAATATATGAAATACTAATGAAAAGAAAGTATGTTCACTCAAATAGCTAATACTGTTTAATAACCTCTGCACATCCAGAAAGGGGCATGTGTCATCAATGTTTCAGGTCGGCGTTAACATTAACCCTTGGTGTGTAGATACAGATCAGAGTGCAAAAAAATGCAGTGTATTCTTGGATTCAAACCATCTGCTACTTAAATTAAGTACATTTACGTGTATTCTTTACTGAGGGTACATGTAGATTTCAATTATGAAACAGACTTAGTTCTGTTTTATACAGTTTTGGAAGTTCAGCTCAAAAGGCAACTTATGTTAATTAAATCAGCTTTTGACTTAGCCATATTTAGGTGGATTAGCACATCTGCCATTTCAAAGGGTATGTCAGTAAACTGTTAACAGATAAGATGTGTGTTTGATTGCCGCTGTAATCCACTCGACCACCCGTTGTCTTCAGTATATCATAAGATAAAACAAACTACCGCCAATGATATTAACAAGTCTGTTAATTGACAGCACACTTTACACTTTTTAAAATCATCAGGCAACCATTTTCCCTTAACTTGAAATTCAAACATTTCTTAGACTTCCACCTCTCTGTAGAATGAGACAATCTAGAAATATTTTGAAATGCTTGTAATTTAGTGTAATCAGTTATCGAATATGATGTTGAGACAACCTAACAAGCCTTACAAAAATATTAATCATCTTTAATTCTATTATTTTTAAGCAAAACTGAGGTATATGAGGTGTTTCATTCTTTCTCGTAGAAGTTCAAAACTTTGCTGGCACATGTATTACATTGTCCGTAACCCCTGAAATTCACACTTTTTGTACATATCCTTGTGTAAATAAGTTCAAGTATCCATATATTTCTTGCCGAGAATCCATCATCGGCAGAAACATATGAAAGGGAATATTTTTCAGGAATTTAATCGAAAGAAACAGTCATGACAGCACGATTTAAGTAGCCTTTCTGCTGTACTGTATATGTATTTACTGCATTTGTTTGTGAGCCCTTAATGACGGTAACCAAGGAAGTCGGTTTATCTCATCGCCACGGATCCATGTATTTAGCATGCAACAAAATAGATGTGACGGAAAAATTAAAATTTCTTCTGGGAAGGATAGAAAACATTGTGGAAAAAGGAGAAAATGCTGGTTACCAGCATTTTCTCCTTTTCCCACAATGTTTTCAAAAGGCTTCTTTCTCAGTGTTGCCAAAGTTTTCATTGTATGGTAAAGAGTTAAAATCTTTACCAAACAATGAAATTTTGGACTCGACAGATTTGAAAGCATTAATAGATGGCAAAGTATTTATAGCTCAAATAATGATTTCTGTCAATGATAGGGAAGAAAACATTGTGGAAAAAGAGAAAATGCTGGTTACCACAACGTTTTTATTAACGACATCAAAACTAGGAATTGTGTTGGTCTGGATCTGCACTGGCAACAAAAGCAACTGCAGTTTTGATTGGAATTTTTAACTGTTTACCACACAACAAAAATCTAGCTTGTCCAAATTGAAAGCATTTGCAAACCAAAAAAGTAATGTGACTCAAGAGTAGAAATTGGTTTTGGGAGGAGTAGAAAACATCGTGGAAAAAGGAGAAAATGCTGGTTGCCCTCATTTTCTCCTTTTTCCCACAATGTTTTCATAAGGCTTCTTTCTCAGGTCATTAAAACTCGAGATTGTGTGGTAAAGAATTAGGGGTTAAAATACAGCTACTGTCTCCAGTCTTAGTAAATTTTTTTACCGTTTACCATACAGTCCTGAGTTTTGATGAACCCTGATTAAAGATGGTTTTGAAAACATGGTGGGAAAAGGAGAAAAATGCTGGTAACCCACAGGGGTTCTGCATGCCTGAGTGGTAAAGTGTACAGGCCTCATAACTTGGAGGTCCAGGGTTTGAACATGATGGGAATGTTGTTAGGAAAGACATTTCAGAGCCCTAGTCTAGTTATGGTGAAACCCAGGATATATATGAACAGGTCACCTGCTGCAGTGATATGACTGAAATAATGTTGTAAGCTGTGTAAAACACCATTATTATTTTCTTTTAATTTCATTTTTTTTTGCATCTTGGTACAAGTTTAATTAGGTTTCTTTTTACGGAATATTTTACATTCAACTCGACTCATTTTAAAAAAAAAAAATCAAGGTATTGTCATAGCTCTGTCATCATCTGCATTATGCAAAAAAGTTTTTTTTAACCCTTTACCAGACGACAAAATTTTAGCCTTGTCCAAATTGAAAGCATTTGCAGACGACAATTTCAGTGTGGCTCAAATGGTGCAATTTTTCTTTGATAGGGTAGAAAACATTTTGGGAAAAGGAGAAAATGCTGGTTACCAGCATTTTCTCCTTTTCCCACAATGTTTTCAAAAGGCTTCTTTCCCAGAGGCATCAAAAGGCGGCATTGTGCGGTAAAGGGTTAAACTTTTTCTTATCTCTGTCATTACTGAAGTTATTTACTTCAAACTTTGGCTAGTTGTGAACTATCAAAATGTGAACCCATACAACTAGGGCAGATAACATTCTAAATACTTTGAAACACAGATTTGGATGTTGATCTTCGCTGGTTTGACAAGACAGCAACAAGAATTCCCGAGACTTTGATGTACTACTTTAGCCCCAAGGTACCCAGCACTAAGAGGTCTGGGAATTGGGAACCAGCCCATGGTGATGACACACTTAGATTTGAGAGTAGGGAGAATTTGGAAGGTGATTTTAGCTGGAAATTGAGGAAACTTGGGGAGCTGGTAGACCCAAGCACTGTGGTTCTAAATGGCAGCCAATATTTACATGGTATTAACTTTTATTTTTAGTTGAACGCTTTTCCTTCAAAATAGATAATTTGGACTTATCTATGTTTAAGGCATTTGCAGACCACATCTTCATTGTCGCCCACATCATGGAATTTTTCTTTAATCCTTTACCAGACGACAAAATTTTAGCCTTCTCCAAATTGAAAGCATTTGCAGACAACAATTTCAATTTGGCTAAAATGGTGCAATTTTTCTTTGATAGGGTAGAAAACATTGTGGGAAAAAAAGAAAATGCTGGTTACCTTTTCCCACAATGTTTTTTACCCTTTAAAGGGTAGAAAAGACTATTGGAAAAGGAGAGACTGCTGGTCTAAAGATGGTTTTGAGAAAATGGAAGGGTCAGTCTGTTGGAGTGCAATACCCTTTACCACTCAATCACGACTTTTAACGACCCCGAGAAAGAAGCCATTTGAAAACATTGTGGGAAAAGAAGAAAATGCTGGTAACTTAACGACCCCGAGAAAGAAGCCATTGGAAAGCATTGTGGGAAAAGAAGAAAATGCTGGTAACCAGCCCAGCATTTTCTTCTTTTCCAACAATGTTTTTTACCCTTTAACCCTTTACCAGATGACAAAATTTTAGCGTTGTCCAAATTGAAAGCATATGCAGACGACAATTTCGATGAGGATCAAATGGTGCAACTTTTCTTAGGGTAGAAAACCTTGTGGGAAAAGGAGAAAATGCTGGTTACCAGCATTTTCTCCTTTTCCCACAATGTTTTCAAAAGGCTTCTTTCCCAGGGGGCGTCAAAAGGCGTCATTGTGCGGTAAAGGGTTAAAAGGGTAGAAAGACTATTGGAAAAGGAGAGACTGCTGGTCTAAAGATGGTTTTGAGAAAATAGAAGGGTCAGTCTATTGGAGTGCAATACCCTTTACCACTCAATCCCGACCTTTAACGACCCCGAGAAAGAAGCCATTTGAAAACATTGTGGGAAAAGAAGAAAATGCTGGTAACTTAACAACCCCGAGAAAGAAGCCATTGGAAAACATTGTGGGAAAAGAAGAAAATGCTGGTAACCAGCCCAGCATTTTCTTCTTTTCCAACAATGTTTTTTACCCTTTAAGAGACAAATGTATGTTTTGAGCTTCATTTAAAATGTCTGTATATGCTTTCAATTTGGACTATTCTACATTTTTGTCGTGTTGTAAAGAGTTAAATCTGGAATTGAATATTACAGTGGAACCTGATTATCAGGAAACCTGGTAATATGCTGGAGGAGGGGAACATGTGTGTCTGTCCTCATGGTTATCTAAGTTTTGTTTTTTATGAGCCATGCTCTGGAAAAAGGGGACTTAATCCATCTCTGTAATAGATTATACCAAGTAAGACATCACATGATCATGGATCCAGAAGGTCCATTTTGTTTAATCGCCGACTGAATCATGAGGTAAACTGGTCCCTGGAAGAGCAGAAAATTGACCAATAGCAAAAAGTTTCAGCCCAGGCCAGCCTGTTTACAGGCCGATGCATTTTCGCTTTTCACAGAGCATGGCTTGTATAATTTTGACCTAAGACCGCACAGTTTAACCCTTTACTATACAACCCCGACTTTTAACGACCCGGAGGAAGAAGCCTTTTGAAAACATTGTGGGAAAAGAAGAGAATGCTGGTAACCAGCATTTTCTTCTTTTCCCACAATGTTTTCTACCCTTGAAGAGACAAATGTTAAATTTTGAGCCGCATTTAAAATGTCGTCTGCGAATGCTTTCAATTTGGATTAGTCTACATTTTTGTTTTGTGGTAAAGGGTTAAGCGTTACCAAGTGACATTATCACAGCTGTACTGTACAACCAAACACAATTTTTAGCTCCACTAGCCAAAGGCCAGTGGGCTTATGTCATGGCCTGGTGTCCGTCGTGCGTCCATCCATCCGTCTGTGTGTCCGTGCGTGCGTGCGTTAACTTTTATTTCAAACATCTTCTTCTCTGAAACTACCCATCCAATTTTCATGAAACTTCACAGAAATGATCCTGCCATGGTCCTCTTCAGAATTTCTTGAAAGAATTTGATTCCTTCAAAAACTCTGGTTGCCATGGCAACAAAACTGAAAAATATTGGAAATCTTTAAAAATCTTCTTGTCTGAAACCGTAAGGCATAGGGCTACCAAATTTGGCATGTAGCTTTATGTAGTAGACCTCTATCAAGTTTCTTCAAATTACAGCCCTGGGGTCAAAATTGGCTCTGCCCCAGGGGTCACAAGTTTTACATAGGCTTATATAGAGAAAACTTTAAAAATCTTCCTGTACCTAGCCATAAGGCCTAGAGCTACCAAATTTTGCATGTAGCTATATCTAGTGGGCCTCTACCAAGTGGGCCAGAATTTTAGCCCTGGGGTCAAAATTGGCCCTGCCGCAGGGGTCACAAGTTTTACATGGGCTTACATAGTGACAACTTAAGAAATCTTCCTGTTTTGATTTTTTTTTGAAATTAGCCTTGCATCAGGGGTCCTATGTTTTACAGAGGCTTCATATGGACAAAACTTGAAAATCACCTTATTTATAACCATACAGCATAGACTTGTATTATTTTGGCATGTGGCTTTATCTTGTGGACCTCTACCAGGGTTCAAGTAATTATAGCTCTGGGATCAAAAATGGCTATGCCCTGCGGGTCTCAACTTTCACATGGGCTTTTACAGAGAAAACTTTGTAAGTCTTCATTTTGAAACCATTTGGCTCAGAATTGAATGTTTAGTATTTGTGGTTTATATTTACAAGCCAGTGGAGTGATACAGGGCCATCATGGCCCTCTTGTTGTTTCTCACCACACCAGTTTTAATTGTTGCTTCTATTCACAGCAATAGATTCAGATGCAAGACTCACCAATTCCCAAGGCAACGGTTTACGACTTGTTTCCCAAGATGTTCCCCTGGTGAGCCTCAGCACAAAAACCACAGCAGCCTCCCCCTTTCCAGTGCCTCTGGCTCCAATTACTCAAAGGGAGATAACTGGTGTGGGATTCAACATCTATAACAATATGTGGGACACAAATTACATATTTTATTATCCCTATAAACAGGGAAGTGGGGATGAAAATTTCAGGGCTAATTTTAAAATAATATTTGATTAATCATTCTTCACCAGACAGACTAATTTTGGATGTATCACAATCTGGCACAAGCTGCACAAGGCAGAAACATTTTAACTTGTTGCCAGTGGACAATATTTCAGACCTGACACATAGATGATATGAAACAAGAGACACAAAATAGACAAGTTTTCACACTTTACTCAACCACAACATTTTGGACTTGTCCATATTGAAAGCACTTTCAGATTTATGTTTACAAAACGCTTTGCTGCCTAACAGAACTCTACACTAGTCCAAATTGAAGCAGCCGCAGATGACATAATAAAATATCGTTCTAAATGATAGGGTTTGTCTTTGAAAGGGTAGAAAACATCATTGGAAGAGGAGGAAATGCTGGTTACAAGCAAATGGTCAATTGAACTCTTAACCACACAATCCTGACTGTTAACGATCATGAGGAAGAAGCCTTTTGAAAACAATGTGGGAAAAGGAGAAAATGCTGGTAACCAGCATTTTCTCCTTTTCCCACAATGTTTTCTACCCTATTGAAGACAGAAATAATCACTTGAGCTACATTTGTCAACTGCAAATGCTTTGAATTTGGACGAGTGTACATTTTTGTGGTGTGGTAAAGATTTGATCATTCATATCTTGTTCCTTCCCATTCTGATTACCTTAACCCTTTCCCAAACAAGCCCTGGTTTTCACGTGTCTGCAGTACAAGTCTTTTGAAAACACTGTGGGAAAAGGAGAAATTGCTCGTAACGAGCAATTTCTCCTTTTTCCACAGTGTTTTCTACCCTTTTTGAGACCTTTCTGCCATTTTCATCAAATCTAAAATTGTCGTCTGCAAACTCTTTCAATTTGGACCAGTCCAAAATTTGTCGTCTGGGAAAGGGTTAACCTTTTACTGCACAATGCCACCTTTTAATGGCCCTGTGGAAAAAGCCTTTTGAAAACATTGTAAGAAAAGGAGAAAATGCTGATAACCAGCATTTTCTCCTTTTCCCACAATGTTTTCTACCCTGCTGAAATAATCAGTTGTGCTACATTTAATTTGTTGTCTGCAAATGCTTTCAGTTTGGTCCAGTCCAAAATTTGTTGTTTGGTAAATGGTTTTAAAGAAAAAATCTGATTTATCCAACTTGTATTTTGTCTCTTTGCCATTAGCTTTTCAGGTTTGCATCTATAAATGCATGTATTCTGACATGTATCATAGTCATGTATTGTATTTTTAAAAAAAAAAAAATGTTTGTTTGTTAGGATTTATTTTCTCTTTATGCATTCCTTTGAAAAAAAACTTTTTTGCAATTTTTCAATCACTCTTTTTTTCAACTTTTTCATGTATATAACTTACCCTTTTAGGGAGTAAACGAGGGTAGGAGATGGGGGGAGAGAGAAACAGAGAGAGACAGAGAGAGAGAATCATGTTAATAAAAGCTACAAATAGTTGGTCTGTGACTGATAAAGATGGTCAAAATAATCAATATAAAAAATCATTGAAAGAAAAATGCTCAAAATGTCTCTTGTGTCCAGGCCCACTTTCGTTACAGTGTTGATCTGGGACAGCGGGATAAATTACTATACACAGAATTTACAATCACTGTTTACAAAAAAAAAATCTTTGTCACAATTTATGTAAAAAAAAAAGAAAAACCAAACTTTTTTTTTATCTTTTGCATTTCACTAGAGAGAAATATTAACTCTTATCCTGCTAAATAAGTGAAATGAAACTTTCAAGCCAATAGTAAATACCAAAATTTTGCTCTAGGTATTTTTTGGGGAAAGATATCTCCTTATCAAAGAGTGTAGATCCAAGATCACACTGCACGTTTTGTGCTGATCTGCACTGTCCACAAAAGATCCTTGAGTCACACTTTGCAGCCTAAGTGTTAACTTGGATTAACCTTTTACCACACAATCCTGACTTTAAACAACCCTGAAGAACAAGGCTTTCGAAAACATTGTGGGATAAGGAGAAAATGTTGGTAACAAGTATTTTTGCCATATCCCACAATGTCTTCTACCCTTTCAAAGACAAAGTGTTATCCTTTGATCCATATTTCTTTTGTGGTGTGTGAATGCTTTGAATTTGGACTAGTCTAAAATTTTGTCAGTAGGTAAAGGGTTAACCCTTTCCCAAACGACAAATTTTGGACTGGTCCAAATTGAAAGAGTTTGCAGACGACAATTTTAAATTTGATGAAAATGGCAGAAAGGTCTCAAAAAGGGTAGAAAACACTGTGGGAAAAGGAGAAATTGCTCGTTATGAGCAATTTCTCCTTTTCCCACAATGTTTTCAAAAGACTTGTACTGCAGACAAGTGAAAACCAGGGCTTGTTTGGGAAAGGGTTAAGTGATCAGGGGGCTTTATCTATTTAGACAACAAAGTTTCATAAGCCATACCACACAGTCCCGAGTTTTAATAACTCTGAAGAAAAAAGGCTTTTGAAAACATTGTGGGAAAAGGAGAAAATGCTGGTAACCAGCATTTTTCTCCTTTTCCCACAATGTTTTCTACCCATCCCAAAACATATTTCAATCACATGTATGGTGTCATCTGCAAATGCTTTCAGTTTGGACTAGGATTTTAGTCTAAAATTTTGTGGTTTGGTAAAGAGATAAGTGCGAAGGATAGTTTTATGCAGAAGTTTCATAATGTTTAAGTCAGTTGTGCACAAAAGTTTCATAATGTTTAAGTCAGTTGTGCACAAAAGTTTCATAAGGTTTAGGTCAGTTGTGCACAAAAGTTTCATAAGGTTTAAAATCAGTTGTGTTAAAATCAGTTGTGCACAAAAATTTCATAAATATTAAAGTCATTTGTGCACAAAAGTTTTGTAAGTTTTGAATTCAGTCGCGCACAAAAATTTCATAAGTCTGAAGGGCAGGTAACTCTTTACCAAACGACAAAATTTTAGACTAACCCAAATTGAAAGCATTTGCAGACAACAACATTAATGTGACTGAAAAATTGAAATTTGTTCTGGGAATGGTAGAAAACATTGTGGGAAAAGGAGAAAATGCTGGTTACCAGCATTTTCTCCTTTTCCTACAATGTTTTCAAAAGCTTTCTTTTTCAGGATTGTTAAAAGTCAGGATTGTGTGGTATAGGGTTAATTGAATAGCAGTTATGCACAGAAAGTTTTATAAGTTTGAATATAAGTAAATAATATTTTATGTAAACGCTTTCTTTGCATTTGAAACCCTATGGCTTTTTTTTAGATTTTGCACCATGAAAATAAAGCTTGTGTCCAAGTACTTTCAGTACCTTGATTATCTGTGATACTCATTTGATAGATGTGAATTCCAGTGTGTAATGAGATTTTTCACATATTACTTTCCACTTGCAGCAGACCATTTTAAAAACATCGTGGCACAAGGAGAAATTGACAGTATTGAGCAATTTTTCCTTTTGCCAAAGTATTTTTATACTAATTCATGTTTATACTTGTTAATGTATTGGTCCTTTACCAAAGAATCCGAAGTTTAAACAACCCTGAAAAAGAAAGCGTTTAAAAATATTATGGGAAAAGGAGAAAATGCTGGTAACCAGCATTTTCTCATTTTCCCTCAATTTTTTCTACTGTAAGAGCAGAAAGATACTGCTATTTGATCCGATTTCAATTTGTCGTCTGGAAATGATTTCAATTTGGACATGTATAAAGTTTGGTTGCTTGGTAAAGAGTGAAAGCTTAACACCTATTGATTACCCAAATTTTACATAGAGGGTATTTGTTTTTTTTTTTTTTTGGTGATACTGGGTAGATCGAAATTTATTTCATCGAGTGAACATCATGGTTAATATTTTCACGTGTGGCACAGCCATGAGTAAAAATATTACTGTATGATGTTCAAGAGATGAAATAAATTTCAATCTTTCACTGAAAAAAAATAAAAAATTCTATTTATTTCATGCTTCTAACCCCTTTTCTATTGAGATTTGCAAAGTACAGTGGAGCTCTTGATATTTCCACACAAGTGAGTTTATCAATCGGTAAATTCATTGGTCAGAATGGTGAAATTATCAAACCCTAATCCACCGGTATTTCCAGATAAACTACCAAAAAGGATGAAATAAAAGGAGATTTTTAAAATTGTCTGATGTAAATTGTTTTCAGGAGGTAAAGTTTTACATTAAATTTTTACCAAATGACCATGTTTTAGACTTGTCCAAATTACAGCATTTGCAGATGACAAATGTGACACAGAAGAAATTACTTTTAACAGAAAGAGAAAAAAAGATTGTTGCAAATGGAGAAAATACTGGTATTTTCTAGCATTTTCTCCTATTCATGCAATGCTTTCAGAAGTTGTCTTGTTCATGTTCATTAAAACTTGGGATTGTCTGGTAAAGGGTTAATAACTCTTTACCACACAACAAAATTTTAGACTTTTGACAAATTGAAAGTACTTGCAGACAACAAAACAAATTGGATTCAAAAATTGAAATTTGTATTTGACAATGTAACGTTGTGGAGAAAGGAGAAAATGCTGGTTGCCAGTATTTTCTCCTTGTCCCACGATGTTTTTGAAACTCATCGTCTTTAGGTCATTAAAAGTCAGGAAGGTGTGGTTAAAGGTTAATTATGTTTTAGCTGTACTGCTTGGCTTAGATTTCAATGCTCAGTCTTTTTTTTACTTGGTTATTTTAGAAAATGTCGAGGTATTGTCATATCCCTGTCATCATCAGTGATATTGTCATAGGAAAACTTTGACAATTTTTTTATATCTCAGCAAGTTCCTGAAGATGTTTACTTCATGCTCTGGTTGCTGAGCCTGTTAGCATTGTCTTTAGCATATAGGACTTGAAACCAGGGGGTAGCTGGTTCAGATCCCAAGCTTAGTAAATTTCTTTCTAAGGATTGATGAGAGTGACTGTGACAGGATTCATTCCTATCTCATGGTTGATCATTGTTTTGACAATGTTTATGTGAGAAAGCAGCCAGTGGCTGGGAAGAGTATTGTGCAGATTTCTGGGATCAGAAATTCTAAAATTAAAGATCAGAAATGAAACACCTAACTCTTTACCAAACAGCAAAATTCTGAACTCTGAACAAGTTGATAGTATTTGCAGACAACAGAATATTTAAAGCCCAATCAATGATTTCTGTCTTTGATAAGGCAGAAAACTCTTGGGGAAAATAAGAAAACACACATTACCAGCATTTTCTCCTTTTCCCACAGTTTTTTCCAAAAACCTTCATTAACTCTTTACCAAACGACAAAATTTTGGACATGACCAAATTGAAAGCATTTGCAGACGATAAATTAAATGTTGCTAAAATTTTTATTTCTATCTTCGATAGGGCAGAAAACATAGTGGGAAAAGGAGAAAATGCTGGTTACTAGCATTTTCTTCTTTTCCCACAATGTTTTCAAAAGCTTTATTTTTCAGGGTCATCAAAAGTCGGGACTGTGTGGTAAAGGGTTAAAACTGGGGATTGTGTAATAAAGCGTTAACCCTTTCCCAAACAAGCCCTGGTTTTCATGTGTCTGCAGTACAAGTCTTATGAAAACACTGTGGGAAAAGGAGAAATTGCTCGTAACGAGCAATTTCTCCTTTTCCCACAGTGTTTTCTACCCTTTTGGAGAACTTTCCACCATTTTCATCAAATTTAAAATTGTCGTCTGCAAACTCTTTCAGTTTGGAAGGGTCTAAAATTTGTTGTTTGGGAAAGGGTTAAACACCATAGAAACATATCAGACTCTCCCTAGCTGTTAACTATCAAAAGAGGGAAACAAGTACCAGAAGAACAGTCAACAAACAAACAACAAATTTTGGAACAATCTGAATCACAGCATTTGCAAAAAAAAAATGAAATTACATGTGACTTATATTTCAGATTGCCTTTGAAAGGGTAGCAAACATTGTGGGAAAAGAAGAAAATGCTGGTTACAAGCATTTTCTTCTTTTCCAATAATGTTTTCAAAAGACTTCATGCTCAAGGTCATTAGAATTCAGGACCATGTGGTAAAGAGTTAAAACCATCAAAATATCTTTGACACAGTTATGTCCCTTTTTCAACTTAAAATTTCTTCTAAACAAGCTACTGCAGCCGAGTATTAGCATCCACATGCAGTGCTTATGTTTTCTTTTAACACACTTTTGTATTGTTGATTAAACTTGATTTAATAAATTCTATTTTTTTTCTTGAAGATGTGCCTTGCCTTCTTGATTATTCCTTCATCCAACATTTAGATCACTCAGCAGAAAGTGCTCAAGGTGAGCTTTTGTGATTGTGCTGTGAATGTCTGTCATGAAAGTGTCAAATTGTGTGCACACTAGAGGTCACACTTTCAGTCCAATACTTGTGAAAATTGGTGTACAGAATGTTTGTTTCGATAATATGTTGGACAAGTTCCAGATTTGGTCACATAAGTCAGTGGGAGAAATCTTAGAAAAACCTTGTGTGCCTTCAGTTGCAAGTTTTCTTTCCAATACTCATGAAACTTGGTCAGGATATTTCTATTGATTATGTCTTGGAAGTCAGTGGGAGAAATCTTAGAAAAACCTTGTGTGCCTTCAGTTGCAAGTTTTCTTTCCAATACTCATGAAACTTGGTCAGGATATTTCTATTGATTATGTCTTGGAAAAGCTCGAAAATGGCTCATGTCTGGTCAAAAAAAGTAGGTCACTGGGACAAGTGTCAGAATGTTTGTCTTGATAATATCTCGGACAAGTTCGAAATTGGTTCATGTTGGGTCAAAAAGTAGGTCTCCAGGTCAAAATTTAGCAAAACCTTGTGTGCACTCTAGAGACTGCATTTTTAGTCTAATACTCATGAAACTTGGTCAGAATGTTTGTCTTAATGAAATCTCGGACAAGTTCGAAATTGAGTCATGCCAGGTCAAAAAGAAGGTCACTAGATTAGATTTAAGAAAAACCTTGTGTGCACTCTAGAGGCCACATTTTTAGTCTTGCACTTACGAAACTTGGTCAGAACACTTGTCTTGATGATATCTAAGACAAGTTCGAAACTGGGTCATATTGGGTCAAAAAGTAGGTCACTGGGACAAATCTTAGAAAAACCTTGTGTGCACTTTAGAGGCCACATTTATTTTCAGCAAGAAACTCATGACAGTTACCAGTACTCAAAATGTTTGTCTGGATAATATCTCGGACAAGTTTGAAATTGGCTCATGTCGGGTCAAAAAGTAGGTCACAGTGCCATATCTTAGAGAATCCTTGTGTGCAGTCTAGAGGCCTTATTTTTAGCCTGACACTCATGAAACGTGCTTAGAATGTTTATCTGGATGAAATCTTGAACAAATTTGACATTGGGTCACATCGGGTCAAAGAGTAGGTCACTAGGCCAAATCTTAGAAAAACCTTGTGTGCATTCTAAAGGCCACATTTTCCACCCGATACCTATGAAACTTAGTCAGAATTTTTGTCTGGATAAAATATTGGACATGTGTGACATTGGGTCATGTCGGGTCAAAAAGTAGGTCATAGGGCCAAATTTTAGAAAAATTGTTGTGTGCACTCTGGAGGCCACATTTTCAGCCTGATACTCATGGAACTTGGTCAGAATGTTTGTCTTGATAAATTCTTGGACACATAGAAAATTGGGTCCTGTCAAATAAAAAAGTAGGTCAGGGGGCAAAATCTTAGAAAAACCTTGTGTGCAGTCTAGAGGCCACATTTTCAGAATGTTTGTTTGGATGAAATCTCAAACAAGTTCGAAATTGAATCACATCGGGTCTTAAAGTTGGTCACAGGGCCAAATCTTAGAAAAACCTTGAGTACAGTCTAGAAGCTACCTTTTCAGCTGGATATGAAACTGGGTCACATGGGGTCAAACAGTAGGTCATAGGGCCAAATCTTAGAAAAAGTGTTGTGTGCACTCTAGAGGCCACATTTTCAGCCTAATACTCATAAAACTTGGTGAGAATGTTTCTCTTGATAAATTTTCTGACAAGTTTAAAGTTGGGTCACATCTGTTCAAAAAGTAGGTCACTCGGCCAACTCTTAGAAAAAATTTGTGTGCACTCTAGAGGCCACATTTTGAGCCAAATTCAAAATTCAAAAATAGGTCAAATTGGTCAAAAAGCAGATTGCTTACACTCATGAGTTTTACATCATCACGACCAGGATCTTTTCAGCCTTATCAATCCTAGATGACCTTACTCAGCTGAGCGTTTTAGGGCCAATGGCCCTCTTGTCTTGATGATATCTTGGATAAATTTGAAAATGGTTCATGCTAGGTCACTGGGATAAATTTGAGAAAAATGTGGTGTGCACTCTAGAAGCCACATATTCAGTCCTGGACTCGTGCAAATTTTTGGGCATGTTTGTCTGGATAATATCCAGAATGACTGAAAATTGGTCACAAGGGGTCAAAAAAATGTCACCAAGACATACCTTGTATGCACTCTAAAGGCCTCATTTGCAGTCCAGTTCTCATGAAACCTGGCAATACTGTTTGTCTTGATCAATGATATGTCTAAAGAATAGAAAACTGGTCAAGAAGAAGGACTTAGAAAGACCTTTTGTGAATATAGAGGCCACATTTTCTGTCCAGTACCCATTGAAGTTGGTCAGAATGTTTGTTTTGATGATATCTCGGACTTGCTTGAAAATTAATGGGTCATCTTGGATTGTTTGGTAAATTATTAAAGTTGTTTGTATGATGTTGGATGCCATTTTTCACATAATTTCAGTTATATCATAGGGGCCAGTGCACTTAAAAATACTTTCCTGGGGTTTCTTATACTGGTTGTTTGCACAATATTCTTTTCAAGCCACTGGCTGCTTTCCCACATAACCCCTGTGGAAAAAATGATCAGTGGTAAGACAGGAATGAATCCTGTCACAATGACTACCAATATAATGCTCAGATAGAAATTTGCCTAGCCGTGGATTTGAACCAGCGATCCTCTGGTTTCCAGTGCTGTGTGTCTGCAAATAGGCCGCCAGTCTGAGCTAAAGGTTTAACCCTTTACCGTACAATGCCGCCTTGGGAAAGAAGCCTTTTGAAAACATAGTGGGAAAAGGAGAAAATGCTGGTAACCAGCATTTTCTCCTTTTCTCATAATGTTTTCTACACTATCAAAGAAAATTTGCACCATTTTAGCCATGCTGAAATTGTCGTCTGCAAATGCTTTCAATTTGGACAAGGCAAAAATTAAGGGTTCATTAAATTTTTGGATCTTGATTGTATAATTATATCTTGTGAAGCTTGGAATCTTGCTCAAGATTGTATATTCGAAGAATTCAGGTGAAATGAAAAAAAAGAGCCATGCTCTGTGAAAAAGGGGCTTAATGCAGTCGGTTGTAATACAACACCATGAAGTTTTGCTTGCTATCATATTTTATCATATTGTTTTTGCATCACAAAGATGCATTAAGCCCCCTTTTGCCAGAGCATGGCTCATTAATGGATATAGAGATCTATTAACTCTTTACCAAATGACAGAATTGTAGACTTGTCCAAATTGAAAGCATTTGCAGACGACAAATTGAGTGTTGCTAAACTGATGATTTCTCTTTTTGATAGGGTAGAAAACATTGTGTAAAAAGGAGAAAATGCTGGTTACCAGCATTTTCTCCTTTTCCCACGATGTTTTCAAAAGCCTTTTCTTTCAGGGTCGTTAAAAGTCGGGATTGTGTGGTAAAGAGTTAATCCTTTATGAAGCAGTTCGGTGTTTAAATGACCCTGAGGAACAGATGGTTTGGGAAAACATTGTGAAAAAAGGAGAAAAATGCCAATTACCAGCATTTCTCTATTGTCTACGTTATTTTCCACCTTTTTAAAAGGCAAATCCTGTCATACTCAGTGTGTCGACTGCTTTCAACTTGTACCAGTCTAAAATTTTATCATTCGGAAAAGCGTTTGTTCCTTCAATAAAAGAAACTTGGAGAATAACTGCAGTTCAATAAATCAAACATTTGTTATTTCAAGATATTTTCATTTTAGTGAAATTTGAATCTGGACGAGAAACAGGTACAGATAAATTTCATATCTTTAGTGACGAATGCGTTGTATGCCTCAGTACCCAGCAGCATTAATATCTTTAGCTCTATTTAGTACGCTCTGTTAGCCAATCACATTTCTCGTTACATATTACACTAAAAGTAAATGGAGGCCATTTCAAATTAACAACTTTGGGTAATAAGCCGAAAGAAGTTTCAGAACTTTTCGTTTGTGTTTTTTCCGTGTCTATGTGTGGAAACGGTTTCGTTCATCTGTATTTTCATTACATACTGAGCAAGATTCAGATCGATTTTGCCCAGTCTAGTTGTTTAACTGCCATTTGTTTTATTTACAGTCGAATCGACGATTATCGGATTGGACAATATTCGCCGCTCGGATAACATTGTTTCAAAAATTAAATTGATTCACACGTCTTCGAGACACAATACGGTTGTAAGACGATCTTCCACGATTAATAGGTAACGATGCATAACAATCTGTTAAAGGATGAGATTTAAATTATTGAATTAATCTTTGATTCATTGAATAGTTGAAGATTACAAAAAGAACATGTCGGCTCAAAGATCTACAGGCACCAAAGGTAAACGCGTGCTGCCAAATATTCCTGTGCCGGGCAGTGGGGTGAAACGATCTGTAACATTTAACAAAGAAATAATAGAAACGTCCATTGGTGGAACCAACACGCCTGGGAAAATTAAAGGGGATCCATTAAGTCCAATAAACAGATTAAGTTACGAAGAATTTCCACAGAGAAATTTAAACAGTGAATTCAGTTCATGTGTAGATTCTGCAAAGACATGTGTAGATTCTGCAAAGGCCGTGAAAACTAAGAAAGTGCCAACTTTTGACGGTAGCACAAATGTATTGGTGGAAGTGTCAGTATCAAATGAAGGTGAAAGTATGGAATCTGACAAAGAAAATGATCCGGACGAATTAAAATCAGACACATTACTCGTTGAACAAACACCCATAAAGGGAAGTGGTATCCCAAATGGATATGTAAGTGAATTAGATAGTTCAACTGGAAACTCAGTTCAGTTTCATTCACCGAATTTGCCGATACGGTTTAGAACACCGATCCGTCGACACACCATGGATGAAAAACTTCTTGGAACGCCAGAGTGTTTTTCTGTAGTGCAGCTTGATCGCCAGCGATATGACTTCGGCTTGTTTGATGATGATTTGAAGGATGGTGAAGACAGCTGTAGTGTCACTGTTGCAGTCAGAGTCCGACCATTTAGTCAAAGGTACAGTATTGACCCTTTACCACACATTGACCCCCATGAAAGATGCCAGCATTTTCTCCTTTTCCCACAATGTTTTCTACCTTGTCAGAAAGCTTGAGGTCACTTGTACCAGCTTTAAATTTGTCATCTAGATATTTTGAATTTGGAAGAGTGTAACACTTGCTGTGTGGAAAAGGTTTAATCCTTTCCTATACGATAAATTTTAGACTCTTTCTAATTCAAAACATGGAATTAACAAATTCAACATAAGTACAAATGAGCTTAAGCTCTCAGATAGAGCAGAACATTGTGGAAAAAAGAAGAAAGTGCTGGCTACCAGCTCTCTCCTTTTCCAACAATGTTTTTTAAACCCTTCTTTTTCTGGGTTGTTAAAAGTAGAGATTGTGGGGTAAAGGGTTAACTCTACCAGACCACAAAGTTTCAGACTCATCAGAGTTAAAAACAATTAAAGACAACAAATGCAGTGTGGCAGAAATGATGGGATTTGTCTGTGAAATATTAGAAAATATTTAGGAAGAAGGAGAAAATCATTCAAAGTGCTGGTTACCACGTTTTCAAAAGCTTTCTTTCTCCGGTTGGTTAATAGTTGGATTGTATAGTAGAGGGTTAAATTACTTTTCACAATTATAGCTGCCTTTGCTTTGAGTGTGGATCAAGATTTGACCGTGCAAAATATGCAGTATGGTCTTTGATCTAAACTGCCTGCTGTGCTGAGATGTTGAGGTCCAGACCAACCATAACCGGTTACCCTACCAAACAATCCCATGTTTAACTCCTCACCACATTACAAAATTTTGGACTGGACCAAATTAAAAAGCATTTACAGAAGACAAGTTAAATCTAGCTAAAAGGATGATTTCTCATTTTGATAGTGAATAAAACATTGTGGGAAAAGGAGAAAATGAGGATTTGTCCATGAATCCTTCAAATTCTCTTACTCTCTTTTTCAATGAAGTGGGCTTTTTACAGTGGGCGCCAATGTAACAGTTATGACACATAACCTCCCAAGGCGGGGATTGAACCCAGGACCTCCAGGTCCCAAGGTGAATGCTCTACCATGTCGCTACAAAACCTAGCAAGGCAGTATCCCCTTATACAAACACAAGCTATACATTTGTATCTATCTGAGGGACAGACCAGTATACTACATGTAGTTTTGTAGTAAAGGGTTTAATGACTGGGGAGGGGGAGGGCTTTACCAAAACATTGTGGAAAAAAGAAAATTCTAGAAACCAGCATTTTCTCCTTTTCCCACAGTGTTTTTCCCTTACAGACACAATTTTCTATATTGTTAAGCACTAGTGTTGGCCACATTTGAATGCTATCCATTGGGACAAGTCTGAAATTTTTTCATTCAGTAAAAGGTTTATAAAACACTTTATCAAAATATTTGGAAGTATTAAAGTCATTGAGAACTAGATCTAAAGATTTTCTAGGGCACTACCTCTCTCTTAACTCTTTACCAAACAACAAAAATGTAGACTTGTTCAAATTGAAAGCATTGCAGATGAGAATTTAAATGGTCTTTGATAGGGTAGAAAACATTGTGGGAAAAGGAGAAAATAATGGTTACCAGCATTTTCTCCTTTTCCCACAATGTTTTCAAAATTTGTCTTCCTTAGGGTCGTAAAACTCGGGATTGTGTAGTAAAGAGTTAACCCTTTCCCAAACAATCCCTAGTTTTCACGTGTCTGCAGTACAAGTCTTTTGAAAACACTGTGGGAAAAGGAGAAATTGCTCGTAACAAGCAATTTCTCCTTTTCCCACAGTGTTTTCTACCCTTTTGGAGAACTTTCCGCCATTTTCATCAAATTTAAAATTGTCGTCTGCAAACTCTTTCAGTTTGGAAGGGTTTAAAATTTGTCTTTTGGGAAAGGGTTAATACAAAACAGCTGAAGTGGGTGTGAAAAAAAACATTCCCATACTGGAGTGAACCTTATTGGAATTTTATCAGATATAATCTTTGGAAAAGGAGAAAATGCTTGTACTAACCATTTGACTCTCTTTTTTTGCCATGCTTTCATTCCTTTCTCAATGATGAATGCTGTTTGTACTATCTTTATATGGGGAATATAGCAATAGGGGGCCAGAAAACAACATTTGTTGTGTCACAGAAGTATTGGTGAAAGGATGTGCAGGAAAGCATGAATAGATGTACTGGCTGCCTTGATACTAGTGATGGGACATCGATTAGAAATCATAATCGATCATCGGTTGGAATCGGTTGCTGCTACCGTTGGGATTCTTCCGATTATAATCGGTTCCTCATAAATTTGCATGTTTCATTGTAAACCCTTGTATCATTTATGTATTATGCTGTTGTTTGTGTTGTAGACAGACTTTCTGTAGTTTTACCTTTGCACCTGCTTTCTATACACCTTTTGGTTTTTAACCACCTCTGCTTTGTGCTAGTTGGCTTTGTAACACACAAGTATTTCGGCTGATTGTTGTTGTTATCGAGGGAGTTGTTGTTATCGCGGGAGTGATAAAACCCTGTTAACAGACACAGGTATATAAAATCCGGTACCCGACCGACGGTGCAGACTTCCTGCCGATCATCGATTATGACAAAGTTCAATCGATAATCGAAATCGGGAGCTTCCAACACGCTGCTAATTGATACTTGCTGATTATCGGCACACCACTACTTGATACACATGAAATAATGCTGAAAATGGTGTTCAACACAAAACCCCCATAAAAAAATTCAATTTAACTGTCTGAAATGGTGACTCTCAGGTGTCCCTTTCTATGTTTTGGTGTCCTTGGGATTGTGCGATACGGTTAGTGTCGACACCAGCCCGACAAGTCACTCAGAGGAGGTTGACTTAACTCTGTATCAAACGAAAAAATTTTAGACTGGTCCAAATTGGAAGCATTTGCAGACGACAAAATAAATGTGACCCAAAAATTGAAATTTGTGTTGGGAGGGCTAGAAAACTTTGTGGGAAAAGGAGAAAATGCTGGTTACCAGCATTTTCTCCTTTTCCCACAATGTTTACAAAAGGCTTCTTTCTCAGGGTCGTTAATAGTCAGGATTGTATGGTAAAGGGTTAACTCTTTACCTGTTCATATTGAAAGCATTGTCAGACAATAAAATTGACTGAAAAGTTGAAATATGTTTTGGAAAGGGTAGAAAACATTGTTGGGTAGAGAGAAAATGTTGGTTACCAGCATTTTCTCTTTTCCCACAATCATTTCAAAAGGCTTCTTTTAAAGGGTCATTAAAAGTCGGGATTGTGTGGGAAAGGGTTAAAGCATAAGAATTTGTCACTCCAAGGATATAAGACATTTTGGGAAAAGGAGAAAATGCTGGTCACCTGGTAGAGGCTCTAGAGGGTTAAAAGTCAGAAATGTGAGGTAAAGAGAAAACAAACTTGCAGCTGCCACAACTTATGCAGCTTGATGCTAGGACTGGTTCACATTATACATATATGCCGAGGACAAATAATTAAATGTGGTGCAAATGATGGAAATTTTGTTTTAACCCAAGGACAAAATTTTAGACCTGTCCACATTGAAAGCATCTGCAGATGACAAATTATCGGTGGGCTAAATGATAAAATTTGTCCTTGATAGGGTACAAAACATTGAGGGAAAAGGAGAAAATGCTGGTTACCAGCATTTTCTTCTTTTCCCACAATGTTTTCTAAAGCCTTCTTCCTCAGGGTCATTAACAGTCGAAATTGTGTGGTAAAGGATTAAAGGTAGAAAACATTTTTGGAAAAAGGAGCAGGATTTTCTTCTTTTTCCACAATGTTTTCAAAAGCCTTATTTCTTAAGATTGTTAAAACTTGGGGGTTGTGTGGTAAAGGGTTAATTTTGTGAGGGTTAGGATCAAGAAAAGATTTTAAGAAGAAAAAGAGTGTTTTCTATTACCAAACAATCCATCGTTTTCACAACTCTGAGTATTGAAACTGAAAATATTGTGGGAAATGGAGAAAATTGTGGTCGGTAGCATTTTCTCCTTCCTCCCAATACTTTCTAACCTAAATGAAAGACAGATCATATCATTTTGATCTGAGCCAGTGTAATTTGTTGTCTGCTAATGCTCTCAGTATGCGGCAAGTTTAAAATTTTGTAGTATGTATAAAGGGGAGCTCGAACAATGCTATATGAACTACTTCAGTAATTTTGAACAATAGTTTTGCCAAAACACAAGAATTTCTAGTAATCATTATAATCTTTTAATACTCTGTAACCCTTAACCCTTTCCCAAACGACAAATTTTGGACTAGTCCAAACTGAAAGGGTTTGCAGACGACAATTTTAAATTTGATGAAAATGGCAATAAGGTCTCAAAAAGGGTAGAAAACACTGTGGGAAAAGGAGAAATTGCTCGTTACGAGCAATTTCTTCTTTTCCCACAGTGTTTTCAAAAGACTTGTACTGCAGACACATAAAAACCAGGGCTTGTTTGGGAATTTGAAAGGGTTAACTGTAGTCCTGTTGACATCTCCATTTTTTTTATGTGGAGGCAGACACGTGTTGAAAAGATCACAAAAAAAGTAAAACTTGTTGGAAACAAGTAATTGTTATTTTGCCACAATGTTTTGACATTATGAATTCTGATATAATAATAATTAACCCTTTCCCAAACAAGCCCTGGTTTTCACGTGTCTGCAGTACAAGTCTTTTGAAAACACTGTGGGAAAAGGAGAAATTGCTCGTAACGAGCAATTTCTCCTTTTCCCACAGCGTTTTCTACCCTTTTTGAGAACTTTCCGCCATTTTCATCAAATTTGAAATTGTCGTCTGCAAACTCTTTCAGTTTGGAAGGGTCTAAAATTTGTCGTTTGGGCAAGGGTTAAACCTGACTTAACATTGGTTACCCACATTTTTCAAGGATGCTTTAGAACTTGTCTGCTGCAAGTTTATCCCTTTACCACACAAATCTGGAATTTTAACAACAGAGGAAGAAGGCTTTGAAAATACAGTGGGAAAAGGAGCAAATGCTCATAACCAGCGTTTTATCCTTTTTCCTGATTATTTTTTCTATCGGATTGGGTGCAAAAATAAATTGGATTAATCAATTTTTTCAGTCAAATTTATTTCTTTTCCTTCTGCAGTTCGGGCAATTTCTATAACTGTTGTTTGGTACAGAGTCAGTTAACCCTTTACCAGACGACAAAATTTTAGCCTTGTCCAAACTGTGCGGTAAAGGGTAAAGGTGGAAACAAGTCAACACAAACTGACACCTTTTGAGACTGAGAGCTGTTGTGTTATGTTTTTGAAAGGATTAAAATGTAGAAATTGCTCCATAATTCCTTTTCCAGATGACAAAACTTTACACTCGCCAGAATTCAAAGCAATGTGCAGAGAACAGACATTATATTCAGTGTGGTTTAAGCCTTTACTGCACAATGCCACCTTTTAATGACCCTGGGAAAGAGGCCTTTTGAAAACATTGTGGGAAATAGAGAAAATGCTAGTAACCAACAATTTTCTCCTTTTCCCACAGTGTTTTCTATCCTATCAAAGAAAAATTGCACCATTTGAGCCACATTGAAATTGTCGTCTGCAAATGCTTTCAGTTTGGAAAAGGTTGAAATTTTGTCGTCTGGTAAAAGGTTAAAAGATAGGATTTATCTCTAAAGACTCTTTGAAAGGGTAGCAAACATGATGGGAAAAGGAGAAGATGCTGGTAACCAGCAGTTTGTCCTTTTCCACTTTGTTTTCAACAGACCAATTGAAACTTGGGATTGTATGGTAACAGATTAATCCCTCACCAAATATTGTTTTAACAACTTTCTACTTTTCCTACAATGTTTTGGAAATACCTAGATCACAATTAACTCACATCTTTTGAGCCACGTTGACTTTTTCAGATCTGGAAAATAGTTTCTAGTGTCATTTTGGACATTTTGCACAATGTTTTCATAAGCTTTCTACCTGAGTACCTCAAGGATGTTAAAACAGAATGTTTGGTAGAGTTGAAGCCACTGGCTGCTTTTCTTGTTTAACCCTTTACCACACAATCCCGACTTTTAACGATCTTGAAGAAAAAGCCCTTTGAAAACGTGGGAAAAGGAGAATATGCTAGTAACTAGCATTTTCTCCTTTTCCCACAATGTTTTCCACCCTTCCCAAATCAAATTTCAATAATTGAGCCACATTCCATTTGTCATCTGCAAATGCTTTCAATTTGGACCAGTCTAAAATTCTGTTGTTTGGTAAAGAGTTAAGTCTTTTCCACACAATCCAGACTTTTAATGACCCTGAGAAAGAAGCCTTTTGAAAACATTGTGGGAAAAGGAGAAAATGCTGGTAACCAGCATTTTCTCCTTTTCCCACAATGTTTTCTACCCTATCCAATACATAAATCACTATTTAAGCTACATTTAATTTGTCGTCTGCAAATTCTCTCAATTTGGTCCAGTCTAAAATTTTATCGTTTGGTAAAGAGTTAAGGAAGAGTTAGTGTGGGTCATTTGGACAATAAATGCTGTGTTTTTCTTTTGCAGAGAACTTGCTGACCCTGGAGTGAGAAATGTTGTATCGATGGATGGGAATCAAACTACCGTCACAACGGACAGTAACAATATTCACACCTTCACCTACGATTTTTCTTTCTCGTCGTTTGACAAAAAGGACCCTAGTTACTCGTCCCAGGGCCAGGTGTACCAGGGTCTGGCCCAACCACTTCTGGGCAAGGCATTTGAGGGGTACAATACGTGCTTGTTTGCTTATGGACAAACAGGGTCAGGGAAAAGTTACTGGTGAGTGACCACTTGACGCTTTAACTCTTTACCAAACGACAAAATTTTTGACTGGTCCAAATTGAAAGCATTTACAGATGATAAAATAACTGTGACTCAAAAATTGAAATTTATTTTGGGAAGGTTAAAAAACATTGTTGCAAAAGGAGAAAATGCTGGTTACCAGCATTTTCTCCTTTTCCCACAATGTTTTCCAAAGGCTTAATTTTTCTTCAGGGTTGTTAAAACCTGTGATTGTGCGTGGTAAAGAGTTAACTCATTTCCAGTCATCAAATATTTAGTCTTGTCCAGATTGAAAGCATTCACATTTGAAAAAAATGGGAGTTTGTTTTTGGAAGGGTACAAGCATTTCTTCTTTTCCCACAATGTTTTTTGAAAGCCATCTTTCTCTTAGTCATTAAAACTCGGGATTGTGTGATAAAAAGGATAAACCTTTACCAGACCATAAAAGTTTGGACTTTACTAAATCCAATGCATTTGCAGACGACAAATTTAAGGTAGGTCAAATGATGATTTCTGTCTTTGGAAGGGTAGAAAACATTGTGGGAAAAGGAGAAAATGCATTTTCTTCTTTCCGAAAATGTTTTCAAAACCTTATTCTTTCAGTGTTGTCAAAACTGAGGATTGTGTGGTAAGGGGTAACCCCTTGTTTTAAAGAACCTGAAGGAAAAGACTTTCAGAAACATTGTGGGAAAAATACAAAAAATGCTAGTGACAGACTTTTGCAATTCGACCAAAATCATGCATGAAAAACTTATTTGCAAATCTTTTTCACATGGCAAATTTGTTAACCCTTTACCAAACAATTCCGGGTTTTCATGACCTTGAGAAAGAAGCCTTTTGAAACAATTGTGGGAAAAGGAGAAAATGTTGGTAACCAGCATTTTCTCCTCTTCCCACAATGTTTTCTACCCTTCCCAAAACAAATTTCAATTTTTGAGTCGCATTAATTTTGTCGTCTGCAAATGCTTTCAATTTGAATGAGTCTAAATTTTTGTCATTTGGTAAAGAGTTAATGTTGGTCCTGCATTCAAAGTAAGGTCAGATTTGAGGGCAGAATCTCCTTTTTTACCCTGAAACTGCTAAATAAATGAAACGAAAATTTCCACTCAACAGTACAAACCCAATATTGTGGTTTCAAAGATGATTTTACCAGAAAGAAAATACCGTATCGGACACAGTAGATCAAAGATCAGGCTGCATGTTTTGTGCAGTCTGATCTAGATCTACATTGCCTACAAAAGGTCCTTGAGTCGTGCTTAACAGCCTAAGGGTTAAGCCTGTACCAAACAGTCTTGTATTTAATCAGCGCTGAGAAAGAATCCTTTTGAAAACACAATGGGAAAAGGAGAAAATACTGGTTACCAGTGCTTTCGCCGTTTCCAACAATGTTTTCAAAAACGTTCTTTTGTCACTGTTAGTTAGAACTCAGGATTGTTTGGTAACCGTAAATGATTAAGAAAACAAAAGAAAATATTCTTCAAGGAAACACTATGACAGAAGAATTGATTGATTGATTGATTGGTTGGGTGGTTGATTGATTGGTTGGTGGGTCAGTCCAGCCAATCGGTCAGTCGGGCCAGTCGGTTGGTTGGTCAATCACGCTTACACATGCCTTAGCTCGGCAATTTTCAGAGAAAAAGTTGAGTTGTCATAACCCTGTTGAACACTGTTGTCACCGGTGTTTTTCCGGTAGGTCAGTGGGTGGGTTGGTCAGTCTGTAACTCTAGTCTGTACCAATGGTTAGCGATAAGAGAGGAATGAATCCTCTGGAAATGACTTAGACCATCGTTTATCATTGGAAAGAAATTGGCCGAGCTGGGGATTTGAACCAGTGATCCCCTTCGGTGTGACAGAAGGAAAACTTCTTCCAAGGAAACACTATGAGAAGGAGAAGGATAAATATGTGAGCCATGCTCTGTGAAAAGGGGGCTTAATACATCTGCAAAAAGTATTGACCAAGGTCAGCCTACGAAGTTCGAGCAGGCTGACCTTGGCTGAAACTTTTTGCTTTTGATCAATTTTCTGCATGTCCAAGGACCATTGTATGGGTCCTGCATGGCTCAGTGGTAGAGTGTGGGACGTGGAGGTCCTGGGCTCAATCCACACCTTATCCGCATGGTTTTTTGTGGGGGGTGTCCTTTGGCAAGGCACTTCAGCCTAGCCTAGTACTGGTGGAATCCAGGAAATACAGTCGAATATCCATTGCTCGAACATCTACTCCTTGAAGTTCTCTATACGTCGAAGTAAATTTAAAGTCCGGATTGAATTGCTCTATTTCTCTATATAAAGTACTATCTGCACATCGAAGTTCTTACCGCGAAGTTTCTCCTTACGTCGAACCTAATTTCAGGTCCAAACTTCAATGTGGTACCAATGGTATTTTTTTTTTTTTTTTTTCGTTAATTTACACATCTTTACTTCGAACACAGTACAAAATTTTCACACATTTTAAGTGACTTTAATTATAAACTTAGGTGTTATACATAATTAGAAATGCTGGATACAACGACGGTATGTTTTTCGCACATTTTCGATCATTGACTTTTGTCAGCTCGGGTGTTAACGTGCCAGTGATCTTGACTTGCAGATAATTATCGGTAATTAGTTCGGTTAGAAATGTTTGGACAAAGATTTTTCGTACCATACACTGTGATTCTGGCCATGGCTGTAGAAGGACTAGGCATTTCGTTGTCGGCCGAAAATACAAATATCATCGAGGATGCCGCTACTGAGGACTTGTCTGGTGAAAGAAACCCGGTAAAGTCCGGGAGATAGCCAGCAACTTCGGCTGACCAGGGTTTGACATAAGCGGACGCCCGATTGCCCGATTCGGGCCATAATTGCTACGGGCAAGCTGCCTTCACCATTGGTGAGCCCGCTGGGCAAGTAAAATTTTCGTTCCGGTATCATCAATTCGGGTCTTTATCGCCGATACCGGTAGTTTTGGGTCTTTGAGATCTGATACACAGATGGATATTAAACTGTTTTTGATTGGTCGATTACGCCTTTGGTGGCTTTTTTCATCCAATGAAACGAATCTGCAAGTAAAGTTTCGATGTTTCTGATGCTACCATATTCAATATGGTTGACACTCAGATTGCGAAATTATTTAACTCGGAAATTTGTAATTGTAGAGACAATGCGACGCGATACTGTGATAAATACCTTCAGAAACAATAGTTAATAAAAGGGTTCGCTTGGCTCCGATGTAACTCGTCAGCAATGTATGCCAAATGTGTCGTTTTTATGGTTAGATTTTTCATCGAAGTGAAGTTTCGTTTCCAAAAAAAAAAAAAAGAGAGGGAGACAAAAGTCATGTCAGGAGCTTAGCGAATTCTTTAAAATACAGAAAAGAAAAATGAAGAACAAATTATTTGTCGTTTCTATCACATTTAATTTTCAAACAACTAAATCAAAAATCCCGGCAGTCTAGCACATTTTTCTCTGAAAACACACCCCACTCAACTCTTTACCAAATGACAAAATTTTAGACTGGTCCAAATTGAAAGCATTTGCAGATGACAAAATTAATGTGACTCAAAAATTGAAATTTGTTCTTGGAAGGGTGAAAAACATTGTGGGAAAAGGAGAAAATGCTTTTTACCAGCATTTTCTCCTTTGCCAACAATGTTTTCAAAAAGCTTCTTTCTCAGAGTTGTGAAAACCCGGGATTGTTTGATAAAAGAGTTAAAGCTGACCATGGCTTGTGGAAAGATGGGTGGTTATCCACTCAGAAAACAAGGAGCAGGAAATGATACTTTCAAATTCAAACATGATGGCCGCCTATAACCACTGGCACTAGTCAAAGAAGTACAGCACAAAATGACCCACAAATAAACAAGACACAGCAAAACGAGTCAACAGCTCTTTCCCAAACAGGTGGTGACTCAGAAATTTTATATTCTGCCATAACCAGTACCTTAATTAAGCTGCATATTTGGGTAGAGACCCAATTAAAATTTAAAAAAAAAAGCAATCCAAACAAAATTCAAGGGATAAAATACCTGTAAATACCCAATTAAAATGGCATTGGCTCCATTAATACAGAATATAGGTGTACCCAAATAAAAATTCCAAAATCCAATCAAAGCGCTGACGCACTGAAGGCAGCGGGTTTGTGCCAGCTACAGATCTTATTACATTCTTTGCACAGGTTTCCTTTATACTTGACTTGAAGTAAAAAGGTGCCTTAATCGATCTGCAAACAGTATAGACTTAGGTCAGCCTGTGCAGGCAGTCAGTCTGTGCAGTCTTCACAGGCTGACCTGGGCTGAAACTTTTCGCCATTGGTCCATTTTCTGTACATCGAAGGGTCGGTCTATGGATCAATAATTATTTATGTCTTGCTTGGTATAATCCATCACGAGGATGCAAGAAGCCCCCTTTTGCCAAAGCACAGCTCATTTGTTTGTGGCTAAAATAAAGATAAAATCTAGTACATGAGCACAGGCAGAAAACAAGACTTGAATAAATGATATTAATCCTTTCCAAAACAATCCCAAGTTTTTATGACCCTGTGGAAGAGGCCTTTAAAGATATTTGTGGAAATGGAGAAAGTGCTTCTAACCAATGTTTTCTATTATATCAATCCGTAACATTTATGAAATTCTTGAAAGGTATCTTAAAGTACTGAAAACCAGTCTTAGTATAATTTTGAGGTTTTACACCTCAAAATCCTTGTAGGCCAAATAATGTGCTTTATAAAAGTTTTGCCGATCCCTTTTAAGGAGTTTGTAGCTCAAAGACTTGAAGTTGGTACCGCTGGTTTAAATTTCCAGCATGGTCTTCTTTCTGATCCACTTATCATTTATGCCATGTTGTTATTCAGTGCATGACCTTAACCCATTACCAGACGACAAAATTTTAGCCTTGTCCAAATTGAAAGCATTTGCAGACGACAATGTCAGTGTGGCTCATATGGTGCAATTTTTCTCTGATAGGGTAGAAAACATAGTGGGAAAAGGAGAAAATGCTGGTTACCAGCATTTTCTCCTTTTCCCACAATGTTTTCAAAAGGCTTCTTTCCCAGGGGCGTCAAAAGGCGTCATTGTGCGGTAAAGGGTTAAGGAAATAGCCAAGAAACGCATGCATAGGTACACTGGCAGCTGTTATGACCCAAGCTGTTTAAATTTCATTAACTGCTAATAAATTATACTGAAAGAAGCCATTTGCAGACAAAAATTGAAACATGGCTCAAAAACAGTGTACATCTTTGATAGGATAGAAAACATTGTTGGAAAAGGAGAAAATGCTGCTTACCAGCATTTTCTCCCATTCCTACAATGTTTGTAAAAAGTTATGTTCTAAGGGTCGTTAAAACTTGAGATTGTGTTGTACAAGTAAATGCATAATATAATTTGCAGTTATAACTACTTTTAACTCTTTACCACTCAATGCCGACTTCTAACAACCTTGAGAAAAAAGCCTTGTGAAAACAGTCTGGGAAAGGAGAAAATGCTGGGAACCAGCATTTTCTCTATTATCCACAATGTTTTCTATCCTATAAAATAAAACTTGTACCATTTGAGCCACAATAAAATTGTCGTCTGCAAATGCTTTCAGTTTGAACACAGCTGAAATTTTGCCGTCTGCCAAAGGCTTAATGGGTGACTTTTCGTGTAACATCGCCTGTCATAGCCGAATCCGTACGACTTTGGCGATAAAAGGCGATGTTACACGAATCCCATTACGATGCCCTATGCTCAAAATTCATCATGCAAACAAACACCGACAAGAAAAAGTCGATGCTAAGAATCAAAGTTGCCGCAAATTTTTTTATTTAATGCTTCAAGAAAGCCAGGGCAAATAAGTAAATGTCAAGTTTTCATCAGCAGATTTTTTAACACATTATGAAATTGATGTGACTGTGAATCTATATCAAAAGTTGTCTTCTGTTACAGTATCTAATACCCTCGCATAGCGCTCTCTGAACTCTTTTCCAAACGAAAAATATCAGACTCTTCCAAATTCAAAGAGTTGACAGACGACAATTTAAAAAGCTGCAAAAATGGTAGAAAATTCGCTAGTAGTGGGGGGAAAAGTATTTGTTAAAGGAGAAATTGCTTATAACGAGTAATTTCTCCTTATCCAACATGTTTTTCCAAAAGAATTTGACAGCGCACGTGATAACCCGCGTTTGTTTGGGAAAGTGTTGAAAACAGGGCCAAGTTACTAAAATGTTGCTGTCCTAGGATAGTATGATTCAAGAGAACGTAAGTTTGCAAGGCATGCTTTCAATTTAAACAAGTCTAAAACTATACTGTTTGGTGAACGCTGTTAATAAAGAATATTGGTTTTGCATTGCGATTTATGAACAACACAGCGAAAAACTGGTCTCTCTCCAGATTTTTTCCAACAAAGTACATTGTAAATTTATCTAGAACTTGGTGAGAAATAAACAAAAGGGTTCTAAACAATCTTTGTTTTAAAAACTAAACTTAGAAAGAAGTAACCAATAATGGTTAGATACAATCATAACCATCATACTCGTTCTTCGGCGGAATTTAACACAATTTCAGCAATGTACAATTTTAGCGGTGGTCATTCAACAAAAAACACAAATAGTAGGAAAAACTAGGTACTAAATAATCAAAATGATAATTAAACCTGTGTACGAAATGACGAAAGTGGATACGAAATGACCAACTGGATACGAAATGACCAAAATAGAAAGTATAGGTAGGTACGAAATGACCAAAATCGTATCTACGAAATGACCTAGGTACGAAATTAACTAGGTACAAAATGACTGGAAACCTGTACAGCCTTGACCAATGGAAACAAGGCATTTATTTGGATGAGTCCATTTCTCGCGAATAGCGAAAATAAAAGTAATACTTGGGCGGATTTTTTGATGTTGTAAGTATTAACAGAGCAAAAATAGTATCGTATTGTATATACTTCGTAGTTTAAGAATGAATTAAAAAGCCAGTTTAAGGCGAAGTAGAAAGATTCCTTGTTCACCTTAACACCCCTATAAAAAAGAAATTCCCATTGTCCATTTCCTAACTCGAAAAACTATTACAAATATAGTCGCGCGCTTCTGCGCGGCGACTAATAAAAACTTTTGCTCTGAAAATATTTTCTTTTGCACTTTTTCGGTCTATGTAGATACCAACGCCCTCTTTCCGTTTCTATTCTACAGTAACATTACGGATGAACTCGTAAGGTGTAAGGCAGTTTTGAAAGGGTGTTGTCTGCGCGAGTAGAGCGTATTTATACATGATCGTTTGTGTATTCATGGAGGAACTATTTAGTCAAGTGTAGGAATCAAGTTTTGTTTACCTTGCGTATACAGGAAAAAGCTGCCGGATGCAAGAATTCTCGACCTAGATAAATATCGTAAGCGTTGAAAATCAGTAACTCATACCTGGGGACTATGACAGCGGGTTTCACCCGCTGCCAATAAAATGAAATAGGAGTGGGTAAAATGTTAAAAAATACCCAATAGCTTCAATCCTTAATTAAGGTACTGCATTTTGAGAAAAAGATTAGCTATCGGGAACGGGTTGAAGAATCTGAAAAGGCATATGCTGAATTTTGTTCTTTTATGCAAGAACAAGAGTGCAGATCAAATCAGCATATTTTTTGTCAGATTGAGTCTGATTCTTTGGATTCTTAGTTCACTAAAATAGACTCAATTCCAGGGTGAAAGTTCCTGATTAATCAGAAAATTATGATATTGTTAACCATTTACCAAACAATCCCTGGTTTTTATGACCCTGAGATAGAAGCCTTTTGAAAACATTGTTGGAAAAGGAGAAAATGCTGGTAACTAGCACTTTCTCCTTTTCCCACAATGTTTTCTACCCTATCAAAGAAAAGTTGCACCATTTGAACCACATTGAAATTGTCGTCTGCAAATGCATTTAATTTGGACAAGGTTAAAATTTTGTCATCTGGTAAAGGGTTAACGTGAAAAAGAGCAAGTAAAACATGATAAATGTGTACTCTCACTTTTATTTCTCTTAACATACAATTCATGCCCAGTTTTTAGCTCACCTGAGCACAACGTGCTCAAGGGGAGCTTTTAGGATCACGCTGTGTCCGTCGTGCGGTGTGCGGCATCAACAATTCTTTAAACATCTTCTCCTAAACCGCTGGGCCAAGTCGGACCAAACTTGGCAGGAATGTTCCTTGGGAGGTCCTCTTTAAAAATTGTTCACAGAATTTGATCCCATTAAAAACTCTGGTTGCCATGGCAACCAAATGGAATTTTCTAAGCAATTCTTTAAAAATCTTCTCCTCTGGAACCGCTGGTCAGATTTTGAAATAATTTCACAGGAATGTTCCTTGGGTGACCCTTTTCAAAAAGTGTTCACGAAATTTTGATCCGTTGAAAAACATGGCTCTGGTGACTGGGGGCTACTTGCACTATACGGAAATGAAGAAATTCTTAAAAATTCTTCTTCTCTGAAAAGGCTGGTCAGATTTTGAAATAATTTCACATGGCTGTTCCTTAGGTGACCCTTTTCAAAATTTGTTCGTGAAATTTTGATCTGTCAAGAAACATGGCTCTGATTGGGGGGCTACTTGCACTATACGGACATGAAGAAATTCTTAAAAATTCTTCTTCTCTGAAACGGCTGGTCAGATTTTGAAATAAGAAATGTTCCTTGGTTGACCCTTTTTGCAAATTGTTTGAGAAATTTTGATCCATCAAGAAACATGGCTCTGATGGCTGTGGGCTATTTACACTGTACGGACATGAAGAAATTCTTAAAAATTCTTTAGTCTAAAATTTTGTCGTTTGGTAAAGGGTTAAGGGATAAAATGCTAAGTGGCACAGTGATCACATGTTCAAAGATGATTGTTTTTTAATGAAAAAATCAGCAGATTTTTGCACAACAAAAATTGTAAATGTTGAATGTGAATTTTATTGTGAGAATTAAATTTGTTCAGAAATGTTAATTTTTCTTGCCTCCTTTTAATTAAATAATTTTAGCTAAGTTTGGCATGTGTATTAGTATTTGCTGCCTTTAGACATTTAAATGCAGCAAGTACTAATGCATTTAAGTGAAATGAATAGGTTAAACAGAGTTTATACAATAATTACTTTCGGGCAAGTTCAAAACCTGGGGGGCAAGCTGGAATAAAATCCAACTGGCCCCCCGGGCAAGTTCAAAACCTGGGGGGCAAGCTGCAGTAAAATCAAGCTTGCCCTCCGGGCAAGTGCTGAAGAAATCCTTATGTCAACCCCTGCTGACGAAATGCTTTTTTAATTTCACAATTTTCAGTATCGTTCTTACAGACAGAATTAAAAAAAAAACATGTTAATAAAAGAAACAGTACGCATCCTTTACTCTTTAATTTTCAAAACAACAATCGGTTAACTATAGAGGGAACAATGTAATGTACGGCCTGTGAACGAAGTATGCTTCGGTTACCGACTTCCGGTACCTGACACACTCATCTGAAGAATCTCTGCACGTCGAACTTTCTATACCTCAAACTTTTTTCCGTAGTCCCCTGAACTTCGAGGTATGGATATTCTACTGTACATTATAATTACATGAGCTGTCACTATGATAAGACTGAAATAATGTTGAAAGCGGCATAAAGCAGCATTCAGTCAATCAATCAATCATTTAACAAAGGACCATTCTACCTCATGATTCAGTCGGTTGTTAGACAAAATGGATTTTATTGATCCACAATTATATGATGACTTACTTGGCATCATGCATTACGGAGATACATTAAGCCCCCTTTTGCAAGAGCATGACTCATATTATTATCATGAAGTAATGGGTTTAAAATGACAATGTGTATTCTTTTTTAACCTTTTCCCAATGTCAAATTTTAAACTCATCCAAATTCACAACATTGGCAGGCAGCAACTTCAGAATTGGTACAAATAAGCTTATGTTGTATGATGGGATAGTTAACTTTGTAGGAAAAGGAGAAAATGCTGGTTACCAGCATTTTCTCCATTTCCGGCAATGTTTGCAAGAGCCTTTCTACTCAGGGTTGTTAAAACTCTGGATTGTGTGGTAAATTGTTAAATATGTTCATTTCTATACCTGATCAATAACCTGAATTGTTTATGTTGACTCTTTTGTTGTATAAAAAGAGCATACCTACAGTAGCTTGTATATAAAACACCCTACACATGATTAGCTCAGCAGTTTTCAGAGAAAAAATTGTCGTCATAACTCTGTTGTCATCGGTGTTGTCATCCATGAAAATATCATTGCAAAAAGAGAAATTGCCCAGGACATGTGGAATTAGTTCTTTTGCCACAATATTATGTCATAGATTATGTTGTCGCACCTTAACTCTTTACCAAACTGCAAAATCTTAGACTAGTCCAAATTGAAAGCATTTGCAGATGACAAAATAAATGTGACTGAAAATTTAATTTTTAAATTTGTTTGGGGAAGGATAGAAAATATTGTGGGAAAAGGAGAAAATGCTGGTTACCAGCATTTTCTCCTTTCCCACAATGTTTTCAAAAGGCTTCTTTCCCTGGGTCGATAAAAGTCGGGATGGTGTGGTAAAGGGTTAAATAATGTTAAGGCAGTATTTCTGCCAGCTCATGAATTTTGGGGGTCATCTGTGTTTCCCTGTTTGGAAATTTGGGGTTCATTCAGAAAATTTAAAGGGTCATTGTCTTTAACCCTTTAACAAACAATCCGGAGTTTTAGCAACAGAGAAAGAAGCCTTTTGAAAACATTGTGGTAAAAGGAAAAAATGCTGGTAACCAGCATTTTCTCCTTTTTCCACAATGTTTTCTACCCTTTCAAAGACAAAAATCATCCTTTTATCTACACTGAAATTGTCATCTGCAATTACTTTCAGTTTGATTGAGTCTTAAAATTTGTCGTCTCGTAAAGAGTTTCTTTTCTTTTTTTTAACATGTTCCCCTTTGTAGATGTTGCACAATGCTAAAATTTGAATACTATGACCAGCGTTTCAGAAAGTCCACATTTTTGCATTTTTCATGCGCAAAATGAAAGCCTGACGAAACAAAATTAATGCATTACGTCTTTCTTGACGCAACATGAATCGGAATGAAAAAGGAACATAAGGAATTGATTCATTTAATAGATCTAATCTTACAAAATCGTCAAGTTAATACCTGCAAAATCGTATCAAACCTGCTTTCTAACACTGAATTATTTGTTTCCGGTTTACACTGAAACATGACATTATTCTGTGTGACATCACTGTCTTCTCGTCTATTACTGTATGGAATCCGTACATAAAATTTTTGTCCGTGTTTTAGACCCTGCTCGGTAATGGACACCGACTTGCTGGAGTAATCGTGATGACAGACAACAGTTTCTATGAGGTCATTGTTTTCTACTTTTACCTTTAATACCACACTGTTATTTAAAACTTTTAGGATTATGCGACATCTGCAAACTGGCAAAGGTAAACAACACATGAAAAAAAAAACAGTTTAAAGACTATGACGCATAAAATTTCTGAATGACCCCCAGAATTCCAAACAGCGAGTCACAGATGACACCCAAGACTTATGACCTAGCAGAAACGCTGTATGACAGTGTGATAGTCACAAATTAAGTCAAAAATGATGACCTCAATGAAACTCACATGTAGTCTATCATCCCGATGACTCCAGTGAGTCGGTGATCATGATGAAGCGGACAAAAGTTTAAACATTTAAAGTAGGGATTCATTACAGTAATTTAGGTGAGACAAGGGTGATGTCACACGGAATATTTTAGATCCATACAGTGTGAACCGAAAGCAAATAATTCAGTCTTAGAAAGTGGATTTGATATGATCCTGCAGTTATAAACTTGATAGTTTTGCACGATATATTAATTGAATCAATCTTTTATGTTACTTTTTAGTAGAACTGCTTTATATTCCATGTAGGAAGTAAGGATGTTTTGATTTTGTTCCTTCAGCCTTTCATTTTCTGCATTAAAAACGTAAAATCTCAGACTTTCTGAAACACTGTTAACGGCTGTTGTTTACCGAGTTTACCAAGCAGGGTGGGCAGCTGTATTGTACAGTATTGGAAACCCGGGGTTGTGGGTTTGAATCCTGAACTGAGCCAATTGCTTTCCGATGATAGTCATTGTGATAGGATTCATCCCTCTCTCACTTCTGATTATTTTGTTTCGATGATGGTTATATGGGAAAGCAACCAGTGGCTTAGGAAGAATATTAAAACATTGTGGAAAAAGGAAAAATTGGCTGTGGAATTTCACGAACTTTGGAAAGAACAAGTACCATCAAAAGTGTTACCATTTCAGTATGTTAACCCTTTACCACAGAATCCCGACTTTTAACGACCCTGAGAAAGAAGCCTTTTGAAAACATTGTGGCAAAAGGAGAAAATGTTGGTAACCAGCATTTTTTCCTTTTTCCACAATGTTTTCTACCCTTCCAAAACCATATTTCAATTTTTAATTCACATTTATTTTGTTGTCTGAAAATGCTTTCGATTTGGACCAGTCTAAAATTTTGTTGTTTGGTAATGGGTTAAAGTTATCATCATTTTTTATCATCATTTCAGTATAATGGGTCACAGAAACGACACAGGCATCATCCCAAGATTCTGTGAAGAACTGTTCGCAAGGGCAGATGTGGCGAAAGACTTGAAACAGGTATGGTTAACCCTTTACCACACAACAAAATTTTAGCCTTGTCCAAATTGAAAGCATTTGCAGACGACAATTTCAATGTGGCTCAAATGGTGCAATTTGCTCTTGATAGGGTAGAAAACATTCAAAAGGCTGCCTTCCCAGGGTCGTTAAAAGGCGTCATTGTGCAGTAAAGGGTTAATGTTGCTTATTGGTGTATATACGTGCAGGGTTTTCCCAGAATCGGGATATTGCGTCTGAGATGGTCTAAAACGTGTCTCAGACGCACACCAAAACAACATGTGTGTCCAACTACACTTGCAAAATTGTGTTACAGTGAAAACAAACACCTGAAAATCATTAACCTGTTCTTCGATGATTTTTATCCAGATTTTTCACTGACTTTCTTTCACATTTGCTAGGTTTCCATAATCTTTTTATAGACCAATGATAAAAACCATATTGTTTTGTGATTGGCAACCTCCGTAATTCTGTCATTGTTCTTTTCGTAAGCATCCTAAACTTGCACTCATTTTAAGGACTCCAATACCAGACCATTTGAGGCACACACTTTGTCACCTTAAGTTATTGGATATTGTAAGTCGAATTTCCTTGACAACCGCTTACAATGGCAGAAAATGGGTGAAAAAGGATTATTGTTATTAGTCAACCCTTTATCAAACAATCCAGAGTTTTAACGACCCTGAGTAAGGAATCTTTGGAAAACAATATGGGAAAAGGAAAAAATAGCATTTTCTCCTTTTCCCATGTTTTCTACCTTTTCAAAAAAATATTTTTCAAAGTTTAATAGTGATAGTAAAAACGCATGAAAACCCATGACAAAACCAAATGTCAGACTGACCTCATCTGATCAAAGACCCTTTAAACTTCCCTTTTAAAGCGTTGATAATGACTTTATCAGCTGACTTGCATACAGATCACATAGAAATGAAGCAACTATTCAGTCTCCAGAAAAATAGATGTCCAACAACCTGTGTACAACCTTTTTTTAATTTGAGTTTCCAGATAAAACATTGAGAAATATGTACTTGCTTCTCCAACTTAAGTTCCCTCAGAATGGGGTTAAGCTTTTGTTGTCAGTACTTAATGAAATTGCCCCATTGTGATACTTCTAATGAGTACCCACAACAAAGGGATTCAAGGAGGATTATGGAATGATTGAAATGCTGAAGCCAAAATACTCACTGTCATTTGGACCATTGATCAAATGGGGGAAAATAAAGTTGCCATCTTATCAAGATATCTAACACTTTTGCTGTGTGGTAAAGAGTTAACCAGATAAAAAAATACCGATTCAATTTGGACTTATCTACGTATTTGCGGTGTGGTTAAGAGTTAACCCTTTACCAAACAATCGTAGGTTTTTACGACCTTGAGAAAGAAGCCTTTTGAAAACATTGTGGGAAAAAGAGAAAATGCTGGTAACCAGCATTTTCTCCTTTTCCCACAATGTTTTCTACCCTTCCCAAAACTAATTTCAATTTTTTAGTCACATTTATTTTTTCGTCCGCAAATGGTTTGAATTTGGACAAGTCTAAAATTTTGTCGTTTGGTAAAGAGTTAAATAGATAATCGAAGGACCGTTCTAACACATGAGTTAGTCATTTTTTAGCTCACCTGAGCACGAAGTGCTCATTAAGAGCTATTGTGATCGTGCTGTGTCCGTCATCCATCATCAACTTTTTACCATGTGTATGCTCTACAGGCCACATTTTCAGTCCAATCCTCATGAAACGTGGTCAGAATGTTTGTCTTGATAAAATCTCTGATGAGTTCGAAATTGGGTCATGTGGGGTCAAAAACTAGGTCACTAGGTCAAATCTTAGAAAAACCTTGTGTATGCTCTAGAGGCCACATTTTCAGTCCAATCCTCATGAAACTTGGTCAGAATGTTTGTCTTAATAAAATCTCGGACGAGTTCGAAATTGGGTCATGTGGGGTCAAAAACTAGGTCACTAGGTCAAATCTTCAAAAAACCTTGTGTACGCTCTAGAGGCCACATTTTCAGTCAGATACTTGTGAAATTTGGTCAGAATGTTTGTCTTGATAAAATCTCGGACAAGTTCAAAATTGGGTCATGTGGGGTCAAAAACTAGGTCAGTAGGTCAAATCTTTGAAAAACCTTGTGTACACTCTAGAGGCCACATTTTCAGTCAGATACGTCGGAAATTTGGTCAGAATGTTTGTCTTGATAAAATCTTGAGACGAGTTTGAAATTGGGTCATGTGGGGTCAAAAACTAGGTCACTAGGTCAAATCTTAGAAAAACCTTGTGTACGCTCTAGAGGCCACATTTTCAGTTCGATCCTCATGAAAATTAGTCAGAATGTTTGTCTTGATAAAATCTGGGACAAGATTGAAATTGGGTCTTGTGGGGTCAAAAACTAGGTCACTAGGTCAAATCTTCAAAAAACTTTGTGTGCGCTCTAGAAGCCACATTTTCAGTCAGATACTTTTCAAATTTGGTCAGAATGTTTGTCTTGATAAAATCTGAGACGAGTTTGAAATTGAGTCATGTGGGGTCAAAAACTAGGTCAGTAGGTCAGATCTTCGAAAAACCTTGTGTATGCTCTAGAGGCCACATTTTCAGTCAAATACTTATGAAACTTGGTCAGAATCTTTGGCTAGATAAAATCTCACACGAGTTCGAAATTGGGTCATGTGGGGTCAAAAACTAGGTCACTAGGTCAAATCTTCGAAAAACCTTGTGTATGCTATAGAGGTCACATTTTCAGTCAGATACTTGTGAAATTTGGTCAGAATGTTTGGCCTATTGACTCAGGTGAGCGATCCAGGGCCATCATGGCCCTCTTGTTATTGACAAAATGGATTTCATGGATCCATGACCTTTTTGTGATGACGTGCTTTGTACATGTATAATGCATCATGGAGATGCTTTAACTCTTTACCAAACGACAAAATTCTAGGCTTGTCCAAATTGAAACCACTTCCAGACGACAAATTAAATGTGGCTCAGATGATGATTTCTGTCTTTGATTGGGTAGAAAACATTGTGGGAAAAGGAGAAAATGCTGGTTACCAGCATTTTCTCCTTTTCCTACAATGTTTTCAAAAGCTTTCCTTTTCAGGGTCGTTAAAACTCGGGATTGTGTGGTAGAGAGTTAAAGCCCCTTTTGCCAGAGCACAATTCATATAAATGAAATTGATTAACTGTTTACAAGTCGACAAATATTTAGACTTGTCCTAAAGTGATAGCATTTGCAGACAACCTAAAAAATAATTTGTTATTGAAAGTGTAGAAAACATTGTGGGAAAAGGAGAAAATGCTGTTTACCAACAATGATTTCAAAAGCCTTTTTTAGCTCACCTGAGCACAACAGGCTCAAGGTGAGATATTGTGATTGCCCTATGTCCGGCATCCGTCAACAATTTCTTTAAACATCTTCTCTCCTAAACCACTGGGCCAATGAAACTTGGCAGGGATGTTCCTTGGTTGAAGCTCTACCAAAGTTGTTCAAAGAATTGAATTCCACCCTTAACTCTGGTGGCCATGGCAACAAAAAGGAAAAAAAAAAATGCAAAATCTTTGAAAATCTACTTCTCTGAAACTAGAAGATGCAGAGCTTTGATATTTGGTATGTAGCATCTTAGTGGACCTCTAACAAGTTTGCTCATATGATGCCCCTGGGGTCAAAAAAGGCCCCGCCCCGGGGGTCACAAGCTCAAGCATAGTAACAAAGAAGGAAAACTTTAAAAATCTTCTTCTCTGAAACTTGAAGGTGTAGAGCTTTGATATTTGGTATGTAGCATCTCCTAGTGGACCGTTACCAAGTTTGCTCATATGTTGCCCCTGGGGTCAAAAAAGGCCCCGCCCCGGGGGTCACAAGTTTGAACATAGGAACAAAGAAGGAAAACTTTAAAAACCTTCTTCTCTAAAAATAGAAGGCATAGAGCTTTGATATTTGGTATGTAGCATCTTCTAGTGGACCTGTACCAAGTCTGTTCATATGATGCCCTTGGGATAAAAACTGGTCCTGCCCCGGGGGTCACAAGTTCGAACATAGGAACAAAGAAGGAAAACTTTAAAATTCTTCTTTGAAACTGGAAGGCGTAGAGCTTTGATATTTGGTATGTAGTGATTCTCTTCTAAGTTTGTTTGCCCATCTAAGCACAACGAGTTCATTGAGTTCAAAATTGGGTCATCTTGGGTCATAAACTAGATCACTAGGTCAAATTAAAGAAATACCTTGTTGGCACTCTGGAGGCCACATTATTTGCTCAATTGCCTTGAAAAGTGGTCAGAAAGTTTGTCTTTATAAAATCTCACATAAGTCTGAATTTGGGTCAACTGGGGTCATAAACTAGGTCACTGGGTAAAATTAAAGAAATATCTTGTTTGCACTCTGGAGGCCACATTTATTGCTCAAATGACCTGAAATTTGGCCAGAATGTTTGTCTTGATGAAATATCGGATGGGTTCGGATTTGGGTCACCTGGAACCATAAACTAGGTCACTAGGTCAAATTAAAGAAATACCTTGTGGGCACTCTAGAGGCCACATTATTTGCTCAATTGACTTGAAAATTGGTCAGAATGTTTGTCTTTATAAAAATACCCATGAGTCTGAATTTGGGTCATCTGGGGTCATAAACTAGGTCACTTGGTCAAATTAAAGAAATACCTAGTGGGCACTCTACAGGCCACATTTATTATTCAGTTGATTTGAAAATTGGTAAAAATGTTTCTTTTGATAAAGTCCAAGACCAGTTCAAATTTGGGTCACCTGAGGTCATAATCTAGGTCACTAGGTCAAATTAAAGAAATACCTTTAGGGCACTGTAGAGGCCACATTTTTTGCTCAGTTGACTTGAAAATTGGTCAGAATGTTTGTCTTTATGAAATATGAGTTTGAAATTGGGTCACCTGGGGTCATAAACTAGGTCACTTGGTCAAATTAAAGAAATACCTTTAAGGCACTCTACTCAGGTGAGCGATCCTAAACTAGGTCACTTGGTCAAATTAAAGAAATACCTTTAAGGCACTCTACTCAGGTGAGCGATCCAGGGCCATCATGGCCCTCTTGTTTTTATAGAGGCATTAGCCTTGTCACCAAACAATCCTGTGATTTAGAATACAGTGGCAAAAGGAGTAAATACTGGTAACCAGCATTTTCGTCCTTTTCCACAATCTTTTCTTCCCTCTTAACCCTTTACCAAACAATCCCAAGTATTAAAAACCCTGTAGAAAAAGGCTTTTGAAGACATTGTTGGAAAAGGAGAAAATCCTGGTAACCAGCATTTTCTCCTTTTCCCACAATGTTTTCTACCCTCTTTAAAGCAACTTTCTGTTTTTGATCATGTTTATTTTGTCATCTGCTTAACTCTTTACCAAACAACAAAATTTTAGTCCAGTCCAAATTGAAAGCAGTTGCAGACGACAAAATAAATGTAAATAAATAATGTAAATTTGTTAAGGGAAAGCTAGAAAACATTGTGGGAAAAGGAGAAAATGCTGGTTACCAGCATTTTCTCCTTTTCTCACAATGTATGCAAAAGTCTTCTTTCTCAGGGTCCTTAAAAGTCAGGATTGTGTGGTAAAGAGTTAAATTTTCAATTTGAGGGAGTCTAAAATTTTGTTTATTGGTAAAGGGTTAAAGAAAATCCATCATTTGAAACACATTCTATATGTTGTCTGCTCATGCTGTCATTTGGGACAGATTGGTGATATTGTCATAGATCTGGTAAAGGGTTAAAACTCTGTATTATTTGGTAAAAGATTAACCAATCATAGGGCATAATGTCTAAAACAGAGAGAGCAATTAATCAAACATTGATTAACACACATCAAAACTTTTGTGTTTTATCGACAAACAGGCAAAAATCAATTTTGTCAACTTGATATATGGGTTTAACTGTTAATCTAAATAAACATTTTTGAACCTTTATTCAGAAACTATTTAACCCTTTACCACAAAATCCCGACTTTTTAACGACCCTGAGAAAGAGGCCTTTTGAAAACATTGTGGGAAAATGTTTTCTAACCTTTCAATGACAAATTTCATCATTTGGGCCACCTTTAATTTGTCGTCTGCAGATTCTTTCAATTTGGACCAGTCTAAAATTTTGTTGTTTGGTGAAGAGTTAAAAAGACTATGAGTGGCCCTGTGTTACATTTAACTCTTTAGCAGACGACAAAATTTCAGACTGACCCAAATTCAAAGCATTTGCAGACGACAAATCAAATGTGGCTCAAATGATAGGAATTGTTTCTGAATAGTTAGGAAACATCGTGAGAAAAGGAGAAAATGCTGGTTACCACGATGTTTTCAAAAGGCTAATTTCCCAGAAGCATTAAAACTCGTCATTGTGTGATAGAGTTAAATGGAGCTCTTAAGAATTTTTTAAATTTCGTAGAACTTAAAAATGATTTATCACTGAATTAAATGTTAAAGACGATAGCCAGCAAATCATCAGTAAAGAGGAAAGACAAAAGTTAGAAAAAAGGACTCAATCGTTCAGTCTAATATCCATACCTCTGATTACCTGGTGATTATTTTGGTTTTTATCCCTTTACCACTCAATCCCGACTTCTAATGACCCTGAGGAAGAAGTCTTTTGAAAACATTGTGGGAAAAGGAGAAAATGCTGGTAACCAGCATTTTCTCCTTTTCCCACAATGTTTTCTACCCTATCAAAGAGAAATTCCATCAGTTGAGCCACATTTAGATTATTGTCTGCAAATGCCTTCAATTTGGGCAAGTCTACATTTTTTGTCATGTGGTAAAGAGTTAATTCAGTGTGACCCAATTCAAAATTTTAGCAACTCTGAGAAAAAAGCCCTTTGAAAACATTGTTGAAAAAGGAGAACATGCTTGTAACCAGAATTTTGTCCTATTCCCACAATGTTTTCTTCCCTTTCAAAGACAGATTCCATCATTTGAGCCAAACTAACCCTTTACCAGACAAACCTGACTTTTAACTACTCTAAGGAAGAAGGCCTCTGAAAACATTGTGGAAACAGGAGAAAATGCTGGTAACCAGACAACAATTTAAATGTGGCTCAAATGATGAAATTTGTCTTTGATAGGATAGAAAACATTGTGGAAAAAGGAGGAAATGCATTCCATCCTTTTCCCACAGTGTTTTCAAAAGTGTTTTTCCTCAGGGTTGTTAAAACTCGGGATTGTGTGATAAAGGGTTAATTGGTGGACTGGTCCATATTCAAAGCGTAAACAGATGATGTTAACCCTTCACCAAAAGACAAAATTTTAGCCTTTTTCTAATTGGAAGCATTTGCTGACGACAAAATAACAGTGATTCAGAAAGTGAAAATTGTTATGGGAAGGGTAGAAAAAATTGTGGGAAACGGAGAAAATGCTGGTTACCAGCATTTTCTGCTTTACCCGCAATGTTTTCAAAAGCTTTCTTTCTTGAGGTTGTCAAAAGTTGCCATTGTGTGGTAAAGGGTTGAAAGCGAATCAAATCTTGGGAGTTCTCTTTGAAATGGTTAAAAATCAATGTGGGAAAAGGAGAAAATGCTGGTTACCAGCATATTTCCCTTTGTACACAGTGTTTTCAAAAGCCCTCTTTCCCTAGCTTGTTAAATCTTTACCAAAAAAAATTTTTTTTAGACTGGTCCAAATTGAAAGCATTTGCAGACAACAAATTAAAGGTGGCCCAAATGATGAAATTTGTCATTGATAGATTAGAAAACATTGTGGGAGAAGGAGAAAATGCTGGTTACCAGCATTTTCTCCTTTTCCCACAATATTTTCGAAAAGCCTCATTCTTAGGGTTCTTAAGTCGGGATTGTGTGGTAAAGGGTTAAGCATGGGATTACATGTATTTGGTGAAGGGTTAAATTTTTTTATCACTACTTTAGAGCATTGAACTCCTGGATTCCTTTTGTTGTGTTTAAATTCCTTTTGTGTTGAATTAAATTCCTTGTGTCAGATAGTGGTAAATTGAGTTCATGTATTCAACCCTTCACCACACATTTCCAAATTTTTACGACGCTGATAAAAAAAGCTTATGAAAATATTTTAAGAAAATGCGGTTACGAACATTTTCTCCTTTTCCCTTAATGGTTTCTACTGTTTCAGTGCAAAAAGCCATAATCCCATCCACATATGAACTGTCATCTGCAAGTGCTTTTTAGCTCACCTGAGCACAATGTGCTCAAGGGGAGCTATTAGGATCACCCAGTGTCTGTCGTCCGTTGTGCGTCTGTGGGTTGTGTGTCGTTCGTTGTGCGTCGTCAACAATTCTTTAAACATCATCTCCTCCTAAACCACAGGGCCAATTTGGACCAAACTTGGCAGGAATGGTCCTTGGGAGGTCCTCTTTAAAAACTGTTCACAAAATTTGATTCCATCAAAAACTCTGGTTGCCATGGCAACGAAATGGAATTTTCTAAGAAATTCTTTACAAATCTTCTCCTCAGAAACTGCTGGTCAGATTTTGAAATAATTTCACAGGAATGTTGCTTGGGTGACCCTTTTCAAAAATTGTTTGCGAAATCTTGAGATGTCGAAAAACATGGCTCTGGTGAATGGGGCTACTTGCACTATATGGATATGAAGAAATTCTTAAAAATTCTTCTTCTCCGAAACCTCTAGTCAGATTTTAAAATAATTTCACGGAGATATTTCTTGGGTGACCCTTTTCAAAAAATTGTTCGCGAAATTTTGATCCGTCAAGAAACAGGGCTCTGGTGAATGGGGGCTACTTGCACTATACGGAAATGAAGAAATTCTTAAAAATTCTTCTTCTCTGAAACGGCTGGTCAGATTTTGAAATAATTTCACAGAGATGTTCCTTGGATGACCCTTTTCAAAAATTTTTTGCGAAATTTTGATCTGTCAAGAAACGTGGCTCTGGTGACTGGGGGCTACTTGCACTATACGGCCATGGAGAAATTCTTAAAAATTCTTCTTCTCTGGAACCGCTGGTCAGATTTTGAAATAATTTCACAGGAATGTTTGTTGGGTGACCTTTTTCAAAAATTGTTCGCGAAATTTTGATCCGTCAAGAAACGTGGCTCTGGTGACTGGGGGCTACTTGCACTATATGGCCATGGAGAAATTCTTAAAAATTCTTCTTCTCTGGAACCGCTGGTCAGATTTTGAAATAATTTCACAGGAATGTTTGTTGGGTGACCCTTTTCAAAAATTGTTCACGAAATTTTGATCCGTCAAGAGACATGGCTCTGGTGACTGGGGGCTACTTGCACTATAAGGATATGAAGAAATTCTTGAAAATTCTTCTTCTCTGAAAAGGCTGGTCAGATTTTGAAATAATTTCACAGAGACGTTCCTTGGGTGACTCTTTTCAAAAGTTGTTCGCGAAATTTTGAGATGTCGAAAAACATGGCTCTGGTGACTGGGGGCTACTTGCACTATACGGAAATGAAGAAATTCTTAAAAATTCTTCTTCTCTGAAACCACTGGTCAGATTTTAAAATAATTTCACAGAGATGTTCCTTGGGTGACCTTTTTCAAAACGTGTTAGCGAAATTTTGATCCGTCAAGAAACATGGTTCTGGTGAATGGGGGCTACTTGCACTATACGGAAATGAAGAAATTCTTAAAAATTCTTCTCTGTAGAGGCCACAGTCTTTGCTCAACTGACCTGAAAATTTGTCAGCATGTTTGACTTGATGATATCTTAAATGGATTTGAAATTGGGTCACATAGGGTCATAATCTAGATCACTAGGTAAAATTACAGAAATACCTTGTGGGCACTCTAGAGGTGACAGTTCTTGCCCAATTCACCTGAACCTTGGTCAACAAGTTTGTTTTGATGTCTCGGATGAGTTTGAAATATGGTCACAAAGGGTCATAAACTAGGTCACTAGGTGAAATTGAAGAAAGACATTTTTGGACACTCCGGAGGCCACATTTTCAGTTCAGTTGACCTGACAGTTGGTCAGAATGTTTGTCTTAATAACATCTCAGATGAGTTTTAAATTGGGTCATTATGATCCTGGAGTGGAATTTCGCCTAATGACTCAGGTGAACGATCCAGGGCCATCATGGCCCTCTTGTTTCAATTTGAACGACTTCAAACTTTTTTCAAAAACGTAAACACATGTACTCAAAACATGATATTTGTCTTTCATAGTGTAGAAAACGGTGTGGGAAAGGGAGAAAATGCTGGTTACAAGGATTGTGTGGCGAAGGGTTAAAGGTCTTAACCCTTTACCATACAACCCCAAGTTTTAATGACCCTGAGGAAAAAGCCTTTTGAAAACACTGTGGGAAAAGGAGAAAATGCTGGTAACCAGCATTTTCTCCTTTTCCCACAATGTTTTCTACCCTATCAAAGACAAATCCCATCATTTGGGCCATGCTTGAATTGTCGTCTGGAAAGGCTTTCGAAGTGGACAAGTCTACATTTTTGTTGTGTGGTAAAGAGTTAATGACTGGTTGTTCTGTTTCAGGTCAAGATTCACGTAGAAATCAGCTTCTTTGAGATTTACAATGAAAAGATCCATGATCTACTGGCATCAACCAACAAAGAGAAGAAGACAAAGAAAACAACAGTGAGTGATAAATAAAAACCTCTCTATCCTTTGTGGGCGGAATTAATGAAATAAACTTCTGTTACCAAGATTTCCCTATTAGTGTGCACCACTGTCTTACCCTCCCCCCATTAACCCTTTACCAAACAATCCTGGACTTTAATGACCCTGGGAAAGAGATCTTTTGAAAACATTGTGGAAAAAGGAGAAAATGCTGGTAACCAGCATTTTCTTCTTGTCCCACAATGTTTTCTACTCATCAAGGACAAATTCCGCCATTTGAGCCACCAGTAATTTGCAGTCTGCAAGTGCTTTTAACCCCTTCGCACACAATCCTGAGTTTCAACGACCCTGAGAAAGAAGCCTTTTTGAAAACATTATGGGAAAAGGAGAAAATGCTGGTAACCAGCATTTTCTCTATTTATGACAATGTTTTCTACCCCATCAAAGACAAAAATAATCTTTTGAGCTACATGGAAATTGTTGTCTGCAATTGCTTTCAATTTTGGCCAGTCTGAAATTTTGTCATTTGGTAAGAGTTAATTAATTTGGACCAGAATAAAATTTTGTCATTTTCTACTATGTTTCCAAAAGGCTTCTTTGTCATGGTTGTTAAAACTTGGGGTTGTGCGGTAAAGGGTTAATGCTTTCCCAGCTTTTATATCTGAGAATGGACTCACTCAATGGCCAATCAATTTTTTATCAAGTTGAAATTATTCAGCGGGAATAAATTTATGACATCGCCATAATTCGACACATAACAAAACGATGTGATTAACAACAGCAAATTTAGATTCAGTTCCGAGAACATTACACACTTTAGGTAAAGAAAACTCATCAAATAACTTTAAAAAAAACTTTTTAGAAAAAAAAAAAAGCATCAAAGAAATGACACATTATGTGTGCTTGATTTATCTGGAATACCATTTGATGCCCAACACAATCACAATTGGAGGAAAGATAGATCACATTGTAGTCAATGCAGTGTTTGTCTCACAGGGCAGTTATTGCTTGGCTGTTGTAATGACTATAATGCAGACTGCAATGTTATCCTTGTCATCAGAAGATTCTATGTTTTACCTCTATTTTTTGTCCTTCCTCTTTAAAGAAGTAACGCCCAAGAAGGGGCGCAAGATGGAGAAAATTGGGTAGGAGGTGGGAGGGTGATTCCAAGTCTATTTTGAATAACTGTGGCATGAAAGTTGGCTTTACAAAATGAATTCATTTTTTATACGCCCGAAGGGTCGTATTATGTTATACCCCCGGTCGTCCGTCCGTCCGTCTGTCTGTCCGTCCGTCCGTTCGTCTGTTAGCAATTTCTTGTGTGTGCAACTCCTCCTACAGTTTTCATCGGAATTATTTGAATTATTTGAAACTTGCCACAATGAATCTCCATGATGTCTAGTTGTGCACCTGGGTCTTAGAATTTTGATCGCTGTTTGCGTTCCAAAATTATCTGCCCTTGATTTCTGAAATAACCAACTTTTCACTTTGAATTTTTGTTCAGGCCATAACTTCCATACCGTAAAAGGTATCAAATTGAAACTACATACACTGATAGAACACATTATGGAGAAGTGCAGTGCACATGAACCATAACTCCGCCACCGTTATTTTTTGAGTTACAGCCCTTTGTTAATTTTCAGTTTGAATTTTTGTCCAGGCCATAACTTCTAAACTGTAAAAGCTATTAACTTGGAACTTCATACACTGATAGAACACATTGTGGAGAAGTGCATCGCACATGAACCATAACTGTGCCACTTTTATTTTTTGAGTTATTGCCCTTTGTTAATTTTCAGTTTGAATTTTTGTCCAGGCCATAACTTCCAAACTATAAAAGCTAATAACTTGCAACTTCATACACTGATAGAACCCATTATGGAGAAGTGCAGTGCACATGAACCATAACTCTGCAACCTTTATTTTTTTAGTTATTGCCCTTTGTTAATTTTCAGTTTGAATTTTTGTCCAGGCCATAACTCCCAAACTTTAAAACCTATCATCTTGAAACTTCAAAGACTAATAGAACACATTATGAAGAAGTGCACTGCACAAGAACCATAACTCTGCCATCCTTCTTTTTTAGTTATTGCCCTTTGTTAGTTTTCTCTTTGAATTTTCGTCTGGGCCATGATTTCTAAAATATAAAAGCTATGATCTTGAACCTTTCAAGACTGATAGAACACCTTGTGGAGAACAGCAATTCACAAAATTTGTAACTGTGCCACCCTTCTTTTTTTAGCTATTGCCCTTTAATATTTTTCACATATCATGGAGATTAACTACTCTTCATTCATGGCCCTTCCGTCATTTCAACTAATTTCACTGACAAGCCCCTTCGGGCGTATATGCGCCGCTTTGCGAAGCTCTTGTTAGTAAAATTTAACTCTTTACCAAACGACAATATTCTAGACCAGTCCAAATTGAAAGCAGGTGCAGACGACAATATAAATGTAGTTAAAAAACTGAAACTTGTTTTGGGAAGTGTACAAAACATTGTGGGAAAAGGAGAAAATGCAGGTTACCAGCATTTTCTCCTTTTCGCATAATGTTTTCAATAGGCTTCTTTCTCAAGGTCGTTAAAAGTCGGGATTGTGTGGTAAAGGGTTATCCCTAGGGCTGCTAAGCACAGCTCAAAGACCTTTTGTGGACAGCTTAGATCAAGATCAGACTGCACAGAACTTGCAGTCTGATCTTGGATCTACACTGTCCGATAGGGAGATATTTTTCCTCCCAGAAAAGCCTTTGAAATAGCAAAACTTGGGTTTTGACTATCGGCTTGAAAGTTTCATTTCACTTACTTAGCAGGATAAGGGTTAACCGTGGGTGTTGATATCTCTTTTTAGCTTCGTGTCCGAGAACACCCAACCTTGGGTCCATATGTTGAAGGATTGTCGACATTTGTTGTTAATTCATTCGAGGATATGGAAGGGTGGATAACCCTTGGTAACAAAAACCGTGCCACAGCAGCGACGGGAATGAATGACAAAAGTAGCCGATCTCATTCCGTATTTACGATAGTGCTAACACAGACTAAGGTGAGTCTCCATGTTTGCCTTCATGCTCTGAGTTCCCATGTATATACTACTACATTTTATTAGCTTGGCTGTTTAAGAAGAAAACATTGGGGTATTATCGTAGCCCTGGCGTCATCTGGGTCGTCGTGTGAAAACTTTGACGTTTGATAATATCTCTGTTATTACTGAAGGTAATTGCTTCAAACTTCAACTGGTTCTTAATTATCAAAAGGGGAACCTATACAACAAGGGAAGGTAACCATCAAAGTGTTTTGACAGTTATGCCCCCTTTTCAACTTCAAATTTTCACTAAAAAAATCAAGCAACCACAGCCAAGCCTTTGCACCCACATAATTATGGTGCTCTTGTTTGTTTGGGATTCATGTTAATTTCTTTTGACCCTGTTCAAAAAAATCCTGTGTTTTAGCAACCCTGAGGAGAGGGGCTTTTGAAAACTAGGGGAAAACATGAAAATGCTGGTAACCAGCATTCTCTCCTTTTTCCTAAACACATTCTACATATCAAAGACAAAGTAATTCAGCCACATTTATTTGTCATCTGCAAATGCATTTAACTCTTTACCATACAATCCCGAGTTTTAACGACCCGGCAAAAGAAGCCTTTTGAAAACATTGTGGGAAAAGGAGAAAATGCTGGTAACCAGCATTTTCTCCTTTTCCCACAATGTTTTCTATCCCTATCAAAGACAAAGTCCATTATTTGAGCCACATTTAAATTGTTGTCTGAAAAATGCTTTTGATTTGGACCTGTCTAAAATTTTGTCGTTTGGTAAAGATTTAAAGGGAAGCAGTGAAAACTTTTGTCATTTGGTGAATAACTCTATACCACACAACAGTTTCAGACTTGTCTAATTTCAAAACATTAGCAACTGACAAATCAAAGATGGCTCAAATGATGGAACTTGCCTTTATTTAACTCTTTACCAAACAACAAAATTTGAGACCAGTCCAAATTCAAAGCATTTGCAGACGACAAAATAGATGTGGCTGAAAAATTGAAATTTGCATTGGGAAGGGTAGAAAACATTGTGGGAAAAAGAGAAAAAGCTGGTTACCAGCATTTTCTCCTTTTCCGACAATGTTTTCAAAAGGCTTCTTTCTCAGGGTCGTTAAAAGTCAGGATTGTGTGGTAAAGGGTTAATTGAGCAGAAAACATTGTGGGGAAAAAGAAGCATTTTTTTTTTTCCCACAGTGTTTTCAAAAGCTTTCTTTCTCAAGGTCGTTAACTCTTTACCAAACAGCAAAATTTTAGACTGGTCCAAATTGAAAGCATTTGCAGACGACAAATTTAATATTGATCAGATGGTCAGATTTGCCTGTGATAGGATAGAAAACATTGCAGGAAAAGGAGAAAATGCTGGTTTCCAGCATTTTCTCCTTTTCCGAAAATGTTTTCAAAAGGCTTCTTCCTAAGGGTCGTTAAAACTCAGGAATGTGTGGTAAAGAGTTATTTCTTTACCAGATGACACAGTTTCGGACCTTTCCAATTTAAAAGCATTTGCAGATGTTGATTTATGTTAAAAAATATTGTAGGGCAAGGAGAAAATGCTGGTAACCAGCAGTTTTTACTTTTTCTCGATATTTTGTACTCTTTCCAAGTCAGAAATCATCATTTGAGATACACTTAACAGGCTGGCTGTCCTTTTCCCACACTTAATAGGCTGTCTGGAAATTATTCGAATTTGGTAAAGTCTAAAAATTTTTTATGTGGTTAAGTGTTTGAAATAAATGAGCTATACTTTGTGTAGAGGTGATTTAACCCTTTACCAGATGACAAAATTGTAGCCTTGTCCAAATTGATAGCATTTGCAAATGACAATTTCAATGTGACCCGAATGGTGCAATTTTCTCTTAATAGAGTAGAAAACATTGTGGAAAAAGGAGAAAATGCTGGTTACCAGCATATGCTGGTTACCAGCATTTTCTCCTTTTCCCACAATGTTTTCAAAAGGCTTCTTTCCATGGGTCGTTAAAAGGCGACATTGTGCGGCAAAGGGTTAATGCATCTGCAAAAAGTATTGACCCATATCAGCTGTGCAGTCCGCACAGGCTGACCTGGGTTGAAACCTTTTGGTTTTGGTAAATTTCCTGCATGTCCAAGGACCATTTTATCCCAGGATTCAGCCGTTTGTTAGACAACATGGATTTTATGGACCCATAACTATTTGTTAGACAACATGGATTTTATGGACCCATCACTATGTGATGACTTGCTTGGTATAATGGATCACAGAGATGCATCAAACCTGTTTTTGCTAGAGCATAGCTGATATGCAGTCTATTATTCACAGACAGAGGTTTTAGAAGGTCAAGAGCATGACCACTGTGTGACCAGTAAGATCAACCTTGTTGACCTGGCGGGCAGCGAGAGACAGTCACAAGCTCAAACAAGTGGTCAGAGACTTAGGGTAAGCCTATCTGATTGTCTTGTTGACAGTGATTTTAACCCAAAACTTGCATTCTACAACTCCAGCTGTTTCTCAAATCTTTGTTGATCAAGATCAGGCTGCACTGTCCTCTCTTTAACTCTTTACCACACAATCCCGACTTTTAACGACCCTTAGAAAGAAGCCTTTTGAAAACATTGTGGAAAAAAGAGAAAATGCTGGTAACCAGCATTTTCTCCTTTTTCCACAATGTTTTCTACCCTTTCCAACACAAATTTCTCTAATTTTGAGTCAGATTTAATTTGTCGTCTGCAAACACTTTCAATTTGGACAGGTCTAAAATTTTGTCGTTCGGTAAAGAGCTAAAAAAAAAAATTGTGTAAACACTAGGGGCCACATTTTCATTTCAGTACTTATGAAAGCTGATCAGAATGTTTGTCTTGATTATGATCTGACACAAGTTCTAAAAGAAGGTCACAAAATAAAATCTTTGAAAGACTTTGTGTACATTCTAGAGGTCACATTTTCAGTCCATTGGTTGATTGTATGGTGTTTTCAACATTATTTCAGTTATATCCTGGCAGCCAGTGCACCTTTCCATGCTTTCCTGGTGTTTTATTTACCAGTACTATACACAATATTCTTTCCAAGGCACTGGCCGCTTTCCCACATAACCATCGTCGAAACAATGGGCAGGGGTGAGAGCAGGAATGAATCCTGTCGCAATGCCCATCATCAGTCCTTGGAAAGAATTTGGCCGAGCCAGGGATCATACTAGCAACCCCCTGTTCTCAAGTCCTGTATGCCACCAACTGAGCTATTAGGGATCTGCATTTTCAGTCCAAGTTGGTCAGAATGTTTATCTTGATGATAGCTTGTTTTAGGTTGAAAATAGGGTTTTTTTTTGATATTATAAACTCCTTTAAAATGGGTAGGCTAGTTAGGTCATGTCCGAGAAAAACATTGACTATATATTGTATAATGCTCACAAAGGTAAATAGGCTTATGTGAGCATTTCAGGGCCATCATGGCCCCCTTGTTACAACTTGTAGGTACATGATAGATGGGCAACACTCTAGCAGAAGGGGCCTTAATATATCTCTGTGATGTATGATATCTAGCAAATCATCCTAGTTTCATGGATCCATAAAATTCATTTTTTGTTAACCCTTAAGCTGCTAATCGCGACCCACTGACCTTTTGCGGACAGTGTAGATCAAGATCAGACTGCACAGAACGTGCAGTCTGATCTTTGATCTACACTGTCCGAAATGGTATTTTATTTCTGGTGAAATCAACTTTGAAACCGCAATGTTTGACCTTTTAGTATTGAGTAGAAATTTGCGTTTCATTTATTCAGCAGCTTAAGTGTTAAAAATCAAGTGAATTATGAGGTAGACTGGACCTTTGAGCTGAAGAAAGTAAGACCAATAGCAAAATGTTTTGGTCCAGGTCAGCCTGCACGGACTGCGCAGACTGACCTGGGTCGATACTTTTAGCAGTTGCATTAAGCACCCTTTTCACAGAGCATGGCTCAAATGTAATATTAGGTTGTAGTAACTTTCCTGGTGCTTGTATGTCTCCCTGTGTAGGAAAATTTTGACATCTCAAGAGATCTTTGGTCTCAGGAGATGCATAGTTTTTCCCATGCAGCTGGAAGCAAAAACAATAAGCTGCTGGGAAACCACGATAACAAAATACACATTTATTCTGTCTTTGTTCTGTACAGGAAGGGGCTAATATAAACAAATCCCTGTTGACCTTGGGCAAAGTGATTTCTCAACTTGCTGAGCAGTCAAGTCAAGCCAATAAGAGGAAGAAGATATTTATACCCTATAGGGATTCAGTTCTTACCTGGTTAGTGGTACTTTTTTAACTCTTTACCAAACGACAAAATTTTAGACCAGTCCAAATTGGAAGCATTTGCAGACGACAAAATAAATGTGACTCAGAAATTGAAATTTGTCTAGGGAACGATAGAAAACATTGTGGGAAAAGGAGAAAATGCTGGTTACCAGCATTTTCTCCATTTCCCACAATGTTTTCAAAAGGCTTCTTTATAAGGGTCGTTAAAAGTTGGGATTGTGTGGTAAAGGGTTAACTCACCTGTTTTGAAGAAAAGGTCAGGGTATTGTCATAGTCCAGTAGTTGTAGGCATTGTCATAGGCAAAAGCTGAGACATTTACTCATATCTTTATTATTACTGAAGTATTTCATTCAAACTTGGGCTAGTTTTAGGTATGATAAAGGGAAACATATACCAAGAGGGCAGGTTACTCCCAAAGTGTTTTTGACACAGTAATTCACCTTTTTCTTATTACAACTTCTACTGACAAAGGAGGATGATTTTGTTTACAAATTAAATGCTTTTCTTACCATACATTTTCTATTTTCCAGCATATATGCTTTCTCCAATAGATTTTTTTTTCCAGTTTTTACAAAGTTTTTCTTAGAACTAAAAATCGTGATTGAATCTTGTCAAGGTTTAGAATTGTTTCCGATGCTTAAGTGTGTTACTGAACAATCCTACGTTTTTGTAACCCTAATGGAAGAATGCTTTTAAAAACATTGTGGGAAAAGCAGATATGCTGCAAACTAGCATTTTTCTCCATTTCCTCAGATGTTTTCTAACATTTGTAAGATAAGTCCCATCATGTGAGTCACATTTAGGTTGCTGTCCTGAGGGAGGAGGCTTTTAACCCTTTACCACACAATCGCGACTTTTAATGACCCTGTGAAAGAAGCCTTAAGAAAACATTGTGGGAAAGGAGAAAATGCTGGTAAAGAGTTTAAAACATATTCTGGGAAAGGGAGAAAATGGTAGTAACCAGCATTTTTGTCCTTTTTTTCCACAATGTTTTCTTACCCTTTCAAATATAGATTTGAAACCCATTTATTGTCTTCAGCTAATGCCTTTAATTTGGATGATTACCAAACTTCATTGTCATATATATGTATTGGGTTGAGTAGTATGCTCTTTTTACAGAGCTGAACTAGCCGAGCCTTGGTAGCCCAGTCGGTAGCAAAAAGAGCTGAATATGGGGTCGCTGTTTCAAATCCCAAGCTTGGTGAATTTCTTTCCAAGGATTGATGATAGTCATTGCAATAGGATTCATTCCTCTCATCGCTGATCATGGTTTTGACAATGGTTATAGAAGAAAACAGCCAGTAGCTTTTGAAGAAGATTGTGCAAAGTAGTGGTAAAAGAAACTCTTTGAAAGTGTAGATAGGTGCACTGGCTGCGCTGGAATAATGTTGAAAACGGTATTAACACCATACAATCCATCCATCCATCCATCCATCCATCCATCCATTCATCAACTGGCTGGATGCTAGTGCCATGTTCATTAACCCTTTCCCAAACGACAAATTTTGGACTGGTCCAAATTGAAAGAGTTTGCAGACGACAATTTTGAATTTGATGAAAATGGCAGAAAGTTATCAAACAGGGTAGAAAACACTGTGGGAAAAGGAGAAATTGCTCGTTACAAGCAATTTCTCCTTTTCCCACAGTGTTTTCAAAAGACTTGCACTGCAGACACATGAAAACCAGGGCTTGTTTGGGAAAGGGTTAAAGAGATTCTTACATCGCATAAAACATTATGTCCATAGGTTGCTGAAGGAAAGTTTGGGAGGAAATTCGAAAACTGCGATGATTGCTACAGTATCCCCTGCCAATCACCATACAGATGAAACTCTGAGCACATTGCGCTACGCACAAACTGCTAGGTCTATCGTCAACTTGGCAAGAGTGAATGAGGATCCCAAAGCAAAACTTATCAGAGGTAATTTTATTAAACCTTTTACCAAAGGACAAAGTTTTTAACTTGTCCAAATTCAAAGCATTTGCATAGCACAAATGAAATGTGGCAAAAATGGTGGAAATTTTCTTAGAAAAAAATTGAAACATGGTGAAAAAGGAGAAAATGGTGGTCACCAGCCTTTTCTCCTTTCCCACAATATATGCAAAAGCCTTCTTTCTCAAGGTCATTAAAACTCAGAACTGTATGGTAAAGGATTAACATGGGCTATTAAGATTTTTATAATATCGCCAAACTCAAAAAATGATTCACAGAATGTGCAGTTCTATCCTTGATCCACAGTCCATTTGGTGAGATTTTGTCCACTGAACCAATTTTGAAATTACAATAATTGTTTTTTTACTTTTGGCTCAAAAGTGGGGGTAAAGCACCCTTTTAACTCTTTACCAAATGGCAAAATTTTAGACTCCTCCAAACTAAAAGCTTTTGCAGACAACAAATTAAGAGTGGCTCAAATGAATAATTCTAACTTGACACGTGAATTTGACTCTATAAACAAAGTGCAACAAAAGCTTGGTAAAATCATTCTATATAATGTGACATCATTCTGTGTAAAGCAAGTCGCCCATGGCTGTTCCATGTCTCTGCCTTCGGATATTTAATCACTGAAAGTCACTTGACATAAACAAATCATTATACCCCCGCAAACGAAGTTTGTGGGGGGTATACTGGAATCAGCCTGTCGGTCGGTCGGTCGGTCATGCGGTCGATCGGGCGGTCGGTCTGTCCGCAAAATCTTGTCCGGACAACTCCTCCTACAGTTTCTGTCTGATTCACTTTAAACTTGGCAGAAGTGTTGATTAGGAGCTGTAGATGTGCAAGACACACATTTTGTAAAAATTCCATCAAGAATTACTGAGTTATTGCCCCTGATTTGACTTAAAAATGCTTGTCCGGACAACTCCTCCTACAGTTTCAGTCAGATTCACTTTAAACTTGGCAGAAGTGTTGATTAGGAGCTGTAGATGTGCAAGACACACATTTTGTAAAAATTCCATCAAGAATTACTGAGTTATTGCCCCTGATTTGACTTAAAAATGCTTGTCCGGACAACTCCTCCTACAGTTTCTGTCTGATTCACTTTAAACTTGGCATAAGTGTTCATCAGGAGTTGTAGATGTGCAAGACGCAACTTTCGTGAAAATTCTATGAAGAATTAATGAGTTATTGCCCCTGATTCACATTTAAAATGCTTGTCCGGACAACTCCTACAATTTCAGTCCGATTCGCTTTATACTTGGCAGAAGTGTCCATTTGGAGTTGTAGATGTGCAAGACGCAAATTTTGTGAAAATTCCATCAAGAATTACTGAGTTATTGCCCCTGATTTGACTTAAAAATGCTTGTCCGGACAACTCCTCCTACAGTTTCTGTCTGATTCACTTTAAACTTGGCAGAAGTGTTCATTAGGAGCTGTAGATGTGCAAGACACACATGTTGTGAAAATTCCATCAAGAATTACTGAGTTATTGCCCCTGATTTGACTTAAAAATGCTTGTCCGGACAACTCCTCCTACAGTTTCTGTCTGATTCACTTTAAACTTGGCAGAAGTGTTGATTAGGAGCTGTAGATGTGCAAGACACACATTTTGTAAAAATTCCATCAAGAATTACTGAGTTATTGCCCCTGATTTGACTTAAAAATGCTTGTCCGGACAACTCCTCCTACAGTTTCTGTCTGATTCACTTTAAACTTGGCAGAAGTGTTGATTAGGAGCTGTAGATGTGCAAGACACACATTTTGTAAAAATTCCATCAAGAATTACTGAGTTATTGCCCCTGATTTGACTTAACAATGCTTGTCCGGACAGCTCCTCCTACAGTTTCTGTCTGATTCACTTTAAACTTGGCAGAAGTGTTGATTAGGAGCTGTAGATGTGCAAGACACACATTTTGTAAAAATTCCATCAAGAGTTACTGAGTTATTGCCCCTGATTTGACTTAAAAATGCTTGTCCGGACAACTCCTCCTACAGTTTCTGTCTGATTCACTTTAAACTTGGCATAAGTGTTCATTAGGAGCTGTAGATGTGCAAGACACACATTTTGTAAAAATTCCATCAAGAGTTACTGAGTTATTGCCCCTGATTTGACTTAAAAATGCTTGTCCGGACAACTCCTACAGTTTCTGTCTGATTCACTTTAAACTTGGCATAAGTGTTCATTAGGAGCTGTAGATGTGCAAGACACACATTTTGTAAAAATTCCATCAAGAATTACTGAGTTATTGCCCCTGATTTGACTTAACAATGCTTGTCCCGCCAACTCCTCCTACAGTTTCTGTCTGATTCTCTTTAAACTTGGCAGAAGTGTTGATTAGGAGCTGTAGATGTGCAAGACACACATTTTGTAAAAATTCCATCAAGAATTACTGAGTTATTGCCCCTGATTTGACTTAAAAATGCTTGTCCGGACAACTCCTCCTACAGTTTCTGTCTGATTCACTTTAAACTTGGCATAAGTGTTCATTAGGAGTTGTAGATGTGCAAGACGCAACTTTCGTGAAAATTCTATGAAGAATTAATGAGTTATTGCCCCAGATTCACATTTAAAATGCTTGTCCGGACAACTCTTCCTACAATTTCAGTCCGATTCGCTTTATACTTGGCAGAAGTGTCCATCTGGAGTTGTAGATGTGCAAGACACACATTTTGTAAAAATTCCATCAAGAATTACTGAGTTATTGCCCCTGATTTGACTTAAAAATGCTTGTCCGGACAACTCCTCCTACAGTTTCTGTCTGATTCACTTTAAGGAGGTCTTTTCTGTCATATGTATAGTTGGCCAACATTATGCAAAAAGGCACCTTTGGACATTTGCAACAAGCGTGGATCCAGACCAGCCGCTGTGTCTCAGACATACTGTCAGATCATGGTTTACACTTTTTTACACTCATTTAGTTTTGTGTCCAATTAAATTGATACTTTGCATAAATATTCACCAGGAGCAGTAGAGGTTCAAGATGCATTTTTCTCAAATGTTTGCCAAATTAATTACCCCTGAATTTACTCAAAACTTCTTGTCCAGAGAACTATTGCTTTAGTTTAAGTCTTATTCACTTGATATTTGTCATGATATTCACCAGGAGCAGTAGATGTGCAAAGCACAAATTTCATGAGTGTTGGCCTAATGATTACAGAGTTATTGCCCTAAATTAACATTGCAGAGTTATTGCCCCTGTGACATGAAATATAGGGGCGGGGGTATTTATCACCTTTAGTGATAGTTATTCTAGTTATTTTCTGCTATGTAACCAAGGAGGAAGGAAAATCTTAAGGGTTTTCAGAGATTTAATGTTTTTCATAAAAATTGGCCGTGATGGAACTATTTAAAATGTTAACAGTAAGCATGTGTAAATCAAGTGTCTTTTCATGTTGAAGATTTACAGCTAAATTGGCCGGTGTTGCATTTGAAATATGATTGGGAGTGGGTAGGGTAATATTTAGAGCTTTTGAAATGACTGCAACTCTAATGGTTGATGATAACTTCATTTTTCTTTGTTGTTTTAAAGGTAGAAAATAAAACAGTAAAACGGTGTGGTTTTTTGTCGTGTTTGATGCCTAAGGTTTTATTGAAATTTTTATTATACCCCCCAAAACTCTGTTTGGGGGGTATATAGGAGTCAGCTTGTCCGTCGGTCCGTCCGTCGGTCGGTCCGTCCGTCCGTCGGTCGGTCGGTCTGTAGCTTTTTGTCCGCTCTATTTCTCATAAACTACTGGATGAATTTTATTCAAACTTCACAGGTAGACTCAGTATCAAGCAGAGATGTGCATATGAAATGTTGGTTATGGTTCATTGATTTTTCACTGAGTTATGGCCCTTTCATGAAATTTCTTGTCCGCTGTTTTTCTCATCAACTATTGGACAGATTTGGTTCAAACTACACAAGTAGACTCAGTATAAAGCAGAGATGTGCATATCCTATTTTGGTTATGGTTTATTTAGGTTTCATGGAGTTATGGCCCTTTGATGATTCTGGACACCGTCGGTCAGTCTGTAGCTTTTTGTCCGCTCTATTTCTCATAAACTACTGGACGAATTTTATTCAAACTTCACAGGTAGACTCAGTATCAAGCAGAGATGTGCATATGAAATGTTGGTTATGGTTCATTGATTTTTCACTGAGTTATGGCCCTTTCATGAAATTTCTTGTCCGCTGTTTTTCTCATCAACTATTGGACAGATTTGGTTCAAACTACACAAATAGACTCAGTATAAAGCAGAGATGTGCATATCCTATTTTGGTTATGGTTTATTTAGGTTTCATGGAGTTATGGCCCTTTGATGATTCTGGACACCGTCGGTCGGTCTGTAGCTTTTTGTCCGCTCTATTTCTCATAAACTACTGGACGAATTTTATTCAAACTTCACAGGTAGACTCAGTATCAAGCAGAGATGTGCATATGAAATGTTGGTTATGGTTCATTGATTTTTCACTGAGTTATGGCCCTTTCATGAAATTTCTTGTCTGCTCTTTTTCTCATCAACTATTGGACAGATTTGGTTCAAACTACACAAGTAGACTCAGTATAAAGCAGAGATGTGCATATCCTATTTTGGTTATGGTTTATTTAGGTTTCATGGAGTTATGGCCCTTTGATGATTCTGGACACCGTCGGTCGGTCTGTAGCTTTTTGTCCGCTCTATTTCTCATAAACTACTGGACGAATTTTATTCAAACTTCACAGGTAGACTCAGTATCAAGCAGAGATGTGCATATGAAATGTTGGTTATGGTTCATTGATTTTTCACTGAGTTATGGCCCTTTCATGAAATTTCTTGTCCGCTCTTTTCCTCATCAACTATTAGACAGATTTGGTTCAAACTACACAAATAGACTCAGTATCAAGCAGAGATGTGCATATCCTATTTTGGTTATGGTTTATTCAGGTTTCATGGAGTTATGGCCCTTTGATGATTCTGGACAAATTTCTTTCAAACTTCATGGATAGACTTTGCACTCAGCAAAGATGTGCATATCATAAATTGTTCTTAGTTAATTAAATAAAATTTCCAAGAGCTAAGCCCTTTTTTGTCGTTCTCTTTATGACGGTGCCCTTGCTGAATTGATGAAAATAAATTATACTTTTGATAGAATACTTTTAACACAGCTGTCTGTCCGTTGGTCGGTCTGTAGCTTTTTGTCCGCTCTATTTCTCATAAACTATTGGACGAATCTTATTCAAACTTCACAGGTAGACTCAGTATCAAGCAGAGATGTGCATATGAAATGTTGGTTATGGTTCATTGATTTTTCACTGAGTTATGGCCCTTTCATGAAATTTCTTGTCCGCTCTTTTTCTCATCAACTATTAGACAGATTTGGTTCAAACTACACAAATAGACTCAGTATAAAGCAGAGATGTGCATATCCTATTTTGGTTATGGTTTATTTAGGTTTCATGGAGTTATGGCCCTTTGATGATTCTGGACAAATTTCTTTCAAACTTCATGGATAGACTTTGCACTCAGCAAAGATGTGCATATCATAAATTGTTCTTAGTTAATTAAATAAAATTTCCAAGAGCTAAGCCCTTTTTTGTCGTTCTCTTATGATAGATTCCTACACCTGTAGATAGTTAACAGTAGACTTACCATCACTAACCATCACTAGTAAGTTTTCATGTCACTTCACTTATGTCATGTCATGTCAATTTCATCTTTTCATCGGAAGTTTACTCAAATATAAGACAGATTAATCTTTCAGATATGTTTGGAAAAGGAGAAAATGCTGATTACCAGCACTTACTACTTTCTACACAAAATTGGAAAGATTAATCTTTGCAGTTACTTGGGGAAAAAAATGAAATGATGATTACAAGCATTTACTACGTTCTCCACAACTATTCCAAGTCTTCAACTTGTGATGTGTTAAAATAGATACCAATATCGTACGGAAACTAACGAAAGCAACATTTTTTGCGGTTCCGCTTCGGCTTCGCTGCGGTTTCAGTGCATTCCGTATTATATGACTAAAAAGGAAAACATTGTAAACATCTTGAGCAATGGCTTCTGTATTTACAATGTTTTCTTAAGTTTATTACTTTCGGTTCAGTTCAGTTACTATTACGGTTCCGATTCGGTTCGGAGGTTGCTTTCGTTAGTTTCCGTACTGTATAAGTAAGATGTAGAGTCTGGTCAAAAACATTGCATGAAAAGACATTTGTTGTCTGCAAAACCTTTTCATTTAAACCAATCTCAATTTGTCCAGCTGGTAAAAAAAAATGTATCAAGTAAGTTTTATTCTCTCCAAGTCTTTAGTCTGTAACAAAGAGTAATTCTTTGGCAAGAAGCCATTGCAGGATATTCATCACCTTCAGTGATAGCTCTGGTATAATTGACTCTCCAGTCACTTATTTGCATTCCTGTGACATTAATCTGTTTTGTGACAAGGAGCTGTTGGGGGGTATGATCACGTTTAGTGATAGCTCTAGTTTTTTTTATATTTACTGCCAGGACAATGGGATTTTGTTTTGGTTAGTAACTGGAACAGCCAATGGTTTGTTCAAGGGAATTAATCAGCATCCTCTATTATATACTAAACATTAACCTTGTTTTCCTTTGATCAAGAGTTGGTCATGTTAGAATCAAAATCTTTCTGTCACAGTTTAGTGCTCAATAAACCATGGTTGTGAGTTATGAGATGCAATGAATAAACCACTCGGGCTATCACCCTCGTGGTTTATTTTGCCTTATACCCTACAACGGTGGTTTATTGAATGATAAACCACAATAGAAAGAAGATTATTTCTTAATTAATTATGTTTACAAAGAACTTAGAGCAGAGATTGAACATCTGAAAGCCTCTGGCTTGTCAACAAATGATGATGCATATGCCGAAAGCTTGTACGAAATTAACAGTCTACGTGAAAAACTAGCTGAGAAGGATAAAGAGATGGAAGAAATAACGAAATCCTGGCAAGAGCGACTTCGACAGTCAGAGGAGAGAAAGCAAGAGGAAGCTAAGTTGCTCGAGGTGAGATCTCTGGACCATTTTCACCAGCCTTTGTGAATGTGTAACCCTTTCCCAGATAATTCAGTTTTTGAACAATCCCAAAGAAGATGGCTTTTGAAAACACTGTAGGAATGGGATTTGTTTGTTTGTATTAGAGTTCAACACCATTATAACAGCTAAGGTGATATCATGGCGGTCAGTGCACCTAGGCATATGTTTCTTGGCTTTCTCACACCAGTACTGACACAACTTTCTTTCCAAGTCACTGACTACATTTCTCACATGAATCAGAGATGAGAGGTGACAAATCGCTGGAATAAAAGTTTGCCTTAACTGGGTATTGGACTCAAATCACTATGTCAGGTCACAAGTCAGATATGCAAACCACTGAGCTACCCGGGCAGGCCTGTAGGAAAAGGAGAAGATGCTGGTAACTGGCATTTTCTCCTTTTCCCACAATGTTTTCAACACAATGTAGGACAAATACAATCATTTGAGCCACATAAAATATTTAGTCTGCAAACACTTTCAACTTTGTTGAGTCTGACATTTTGTCATATGATTTGGTCCATTGCAAATCCAAAATAGACGACAACTTTTGTCTATTGATCATTGGAATTGTCATTGATTTTTTTACCTCAGGCTAATATCACATACCTCAGACCTGTAACTCAGACAATACAAAATTACTTTATACATTATCACACCTTCTCTTGCAGAAAGCTGGCGTTACGTTAAAGGTTGACAACAAGCTTCCAAACCTCGTCAATCTAAATGAAGATCCACAACTGTCAGAGATGTTACTGTATGTTATCAAGGAGGGAATTACCAAGGTTGGGAGAATGGGCCCCAGCTCTAAACATGAAATTCAATTAAATGGAGCTTTGATAGCTGATAATCATTGGTGAGTGTCTGACATTTCTGTAAGATGAACCCTTCAAGGGCAGATAATGTTTGTGATCAGATAGCAGAGTGTTAAGAGTCTGATCATGGATAAACCTGATGTTTAGTGTGGCTGTTTTTGAAGGTATTATGGGGGGGGGGGGCATTATCATCTGCATGATTTTATTACAATACAGATAAAATTTCTTAAATTTCAATGACTAGATGCCAATAATGTGTGGCACTTTTACAAGGCAGTGAAGCAATTTAGGGCCATCTTGGCCCTCTTGTTAACGTAGCTGTTACTAAAGAAAATGACGAGGTATTGTCATAACCCTGGCATTATCATTTGTGTCATCTGTGTCTGTTGTTACAATTATTTCTTTGGTCAGTATATTTGATCTATGCAAAAGGGGGCTTAATGAATCTCCGTGACCCATGATACCAAGCAAGTCATCACATAGTTAAGGATCCATAATAGCCACCATTTTTAACAACTGACTTAATCAAGAGGTAGACTGGTCCTTGGACTTACAGACCAATAGTGAAAAGTTTTGGCCAAAGTCAACCTGCGCGGACTGTGCAGACTGACCTGGATCGATACTTTTTTCAGATGCATGAAGCCCCCCTTTTCTTAGAGCATGGCTCATTTTTATTGTTATTACATGTACATGCAGAGCTCCAGATAGAGGGAGTGATTTTGATTTTCAAAACTGAAAATATTAACCATTCTCCACTAAACCCTATGTTATGGGTACTCATTAGAATCGTCTCATTGAGATGATTCTAATGAGTACCCACAACATAGGGTTTGGAAGAGACATAATGGATTTAGAATACTATCACTCCCTCTTATCTGGAGGTCTGTACATGTACTTTCATTACAGCATAATAAACCACACAGACAACAAAGTGACAGTCACACCTATTGGAGATGCCCCGACCTATGTGAATGGAAACCTGATTAGCCAGTCTACAGATCTACATCATGTAAGCAAACCTTTACCACTAAACATTGAGGAAAAAAGGGATCCTTTTTTTTTTTTTTTTTTTTCATTTAGTATTTTTTACTTCTATGAGGTTTCAATGTAAGCATGGCTGCATTTTAGTCTTTACTACACAATTCCAATTTATAATGACATGGACGAAGAACACTTTTGAAAACATTGGTATCCAGCATTTTCTTCTTTTCTAACAATATTTTCTACCTTTTTACAGATAAGTACTATCCTATTCACCAAGTTTAATTTAAGCCCATTATTTGAGCCACATTTTATTTGTGGTCTGCCAGTGCTAAAGTTTTGTTGTGTGGTGAAGAGTTATAAAAAAACAGTGATATTTTCATAGGCCTGTTTTGATTATTCAATCAAGATATCCATTCATCCATCCTTCCCTCTGTCCATCCATCCATCCATCCATCCGTCCATCCATCTGTTCATTTAATTATCAATTTCTGTATTTCAGGGTGACCGTGTCATATTAGGCGGGGATCACTACTTTAGATTCAACCATCCCATTGAGGTAGAAAAGTACAAGAGGGACAAACAGTCTCCCCAGAAAGAGATCAAAGATTTTGAATTTGCTAAAGCGGAGTTGATGAGGGTGCAAGAGGCCAGGTATTTCCGACTGTTTCCACTTCTATCTCGGATCTGCTTTTAACCCTTAACCACACTGCAGTGTTTTAGACTGGCCCAAATTGAAAGCATCTACGGTCGATAAGTTAAATGCGGCTGAAATGATAGATTAAGTCTTTGGTACGGTAGAAAACATTGTGGGAAAAGGTAATTTTGTAATTTGGTAAAGAGTTTAACCCTTTCCCAAACGACAAATATTGGACTGGTCCAAATTGAAAGAGTTTGCAGACGACAATCTTAAATTTGATGAAGATGGCAGAAAGGTCTCAAAATGGGTAGAAAACACTGTGGGAAAAGGAGAAATTGCTCGTTACGAGCAATTTCTCCTTTTCCCACAGTGTTTTCAAAAGACTTGTACTGCAGACACGTGAAAACCAGGGCTTGTTTTGGAAAGGGTTAACAGAACTACACAGTAACATTCATGCAGTGCTGTGCAATTTTGGTCATTCGATAAAGGGTTGATTATTTTGCAGTTGGTTACTTTGTCTAGTTTCATGGTATCAAATATGAATCATTGTATTTATTTGAATATGATCCAATGATATTGACTTATTCTGGCACAAAATTTCAAAAGTACATTAACCCTTTACCAGACGACAAAATTTTAGATTTGTCCAAATTGAAAGCATTTGCAGACGACAATTTCTGTGTGGCTGAAATGATGCAACTTTTCTTTGACAGGGTAGAAAACATTGTGGGAAAAGGAGAAAATGCTGGTTACCAGCATTTTCTCCTTTTCCCACAATGTTTCCAAAAGGCTTCTTTCTCAGGGGCGTTAAAAGGCGGCATTGTTCGGTAAAGGGTTAAGAGGCTACATAGCCAATTAAGGAATGAATCATAATATAGATTTTCTTCGGCTTTTTTCTCTGAATGAAAGATGATTTGCCAAACTAAATTTAGTGATAAAAAGTTTATGAAGTTTGTCAGATTGTTAAAAACTGAATAGCCATGTATACCCCTGTGATACCTACCTGCTATACCCATCTGTTACCAGCCAACAAAATTCTAGTTTTTGTCTGTATTGAATGTTTTTACAGGCAACATATTAACCCCTTACCAAACGTCAAAATTTTAGACTTGTCCAAATTGAAAGCATTTGCAGACGACAAAATAAAGGTGACTCAAAACTTTTTTGAAATTTGTTTTAAGAAGGTAAGAAAACATTGTGGGAAAAGGAGAAAATGCTGGTTACCAGCATTTTCTCCTTTTCCCACAATGTTTTCAAAAGGCTTCTTAGGGGTCGTTAAAACCCGTGATTGTGTGGTAAAGAGTTAAACATAAAAGCCATGCTCTGGCAAAAGGTGCCATCTCTGTGAAGCATGATACCAAGCAAGTCATCACATGATCATGGATCTATAAAGCCCATTTTGTTTAACATCCGACAATCCAGAGGCAGACTAGTCTTTTGACATATAGAAAATTGACCGATAGCAAAATGTTTCTGTTCAGGTCAGTCTGCGCAGACTGCACTGGCTGACCTGGGTCGATATTTTTGGCAGATGCATTAAGCACCCTTTTTGTAGAGCATGGCTCAATTATTATTTTGTCAAATGATGTGTTAGGTCTTTGAAAGAGAAGAAAACATGGTGGGAAAATGAGAAAATTCTGTTTACCAGCCTTTTCCTTTATGTTTTATCCTAACCCTTCCTGAGGGTCGTGGAAAAACACAGTATTGTTTCGCAAAGAGATAAAGTAGTGTAAATCCATGATCAAATCTGTAATCATTCTGTAGATTACAAGAAGAGAGACGAAAAGCTCAAGAGGAGATGTTGAAGGAGGTTGAACAAGCTAAGAGAGACGCCGAGGAAAAATTTGCCAATATGGAGAAAATGATGGTTTGGAAATATTTCTTCTGTTCTGATCTTTTAGGGGGTCCTGCGTGGCTCAGTGGTAAAGTGTAGGACTTGTAGCCTGAAGGCCCCTGTGTGCCAGCCTCACTGAAAGTATTGGGCTTTTTATAGGATTGTCCTTGGGCAAGACACTTTAGAGCCCTAGCCTAGCACTGATAAAACCCCTGGACACACATGAATAAGTGAGCTGTTGCCGTGACATTAGTGAAATAATGTTGAAAACAATGTGAAACACCATTCAATCTGATCAAATAATAAAAACATCATTATCACACAAGCGACCTTTTAACTGTTTCCCTACCAACAAGTTTTCATCTCTTCTGAATTGTAAGCATGCACAGACAAGAGAAATGAAAGTTGTTCAAATGAACTTAAGTTTTTTTACAACATAGAAAACACTGAGGGAAAAGGAGATTGACTTAGAATTTTCACTAAAAGCAACTACAGCTGAGTGCTGGCACCTACATGCAGTGATTTTGTTTTACAATAAAAGATGATGAAGGTATTAACCTGTAAAACGCCTTTCACAACTACAGTTGCCTTTGTGGCCAGTGTAGATCAAGATCAGACTGCACAAAATGTGTAGTCTGATCTTGGATCTACATTGTCTGCTTTGCTGAAACACTAAAGACATATTAAAGTGACCACAAAACTGTAATCATCTCAGTGTCATTCTAGAATGAAACTGTCCATTGGGTTTATTTGGTGCTTTGCCCCACAATGCCAACTTTTAACAACCCTGAGAAAGAAGGCTTTAGGAAACATTGTGGGAAAACGAGAAAATGCTGGTAACTAGCATTTTCTCCTTTTTCCCACAATGTTTTCTATCCCATCAAAGACAAATTTTATATTTTATGTACCATTTGATTTGTCGTCCGCAAATGCTTTCAATTTGGAACAGGCTGATTAATAAAAGGTACTATAAAGCCTGTCTCACCGGCCACTTCCATTCAGCAAGCAACCTGTGTAAACTCTTTACCAAAAGACAAAATTTTAGACTTTTCCAAATAGAAAGCATTTGCAGACGACAACATAAATGTTGCACAAATGATGGGATTGTTCTCTGAAAGTGTGAAAAAACATTGTGGAAAAAAGGAGAAAACGCTGGTTACTAGCATTTTCTCCGTTTCCAACAATGTCTCAACAGCTTATTATCCTCCACCGAAGGCGATGGGATATAGTGTTTGCATTATCCGTACATCGGTCCATTCATCCGGACAGATATCTTCTAAAATCCTGGACGAAATAGATGAAATTTCATACATGTGTTCCTTATGATAGTCTGTGGATATGTTTTTTTAATGCCTAGTCATGGAAAAATGAAGCTTTTTTTTGGCGGGGGATGTCATTTCAACGAAATTGCTCATTTTCCCAGCGTCATTAAAACATGGAATTGTTTGGTAAAGGGTTGAGATTGTTATGTGACTCTTATCTATTCTTTTGTTGAACTTTCAGAGAGAAGAGAGTGCAGAGAAGGAGAAGGTGGCAGAAGACGTCATTTACAAACTTAAAAAGCAGAAAATGGTATGTTATCACACAGTTGAACCTCCCATAGAGACCGCTGGTTGGTATCCCCAGAATGGCCAGTTTCTTTCCATGGATTGCTGATGGTCATTGTGACAGGATGTATGTTATGTGTAATCTGATCTTGGATGTACACTGTCTGCTACTTTGTGAAATATCCTGGCAAAAAACAACCTCTAAATGCATTCAAATGCTTTTGTCTGATATACTGTTGGATTGAGAAAGCCAGTTTTATGTATAAGCAGCTTTAACCCTTCACCAAAATTTATAGTCCCTTGTATTGATAACCCTAAAGAAGAAGCTGCTTAGAACATTGTAGGAAAAGGAGAAAATGCTGGTAACCAGCACTTTCTCCAATCTCCACAATGTTTTCTTCCCTTGCAAAGACAAAACTTCATACATGTAAGCCGCATAAAATTTGTTGTGTGATTATGCTTTAACCCTTTGCCACACAACAGAATTTAGACCTGTCCAAACCCAAAGCATTTGCAGATGCCAAATGAAATATAGCTAAAATTGTGGAAGTTGTCTTTGATAGGGTAGAAAACATAGTGGGAAAAGGAGAAAATGCTGGTTACCAGCATTTTCTCCTTTTACCACAATGTTTTCAAAAGTCTTCTTTCTGAAGTCGGCATTGTGTGGTAAAGTGTTAAAAATGGACATTTAGAAAATTCTGATGTCAGGTAAAAGACTTAAGTCAAAAAACTAAAGGTCAGAGTCACTGTATGGGACGGACAAAATGCCATTTTGGAGGGTTTTTCTTCTACAAGGACTGTAGGCGGGTTCTTTCTTTTTCAGATGCTAGAACAGGAAGTTATTGCAGGCAGAAAGCGGCAGCAATTGGAAGCAGAGGCGGCATTAAAGGTAAGTAAGAAGTTGAAGATTTGAACCCTAACTAGGCCAGAAAAATATCACAAATGAACACTGGATTTTTTTTTCTTTTATATCACGAATATTCTTGGGTGGAAAAAGTTTGTTTTTTTTTTTTCTATGTAAGTTGGTTGGCAAAATATTGTGGAAAATAGAAGTGTGGCTCATTTTGAGCTGTGTAGCACTTTCATATACAATATTTGTAAAGTGTATGTCCTGAGTTTCATTCACAGTTAAGCTGACTGGGCTGGATGTATCATTGGCAAGGGTTGTGAGCCCAAATCCCAGTTCAGTACACAAAATAGACAGCACGGAAAAAAACAAATGAGCCATGCTCTGTGAAAAGGGGGCCTAATGCATCTGCAAAAAAAGTATCGATCCATGTCAGCCTGCGCAGGCTGACCAGGGCTGAAACATTTTGCTTTGTGTAAATTTTCTGGATGCCAAAGGACTGGTGTACCTCATGAATGCGTCAATTTTTAGACAAAATGGGTTCTATAGATCTTTTATCATGTGATGACTTGCTTGGTATCATGGATGACAGAGCATGTCTCTACCGTACTGTTTAATGGTACAGCAAGTAGCTTGTGAGACAGAGCTGTTAGGTTTAACCCTTTGCCGTGCCATCAAGAGTTTTAAAGGCCCTGAAAAAGAAAGCTATGGAAAACATGGTGGGAAATTGAGAAAAAGTATTTTCTGCATTTCTCACAATGTTTTCTACTCTATGAAAGACGATTCCCATCATTTGAGCATGGTCTGCAAATGCTGTCACTTCAGACCTGTGTAAAACATTTTGTAAAGAGTTTGAATGATTTGGATTGATTGATTGAATGCTGCTTTATGTTGTTTTCAGTATTACTCGGTTTTATTACTGTGGCCAGTGCACCTTTCCATGCCTCTCTGGAGTTTCTTTTACCAATTCTCTGCACAATATTATTCCTAAGCCTCTGGCTATTTTCCCACATAAACATTGTTGAAACAATAATCAGCAGTGAGAGAGGAGTGAATCCTGTTGCAATGACTACCGTCAATCCTTGAAAAGAAATTGGCCGAGCTCAGTATTTGACCCAAAGACCCCCCTTTTTCTCGAGACCTGTATGCTACTGACTGCTACTGGTTACTAGCATTTTCTCCTTTTCCCGCAGTGTTTTCTAAAGCTTTCTTTCTCGTTGTCAGGATTGTGTGGTAAAAGGTTAAGAGGTTGAGGTGAAATAATATATGAGCCATGCTCTAGCAAAAGGGAGCTTAATGCATCTCCTTGTGCATGCTACCAAGCAAGTCATCACATGAGCATGGATCCATTTTGTCGTAACCCTTTCTCAAACAAGCCCTGGTTTTCACGTGTCTGCAGTACAAGTCTTTTGAAAACACTGTGGGAAAAGGAGAAATTGCTCGTTACAAGCAATTTCTCCATTTCCCACAGTGTTTTCTACCCTTTATGAGAACTTTCTGCCATTTTCATCAAATTTAAAATTGTTGTCTGCAAACTCCTTAAATTTGGACCAGTCCAAAATTTGTCATTTGGGAAAGGGTTAACAACCGACTGAATCATGAGGTAGACTGGTCCTTTGACATACAGAAAATTGACCCATAGCGAAGTGTTGGTCCAGGTCAGCCTGCTCAGAATGCGCAGGCTGACCCGAGTTGATACTTTTCGCAGATGCATTAAGCCCCCTTTTCACAGAGCATGGCTCATACCATTTTGGTTTTTAGTCTGAACAGTTGAAGGTCTCAGAGAAGTCCAGGATCATGGAACTGCTGGAAGAGCAGATGGCGAGGGAGGCCCAGAGGTTGGAAGATTTGAAGAAGAAGAGAGGTGACATGGTGAAGAGGATGAAGAGTCCTCCACCAGCCCAGGTGGTAGAGCCAAGCACAGGTATGGTGTCTTGTGTGTCTAGTTTTGGAACAAGGACCTTAGTTTAACCCTTTACCGCACGACAAGATTATAGCCTTGTCCAAATTGAAAGCACTTGCAGACGACAATTTCAACATGGCTCAAATGGTACAACTTTTCGTTGATAGGGTAGAAAACATTGTGGGAAAAGGAGAAAATGCTGGTTACCAGCATTTTCTCCTTTTCCCACAATGTTTTCAAAAGGCCTCTTTCCCAGGGGCGTCAAAAGGCGTCATTGTGCAGTAAAGGGTTAACCATAGGCCACTGAAATTCCATTGATTTATCACAGGTAATAAAATTTCCTTAGCGGACACTGTTACCATAAATAGCACATCAGTGACTGCCTCTTTATCGTATATAGTAGGACAAGGTGTGCAATGAAATCAAAGAAAATTTTTACCCATCTCCCCTTTCAGAGATAATAATTAACCGAAAACGAAAATCTAAACCTAGTTAAAGTTGCAGATGGGTTCACAAATGATTTTTCTTGAATACCCAGGCCTTCAAAAGTTCCAAACTGCTCTTGTGATCAAGCAATAGCTCAGATCTAAAAAATTTTAAAAAGCTTCACATTTTCCGGATTGCCATGCGCTGATGTCACACAATTTATCATCCAACAGCGAACTAAAACTAAAATAGTTTTTTCAAACAAAGATCTAAAATTCTTTTGTTGATAAATTGATGAAATTATTGAAATAATATTTTGTCTAGTTTTAATTTATCTTTTCATCTAATCTAGTATCATGATTTTCATCTTCCATTTCTCATATTTTCAAACACATATTTACCGTTTATTGGTAAAAAACTTTGGCACGTCTTTTCACGTGATTTATAATTTGCTGCGTCATAATGAAATGTGTGACGTCAGCACATGGCGATCCAGAAAATGTAGAAGTTTCTTAATTTTTTTTTGTTTAGATCAGAGAATTGCTTTAAGGCAAGAGCGGTTTGGAATTTTCGATGGTCAGGGTACACAAGAAAAATCATTTGTGAACCCATCTGCACCGGTAACTAGGTTCACTTTTTCATTTTTGGTTAAATATTATTTCTAAAAGGGGATGGGGTAAAAATTTTCTTCGATTCCATTGCACACCTTGTCCTACTATATACAATATAGAGGCAGTGACCAATGTGCTATTTATAGTATTGATATAAATGAAAATTTGAGTATTCCGTATTATACAGGCGATGCACCAATCTGCAAAAGTGTTCAATGATCGACCAAAGAAAATTTTAGTGTTCCATGATAGAGCAATAGAGTTTCAAAGGCCTGTGGTTTAACTTATGATGAAATTTTATGTCATATGGTTTTAATTCTTTACCCTACACTCCAAAGTTTAACCCTTTAACACACAATGCTGTCTTTTAACGACCCTGGGAAAGAGGCCTTTTGAAAACATTGTGGGAAAAGGAGAAAATGCTGGTAACCAGCATTTTCTCCTTTTTCCGTAATGTTTTCTACTCTATCAAAGAAGAATTCCATGATGTTAGTCATATTGAAATGTCATCTGCAAATGTTTTCAATTTGGACAAGGCTAAAATTCTGTTGTCTGGTAAAGGGTTAAACGATCCTGGGGAAGGGGCCTTTTTAAAAGCATTGTAGGAAAAAATGAAAATGTTGGCAACCAGTATTTTCTTCTTTTTGTACAATGTTTTCAATCCTTTGAAAGACACATTTCATGTTTTGAGTAACATTTAATATTTCGTCTGCAAATACTTTTTAATTGAACCAGGCTTAAATTTTGATATGTGTTTACTGAAACAAGTTAATGTGCCATGCTCCATGAAAACGGGGCTTAATGCATCTGCAAAACGTATTGACCCAGGTCAGCCTGCACTGTCCACGCAGGCTGACCTCAGTCGAAACTCTTTGCTATGCTGATCAATTTCCTGCATGTCAAAGGACCAGTCTCCCTCATGACTCAGTTGGTTTTTAGACTAAATGGGTCTATAACAAGACACGTGAATTCGGCTCTATAAACACAGTGCAGCAGGAAGTGTGGTAAAATCAACGTTGTTCTATATTCTATGTAAAGGAAGAATTAATCCGCTTTTGTATACTGAATATGAACTTGTTTTCCTTTTGTCAAGAGTTGGTCATGTTAGAATTGAAATAATCTTATTTCTCTCATGGTTTTATTGTTCAGTAAACCACGGTTGTCACTTATGAAGTGCAATGAATAAACCACTTGGGCAATTGCCCACATATGTTATTTATTGTGCCTCATAGTTCACAACCATGCTTTATTGAATGATAAACCACGATAGAAAGAAGATTATTTCTTAATCATGTGATAACATGCTTTGTATAAAGCATTATGGAGATGCAGTAAACCCCACTTTGCTAGAGCATGGCTCAAATAAATTCAAATTCAAAGTTTTGAAAAAAGTTATATTTAACTCTGTACCAAAAGACAAAATTTAGGACTAGTCCAAATTGAAAGGGTGTGCAGACGACAAATGTTGCTAAAATGGTGATTTCTCTCTTTGATTGAGTAGAAAACATTGAAGGAAAAGGAGAAAATGCTGGTTACCAGCATTTTCTCCTTTTCCAACTATGTTTTCAAAAGGCCTCTTTCTCAGGGTCATTAAAAGTCGGGATTTTGTGGTAAAGTGTTGATAAATCTCAGCCTTCAAAGATTCACATTCTATGTCATAAATCAAAATTTCATGTTAAGTATGCGATGTACTGGAAGAAAACTTCGAGGATTTGTCACAGCCCTGTTGCAGTGTGTTGTCCCATCTGTGTGGTGATCATCATTGTGCTAAAACTTTGACATTTTCTCAAGTCTTTGTCATTACTGAAGATATTTACTTCAAACTTGGATTGTTGTTACCTATCAAAAGGGGAACCCCTACGAGGGGAGACAGGTAACCCTTGAAGCAGTTAGGTCCCATTTTGGTCTTGGAATTTTTACTGTAAACGACAATTGAGCATTGGCACCTGCGTAATTGTTTTACTTTTCTTTTACAGGAAAGATGGATCTGTACAAGATAGCATTGCAAGTCCGAGAAGCCAACAAGATCAGCCAGTATTTGAAGAAATACACTGTAAGGAGAATTTATCTATTTGAGCCATGCTCTGTGAAAATAATCTTTATGCCACTGCGAAAAGTATCGACCTAGGTTAGCCTGCGCAGGCTGGCCTATGGGCCAAAACTTTTCGCTATTGGTCAATTTACGTTATATCAAAGGACCAGTCTACCTGATGATACACTGGTAAAATGACATACTGAATTTTGAGGATCTATACTACTGTAGTGACTTGCTTGTTATAATGCATCACGCAGTGGCTTAAGTCCCTTTTTGCCAGAGCATGGTTCATTTTTACTTTTTCTTATACTTATTACCTTCCGAAAGGAAACAACTCTTTACCTTACAATAAAATTTTGGAATAGTCCAAACTGAAAGCATTTGCAGACAAAAAAAGATATGTGGATCAAATGATGAACTTTGTTTTTTAAAGGATAGAAAACATTGTGGGAAAAGGAGAAAATGCTGCATTTTCTCCTTTTCCCACAATGTTTTCAAAAGTCTTCTTCCTCAGGGTCGTTAAAAGTCCAGATTGTGTGGTAAAGGGTTAATAACTCTTTACTGGATAAGGAAATTTCAGACTTGTCCAAATCAAAAGCATTTGCAGACGGTAAATTGAAGGGTGGCCCACATGACAAAGTTTGACCATGATAGGGTAGAAAACTTTGATGGAAAGGGAGAAAATTCTGGTTACCAGCATTTTCTCCCTTTGCCACCATGTTTTCAACAGCCTTCTTCCTCTGGGGTGTTGAAAGTCAGGACTGTGTGGTAAAGGGTTTAGAGAAACTCCAGGAAGACATTATTGGTACATTGGCTGTCATGTTTTATTTGAATCAAGAGCACCACATACAGATGCCAATGCTTGGCTGCAGAGGCATTTTTAGTTAAAAAAAAGATCCAAGTCAAAAAGGGACATAACTGTAAAAGAATTTTGAAGGTTATTTACCTTCTGTTATGGGCACCCTCTTTTGATTGTTAACAAGTAGCCCAAGTTTGATGTGAATATCGTCAAAAGTAATTTGAGCAAAAAGTAAAAGTTTTTGCAAGACGATGGTGATGGGGAAGACAGCTATCACAAAACTTTGATGTTTCTTTTCAAAAAATGGCTGCGGTAATATTTGTTGAAAATGGCATTAACCCTTTACCACACAATCTGACTTTAGTCACTTTTAATAACCTTTAAAGAGAAGATTTTGAAAACATTGTGGGAAAAGGAGAAAAAGCTGATGAACAGTCTGAAAGTGCTTTTGGTTTTAGCCCTTTTTGCAAAGCTTTTGCTCCTATATTGTTTTATAAACTTGTCACATTTTTACCTGTCAGATCAGATTTTTAGTGTACCCCTTGACTTTTTGTATATATTTATAACCCATATCCTATTTCTATTGTGCCCAATATGACGCTAGATGGCGACAGCTTGTAGGCCCTTGTTAATTGCTTTGGGTTTGAACAAGTTTAAAATTTTGTCGTGTGGTAAAAGGTTGAATACAACAGTGATCATTTTGGAATTTTTGGATGGTGGGCCAAAAAATCCTGGGCCATAGGCCAGGGGTATGGGGGCTGCCTAGGCCCCCATTGGGGTCCAGGGGCAACACCCTGGTGGGGGGACCAGGGGAGCGAAGCCCCCCGGCGGAAAATGGTTTTTATTGCTTTTGCAACACCCTAGAAAGCATTTCCTGGGACCACATTTACAGTTTTCTAGAAAAATACTTTCATCAATTTGATATTCAGAAGATGAACTTAAAGGTACCTTATATCAGACTTTCATAAAAAATTCATAAAATGTAATTATCTCTTTTTGACACAGTCCATGTTTGGCCTTTCACTAGAAATGCATGCTTGATGCATTTTCAATTTTGTGAACTAGAAATGTCTTTTAATTACAACCAAAGACTTAATTTAGAATCAAAATACGGCTAATGTGTATTGGTACCTCTTATTTTCTGCCCTTCTACAGCAAATCTTTCATCATCCCAAAAGTTTTTTTTGAATACAAACCTATGTCATTCTTCTAATTTTAGTAACTTTCAGTGAAACAAATTGACAATTTAAGAACTGAAGATCAACTTTTGTCCAAAATCTGATGTAAGGCACCTTTAAAGGTACAATGTAGCATAATAACCAATTATAAATGTTTTAACTTCAAATATTTAATTGTTCAGACCATTATGATTACTACACCACAGATATATTGAACTTGACCATACAAAAAGAGATTATAGATGACAGCTTAACCCATTACCAGACCACAAAATTTTAGACTGGTCCAAATTGAAAGCATTTGCAGACGACAATTTAAATGTTGCCAAAATGATGATTTCTCTTTATGATAGAGTAGAAAACATTGTGGGAAAAGGAGAAAATGCTGGTTACCAGCATTTTCTCCTTTTCCCACAATGTTTTCAAAAGGCTTCTTTCCAAGAGGCGTCAAAAGGTATTGTGTGGGAATGGGTTAAACAATCACTTCTATCTCTACACCCCTTTACCAGACAACAAATTCTAAGACCAGTACAAATTGAAAGAAGTGGAAGATGACATTTGAAAGTGCATGTAATGCTATTTCTCACAATTTTACATTTCTATATGGTCATCAAAGCAAATGATTGGGTGTCCCTGGTGATGTAACTTAAACAAGTGACTTGGCTAGAGCTATTTTTGCAAATGAATGAGCTATGAAGTCTTGTTTTTAGCAAAAGTAGCTCTGAGGCGGAGAACTGTAAACTAATCACTGTGACTCGACGCTTTATGAGCGGGAATACTTGATTTGCGTAGTTCGGTCATTATAGAATACAACAATAACATCGGTCTACTCACCCTAGAATAAGGTTCGTGCACATCAATAAGTTGTGGAATAAGACAAAGAGATCTATATTTCGCATTCATATTATTCCAAAGCGTTTCTCATCCATCTAAAATAATCCGAATGAGCGGCGCAGATGCTCCGTGAAAAACGGGATACCAAAAAACAAGTCCATCCAAGAAAGCACCTGATCGACCCGTTTCCCAAAATGGGCCGAGTGAGTTTGGGTTGACATTGATTGTCACCTAACCGTGCATATATGACAGGTCGAATCTTCGAAGAACATGCGCGCAGACAACGCCTAACCGTGTTGGTATAGAATTTTTACCGGATTAAACACCCTACGACGCCTTCGGTGTTTTTCATCGTTATTTTAAGCAGATAACGAAAATTACCGATTTTTTTTTTTTAAGCGGCGCAGAGAGGCAAATATTTTGCGCCAACGAGAATTTTTACGGGGCGCTTTGGTCTAATTTTTCTGCGCCGTCAAAGACAAAAATGCTCCAATGGCGCAATGGCGTGGCCCAAAATGATCACTGTACATAGATTCTGAAATTCAGGTTTTCAGTAGAGAGGATTACTTGGAGAAAGATGAAATGAAGACGGTCATCAAAGTGACGAACAAGAAGCTAGATGTGTGTACATACTGGAGTTTGGCGAAATTTGAAGAGAAACTTTTCCAGATGCGGGATCTCTACCAGGTAATTGATGTGCAGAACAACCTGTCTCAGTGGCCAACAGTCCTCTTTTTTCTAACCTTTTACTGTAAAATGATGTGGTTTAATCCTTTACCTAACAGTCCTGTCTTTTTACCCTTTAAAAGGCAGTCATGATAAACCATGAGGAAGAAAGCTTTTGAAAACGTGGGAAAAGGAGAAAATGCTGGTAACCAGCGTCTTCTGTTTTTCTCACAATATTTTCTGTCCTTCAGAGACAAATTTTATCATTTGAGCCACATTTGATTTGTCATCTGCAAAAGCGCTTAATTTGGATGTGTCAAAACTTTTGTCGTTTGGTAACGCCTATACCTGACAATTTTATGTTTTACCACCTTTCCAAAGGACAAAATTGTAGTCTTGTCCAGATTGAAAGCATTTGCAGACTACAGTTTGAATGTAGCTAAAACTATTCGATTAGTGTTAAACCCTTTACCACACTGCAAAATTTTTTACTTGTCCACACTGAAAGAATTTACAAACCACAATTTAAAATGATTGTAATTGTCCTTGAATAGGTGGAAAACATCATGAGAAAAGGAAATAATGCTGGTTGCCAGCATTTTCTCCTTTCCTCACTCAGTTTTCAAAAGCCTTCTTAGTTTCCTTTTTTTCATTTCTTTTTCCCTAGTTTCCTACAATGTCTTAATCTTCAGGTGTGGTAGAAAGCAGAGATTGTTTCATAAAGGGTTAAAGACCCTGAAGAAGAAGTCTTTTGAAAACATTGCTGGAAAAGGAGAATACCTCCATCATAAAATCTTCTGTTTTAATACTCACAGTTTTAAGATTTCAGAACCAGGCATTTGTAAGGACTGTGAGTTTTAAGATTTCAGAACCAGGTGTTTGTAAGGACTGTGATTTTAACTCTTTCCCAAACAAGCCCTGGTTTTCACGTGTGTGCAATACAAGTCTTTTGAAAACACTGTGGGAAAAGGAGAAATTGCTGGTAACAAGCAATTTCACCTTTTCCCACAGTGTTTTCTACCCTTTTTGAGAACTTTCTGCCATTTTCATCAAATTTATAATTGTCGTCTGCAAACTCTTCCAATTTGGACCAGTCTTAAATTTATCATTTGGGAAAGGGTTAAATGACACAGTTAGTAGTATCATTAAATCTGGACTTAATTTCATTGGAATGTGATGCATAGATTGATCAGTAGAATTAAGCACTATAGAGAAAAAAGGCCATTTAGAGTAGCATTTTCTCAAAATTCCACCATACAGTGTATCACAACAGAAACCGTTTGATTCAACACCCCCATCCCCTCTGCCAGGTTTCGCTGGTTTGAATCCCCAGCTCAGGGAATTTCTTTGTAGGATTTGATGATATTCATTGTGACAGGATTCATTCCTCACTTACTGCTGATTGTTGTTTGGTCAATGATTATGTGGGAAAGCAGCCTGTGGCTTGAGAAGAATATTGTGCAAAGTGCTGGTTATTGAAACACCAGGGTCGGTATTCACCAACCATTCTCAAGAATATTCTTGGTCTTGTTCTCCAACATTTTCAAAATTTGGTTTAGCCAATCAGAAGTTGTGTTACTTTCAAACTTGGAAAATCTTGAAGAATAAGTCTAAGAACGTTCTTAAGAATGGTTGGTGAATACGGACCCAGGTGATCATGGATAGGTGCACTGAACACTGCTATGTTACTGAAATAGCATTGAAAACAAACAGTGCTAGACACTATTCATTCAAACAAATGGAATAAAGCTGTGCCCTGGCAAAAGGGGGGCTTAATGCATCTCTGTGATCCATGATGCCAAGCACGTCATAGTATTATTCTGGATCCATAAATCCTTTTTGTCTAACAACGGACTAAATCATAAGGTAGCAGAATTCCAGATAGAAGGAGTGATTTTGATTTCAAAATTGAAAATATTAATTATTCTGTACTAAACCCTATGTTATGGGTACCCATTAGAATCGTCTCATCGAGACGATTCTAATGAGTACCCACACCATAGGGTTTGGAAGAAAAATAATGGATTTAGAATACCATCACTCCCTCTTATCTGGAGCTCTGAGGTAGACTGGTCTTTGGACATGCAGAAAATTGACCAGTAGTGAAAAGTTTTGGCCCAGGTCAGCTGGCACGTACTTCGCAGGCTGACCTAGGTCGATACTTTTCGTAGATGCATTAAGCCCTCTTTTCACAGAACATGACTCAATTATATACTAGTAGATGAGAAAATTCTAATGAAAACCCACTACAAAGATTAATGTAAAGAAATGTAAGGATTCAGATTTCCAGACCTGTCTTGATCTGTTAATTTAGCATTTCCATTTACAGAATGAAAATGACAGTTCGACAGACGACGAAGTATTCAATGATCCCCGCGACCAGTGGGGCCGTGATAGTGTTTCAAATTCCCCTATATCTCCAAAGTATGTTTTTAATTTTTTTTCTTCTGTTCTTAATATGTACAATCACTGCATTCCATTACTGCTAAAATATGAACTATTAGAAAGCTATTGAAAACATTTTGTGTTCAGTGCCCTAACCCAGCACTGGTGAAACCCAGGACATACATGAAAATGTGCCCTGGGCAGGTAGCTTAGTACTTGGCGTATCTGACTCATGACCTGATGTTTGCAAGTATGGTACCCATTTGAGACAAACTTTCTTTCGGCAATTTTTCGCCTCTCACCTATTTTGTGTGCGAGAAAAGTAGTCGGGAGCTTGGAAAGGAAGTTGTGTCAATACCAGCGTGAGAAAGCTAGAAAAGAAATGCATAGCTGCACTGACTGCCGTGATCATCTCAGGTGTTAAAAACAACATTAAACTCCACTGCAGTACAATACATAAAATAGTGACAATTACAATTACATGACTGAAACAATTTTGTAAGTGCTGTAAAACACATTTCAATAAAAAGGAAATGAAATCAAAAGTTTTTTGTCTGGGGGTCGATAAAACTCAGGATTGTAATGATAAATGGTTGAAGGTAGTCACTTTTCTGATATGTTTACAGTTCTGGTCGGAGAAGATCTGCCCCCTCCCCGGGGCTCTGTAAGGCTCTACTGTCCAGCACATCAAGCTCTGTGTGCATACAAGGTAAAAAGCTGTCTTCATGTTACCTTTATACTTAATCTTTTACCACAGAAACACAACTTTTAACAACACTAAAAAAGAAAACTTTTGAAAACATTGTGGGGAAAGGAGAAAATGCTGGTAACCAGCATTTTCTCCTTTTCCCACAATGTTTTACACACTTCCAAGAAGTTTCAATGTTTGAGTCACTTTTAATTTGTTGTCTGCAAATGCTTTCAATTTGGACCAGTCTAAAATTTTTGTGTTGGGTAAAGAGTTGAACATTCCATCATAAGTGACCAATGCTGAGCCTAGTAGCCTTGCCAGAAATAGACAGGGCTGATAATCAGTCGGATGCAAGTTTGCAGCCAAGCTCTGGCATACTATTTTTTTAAGGATTGATGATGGTCACTGTAGTGAGATTTGTTGCTCTCTCGTCGCTAAGCATTGTTTCTCGATAATTTTGGCAGGATTCTGTCCCTCTGTCTGGCATCCCCCTCGCCACTCTCATGAACATATTTTTTGAGACTATTTATGCTGTAAGGTAGCCAGTAGCTAGGTAAAAATATTGTGCATGGTGCTGATCATAGGGTAGGAATTCCATGAAATAGGGAATTACTGCCAAGATATGGTTAAAATGATAGGAGAAATGGCATCAAACACCAAACATATATACAGACATATATGCATACAAACATACAACCCATTTATCTCCTTACCCTTCATTTTCTTTTTCCAACAATGTTTTCGAAAAGGCTTTTGCTAAAGAAATTTGCGAGTGTCTGGCAAAGAGTCAATTCTAACATGCTATGTGAATTCGGCTCTATAAACACAGTGTAACGGAGGTGTGATAAGACGGCATCATTCTACATAAAGTAGGTCGCACATGGCTGTTCCCTGTCACCTCCCTCAGATTCTTTATCAAAGAAAGTTGCCTGTCAGTTCATGATTATTAACATGATGTACAGTCGAGCCTCATTTATCTGGACACTTCTGTTTCCTATGAATGTTTCCGGATCAGCCGTATTTCCGGATCAACGAACTGGGATTGCTGGCATGGCATCCAAGTTAAGCTAGGTCAGTTTCCTTCATGTTGATAAGGGACACCGTGCATCGTAAGAATTACAACAGCGTATGTTTTACACAAGCACTTGTATACATGTCATGATTGCTCCAACGATTGTTCAGGTTTATAGAATAAAGGGTGTCATAAATTTGCATTTTGCCTTTCTGTTATTTGTGTGTTTTTGTACATGACTTTTTCCTTGTACATAATTACATGCACATGCATACCTATTGTGCAAACAGGTGCGCTTGTAAAGCTCGGCACATTTATGACTTTTGAACACACCATGAAAAGGGCGAAACAAAAAGAAAACATGACATGCACAGTGTTTTTCGATGTGTTGTTGAATTCCCGCGATAGTGGTTTTTTGGATGGTCTTCTTTGTACTGACAAATGTCTTTTTTCACGGAAGTCGAAACTTCAACTCGTTGTCTTTTGCTGTTGATTTCTGGTAATTGTGCTTTCAAAGTGGTAAAATGGCAAAGAGTAATTGAGAATATTGATAGCAAATTGATGCGATATGAAAGACAGGCATATTTTCAATCATCTTTATAGTCTGTTAGGAGTAAAATATTTTCGAAAAACCTAACGAAATTTATCGTGTTTGGCGGCCATTTTGTGTGTACGTAGGGGAACATAAACATCTCGAGTAACGCGTGAATCAAACTTTTTTTTTTTCTTATGGTTTACCATTTAAATTGAAAATATTTGTTTTTGAAACGAAGAATTATTGAATATGCAAGCAGCCGGTATGTTCATATTTTAGTTTTGCCTTTAATTTTGAAAAATGAGTTTAAACATGCCCGCAAAATCTTTGCGGACATTTCGGCTATTTTTTTAGCGATCATTACTGTAATCAAGTAGATCCAGTAATAATTAAACAACAAAAGCGTGACATTGTCACTTCAGTACTATGTGTATGGATAATCTGTTAAATTGACAATTATCGTTGGCACGAGAACGTCATTTAACAGTTTTCGAAAACACTACTAATTAACAACACGTGTGTTTTCAATACGTGTGAAAATCGTCTGCAACAAATGACACTAGTTAGACTGATACCCGTGTTATTCACGACGCACCAGTCAGAAATCACTCAAAGTAGACTGTATTTATGATAACCAGTCTATAGTACCGGGGAAAATATCAAGTCTAAATTGTGTGTAAACTGGTAGCCTGTTATCGATCTTTGTATCTATCGGACGGTTACGGGAGATACAACGGGTACCAGTTTAAATTGTCTGATACACAGTCAGGCCACATCTGGTTTATCAGACAAGGTTTGTACTAATTCTTAATCCTTCGTTCCCGATTTTTTCTTTCCCGTTCCCGAACGTGGATTTCCGGAATAAAAAGTAAAAATTGTACAGAAAATATCCGTTCCCTGATGTTTTTGTCCGGATCCTGAGATTTCTGGAATTATGGAGCCCGGATAAACGTGGCTCGACTGTACATCTGAATTCATTCTTCTTTGTCATTTGAAAGGGAAAAAATAAAGTAATCAACCATGAATAAAGATGAAAAACTTTTTAATTAAAACATCTTTATACTGTATATGTAGCTGCAATAATGACGTCATGAATGATGGTTAATTACGTCATGAACTTTATGTTTACCAGAGGATAAAAGTTGTGTCAAATGAAGACAAAATGTTCTCTCAGGGCTCCCATTCATGCACTTATGTGCATGATTTATGCACTTAATTAGATAATTACGCACAAAAATATGAAGTGAAACGTGTATGCACGCACAGGTTTTAGGGCTTCCGCTGTCAGTCATCAATATAACCAATTGGGACAAGTTAGAAAAAATGTCTCCAGAATCTACTGGCAACAAGTAATGTCTGTACATGATATTTAAAAGTTCTAAACTCTGACTTAAGTAATAGGTATCTAGTATGAAGGTCACTGTTTATCACTGCAAATCAAGCTGTTATGTCATTTATTTGACCCTTTACCACACAATGCCGCCTTTTGATGCCCCTGGAAAAGAAGGCTTTTGAAAACATTGCGGGAACCAGCATTTTCTCCCTTTCCCACAATGTTTTCTACCCTATCAAACAAAAATTGCACCATTTCAGCCACAGTGAAATTGTCGTCTGCAAATGCTTTCAATTTGGACAGGTCTAAAATTTTGTCGTGTGGTAAAGGGTTAAAAGTATTAATGGTATGAATCCGCTTTTCTAGTGTAAAATTACCGACTTTGAAGTTACATGCTACCATAATTGACAAATTAATATCAGATCATGTGGAAATACTACTCCAAAAATTAACTGGCATGAAAAAAAAAGATTGCTGCAAAAAACCCATGACACAACAAAAATTGGTTTGACATCGTCTGATCATAGGCATTTCAAACTATCTATTCAGCTTTATTAATGGTGAATTTACATAAATCTCCCTATAAAACAATTAGTGAAAGCTAGTTAAGTATTTGAAATTAACACTGAAATGGAAAATTCTGCTGTCCATCAGTTTGTAAGTTGTCCCACTGAACCTGGTCCCGTGAGTAAGGAAACATTACAAGCAACTTCTTTCTTAAATTATTCATATTGTTTTCAAGAGCAGATGGCTGCAGAGTAAGACTCATCATAGAAAATTTTCAATACAGCAGACCCTTGCTTTCCTCCATAGAAGCTCTAAAATTGTCAATATGAAGTGCACTCCTAGAATTTCTCTTAAACTCCCAAACTTGTACTCCAGGGAGTGCATACACTGACAAAAAAAGATATGAGTGGGAACACTGTGTCTGTTTTTGAACTTGTTTCCCTTTGATCAAGTGTTGATGATGTTAGATCGCATAATTTTCTTTATTTCATGCTTTCCGGTAGGATATCGAGAAATAGCGGTGAAAATATTTTTCAGTATTACACGGGTACGACCAGCAAGAATACCGATTTCACAAGTCTTGACAAAAAAAGGCGTTAGAAGCATGAAATAAATAGATTATTTGTTTTTTTCGGTGAAAGATCAAAATTTATTTCATTGAGTGAACATCATAGGCAATATTTTCACTCATGGCCATGAGTGAAAATATTGCCCATGATGTTCACTCTATGAAATAAATTTCGATCTTTCACCGAAAAAAACACGAGTGAAAATATTGCCTATGATGTTCACTCGATGAAATAAATTTCGATCTTTCACCAAAAAAAACAAATATTCTCTATTTCTTTCATGGTTAGTGATGCAATAAACCATGATTTTGAGTCATGAGGCGCAATGAATATTCTACTGGGGCTATCACCCTCGTGGTTTATTTATTGTGCCTCATAACTCACAACTGTGGTTTATTGAATGACAAACCATGATGGAAAGAAGATTATTTCTTAACCCTTTACCAGACGACAAAATTTTAGCCTTGTCCAAATTGAAAGCATTTGCAGACGACAATTTCATTGTGGCTAAAATGGTGCAATTTTTCTTTGATGGGGTAGAAAACATTGTGGGAAAAGGTGAAAATGCTGGTTTCCAGTATTTTCTCCTTGTCCCACTATGTTTCAAAAGGCTTCTTTCCCAGGGTTGTTAAAAGGCGGCATGGTGCGGTAAAGGGGTAAACAGACCAGGAAACTACAGGTTTGTTCTTTCAGATTCCTCAAGTGTTTTGGATACCACAAAGCTGACTGGACCCATCGTTGCCTCGCTCTGTAAAGATATTATGAATGTGGCCCTTGGTCAGTGTAAAGGTATGTTTGATTTGGTTTGGGGTAGAGTGTTTATCATTTACAAAACAATGGCATGGAAAACAACGTCTGAAAACGCAGGGGCTTTGGTTCCTGCACGGCTCGGTAAAGTTTAGGATTTGTAACTTGGAGGACCCTGGTTCAAGTTCTACTGGAAGCACAGTGGTTTTGTGAGGGTGTCCATGGACTAGACTCTTCAGAGCCCTAGCCTAGAGCCGGTGAAATCCAGGACATATACTCGAGTTGTCACTGTTATATTGTAACAGTTCTGACAAATAACCTCCTGGGGTGGAGATTGAACCACAACCCTTTTGTCCCAAGGTGAATGCACTACCACATTGCTACAAAAGCTAGCTCTATAGCAAGGAAGTAGGAGTGTCCCATTACACAAACACAAGCTATACATTTATATCTATATATAGGATAGACCAGTATACTACATACTGCCCACCATTTGAGGATTTGTTCATGAATCCTTTCTCCTTTGTGGCACGAAAACAAGGATTATTTGGTAAGGTGACTATCATTTCATTTTCAGCGTCAAGTATGGAAGAAAGTATTGCAGACAAAGTGCTACATAGCTGCCAGTCCTTGAAGACGTGCTTGGGAACTGCCTCTGAGCTTTTTACTGTGATGGAGAACGGAAGTAAGGGTGAGCGAGGTGATGCAATGCAGATCACCTGCGTTCAGTTGACGACAGCATTTCAGGTGTTACTAAATAACTGTACGCTTTGGTCGTCGATGTATCAAACTTTGCAGTCGGCGCTGATCCATGACCTATTGACAAAAATGAGCGACCAGGTCAAAGTTATCGGAACTCAGATTGTCCGCTTTCTACAGGTAAATAAGTGCATTCCAACCTGCAATAACCTCTTACAAATACAATCCTGTTTTTTAACCCTGTACAGCACAATGCCGCCTTTTAATGACCCTTGGAAAGAAGCCTTTTGAAAACATTGTAGGAAAAGGAGAAAATGCTGGTAACCAGCATTTTCTCCTTTTCCCACAATGCTTTCTACACCATCGAAGAAAAAATGCACCATTTGAGCCACATTGAAATTGTCATCTGCAAATGCTTTCAGTTTGGACAGGGCTAAAATTTCGTTGTCTGGTAAAGGGTTAATGAACTAGAGCAAGAGAGCTAGTGAAAATATTGTGGAAAAAGGAGAAAATGCTGATTTTTTTTTTTTTTTTTTTTTTTTCGTTTTTTCCACAATGTTACTAGCGTTACCAAGACAAATCTCAACATTCGAGTCACATGCAATCAGTGGTCTGCAAATGCTTTCAGTTTGGAGAAGTCCATAATTTTGTCCACTGATATAAAGTTAACTCTTTCCCACACAACCCATAGAAAAATTACTTTTAAAAACATTGTGAGAAAAGGGGAAAACTAGCGATTTATCCTTTTCACACAATGTCTTTTACTCTTTCAAAGGCAAATTTCATAATTCTGAACCAGACTAAAATATTGTCTTTTGGTAAAGAGTTAAGCAAGCACCAAGGAGACACTCAAAATTATGTTTGCTTAACCCTTTACCATTTAATCCTGAGTTTTAACAACCCTGAGGACAACAGCTGTTACTGCATAAGTGGAAATTTTTGCATTGTGGAAGTTTTTGCAATTTCGCTAATTCGAAAAATTCACAAACTTTTCTTTTAGCATATCTTACCCCAAGTATACCAACAAATGACAAGTGTCTTGAATTCGCAAATATTTCTGTACGCAAAAGGTTCGTAATAGGTAATTAGCAAATTTTTCGACTCGTGTACATATCCATGTATACAGTAACTCTTTACCAGATGACAAGATTTTAGACGGGTCCAAATTGAAAGCGTTCGCAGATGACTAAACGAATGTGGCTCAAAAACAGAAATTTGTTTGTGGGAGGGTAGAAAATATTGTGGGAAAAGGAGAACATATTGGTGACCAGCATTTTCTCCCTGTTCCCACAATATTTTCAAAAGGCTTCTTCCTTCTTTCGAGGTGGGTAAAACTCGGCATTGTGTGGTAAGGGGTTAAACACATTGTGGGTATAGCAGAAGATGCTGGTAACTTACTGTTTTCTACATTTTTAACCCTTTATCAAGCAATCTTGTGATTTAATGACCCTGGGGAAAAAGGGTGTTAAAAAAAATGAGAAAAGAAGAAAATGCATACCGGCAATTACTCCATTTACCACAATAATTTCCAACGTTCAAAAAAGAAATTCCATCTTTTTAGCTATGTACCTTTATTGTCCGCAGATGCTCACAATTTTGACAAAGTGTAAAGTTTTGCTGTGTGGTAAAGAGTTTGCACACAATCCCGAGTTTTAATGACCCTGAGAAAGAGACAGTTTCGTTAGATTTGAAGGTTGGCCTCACGCATTGTAGATTCTGTGGTTGGAATCCCTGATAGTCATGGACAACCATTGAAACTACCCATATCATAGGGGGATAGGGGGATTACTGGTTAGGATTCCTAGGAAGCAATCATTGGATAAAAAATGGAGGCTGTATTTGATTTGTTTTTCTATCAAAAATTATACCCCACCTACGAAGCAGAGGGGGGTATACTGGTTTCACCATGTCTGTCCATCAATCTGTCCATCTTTTTGCTCTAACTCCAAAGCCATTTGACATAGGATCCTGAATCTTTATACAAGTGTTGCTCATGACCCAAGGAGGGTCATGACCCAAGGAGGTGCCCTATCGTTTTTTGGGTCACATTGGTCAAAGGTCAGGGTCTCGGATGAACTTTGTTTGAAGATCGTTTCCGTGCGCTGACTCAAAAGCCGTTAAACCTAGGACCCTGAAACTTTATACAAGTGTTATTCATGACCCAAGGAGGTGCCCTACATTAGTCAAAGGTCAAGGTCAAAGGTGAACTTTTTTTGAAAATCGTCTTCATACTTTTCCTCAAAAGCCGTTTGATCGAGGGCTTTGAAACTTTATACAAGTGTCGGTCATGACCAAAGGAGGTTCCCTATTGTTTTTGGGCCACATGGGTCAAAGGTCAAGGTCACAGGTGAACTTTGTTTTGAAAATCATTTCCTTTCTCTGATTGTACTGATTCAGTGACAAGGTGTTGGTGGGGGGTATTTGTCTGCTTTGCAACAGTTCTAGCTTGAAATAACTAAAACCTTTATCAAATAATCACAGGTTTTAATAACCCTGAAGAAAATCCTCTTTTTAAAAAAAAAAATTCAAGATAAGGAGGAAATGCAGGTTAGTAGCGTTTTCTCCATTTCCCACCATGTTTTCAAAAGCCTTCTTCCTCATGGATGTAAAATGATACGAGGGACACTTTTTAAGTTCGTAGAGTAGGGCGGTCTTTTTAAAACCGCTTGAAATATCAAAATTTTATTTATCTTAGACCTTTGAAATATGCCCCGTCTGCCTCCACACACATTTTACACCGATCTACCCATTTCCGGAACGCAGCCCGGTCGTCCTCTTTAGGTATATGTTGCAGACACTGGTAGACCGCACTGCCTATACCACAACGGGATTCAAAACGGTGCCCTGCCAGCATTTCCTTTAGTCTTGGGAACAACCAAAAGTCACAGGGGGACAGGTCAGGGCTGTATGGGGGATGATCTAAGACATCGAGCCCAGATTCTTTCAGATATTCCTGTACCGTAGCGGATTTATGGGCCGGTGTGTTACCATGGAGTAATTTGATGCTGTGGACACCGGTGCGCGGTCTGCGTTTCTGATAGAAATCAACAAGTTGAGTAAGAACACTTTCTCTGTAAAACTTTCCAGTGACAGAACTACCTTTCGGGACTGGAATTTGAAGGACTGGACCTTTCGAATCAAAGAATATCGCATACAACATGCGATTTGATGTTTTGCAACGGCGCGCAATGACAGGTCTGTCGCCCTCAGATGAAACCCAAACCTTATTTTTAGCCTTAGAATCGGGTTGAAAATGATAGATCCAGGTTTCATCACCTGTAACTATCTCTTCCAAACAACGTGGGTCACATTTATCATATTTTTCTATAACTTGCGTAGCCCAAGTCGTTCACGTAAGATCTTCAAAACACTTGACGAATGAATGCCACTTAATTCTTCTATCTCTTGCACGGTATAACGTGTGTCTTCCTCAATTAACATTTTCACAGTAGCAACGTTCTTTTCCGTCAAAACGGAAACTGGCCTACCCACCCGAGGGTCATTTTCAATTGACTCCCGACCATCATTAAAACGACGTACCCACTTGCAAACTGTAGCATATTTTAAAGCACCATTCCCATAAACTTTTTGCAAATCGGCATGAATTTCTGTTGGCGGAAACCCGAGCTGTGCTCGAATCTTACAATATACCCTCTGTTCAGAGATTTTTCCATCCATATTGAACGCTATATTTTACTATAGTGTATAAAACCACGTGTTGAAAATACCCAGCGCAGCGCGCACGTGGACCTCGTGCGCCGCATACCGTGACACCGTTCGAGAGAGGAATGATTAACGCAAGTTCTGTGTAAAAAATTGTGCAACTTCATAATCGCGTTAAAAAGTTATAGGCTTACTCTACGAATTTAAAAAGTGTCCCTCGTATGTGCCTTGCTGTGGCAAAAGGGGGCTTAATGCATCTCCGTGATACACGATTCCAAGCATGTCATTACTTAATTACAGATCGATAAAATCCATTTGTGTAACAACCAGCTGATTCATGAGGTACACTGATCCTTGGACATACAGAAAATTGACCAATAGCAAAAAGTTTCGGCCCAGGTCAGCCTGCGCGGACTGCGCAGGCTGACCTGGGTCGATACTTTTTGCAGATGCATTAAGCCCCCCTTATTCACAGAGCATGGCTTACATAATTGTTTGGTAAAGACTTAATAATGTCCCCTTTTTGTCGTCTCAGGGGTGTGAAGGTGATATAGATGAGCTTGTTGTTGAGTCGACAGTGAAACTGAACGAGAGTATTCACGCTATGTGTAAGCTGAATGGCGAGCTGGCTCTCGCCACAGATACACGCATGTTGTTCTTTGAAGATTCTGGCAATGTTTCTGCAAATGGAGATCCACAAACCTTGGTATGTATCTTTTCTGATTTCTTTTTCCCATTTCTTGCCTGAAATTTGTATGTGTCTGGAGGAGGTGTGGTGCCTCCCAGTCTGCTTTGAACCCTTTTTGAAACAGATTGATTCAGACAAGGAGAAGCTATTTCAATTTGCACAATTACACAGAGCTGTGCTCTGGCAAAAGGGGGCTTAATGCATCTCTGTGATGCCTTATACCTATCAAGTTATCACAGAATTATGTATGCATAAGAGCCCCCCCCCCTTTTTTTTAACCCTTTCCCGAACGACAAATTTTGGACTGGTCCAAATTGAAAGAGTTTGCAGATGACAATGTTAAAGTTGATCAAAATGGCAGAAAGTTCTCAAAAAGAGTAGAAAACACTGGGAAAAGGAGAAATTGCTCGTTACGAGCAATTTCTCCTTTTTCCACAGTGTTTTCAAAAGACTTGTACTGCAGACATGTGAAAACCAGGGCTTGTTTGGGAAAGGGTTAACAACCAACTTTATCAGAAGATAGACTGGTCATTGAACATACAAGAAATTGACCAATAGCGAAAAGTTTCGGCTTAGGTCAGCCTGCACAGATGCATAAAGCCCCCTTTTCACAAAGCATGGCTCATACAATGGACAAATATTTACAGAAAGAATATTATTTTTTTCCTCTAGTTGAGAGTTCAAGTTGGCATATAAGTATTTGCCAGTTTAATGTGTAATAATGGGGTTATAGTTTTTTGCATTGTTCGTCAGTCCATCTGGACAGAAATCTTCTAAAGTCCTGGACAAAATTTGATGAAACTTTATGCATATGTTCTTTATGACAGTCCGCGGATACACTTTGTTTTTGTATTTAATGCTGTGCCATGGAGAAAGGGGGCTTAATATAAATATATTTCCATCATGGACGAATATCTCAAACTACTGAACAAAATTTTATGAATTACTTGTTTTTATTTAATGAAATGGCATGTCATGGAAAAAGGGGCTTATATTTTCGTTATGGACAAGTAACTGTCTGTTTGTCTGTCCGTCAGGATAGATATTTTCTTAAGTCCTCGATGAAAATTGATGAAAGTTCATACACATGTTCCTGGTGATAGTTCACCAATATACCTTTTTAGCTTTATTTCTCTTTTATTGAATGCCATGTCATAAAAAAAAAGGGGGGCTTGATGTATATTTCCATCGTAGACCAATATCTCTTTAACATCTGGACAAAATTTCATGAAACTTCATATATCTATTGTCTGTCGTAAGCCATAGACAAACAATTTTTTGTTATTTAATTAAATGCCATGTCATGGAAAAAGGGGGCTTAATGTATAATTTCATTATGGACCAATAACAAAAAGGCCACATGTACATACAAAACACTATACCTCTTATATCTTTCTATCAAAAAGGTCTTTTTCGAAGAAGAGTTTCATTTCAACGAAAGAACTTGTTATATTGGGTATCTGTGGGTTTTTAATGCCAATAATGATTTCTTTATTCTGTTGATAAGCGTTTTAGCTAAACTTTTTCCAAAGAAAATGTCATTGGGCGTTGTCATAGCCCTGTCATTGTCGACGGTGTTATTGTGGCAGTCATGTGAAAACTTTGACATGTTCTCATATTTCTGTCACTTTCAAAGATATTTTCCTCATATTTGGGCTGTTTATCAGTTATTATCTCCTTCATTACCATTTATGACACAGGAAGCTTTTTTTGAAAGTGTAGATCAAGATCAGATGGCACAGAATGTGTAGTCTGATCTCTCATCTACTCTGTCCACTAATTTATTCTTGAGTATTACCAAAACATCTCTTCATTTTACTGTGTAATTCTGCTTGTAGCCATTGAAAAAGCTTGATTTACTTATTTGAGCCATGCTGTGTGAAAAGGGAGCTTAATACATCTGCGAAAAGTATCTACCAGGACAGCCTGCGCAGTCCGCGCCGACTTACCTGGGGCAAAACTTTTCGCTATTGGTCAATTTTCTGTATGTCAAACATCCAGTCTACCTCATGATTTAATCAGTTGTTTGACAAAATGGACTCTATGGGTCCACCATGTGATGACTTGCTTGGTATCATGCATGGCGGAGATGCATTAAGCCCCCTTTTGCTAGAGCATGGCTTGTATAGTAGTGAAGATTTAACACTTTGCTGCACAATCCAGAGGTTAAATGACCCTGATAGAAAGGGCTTTTGAAAACAGCATTTGTTACAGTCATTTTCTCCTTTTTCCACAAGGTTTTATACCCTTTCAGAAACAAAAATCTTATATACTTTCAATTTTGACTGGTCAAAAATTTTGCTGTATGGTAAAGAGTTAAAAGGGGAACCCATACAATGAGCCAGGTAAATCTCAACATCATTTTTGACACAGTTATACCCTTTTGTGCTGAAAAAGAAACCAAGCTTTGGCACCTGCTTAACTCTTTCCCATAGGACTAAATTGAAAGCATTTGCAGAGGACAAAATGAATATTGACTCAGAAATTGACATTTATATTTGAAAGTTTAGAAAACATAGCTCAGAAAAGAGGAAATGCTAGTTAGCCATATTTTCTCCTTTTCCCACAATGTTTTCGAAAAGCTTTTTCCTCGGGGTCATTAAAAGTCGCGTTTCTGTGGTAAAGGGTAAAGGTGCACTTTTTTTTCGCAGGTAAATATGGAGATCTGTCGGTCCTTTTTAGCTGGCTGTGAGACTTTCATTGACAAAACATTACAAGGGGCTTTAAGAACAGTGGAGGAGTATGAAACACGAGTACAGATTTGGTCGGACTCGGGCATTGAGAACTCGGTAACTTATGATTGACTGATTGATTTTGATTGACTGGTTGATTGATTGCATGGTGTTTAATACCAGTGCATCTATCTGTGCTTTCCTCGGGTTTCTTTTTACCAATGCTTTGCACAATATTCTTCCCAAGCCACTGGCTGCTTTCCCACATAATTATTGTCCAACAATGATCAGGGGTGAGAGAAGGATGAATCTTGTCACAATGACTTATATCAATCCTCAGAAAGAATTTCGCCGAGCTAGGGATTTGCAACCTGTAGGTCTCAAGTCCAGTCTGCTACCCAGTGCGCTATCTGAGCTTGGCTTGGTAACTAACAAAGTCAGTCTGTTGAGATTTTTGTGTTTGTTTGGTGTTCACATTTCAATATTATTTCAGTCATGATTTATCACGGCAGCCAGTGCCCCTATCCATTCATTCCTAGAGTTTATTACTATGCAAGTACTTGCAAAACCTTTTTTTCAAACCATTGGCTGCTTTCTCTCAAAAAACATCATTGAAACGATATTCAGATTTAATTCTTTACCAATAATCCTAATTTTAAATGAGCCTTGGGAAGAAGGATTTTTAAAAAAAAAATCAGAAAAGGAGAAAATGCTTTTGGCCAGCATTTTCTTCTTTTTATTTCAAGACAAATTTCATAACTTCTGTCATATGTAATTTATCATCCGCAACACTGCCTTCAATCAGTTTAATAGTTTGTTGTTTATTAGGATTTAGGATAGGAATTGAACTTATCTCAGCAATCACATTTCCTCAGAAACGATTTGGTCAAGCTGCAGGGGCGTAACCATGTGTATAGAGTTATTCAGCACTCTGAACTAAGACTTCTGTTTAACAAAATTATAGACATGTCAATATTGAGAGCATCTGCAGAGGACAAATTAGATGTTGCTCAAATAATGATGTTAATCTTTAACTCTTTACCAAACAACTAAATTTTAGACTAGACCAAATTGAAAGCATTTGCAGACGACAAAATAAATGTAACTCAAAAACTGAAATTTGTTTTTAAAAGGGTAGAAAACACTGTGGGAAAAGCATTTTCTCCTTTTCCCACAATGTTTTCAGAAGTCCTTTACCTTGGGGGTCGTTAAAACTCGGGATTGTGTGGTAAAGGGTTAAAAGGATAGGAAACGCAATGGGAAAAGGAGAAAATGCCGGTCATTTCCAAAAGTCCCCCATTAGTGTTCTCAAAGGTCCTCTACCCCAAGTTCATTAAAAAACAGAATTGTCCAGTCAAGAATTATCAAGGTTAATGACATTATTCTCTGAACTGGGTCCATAAAATTCATTTTGTTTGATGACCAACTGAACCATGAAGTAGACTGACCCTTTGGCATACAGAAAATTGACCAATCGCAAAAAGTTTCAACCCATGTCAGCCTGTGCAGGGCTGATGTGGGTTGATACTTTTTGCAGATGCATTTAACTCCCTTTTCACAGAGCATGACTCAAACTTATTAACACCGCAGGTCTTGGAGAAGCTGCCCCAGAATGTAGAGATGTGTGTCACGTCGTGTAAAGATCTCCTCTTGAAATGCCAAGAAATTCAGGTAGGATTTTCATCAATCCAGCTATCAGATACAATTCTGTGATGATAGATATGAAGACGGGCTTTGTTTCTGCTTCTGAAAAACCCAGGCTTGTATTTGCCTGTTCTTAATTAGGCTGTTTTTGAAGAAAACACCGAGGTATTGTCATCGCCCTGTCGTTGTCTGCTTTATCTTTATGCAAAAACTTTGACAACTTGTAATATCTCTGTTATTACTGAAGATATTTACTTTAAACTCAGACTAGTAATTGACTATTGAAAGGAGAATCCATACAACAGGGGCAGGTAATCATTAAAATATTTTTGACAATTATGCCCCTTTTTTTAACCTAAAATTTTCACTGAAATTCAAGCAATTGTAGCCGAGTGTTGGCACTGGCATAATGTGCTTTTATTTCAATTTCATTACTTCACAATTTTTTTTTTTATTTCAAAGTAATATGCTTTCTGATTGGCTAAAGTTTTAAATGCTTTATCGAAACAGTCCAGTGTTTTAATGAGTCTGAAGAAGGAAGCTTTTGAAAACATTGTGGTAACCAGCATTTTCTCCTTTTGCTGCAATATTTTCTACCTTTTTAAACACAAATTTGATCAGTTTGACCACTTTTGATTTGTCGTCTGCAAATGCTTTTAGTTTGGACAGGTAAAAAATTTTGTCATATTGTAAAGAGTTACCAACTTATGACAATGAAGCCATTCTCTATGGATGCCTGCCTTTCATCACATTTGTCTTGTTTGTATTATTTGCACTTTGTAGTGACTTGTTATCTGTAAAACAAAGGGCTAGACTTCCAGGTTTGTCGAGAATGCTCTTTGAGGAGTAATGGAAGTCACTTGCAATTTTTTTTTGTCTCTTTCCATTGGAGAAGGTTATTTTTATCCCCCGCAGAAGGCAAGGGGATGTAGTTTTTGTGTTGTCCATCTGAACAGCTATGTTCTAAACTCCTTGACAAAATTTGATGAAACTTCATACTCGTGTTCCTTATGATAGTCTGCCAACATACTTTTTGTTTTTTTTTTTTTTTTTGAATGCCATGGGGACTTTTTTTGGCTGGGGATATCATTTCAACGAAATAGCCTGTTACCTTTTCTATCTGGGTGTAACTGGAAAGCTCAGGCAGCAGTAGACTTTCAGGTTCATTGAGAATTCTTCTTTAGTAGTGATGGAAGTAATTTGCAATGTTTTTTATGTCTCTGTCACTGCTGAACATTATAAATTGTTTGTTTTCCCAGTTACCCTGGCTGTTTCAAAGAAAACATCAAGCTATTGTCATAGCCCTGGTATCAACGTCTGCTTGTGGTCGTCTGCGTTGTTGTGCAAAATTGTTGACATTTTATAATAGCTCTGTTATTACTGAAGATATTTGCTTCAAACATAGACAGGTTGTTAATATATTAAAAGGGGAACCAATACAGCAAGGGTAGGTAACCATTGAAGTATTTTTGACAAAGTTATGCCCCTTTTTCTACTTCTTCAAGAAAACTTTGACATTTTATAATATCTCTATTATTACTGAAGATATTTGCTTTAAACTTGGACAATTTCTTAATTATCAGAAAAGAAATCTATACAACAAGGACTGGTAACCATCAAACTATTTTTGACAGAGTTATACCCCCTTTTTGACAAGATTTTCACTGAAAATCAAACATCTGCAGACAAGCATTGACACCCACATTCTGTGCTCTTGTTCCCTTGCTGAAGGTGAGGGGATATAGTTGTCCATCAGTCCATTTGTCTGTCCATCCATCCAGAGAGGTATCTTTATAATCCTTGTCGAAATTGATGAAACTTCATACGTGTGGTCCTTATGATAGTCTGCCAATATTTTTGTAAATCTATTTTTTATTTAATGTTGTGTCATGGAAAAAGGGGGATTGATGTATATTTCCATTATGAAACAATATCTCCCTAACTACTGGACAAAATTTTTTGAAAGTCCATATTTGTATTGTTTATCATAAGCCACAGACAGTCATTATTTGTTTTTATTTAATGAAATGCCATGCCATGGAAAAAGGAGCTTATTCAAAAAAGTTTTTCTGCAGGGAATATCATTTCAACAAAAAACTTCTTTTATCTTGGCATAGCCCAAAGGTTCAGGTGTCATGGCACAGGGCTCTAAATCTCAGGGTTTTATTCTCAGCTTGACCAAATGCTTTTTGAGGATTGATGATTGTCACAAACATTGTTTCTACTAGATTTAATCCTGTACCACACAAACCATAGTTTTAACAATCTTTAGGAGAAAGGCTTTTGAAAACATAGTGGGAAAAGGGAGAAAATGCTGGTAACCAGCATTTTCTCCTTTTTCCACTATATTTTCTACCCTATTCAAGACAAGTTCTGCCATTTGAGCCATATTTTGTTAGCTCGGCTGTTTTCAAAGGAAACGTCGAGGTATTGCCCTAGCCCTGCCTTGTTGTCTGCTATGTGTGGAAACTCTGACATTGTGTAATATCTGTTATTACTGAAGATATTTGCTTCAAACTTGGACAAGTTGTTCTCTGTCAAAAGGGGAACCTATACAACAAGGGCAGGTAACCATCAAAGTATTTTTGACAGAGTTATGTCCCTTCTTTTGACTTAGAATTTTTATTGAAAGACAAGCAACTGCAGCCGAGTCTTAGCATCCACATGCAGTGCTCTTGATAGTCGTCTGCAATTACTTTGGATTTTGACAACTCTAAATTTTTTCTGTTTGCGATTTGGTCAAGAGTTACATGGGAAAGAAGCCAGTCACTTGGAAAGCGTATTTTGAGAAGTGGCTGGTAAAAGAAACTCATGGAATGCAAGGATAGGTTCACTGGCTGCTGTGATAGGGCTGAAATAATGTTGAAAATGGTGTCAGTGACCAATTGTATGAACCATGCTCTGGCAAAAGGGGGCTTAATGCATCTCTGTGATGGATTGTACCAATCAAGTCATCACATAATGATGGATCCATAATAGCCACTTCTTAACTGGCTTAACTCTTTACCAAACGACAAAATTTTACACTGGTCCAAATTGAAAGCATTTGCAGACAACAAAATAAATGTGACTGAAAAATTGAAATTTGGTTTGGGAAGGGTAGAAAACATTATGGGAAAAGGAGAAAATGCTGGTTACCAGCATTTTCTCCTTTTCCCACAATGTTTTCAAAAGGCTTCTTTCTCAGGGTCGTTAAAAGTCGGGATTGTGTGGGAAAGGGTTTATGATGGAGTAGAATTGTCCTTTAACATACAGAAAATTGACCAATAGCAAAATGTTTCGGACCCAGGTCAGCCTCTGCAGGGACAGTACTTTTCGCATGCATTAAGCCCTTTCCCAAACAAGCCCTGGTTTTCACGTGTCTGCTGTACAAGTCTTTCGAAAACACTGTGGGAAAAGGAGAAATTGCTCGTAACGAGCAATTTCTCCTTTTCCCACAGTGTTTTCTACCCTTTTGGAGAACTTTCTGTCATTTTCATCAAATTTAAAATTGTCGTCTGCAAACTCTTTCAATTTGGACCAGTCTAAAATTCATCGTTTGGGAAAGGGTTAACCCCCCTCTTCACAGGATAAGGCTCAATTATACTTTTGATTGTGATGTCATCCTTTCAGATTGAGGTAGAAACCAGCATGTTTGAGAAATCATTTCCATGCCCTTTAGAGTTTTGTAATGGTAATTACAGACGATCTCAAACTCTGATTTCACATGTGAGTTCCCTAGTGGAAGCGACTGGACTCCTACTTCAAAACATCGAGCCAGTTATAGAGGGTAAGTTAAACCAGATGATTCTTTATAGTTTGATATTTTTATACCCCCTACCTATGAAGTAGAGGAGGGTATACTGGTTTTATCATGTCTGTCCATCCTTCTGTCCATCCGTCTTTTCATTTCCATGCTCCAACGCAAAAGACCTAGGACCCTGAAACTTTATACAAGTGTTGCTCATTACGCAAGGAGGTGCCCTATTGTTTTTGAATCGTGTGGCTCAAAGGTCAAGGTCACTGGTGAACTTTGTTTGAAAATTGTTTCCATGCTCTATCTCAAAAGCTGTATGACCTACGGACCTGAAACTTTATACTTGTGTTGCTCATGACCCAAGGAGGTGCCCTTTTTTTTTTTAATTGCATGGCACAAAGGTCAAGATCACATGTGAACTTTGTTTTGAAAATCATTTCTGTTCTGATCATTTTTACAGATGCATTAAACCCCCTTTTGACAGAGCATGCCTCATTTTACAGTAATAGTTTATAACTTATGTGCCAATATCAACTCTACACTAGATAAGAAAATTTAAAACTTGTCCCAAGTGAGAGTATTCTGAAAAAAAATTACATTCTTATATAGGATAGGTACCGGCATTCTCTCCTTTTCCCACAGTGTTCTCAAAAGCCTTTCTCTTCAGTGTCATTTGAACATGGGATTGTGTGGTAAAGGAATAAATATTGTGTATTTGATCATTCTTTAATCCTTTACCACACAATTCCAATTTTTTGTCAACTAAGAATTTTTTTATTGCAGAAGAATGATCTGAAAATAAGTATTCAAACATGTTAGAACATTTCTAATTGCTTTTCTGATCTGTCTATTGCCTTGTTTCTTCAATTAATCCTTTTTACTATTGGCAAACATCACATTTCTAAGATTAATCATTTATTTGAGTATTATTTGTTGCTGTAAGATCCTTTTTTTAAGTTTGAAATTAAAGCCTATTTTCTGTAATTTTGACAAGAGTTATCTTCTTTGAAGAACTGTATCTCTGTATTTCATTCCAAAACAGGATTTCTTTTCATTTTTTTTACTCCACATAAATTATATTATCATCTGAGCAAAAATGAAAAAAAAAATCTGTCCATGGAAAAAAAGTGTGGCATATGATATAAGTGAAAATTCCAGTTCTTATTCTTTTTTCTAATATATATTTTATGCTAGGTACTGACTTTGATAGTCGACAACTTATGAAATGTGCGGACCTCATCAAAAAGTGTTCAAACCAGCTTACTAGAGTTGCAGGCAGCGAGTTGGTAAAGATCAGTCAACAGTCTGCAGACCTCGCTGATTCAGCTTTGCTGTCAGAAACTCAAGTTGAACAGTTAGAATTTATCAGTGGTGACCTTCATGATTGCCTTGTGACCTTGACAAAATGTGTTCAAGAAATAAACGAGTCTGATCAAGATAGAAATATTTTCACTCCAAGAACAAAGCGGATGCTTCCATCACAGCCAGGGATATTACCAAGACATATCAACCTTGAGAAATCTTGATAGGATTTTTTTTTTTTTTTTTTTTTTCATTTATGAAGGAAGAATTTTTCTTACAGGTTATATGGCTGATTTTAAAGGCCCAGTAGCAACAAAAATAAACAGTGCAGCTGTTAAATGCATTAAATTTAAGTTATACCATTTAAAGTATTGGAATTATTGTTAAGGACAATCTGTTTTTGTACAGCGGGTCCACGTGTTAGTCACTGGTAGGAGTATGAATTCCAAAACCAGGTAAAAAGTTAACAAAAGATAAAGCAACCTGACAACTTTTGACCTTCCTATAAAATTCATTTTTCTGCCAGGGACTAACACTTGGAAGTAACATTCAAAAACATTGTCATCCTCACAATAATTTCCACACTTTTAAATGGCAGGATTTAAATGCAGCGTCATACCGTACTTGTTGTACCCCCACCTACGAAGTGGATGGAGGTTTTCTGGTATCACCATGCCTGTACGTCCTTCAATCCATCTGTCTGTAGACTTATTTGTTTCGGTGCTCTAACTCAAAAGCAGTCACATGGGTCAAAGGTCAAGGTCACAGGCGAACTTTGTTTGAAAATCATTTCTTTGCTCTAACTCAATAGCTGTTTGACCTAGGACCCTGAAACTTTATAAAAGTGTGCTCATGACCCAAGGAGGAGCCTAAGGTCAAGGTCACTAGTTATCTTTGTTTTGAAAATCATTTCCATTTTCTGATTGCCCTGCTTCAGTGACAAGGTGCAGGTTGGGTGTATTTGTCTGCTTTGCAATAGTTCTAGTTTACTTTTGGCTGCTACTTGGCCTTTAGGTGTCGTAGTTCCGTAAAGAATGAAATTATGTTCAAAATTCAACCGGACTGGAACTTACTGTGACCTTGAAACTTTCATTGACCTTCAAACTTACAGCTGTACTGATACTGCAGGGAAACAGATATGCATATCACAGTTATATCAAACTGCCAGGTGCTGAGGAACACATATTGGTTGAGAAATTCTCTCTGAGCCAATCAAGTGGCACGTCTTAGAATGAAGATGTAGAATTTAACCCTTTACCAGACGCCAAATTATAGTCTTGTCCAAATTGAAAGCATTTGCAGACGACAATTTCAATGTGGCTCCAATGGTGCATTTTTTCTTTGACAGGGCAGAAAACACTGTGGGAAAAGGAGAAAATGCTGGTTACCAGCATTTTCTCCTTTTCCCACAATGTTTTCAAAAGGCTTCTTTTTCAGGGGCATCAAAAGGCGGCATTGTGCGGTAAAGGGTTAAGAAAGAGTGGTGAATATGGTGTTTGATCAAAGATCACTTTCATCTTGACTCATTACTAACCCTTCCAAGTAGGATTCTTTGCATTAACCCTTTACCACACAACAAAATTTTAGACTTCTCCAAATTCAAAGCATTTGCAAACGACAAATCAAAGATGGCTGAAACGATGAAAATTGCCTTCAGTTGAGTAGAAAACATCGTGGGAAAAGGAGGAAATGCTGGTTACCAGCATTTTCTCCTTTTTCCACAATGTTTTCAAAACCCGTCATTCTGAGGGTCGTTAAAAGTCGGGATTGTGTGGTAAAGGATTAACCCTTTACCAAACAAGAAAATTTTAGACTTGACAAAATTGAAAGTAGTTGCACACAACAGGTTAACTGTGACTGGAAAAGTGGACCCTTTCTTTAATAGAGTAGAAAACATTGTGGGGAAAAGGAGAAAATGCTGGTAACCAGCATTTTCTCCTTTTCCCACTATGTTTTCAAAAGCTGTTCTCCCCAGGGTTAATAAAATTCAGGATTATTTGGGTGGCTAAGGGTTAATTCCGAATGAAGAAAATAAAACAATTTCTGATTAGCTAAACCAAATGAATGGCTAAACATGTGTTTTGGTTGAGACAATCATTTTGATCAGCGAATGAGATTTTGTTTCCTTTGAAATTTAGAAACTTCTTCAGAAGGAGAATTGGCTCTTGATGCAGATTGCATAATTTTAGACTCGCCCATATTAACCCTGTACCACACAATGCCGACTTTTAACGTCTCTGGAAAAGAAGTCTTTTGAAAACATTGTGGGAAAAGGAGAAAATGCTAGTTACCAGCATTTTCTCCTTTTCCCACAATGTTTTCTACCCTATCAAAGACAAACTGCACCATTTGGGCCACATTGAAATTTGGCGTCTACAAATGCTTTCCAGTTGGACAAGGCTAAAATTTTGTCGTCTGGTAAAGGGTTAAAAGGTTTGCAGACAACATAGAAGATGCTCAAACAAAGGGATTCGTTTTTGAAAGGGTAGAAAATGTTGTGGGAAAAGTAGAAATTGTGGGTTACTAGTATTTTCTCCTTCTTCCACAATGTTTTCCACAAGCTGTTGGCACTAGCATTGGGCGCTTGTTTTGAGTGGTTGGGGGGAGGGGGGGTTGAAAGATTACATGTATGAATTTCTACATGTTTGAATGATTACATGTTTGAATTATGAAACTTTCAGCAAGTTTCTATTTTGTTGTAGCATACCTGAAAATACTAGCCAAATATCATTATCACTGTATTGAACGGACCACAGTGCATGTACAACTGTACTTTGTATTTGACATTGTTGGAAAAGATTAAGGAAACAGGTGCAGTTGTTTGCTCCTCTTCTCACAGCGTTTTTCATACAGTCACATAGTAGTTTAACTCTTTACCAGACGACAGAATTTCATCCTTGTTGAGATTAAAAGAATGTCAAAATGGTAGATTAAATGTCATTGTCTTACAATTAAATTTCAAACATAGGCTAGGAAAAACTGTGGGAAAAGGAGAAAATGCTGGTAGCCAGCATTTTCTCCTTTTTGCACAATGTTTTCAAAAGCCGTCCTCCCCAGTCTTTAAAACTCAGGATTGTGTGATAAAGGGTTGACTTTCTTCTTTTCTATTAACTCTTTACCAAACAACAAAATTTTAGGCAGGTCCAAATTGAAAGCATTTGCAGACGACAAAATAAAGTTGACTCAAAAATAGAACTTTGATTTGGGAAGGGGAGCAAAACATTGTAGGAACTGAAGAAAATGCTGGTTACCAGCATTTTCTCCTCATCCCACAATGTTTTCAAAAGCTTTCTTTTTCAGGGTCGTTTAAAGTCGGGATTGTGTGTAAAGGGTTAATGTTCTTTTATGTAATTTTTGTAACACCCCCCCCCGAGGGGTAATGTGTGGTAAAGTGTTGGACTTGAATCCTGGAGGCCTTCGGCTTGAGCCTCACTGGAAGCAATGGGTTTGTTGTAGGAGTGTCCTTGTGCAAGACACTTTATTAGCCTAGTACTGGTGAAACCCAGGATATATTCAAATATGTGAGCTGATGCCGCATGACTGAAATGATGCTAAAAGTGGCATAAACTTCAATAAGTCATTTAATCCCTGTTCGTCGAAGTTATAGGTGAGATATAGTAGAATCAGGTTTTCTTTATGGCCCTTGATGGACGCAATTGTCTGTGCTTTTCTCCTGCGTCAGTTTTCATCCATAATTGGCTGAAATTTAAAGTGGTCTTCCTTCCAAAGGAATATGTGCCCAGCCTCGGTAGCACAGAAAGTAGCACACAGGACTTAAGAACATGGGGTTGCTGGTGTGAATCCCTAGCTCTCCCAATTTCTTTCCGAGGGTAGATGATAGTCAATAGGATTCATTTCTCTCTCACTGATCACTGTTTTTAAGATGGTTTTGTGAGCAAGCAGTCAGTAGCTTGGGAAGTATCATGTGCATAGCACTAGTAAAAGAAACTCCAGGAAAGCATGGATAGCTGCACTGGCTGTCGCAATGTAACTGAAATATTGTTGAAATCTGTTCAATCACTCAGCCATAGGAACTTGTGCACCTCTAATTTTCATTATTTTTAGTCTGGTATATCGGTAGTTATGGCCCTTTGGGTTTTCTCTTCTCCAATCCAGTGATAAGGCAACCGATGAGTAGGTGGGGGGGGAAGTGTTTTTGGTTAACCCTTTACCACATAATGCTGAGTTGCGACGACCCTAAAGAAGAAGACTTTTGAAAATGTTGTGGGAAAAGGATAAAATGTTGGTATCCAGCATTTTCTTCAATATTTCAATCATTTCATAGACAGAAATCATATTTTTGAGCTACATCATATTTTCTTTTGCAAATGCTTTCAACTTGGTCAAACCTAGAATTTTGTCATTTGGTAAAAAGAGCCAAGGTTGGCAGGAAAAACGCATGAACAGAAATGGTTCAAGTGAAGGTGCTTTTATATTTAAGTATTATTTATGTATTTATTCATGAGTTGTGCTCTGGTAAAAAGGGGATTTAATGCATCTCCGTGATGCATTGTACCAAGCAAGTCACCACATAGTTACAGATCTATAGAATCCAATTTGTTAAATAACCAAATGTTCCCTAAAGTCAAATGGTCCTTGGACATACAGAAAATTTACCAAAAGCAAAAGGTTTCGACACAGGTCAGCCTATGTGGACTGCCCAGGCTGACCTTGGCGGATATTTTTTGCGGATGAATTAAACCCCCATTTCACAGAAGATTGAGTTGCGCTCTGTGAAAAGGGGGCTTAATACATCTGCGAAATGTATCGACCCAGGTCAGCCTGCACATTGCGTGCAGGCTGACCTGGACCGAAACTTTTCGCTATTGGTAAATTTTCTGTATGCCCAAGGACCAGTGTACCTCATGAATCAGTCGGTTGTTAGACAAAATGGATTTTATTGATCCATAATTATGTGTTGAATTGGTAACATGGATTACGGAGATGCATTAAGCCCCCTTTTGCCACAGTGTTGCTCATTTATGTATGTAATGGGCTGTAATGTTCTGTAATGTAGCATGCAATTATTGCTTATCTTACCACAGTATATAGGTATCAGCCAAAAAGAGATGTTATACTTTCATTCAAGATCTTCCTTATTGCAATCGGGTTCTGGTGTGACTCAGTTGTAAGTGTACGGGTTTAGAATCTGATTGTCCTGTTTAAACCCTTTACCACACAATCCCGAGTTTTTACAACCGTAAAAGAGAAGGCTTTTGAAAACATTGTGGGAATAGGAGAAAATGCTGTTAAATCAGCATTTTCTCCATTCCCCACAATGTTTTCTACCCTTTCACAAGCAAATCCCATCGTTGAACAGCATTTTCTCCTTTCACCACAATATTTTCTACCCTTTCATGGGCAAATCCCATCATTCCAGTCGCATGTAATTTCTCCTCTGGAAATGCTTTCAGTATGGATGAGTCTAAAATTTTGTCGTTGAGTAAAGCGTTAACCTTTTCAACACCATAGTCCAACACAGGCTGATGTGGATGGTAGAGATCAAGATCAGACTACACAGAACAGGCAGTCTGATCCTAGATCTATGCTGCCTGCTGGTTTAGTTGTGCCAATATCATAAAAATCTCTCCCTGTATTGATGGTTCCTATTTTTTGATCATTTAAATTTAGATAAGATTATTCGATTTAAAGAGTTAATCCTTTACCCCACAATCCCAAGTTTTAACAACCATAAAAAACAAGCTTGTAAAAACATGGTTGGAATAGGAGAAAATGCTGATAACCAGCATTTTGTCCCTTTCCCACAATGTTTTCAGTCCTACAAAAGATAAATATTGCCCTTTGGGTAACGCTTAACCCTTTGGCTGCTAATCACGACCCACTGACCTTTTGCGGACAGCATAGATCAAGATCAGACTGCACAGAAGGTGCAGTCTGATCTTGGATCTATACTGTCCTACAAGAAGATATCTTTACACCAAAAATACTTCTGAAATAGGAAAATTTGGGTTTTTACTGTCAGTTTAAATGTTTCATTTCTTTTATTTAGCAGGATAAGGGTTGATATGTTGTCTGCAAAATGCTTTGATTTGAATAAGTGTACAATTTTTTGTTGTTTGGTAAAGCGTTAACCTTTTCCCAAACAAGCCCTGGTTTTCGCGTGTCTGCAGTACAAGTCTTTTGAAAACACTGTGGGAAAAGGAGAAATTGCTCGTAATGAGCAATTTCTCCCTTTCCCACAGTGTTTTCTACCCTTTTTGAGACCTTTCTGCCATTTTCATCGAATTTAAAATTGTCGTCTGCAAACTCTTTCAATTTGGACCAGTCCAAAATTTGTCATTTGGGAAAGGGTTAAAGGGTAATTTCAAGACGGAGATCGACAATCTCTCCAAGAGAAGCAGTTAGTTTTTGTGTGCAAGTGTCCTTTGGCATGACCCTTAACTCCTTATCACACCACAAAAATGTAGACTTGTCCAAATGGAAAGCATTTGTAGACGAAAATTTAAATGTGGCTCATATCATGAAATTTGTCTTTGATAAGGTAGAAAACATTGTGGGAAAAGGAGAAAATGCTAATTACCAGCATTTTCTCCTTTTCCAACAATGTTTTCAAAAGGCTTCTTTCTCAAGGTTGTTTAAAGTATGGATCATGTTGTAAAGAGTTACGGGCCCTAGCCTGGTGCTGTTTAACTCTATACCACACAATCCCGACTTTTAACGACCTTGAGAAAGAAAGCTTTTGAAAACATTGTGGGAATAGAAGTAAATGCTGGTAAGCAGCATTTTCTAATTTTCCCACAATGATTTCTACCCTTCTGAAAGCAAATTTTAATTTTTGATTCATGTTTATTTTGTCGTCTGCAAATGCTTTCAATTTGGACCAGTCTAAATTTTTGCTGTTTGTTACAGAGTGAATTATATGACATGCCTAAATGAGGGAGCGTTAGAAAAAACATTGTGGAAAAAGGAGAAAATGCTGGTAACCAGCATTTTCTCCTTTTCCAACAATGTTTTCTACCCTTTCAAAAACATTCTATCATTTGAGCCACATTTTGTTTCTCCTCTACAAATGCTCTTCTGAGCCGCAGTAGCTTAGTCGGTAGGGTACAGGACTTGAGAACAGAAGGTTGGTGGTTCGATCCTCTGCTCAGCCAATTTCTTTCCAAGGATTGATGATAGTCATTGCAACAGGATTTATTCCTCTCTCATGGCTGGAAAGAATGTTGTGCATAGTACTGATGAAAGAAACTCCAGCATTGATAGATTCCGCCACAATATAGCTAAATTAAAGTTGAAAGCGGCGTTAAACACCATACAAACAGCCAGTCTACAAATGCTTGGAATATGGATGAGTCTGTCTTCTGGTATAAGATTAACCCTTGCCTGAACAACAAAATATTAGACTTGTCTAAATTGAAAGCATTTGCAGACAACAAATTAAATATGGCTTAGTGGTTGGAAATTGACTTTGAAAGGATGGAAAACATTGCAAGAAAAGGAGAATATGCTGTTGACCAACATTTTCTCCTTTTCCCACAATCTTTTGAAGTCTTTTTATCTTCAGGCTGTTAAAATTCAGGGTTGTATGGTAAAGGGTCAAAACATAGGAATCTGACTCTTTTGATAGAAGTAATGAACTATGTACAATCTACAGTGCAATATATTTTTGTGGATTCTTGTCGTGCATAACTCTAGCATATTGCTTTTTTGTTAATAAAACAAAACTGGAAGATATGATGAGTTCACATTTATTACTTCGTATTCTAATGCAGATTAAGTTCATACTAACTTGGTTGTACATGTATTTCAGTATCCAGTTTGCATGAATGGCTTATATTTTCAGATTATGGGTGCTTTATATTTCAAGATCAGCTTCACGTGACTTGGTTATATTTCAAGATCAAGATCACATTCGTTTTCAAGATCATGTTCTCATGTCTCGGTTAATCAATCATTTTTCCTTTTCAGTTGTTATGGCTGCATGTACTTCTGTTAAAATCACAATTTGTTGTGTGAAAACTTAACCGATTTTTATGCTACTGTTCCATTTCAGAATTTGAAAATCATTGCTTTGAAAAAACTCAGCTCATCAGTATCAATGACTGTATTCAATCTGTTACGAACGGATTCAATTGTTTGCTGAAGTCTCTTTGTCCTTCTTGGGTCGGGGATGTATTTTAGAACTTGATGCTGTCTCAAACCCACACCAGTACACCATTGTGTCAGAACTTTTGAGTTGCTAAAGCCGATTACAGTCACTGAACTGGTGGAGTAATGAATTTCCACCACCATAACCAATTTTTTCTTCAGCTCTACCAGGGAGCCAACTTCGATGTCTTCCCAAATGTACACTGGTACAAGGTGGAATAAATCTTGAACTTGTCCACACTTAGGAAGAAGAAGGTACGGAGATGGCATGTTAAGAGGGTTTCCATCCACAAGGGTCAGGATAGACGGCACCTGTACTACCTTTGCCCAATGTGCCAAATCCCAGGATGTGTTGGTAAAAGTATATATCGGTAGAGGCATGATGAACCTTTGTTCTCCAACACGTGCAAGAGCTCTGGCAGCCACTTGATGGGGTGGGTATACCACATATCCGTCAAAATTCTTGCGGTAAACATTTGAACTTTGTAATTTATCTGCTTGAATCATATCTTCTTTCACAGTTCTTGTATCGATGATGGAATCTAGACAGTAATGAACAATACTGAAGACAGTTGTACCATTGCCAGTTGGGACTGTAATGACAACACCATCATGAGGAAGACCCCAATATGTAAATGAAATGATGTCACCAACTGCTAATTCTGTCACCGCTTGTACTTTTTCATGTGCAGGTTTGTGGACGATCTCATGTGCAAGCTGTGAAGATCTATATGTAAATAGATTGTATTTTCTTTCTCCAATCCTGGCCCTAGCTCGCCTTATAATATCCTCTGTTCGAAAACGATAGAGTGGATGATAATGGTACATCCATATGTCCTGGGTCTTCAAATCAAATCTGATCATTTCCTCTACAACTGTTTGGTTATAACCATAGTGAACCATTGTGATCTCAACTATGGCAGGATTATTGCTGTCGCTGGAGACATTTGTGACAACGACACTGTGCCAGTAGAAGTTTTGCCAGAATTGGATCACCATGCCGGGTTTGATATCATCTTTTATCCGAGCCCATGTATGCCGGACTACTTTTGAGGAAAACCAACGCCGTCTTTGGTCACAGATTATGGTTTTATCTTTCAGATGACTTAGATCTTCTCCTGGTGCAACATTGCGAACATAAGTGAAGTTTTTCTCATCAACAGCAGCAGTATCTGTAGCTTCTTGTTCAATCACCTTGGCCCAAAAACAGAAATCTGTAGATCTGTTTGAAATCATGGAATATTTTCTTTCCCCAAGTCGCTGCCTTGCTCGTAAAACCACCTCTTCCCTAGAATATGTCGTATAGAATGAGAAGTCATACTTTTTTATTGACTCATGGTATCCAATTCTCTCTTCCACAATGCACCCTGTGAAAAAACCCTCTCTCTTGTAATAAATCACTCCAAAAGTACCATTTTCTTGTGCTATTTGTGATACAATCCCATCTTCCAGTCGATGTGCATGTATAAAACTAATTACATCTCCAATACAAAGATCACTTATTGCAGACGTTGCATATGATCTGATGTTTCGAGACTTTGGCCACAGCTTTGGAATACCTTTGTACAAAACCCAGAATGAAATAGTGTGGAAAACAAGTATACCGAGAAACCCAAGTTGTTGAGACCCTAGTAGCTGGATTCCTCCACTCTGGGAGACAAGAAATGTCACAAAACTAATTACTAAGTTCCATTTTTTTTGTCTGAAACAGGACTGACAAATTGTTTCATTCTGTTTATCTTGGCAGAGGTTTTTGTAGCAGAACCAAACATCAATTAGAAAGAGAATAGAAGTGAAGACTAGTACCTTCCAGGGATCTGCAATGTTTAAATATCCCAGGATGTCCTCAGCAGACAAATTGAGAAATCGTAAAACCGAAGTCACAACATTGTTCAATTCCTGTACTTGATAGCTCCTCTGCATTCCACAGCAACACCAATGGCAGAAGTGCTCACAGTTGATTGATAAGAGGGAATAACCATAGTACTTCTTCAACTGTGATTTGGCCCTTGCAATTATTTTCTCGTTGCTGTGTGTTTTACAGTGATATCTGATAACATAAATTTCATCATACAGCAAATTTTTCAGTTCCTTTGTCTCTTGAATTTGTAACATATTGCTAAACGGAGTGTTTATAAAGTGGACCAATGTTAGGATGACAGTAGATCCTGACAGCTTTTCCTTGTCTGTAACAATAGCATGATGTGTGTACATCGAAAACTGGTAGCCCGCTTTACCTTTCCTAAAATGCTCGCCCCCAACACAAATATGACTTCCTGGCTCAATCTGGTCAACACTCTCCACCCGCACTTTATCTGCGCAGGAAAGACATCTAACTATCTGATGCTGTCTAACCGTTTCATTACCATCATCTCGAAGTATTTCCCCAAGTATGTTACTGGCAGATTCTGGGAACCTGTTACATGGGCCGCAGCAAAAGATTTGTGCTAGGTGTTCCACCATTTCCAGTTCTAGCAGATATCTGTCTATTTCTCATTCAGTTCGTCTCCTTCCAAATGCTACAAAACAAAATCATAATAATGATACATCTAATACTAATGACAAGAGGACCATGATGGTCCTATATCGCTCATCTGAGTACCAAGCAGTAAAGGTCTACAATGAAGATAAATACCAAATATCGAAGTGCAAGGCCAAAGCTCTAGGTCTTCTTGGTTTAGACAAGAAGATATTCTTTCTTAACCAAACCCGGTTATATAAATATTTGTGAGAAGTTTGAATGATATTTGTCCAATACTTGTTGAAAAATAGGGAGAACAAGAAATTTCATCAAAGGAAAATAACTTTGTAAAAATTCAATGAACCGTCACCAAAATATAATATGCACATTCTTGCTTGGCACCGAGTCTCTCTGAAGTTTGAATGAAATCTGTCCTGTAGGTGTTGAGAACTAGCTCTGACAAGAAAATGCTACAGAAAGACTGATGGATGGATGGACCGACAAGCTGACTCCTATATACCTCCAGAACAGAGTTTTGAAGGAATAATAACAAAGCCCTAGGCCTTTTGGTGTGTGGCAAAAAGTTGCCTGATTTGAACAAACTTAGTAGAGAATGTTTGCTGATTCAAGACTTTCTATACAAGTTAGTATTATAATGTTGTTAAATACACCAACAACTACAGTGGCTGTCCAGGGACACGTTCATGGGTAATTGCTACTGTAAACACATAAACAATGTACTTACACTTGCAATAGTCTTGACCTTGGCCCTACCTGAACAGATCTTTCAAATGGTACTTCAATTCATGGTGGAGTATATGCCCAAAATCTATCGGGGGGGGGGGGGGGTCATAAACTTATTTATAAATTAAGACAAACACCACAAACTGAAGAACAAAAATTATAATGACTTCTAAGATTTACAAGATAAAATCTGTACTATAGAGTTAAATGAATGAACAAAATGAACTCAAAATACAATGAACACAATGTTCAAAGATACACCCTAACAGCCAGAGAGAAAAATGCTGTCAAAGCCTTTAACCCTTTACCACATTGCAAAATTTTAGATCTGTCCAAATTGAAAGCATTTGCAGACAACATTTTCATATTGGCTCAAGTGACACAATATTTCTTTGATAGGGTAGAAAACTTTGTGGGGAAAAAGGAGAAAATGCTGGTTACCAGCATTTTTTCTTTTCGCACAATGTTTTCAAAAGTTTTCACAGAATGTTTCTCATCATGTGACCTAGCGCATATTGTCAAGGTTCTGCAATTTATAGCTGCATCATGGAAAAAGGGGTCTTCATGTTATATTTCATATTTCACCAATATCTCTTTAATTACTGGACATATCTCAACAGATTTGGATGAAATTTTCACACATCAAGTGACCTAGCGCATATTGTCAGGGTTTTGGAATTTATTTCTGTGTCATGGAAAAAGGGGGCTTCATGTCAAATTTAAACTGCATCCGTCCGTTCTGAATAGATAAAAGGAAAAAATGATCAGGTGGGAACCAAGGCTAGGGGTTCGCAAGACAGGATGTTTTATCAGACAGTGTAGATAAAGATCAGGTAGGGATGGGTAGGGAACATTGTGGAAAAAGTTTCAAAAATCCTGGTTACCTGAGTGCTTGGCCCAACTGAGACTTAAACTTGTCATCCCTGCATAGCTAGCCCTGTATGTAATGAGCTAACAGGCTTGGCTCAAATCATTAACAAACAAACAAAATTTAATCCTTAAACCCAAAGGCCATTTTCATTCCAGAATGAGTCCAAGATGATAACAGCTGCGTGGGTGCCTTTTGTCTGCAGTGTTTCAACAAAGCAGACGATATAGATCAATGATCGGACTGCACATTTCGTGCAGTCTGATCTTGATCTACACTAGACACAAAGGCAACTGTAGTAGTGAAAGGCACTTAAAGGGTTAAGACTTGTCCAAATTCAAACCATTTGCTGACAACAAAATAAATGCGACTCAAAAATTTAAATTTGATTTTGGTTGGGTGGAAAACATTGTGGAAGAAGGAAAACATGCTGGTTACAAGTATTTTCTCTTTTTCCCACAATATTTTCAAGAGCCTTATTTCTCACAGGCGTTAAAACTTGGGATTGTGTGGTAAAGGGTTAAATAGAACAAGACTTTAAAAGTTCATTCTGTATACCTTTATGTCCTGTTTTGACCCAGGGGCATCATTTTAACAAAATTAGTAGAAGTCCACAAGGAAATGCCACATACCAAATATCAAAGCTCTAGGCCTTCTAGTTTCAGACAAAAACAGTTTTAAAGTTTGCTCTATATACAATTTTGCCCAAAATTGTGACCCCTGGAGTTAAAGGGTTAATTCAATTAACAACTTTGGTAGAACTTCATCCAAGGAATATGCCTGATAATGTTTCAACATGATTGCTTTAGGAGGAGAAGTTTCAACATGATTGCTTTAGGAGAAGATGTTTAAAGGAATTGTGGAAAGACGGACGCTGGACAACAACGAATCACAATACCTCACCCAGCACTTCGTGCTCAGATGAGCTAACAAATAGGCCTAACCATTGTCTGTGGTTTGTGATAAACAACATAAAGATGAAGTTTCATAACATTTTGTCCTGTAGTTAAAGAGATATTAATCCATAATGAAAATATATGTGAAGCCCCCTTTTTCCATGACACAACATTTAATAAAAAAAAGCTAAACTAATGATATTGGCGGACTATCATAAGGAACACATGTATGAAGTTTCACAAATTTTTGTCCAGGATTTTGAGTTGAAGATACATGTATATTGATCCTTAACAGAAATATACATGAAGCCCCTTTTTCCTATGAGACAGTATTTGATATCAAAAAGGAAAAAAAAAACATAAATATCAGCGGACATCATTAGGAACACCTGTATGAATTTCTATTAGTTTTTGTCAAGGATTTTAGAAGATACCTGTCCTGAAAGATGGACAAACAGATGGTCATTGGTCCATGACGAAATTAAACATTTAGCCCCCTTTTTTCATGACATGGTGTTTCATGAAATAAAAACAAATAACTATTGTCTGTGGCTTGCAATAAACAATAAAAAGATGAAGTTTCATGACATTTTGTCCTGTAGTTAAGGAGATGTTGGTCCACAATGAAAATATACATCAAGCCCCCTTTTTCCATGACACAGCAATAACTGGTCCTATGAGATCTACAGTCACACTCATTCGAGATCTTATGGTCATATATATTTTGACCAAGTTTGGTGCTGATTGGTTTAAATTTGTAGATGCTAGAGTGTAAACAAAGTCAAATGTAGCAATTTTTTTAATTCAAGGGCAAATAACTCCAGTCGTTCTGGTCCGATTATACCCATAATCAACCTCATCCGAGATCTTATGGTCATATATATTTAGACCAAGTTTAGTGCTGATTGGTTAATATTTGTAGATGCTAGAGTGTAAACAAAGTCAAATATAGCAATGTTTCTAATTCAAGGGCAAATAACTCCAGTCGTTCTGGTCCGATTAGACCCATAATCGAACTCATCCGAGATCTTATGGTCACATACATTTTGACCAAGTTTCGTGCTGATTGGTTAATATTTGTAGATGCTAGAGTGTAAACAAAAAAATGTGGACGGACGGACGACGGACGGACGCCGACGGACGGTGAGTGATCACAATAGCTCATCCTGAGCACTTTGTGCTCAGGTGAGCTAATAAGAATAAAAATATGATAATAAATGATTGTCGGGTTCACAAACCTATGTCTGGTTACCAGTATTTTCTCCTTTTCTCACAATATATTCAAAAGCTTGATTTTCAGGGTGGTTGAGACACAGAATTATGTGGTTAGAGGATTACCACAGCTTACTTACGTCCTTCCTAGGAATCATCAGTGCAAGGCTACAGCTATGCCTTGCTAAAGGGTATTTCATGAATCAGAGAGAGAGGAGAGAGAGATTCTTTAATAATAAACAAACAGAAACACAGCAACTACAATACCCAGGGAGATGACTGTTTGGTCTTTGGTGTTTTATGCCATTTTCAATATCATTCTAGATATATAGCAACATCAAGTGCACTTATCCATGTTTTTTTCCTTGAATTTCTTCTACAAGTACTAGAGCAAACCCCATCATATGGAGGCCTTAAAAAATACTGTGGGAAAGGAGAAAATGCTGGTAACCGGCATTTTCGGCTTTTCCACAATGTTTCCTACTCCTCTAAGAGCAAACCTGCCAATTCTGCAAAGAATGTCTGCAAATTCTTTCAAACTGCATCAGTATTACCACTTTGTCATTCGGTAAAGAGTTTTAGGCAAAATAAATGAGCCATGCCCTGTGAAAAGGGGTCTTAATGCATCTGCAAAAAGTTTGAACCAGGTCAGCCTGCACAGTCCGCACAGGCTCACCTGGGCCAAAACTTTTTGCTAATTGTCAATTTTTGGCATGTCAAAGGACCAGTCTACTTTGTTAATCAGTCGGTTGTTTGATCAAATGGATTGTATCCATGGATCCATAATGATGAGTCTTGCTTGCTATCATGCATCGCGAAGATGCATTAACCCTTTCCCAAACAACATATTTTGTACTGGTCCAAATTGAAAGAGTTTGCAGACGACAGTTTTAAATTGGATGAAAATGGCAGATAGTTCTCAAAAAAGGTAGAAAACACTGTGGGAAAAGGAGAAATTGCTCGTTACGAGCAATTTCTCCTTTTCCCACAGTGTTTTCAAAAGACTTGTACTGCAGACACGTGAAAACCAGGGCTTGTTTGGGAAAGGGTTAAGCCCCTTTTTTGCCAGAGCATGTCTCAAATGGAACACACTTTCTCTATCAGAAGAAAAGACCAAATCAATTAAACTTCAATGGTTTTTTTTTCCAGATCTTTTTTTACCAAATTGTGGATAGGTTAGTTAAAGATAAGATTAAACAGTCTTTGCAGTGTCATCCTGATCAGCGCCGTCTGAAAATTGCGGTCTGGTCCCAATATCCATTGCTTACAAAATAGGACAAAAGTAGAACTTGTGTTCTTCTACTTGTGTAATACAAATTTGCTCGAAAAACGACAAAAAATGAGGGGGTGGGGGATCCTTGGTTTAACCCTTTCCCAAATGACAAATTTTGGACTGGTCCAAATTGAAAGAGTTTGCAGACAACAATTTTAAATTTGATGAAAATGGCAGAAAGGTCTCAAAAAGGGTAGAAAACACTGTGGGAAAAGGAGAAATTGCTCATTACGAGCAATTTCTCCTTTTCCCAGTGTTTTTAAAAGGCCTGTACTGCAGACACGTGAAAACCAGGACTTGTTTGGGAAAGGGTTAAATAGCCTAGCCTAGCTTGGCATTTTTTTCCTTTCTAAAGATTGATGATAGGGTCTCATTCCTCTCTTAACTCTTTACCACACAATCCCGACGTTAAACGACCCCGAGAAAGAAAGCTTTTGAAAACATTGTGGGAAAAGGATAAAATGCTGGCAACCAGCATTTTTTCTATTTCCCACCATGTTCTCTACCCTTCCCAAATCAAATTTTAATTTTTCAGTCACCTTTCCTTTGTCGTCTGCAAATGCTTTCAATTTGGACCAATCAGAAATTTTGTTGTTTGGTAAAGAGTTAAGGAATATTGTATGAAGAGATGCTGCTGGTAATGGAAACCATGGATATGTGTAGATCCACTGGCAACCGTAATATAGCTTAAATAATGCTGAAACAATATTAACCGTTTACCACACAATCCCAAGTTTCAACCACCTTGAAAGAGAGGGCTTAAAAACATTGTGGGAGAAGGAGAAAATGCTTGTAACCAGCATTTTCTCCTTTTCCCAGAATGTTTTCTACTCTATAGAAGAGAAATTTCATCAGTTGACCCAGACTGAAATTGTTTTTTCTCCTTTTCCCAGAATGTTTTCTACTCTATAGAAGAGAAATTTCATCAGTTGACCCAGGCTGAAATTGTTGTCTGCAAATGCTTTCAATTTGGGCAGGGTTATTATTTTGTTATGTGGTAATGAGTTAAACATCAAAAACAAACAATTGCATTCCTCATTTAACTCTTAAAGTTAACCACATGGCAAAATTTTACACTCATCCAGTTTGAAAGACAGACAATTCAAAAGTTGGTTTTTTTTTTTTCCAAATGATAGTAGTCTATTGGTCCTTGAATAAGTAGAAACTATTTTGGGAAAAGGAGAAAATGGTGGTTATTATGTTTTCAGAGTCTCTCTTTGGGTCATTAACACTCAGCATTGTGTGGTAAAGGGTTAATAATATCCTTTATTATGTGCAATATACACGATAAACATTATGAGACAATCAATTTTCTCCACAAAGTAGGACAGTCACAAAAACAACATCGGAGCGAACCTTCAGACTGAAGGTATCGTTGGGCAAGACACTTCAGAGCCCTAGCCTAGTCCTGGTGAAATCCTGGACATGCATAAACATGCGAGTTGTCGCCATGATATGACTGAAATGTGATATACTCCATTCATGCTGTGATACGACTGAAATTTGCTGTCTTATACAGTCCTCTAGGTAAGACGGGGGAGTAGTATTCTAAATACATTATTTCTCTTGCAAACCCTATGTTGTGGGTACTCATTAGAATCGTCTCGATGAGACGATTCTAATGAGTGCCCATAACATAGGGTTTAGTGGACAGTGATTAATATTTTCAATTTTGAAATCAAAATCACTCCCTCTATCGGGAGCTCTTGAACTTTATACACTATTCAATCAATCAATTATCAATACCCTTTTGACACGAAAGAAATATTCTTACATGCAAAATTACTTACTCAGAGTCAGCTAAAAAAGTAAAACATGTAAGATATTCAAATAATATCAAAAATATGGCACAAATTTACCACTTCTTTTCTAATCTATACAGTCAACATCATTTAACGATTACTCCACCCACTCACTAGATGTAATTTAGAAAAAAAAACGATGGCTCCCCTCCGTGATGTACTTAACTCTTTACCTCACAATCCCGACTTTCAACGACCCTGAGAAAGAAGCCGTTTGAAAACATCGTGGGAAAAGGAGAAAGTGCTGGTTACCAGCATTTTCTCCCTTTCACACAATGTTTTTTACCCTTCCCAAAACATTTCATTTTTTCAGTCACATTTATTTTGTCATCTGCAAAATGCTTTCAATTTGGACAAGTCTAATATTTTGTCGTTTGGTAAAGGGTTAAGATTTACGCGTTCATACGTATGTCTACTTGTATATGTTAACAATACAGACCTAATAACCTTCCGCACTTCAAAAGGAATACAAATCTTAGAGTAAACAACAAAAGGAATCGGAAGCTAAAGCACGTTGTCTGAACAAAATTTTGGAATCACCTAAGTCGATTTTCCGTAAATCTATTTCTAGAATTATTTGGAAAACCCGTCAAATTTCTTTAACCAGGAATTACTTACACGGGTCGATTTTCCGTAAATCTATTTTTAAAATTATTTGGAAAACCCTTAATAATCTTAATCCTAAGCGCTACTAAGCGCGACTCACAGACATTTTGAGGACAGTGTAGATCAAGATCAGACTGCACAGAACATGCAGTCTGATCTTGGATCTACACTGTCGGATAAAGCGATATTTTGTCACCAAAAAGTAACTTTGAAACAGCAATATTTAGGTTTTTAGTACCGACTTAAAAGATTTATTCAATTTATTTAGCAGTATCAGGGTTTTAAATTAGGCTGGTTTGTTTTACTCTTTATCTTTGACAAATCTTTAGGCTTGTACAAATTGAGAGGACCTGCAGTCGACAAAATACAAGTGGCTGAAATTAGTTTAAACATATTTTATTGCCGTCTTTATACAAGTAATAAACGTACATTTCACAAGAAAAAATACATGTCGGGTAAAAGGGTCTAGCCACAAGTTCTCACAACTTAGGTTCGCCCATTCCCTTTGAACAATCTACAGTGTATCTTCAAATATTGTACAATTTTAGCAAATGTGTATTTCTGACCTTTCCCCACAAAGAAAAAATAAGACACTTATGTTCCGGCTTAGAAATAATTTCTATCAAATGTATATAACTGAGAATTTACAGGTTTAAGGATGGAAAGGTGTGGCTGAAATGATGGGATTTGGCTGTGAAAGATTGGAAAACCATGTTTTGGTATGAGAGAAAATGTTAGTTACGTTTTCCTTTCCCTGCGATGTTTTTACTCTTTACCAAACGACGAAGTTTTATACCTGTACAATTTGAAAGCAAATGCAGACGACAACATTAATGTGACTCAAAAGTTGAAATTTGTTTTGGGAAGAGTAGAAAACATTGTGGGAAAAGGAGAAAATGCTGGTTACCAGCATTTTTCCCCTTTCCCACAATGTTTTCAAAAGGTTTCTTTCTCAGGGCCGTTTAAAGTCGGTATTGTGTGGGAAAGGGGTAAAAAACTTTATTTCACAGGGTTTTTCTTGTACATCATCATCATCATGTAGAGCTGGGACGAGTACTCGAGTACCCGGGTATCTGGTAGGGTACCGCCGGTACCCGGGTACTAAATCATTACCCGAGTACCCGATAATTATATAGTGACTTATTAAGTAAAGCTATAATTTTGAAGTTCCAATGAAATAATTTGATCTTAATTTAAATACAAGCAAAAAACATGTGACCCATTCCCGTACATGAACCGGAAGTAGATAATCGAAATAGCTTGAAATAAGGCTGTACCGTTTATATACCCCTGCAACGCATAACTCGTCAGTAATGGGTAAATATTGTTATATATTTGCCCATTCAGCGTTTTAGGTTTATTTGACATAGACAATGGTAATTTGAATTAAAAGCAAAACATGCGTGCGTATTTTGTGATTTATTTATAACAGCTCAAATCATCACGGAATACTCAACACAATCAAAGGCCTATTCAACAGTAATAAGAAAGAGTCTATCCAGAGAATAATCCGCATTTTGCAGGCGTTGCATGATCAGGACAATCTGGAGCTTACTTTTAAATACAATCATTATTATTTAAGGTCTTTAAGACAATATGAAACAATTCAAATGACAAAATTTGTTCAGCGACTACAGGAACGAATTGCTGCTAACTTGTAACTAATTCTAATCACTGCAAGTAATAACATCGGGTACCCGGGTACCCGCAGGTGATACGGCCACGGGTACCCGGGTACAAAATTTCTACCCGTCCCAGCTCTATGTACATGTTTGAATACCTTTGTAAATGTACACAATGACGGGGATGAAATCTACGAGGGCTGTTCAGGAAGTTCGTAGACGTTTATCTGTGACCGTATATTTCATGTATATTTTTTAAGGTTGACTTCTTTTTCCTACGAGGCCTAATTTTTTGTAAAATCATACAGTAATAAAAAAAAAAAAAGTTACAGCACCTAACAATAAGGCAGAAACGTGTCTGTCTGTCTGTCTCAATAGAAACAAGAAAGATCTCTGAAACCAAACGACAAAAATTTAGACTTATCCAAATTGCATTTTGTTTGTATTGGAGTTTAACGCCGTTTTAACAGTTAAGGTCATACCACGGCGGTCAGTGCACCCGCGCATGTGTTTCCCGGCTTTCTCACACCAGTACTGATACATTTTTTTTCCATGCCACCGATTCCTTTCTCACATGCATCAGAGGTGACGCCGAAAATTTGTCGGAAAGATAGTTTGCCGCAACCGGATATCGAACCGGCAACTACCAGGTCACGAGTCAGATACGCTTACCACTTAGCAACCGGCCGGGCCCAAATTGAAAGCATTTGAAGACGACTTACCAATTCAAATGCGACCCAAACGTTGACATTTTTCATTGAAATGGTGGAAAATATTGTGGAAAAAGGATACCTTTACAACATGCGAAATTTAAACAAAAATACTACCCCACAGAAAATAATTCTTTCTGTTAGAAATTTTAATTATGTTAAATAAGAAAATGTTGATATAAATTACAAAATCTCTACCATTCCAATTTGAACATGTCTTCTTACCAAGTAACAGACTGAACAAGATGCCATCGATAAACTACAAGATGTTTACTTGTATGTAAATAAAGTTAGCGACATGTGCAAACCAGACCCATCGTTACGTTTCCAAATGCAAGTGTAACATTATGTATGAATATGTATATAAAATAAAAATGGTGCTACTAATTCCAACTATATTAACCCGCACTGGACAGGGAGCCTCATTATCTTCTGCTTGGTGGCATTTTTGGCAGCGGGTCAAACCCGCTGTCATAGTCCCCAGGTATGAGTTACTGATTTTCAACGCTTACGATATTTATCTAGGTCGAAAATTCTTGTATCCGGCAGCTTTTTCCTGGATACGCGAGGTAAACAAAACTTGATTCCTACACTTGACTAAATAGTTCCTCCATGAATACACAAACGATCATGTATAAATACGCGCTACTCGCGCAGACGACACCCTTTCAAAACTGCCTTACACCTTACGAGTTCATCCGTAATGTTACTGTAGAATAGAAACGGAAAGAGGGCGTCGGTATCTACATAGACCGAAAAAGTGCAAAAGAAAATATTTTCAGAGCAAGTTTTTATTAGTCGCCGCGCAGAAGCGCGCGACTATATTTTTAATAGTTTTTCGAGTTAGGAAATGGACAATTGGAATTTCTTTTTTATAGGGGTGTTAAGGTTAACAAGGAATCTTTCTACTTCGCCTTAAACTGGCTTTTTAATTCATTCTTAAACTACGAAGTATATACAATACGATACTATTTTTGCTCTGTTAATACTTACAACATCAAAAAATCCGCCCAAGTATTACTTTTATTTTCGCTATTCGCGAGAAATGGACTCATCCAAATAAATGCCTTGTTTCCATTGGTCAAGGCTGTACAGGTTTCCAGTCATTTCGTACCTAGTTAATTTCGTACCTAGGTCATTTCGTAGATACGATTTTGGTCATTTCGTACCTACCTATACTTTCTATTTTGGTCATTTCGTATCCAGTTGGTCATTTCGTATCCACTTTCGTCATTTCGTACACAGGTTTAATTATCATTTTGATTATTTAGTACCTAGTTTTTCCTACTATTTGTGTTTTTTGTTGAATGACCACCGCTAAAATTGTACATTGCTGAAATTGTGTTAAATTCCGCCGAAGAACGAGTATGATGGTTATGATTGTATCTAACCATTATTGGTTACTTCTTTCTAAGTTTAGTTTTTAAAACAAAGATTGTTTAGAACCCTTTTGTTTATTTCTCACCAAGTTCTAGATAAATTTACAATGTACTTTGTTGGAAAAAATCTGAAGAGAGACCAGTTTTTCGCTGTGTTGTTCATAAATCGCAATGCAAAACCAATATTCTTTATTAACAGCGTTCACCAAACAGTATAGTTTTAGACTTGTTTAAATTGAAAGCATTCCTTGCAAACTTACGTTCTCTTGAATCATACTATCCTAGGACAGCAACATTTTAGTAACTTGGCCCTGTTTTCAACACTTTCCCAAACAAACGCGGGTTATCACGTGCGCTGTCAAATTCTTTTGGAAAGACATGTTGGATAAGGAGAAATTACTCGTTATAAGCAATTTCTCCTTTAACAAATACTTTTCCCCCCACTACTAGCGAATTTTCTACCATTTTTGCAGCTTTTTAAATTGTCGTCTGTCAACTCTTTGAATTTGGAAGAGTCTGATATTTTTCGTATGGAAAAGAGTTCAGAGAGCGCTATGCGAGGGTATTAGATACTGTAACAGAAGACAACTTTTGATATAGATTCAGTCACATCAATTTCATAATGTGTTAAAAAATCTGCTGATGAAAACTGACATTTACTTATTTGCCCTGGCTTTCTTGAAGCATTAAATAAAAAAATTTGCGGCGACTTTGATTCTTTGCATCGACTTTTTCTTGTCCGTGTTTGTTTGCATGATGAATTTTGAGCATAGGGCATCGTAATGGGATTCGTGTAACATCGCCTTTTATCGCCAAAGTCGTACGGATTCGGCTATGACAGGCGATGTTACACGAAAAGTCACCCATTAAGCCTTTGGCAGACGGCAAAATTTCAGCTGTGTTCAAACTGAAAGCATTTGCAGACGACAATTTCATTGTGGCTCAAATGGTACAAGTTTTATTTTATAGGATAGAAAACATTGTGGATAATAGAGAAAATGCTGGTTCCCAGCATTTTCTCCTTTCCCAGACTGTTTTCACAAGGCTTTTTCTCAAGGTTGTTAGAAGTCGGCATTGAGTGGTAAAGAGTTAAAAGTAGTTATAACTGCAAATTATATTATGCATTTACTTGTACAACACAATCTCAAGTTTTAACGACCCTTAGAACATAACTTTTTACAAACATTGTAGGAATGGGAGAAAATGCTGGTAAGCAGCATTTTCTCCTTTTCCAACAATGTTTTCTACCCTATCAAAGATGTACACTGTTTCTGAGCCATGTTTCAATTTTTGTCTGCAAATGGCTTCTTTCAGTATAATTTATTAGCAGTTAATGAAATTTAAACAGCTTGGGTCATAACAGCTGCCAGTGTACCTATGCATGCGTTACTTGGCTATTTCCTTAAAGTCCCAATAAAGTCCAAATGTAAACAATGCGGGGTAAAAAATGAAGTTAAATTTTAATCATACCATTTAAAACTATGTAAATTAATATAACGATGACACTCTCTTAATGTGCGATTGGTCGAAGTTCCATTCGCTGGCAAAAGAATTACTTTCAAAACTACAAGAAATACTACCAGGTATCTCTAACTTTTGTTTACATCAATAACGATGACGTAGTTACACCACGTGATACCTTGGAGCTAAGGTAAACGAAAAACAAAATGGAGGACGGTGTGACGGTCGTGAGAATCATATTCGACAGAAAACCAAGTTCGTTTACCGAATTTGCCGAAGAGCGACACAGAAAGAACAAACGGGCGTGTATTTTAGGATTTGTTTTTTTTGTTTTGAACAAGAAGCTCCGTGTAAACATACAGAATGAGCGAACTGTCTGAAAACTGATGCGGATTTCAGTTCGCATTCTCGAATCAGTAAGTCGCCTTACGTTCATCTTATATTTATTGTGTTAAAAACAGATTTATCGCTATATCTGTATTGATTTCCGCATTTACTGTTGGATCAGGATACGTAAGCACTTTCTGATTAATGAATATCGGCTAGTAAGATGAAACACAGGTGAACGGCGAGCGACAGTATAATTCATATATTACACACTAATTTACTATTACTTAGTGTGTAATACATGAATTATACTGTCGCTCGCCGGGCACCTGTGAGATGAAAGTGATCTTTCATTTTTGCGCAGCACCCGATTGACCCATTTTCTTCGCAGAGAATGCAGATAATGATTAAATGTGCATGAATGTAGTCTGAACCTCGGATATACGCGACGCATATTTATTCGGAGATTGGCCATTTACCTAGCAATCACTAGTTTTTACGATGTTGAAAAAATGCTTTTGAAAACATGGTGGAAATATGAGAAAAAGTTGGTAGCCGACATTTTCTCCTATTTCCACAATATTTTTCTTGTATCACAGACAAATTTCATTATTTGAGAAATTTTTGTTTTTCCGCAAATGCCTTAGTGTTGGACAAGGCTAAGTATTGGGGGGGGGGGGGGTATAACACTTTAGAAATGCAATTGAAACTCAATGTGTTAAATCTGCACCATTTTTTACAAAAAATTGGCTGAATTTCTTGGGTGACACAAATTTGAACGTAGAACCCAATTATCTTTCCCTAATCTGGTCAGTGCACATATCAATGGAATCTTGGTGGTTTTTTTTAGCAGATGACAAAATTTTGGACTTGTCTAGATTGAAAACATTTGTAGACGACATAGCTTGTATTGGATCTACATGATTTGTATTTGAAACAGGAGAAACAATTGTTGAATTAAAGGTAAATACTAGTCACCAGCAGCATTTTCTCCTTTTCCTACAATGTTCTGAAAAGGTTCATGCCTCTGGGTCATTACAGCACTGGATTGTATGTTAACCCTTTACTACACAATCTCGAGATTTTACGACCCTGAGAAATAAGCCTTTTGAAAACATTGTAGGAAAAGGAGAAAATGTTGGTAACCAGCATTTTCTCCTTTTCCCACAATATTTTCTCCTCAATCAAAGACATATTCTATCGTTTGGCCCACATTAAATTGTCGTCTGCAAATGCTTTCAATTTTGACAAGTCTAAATTTTTGTCGTTTGGTAAAGAGTAAAAGATGAATTTGCACATTATTAGGTCTGGGGTTCGATCTGCTGGTTTTTTCATGGGAGTGTCTTTGGGCAAGACACTTTAGAGCCCTAGCCTAGTACTGGTGAATCCCAGGAAATACATGAATTTGTGTGATGCTGCCATGATATGACTGAAATACTGTTGAAAGCGGAGTAAAACACCATTAAATTTCTAGCACAGAATGATATGTAAATGATATTCCAGAGTATGGAGATAATTACTTTACACATCTCTGGCCAATGTGAATGGATCCTCCTACATGATGATACACATACTGAATTATACTGACTGTGCAGATGCAGATGAGCCTTGGTTTCTGACTCTGTCATGATTGTGATTCCATTCCAGTAGATTCAGAATTTGGCGACCACTTGTCAGGTACATGTGTCTCAATCAGAAAACAAATTTTATTTTCAATAGCCAAATTCACAAAATTTACATGACTGGTAAAGTAATGAAAATTCAAAACAATGTATTGCAGTTTCAGGGATTCACCTCAACCCACCACATGGGCTATACCTTTAAAGAAGCAGTGTAGATTCAAGATTACTGGTATACTGCAAGAAGATTTTGCTGTCTCATTTTGCTAGATCTTAAATGAAACCCTTATTATAGGCCAGGATGAAAATGGAGCAGAATTCTTGAAAATATGCTGTTGGACAAAATACCGGTAGTCCACTGATTAAGCTACTACTGTGCTTATGCGACTGAATTTTGTTTTGTCACTTAGGGCTTCACAGTTCTCCTATATTACTTGAGCTGACCCTTGTGATACTAGTGATGCCACAAGTTTTATTCAACTGAACAGATGTAAAGGGCTCAAGGATTATTTCATGTCTCAGTGGTAAATGCATAATGTAAGTAATCCATGACTCAGATTCAATTCTCACTGGGTTTTGTTGGGATGTCCATGGGCAAGTTACTTCAGATATTGTTAAAACTCAGGAAACATATGAATTAACTATCTATCAAAATGGTATGACTCATATAATGTTGAAAGCTACATGTATGTATCACCCAGTCAATCAAACTGGGCTTCATTTGCAAAAGTGCTGATTACTGAGTAAAAGATACTGCATTACACTGTTCTAGAATTTACGTGTATCATACATGTAAACAGAATGATTGTCAGAAATTGAAAGGCTAAAAACTACATTCATTTGTTTGATGTATAGCCCATACCCATGATTGTATGTGCTACTGTTTAAAGGCCCAGCAGCCACCAAAAGTAAACAAAGTGGGTGTTAAAATGCATTTTGATTTAAGTCATACCTTTTGAAAGTACGAAATTGTTGGGAAGATGATAATCTGTTGTTGCACAGTCGATCCAAGTGTAAGTCAATGGCAAAAAAAAAATTGAAATCAAGTAAAAAGTTTTCAAAAGATAGAGCAGCATAGCAACTGCTGACCTACTTTTTGTGTACTTTTTGCTACTATTCGGGCTTTGAGACATATGCCATACTAGAGTAAAGAACATGTGAAGAAAATTAGTAAAAGGTTGGAAATGCAGCAGCAGTCAATTTTGATCCATATGGAAAAGTAACATTGTGGAAGATGGAACACGTGTTTTCTTCCCTACAAATGATAAGTAATTACCAATGCTGTTTCGAAACAGGTTTGTTAAAAGCTGTATTTGTACAGTTATGACTTCATACATGTACAGTTTTCAACATTATTTAAGTTCAACCACATGCTGGACAAATGCTGCAATCAATTCTGTTATCAAATGGAATGAAGTTGGAGTAAACCTACACCTATTACTATACTGCTGTCTTTGTTTTTTTTACAGTTTCAGATTTAGATAAATTAAAAAAGAGAATACGTCTTTTTTTTATTTTTCAGATATACAGCAGAATAATCAGATTTCCAAAGACATATTCTGTGGTGTTGCTGAAGAATATGTAGCATGTGAATACTTGGCCTTCAGTACTACGATATAAGACTGGCTGGTTCAGATCACAGCTCTTACAAAGACAGATACGTTTCATGCAACAATCAAGGCAATATAATGTAATATTATTTTATTATTTTAAATACATGTACAATCACAATAGTCTTACAAGAAGAATTTGTGGACAAAAAATAAAAAAAAATATATTCATACATACAGAGCAATGTAAGAAGCTACTGCTTTCCCTCAACCCTTAACTCTTTACCAAACAACAATATTTTGGACATTTCCAAAATGAAAGCATTTGCAGAAATTTGTTTTGGGAAAGGTAGAAAACATTGTGGGAAAAGGAGAAAATGCTGGTTACCAGCATTTTCTCCTTTTCCCACAATGTTTTCAAAAGGCTTCTTTCCCAGGGTCTTTAAAAGTTGGGATTGCGTGGTAAAGGGTTAATCAAAACATCCAAGTTATTACGTAAAACACTATTTAATCACTTTAACAAAGAAAAATACTTTTGAAACATTATGGAAATAGCAGAATTGCCGGTTACCGGTATTTTTTCCTCCATAATACTATTCTTCTTGAAGCAAATCTTTTCATTTGAGCTAATACGTCCAATTTTTCATCTGCAATTGTTTCCAGTTTGAACAATTGAACTAAAATTTTACCAACTGGTAAAGGGTTGTGCACCTGCTTGGAAAGTAAGAAAATGGTAGCCGTCTTGCTTTATTTTGACAAAACTTGTTTCATAGTAGCAGACAGTATAGATCTAAAATCAGACTACATATTATGTGCAGTCTGATCTTTATCTACACTGTCTGCAAAAACAACTTTTGTCTGCAAAAACAACTTAAGTTGGTTCCAGGGCTTTAAGCTGCACCCTGTAGCTCAGTCTGTAGCGTAAGGGACTTGAGAACAGGAGGTCGCTGGTTCAAACCCTGGCTTGGCCAATTTCTTTCCTCTCTCAACATTGACCATTGTTTTGACAATGGCTATATGGGAAAAGCAGCCAGTGGCTTGGAAAGAATACTGTGCGAAGCACTGCTAAAAGAAACGCTAGGAAAGCATGGATAGGTGCACTGGTCGCCACGATATAACTGAAATAATGTTGAAAATGGCATTAAACACCATAGAATCAATCAATCCAGGGCTTTAAGGGTTAAGGAATGTCCTTAGGCAAGACATTGCAGAGCCCCAGCTTTGTGCTGGTGAAATACAGAAAAGACAGTAATGAGTTGTCACACTGACATGAATAAAAATCTGAAATAATGTTTAAAGTGGTGCAAAATGCTCCAACAAATAAACACCCAATCTTTACAAGAGAAGAACATTTTAGTCTCGTCTAAATTGAAACTATTTGCAGATGAAAAAGTACATATAACTCAACACAATAAATGTCTCTCTGGAAGGGTAGAAAGCAGTGTGGGGGAAAAAAGAAAAAAATGCAGGCTACCAATATTTTCTGCTTTTTCTACAGGCTATATTGTACCAAAATTTTCTCTTTATTCCACAATATTTGGAGAGGCTGTCTTACTAAGAGTTGTTAAAACTTGGATTGTTTGAAAAAGGTTTAAATTTAATAATGCGCCTTTTACCTCAATTTCATATACTAGTAATTCTCAGCAAATTCTCTAAAATTCACTGGCTGTTTCCCCCATGAGCAAACCCAAATCATGTTCAGGAGTTTGACAGGATCAAATCCAGTTGCAATGACACTTAACTCTTTACCACACAGCACTATTTTAGATTGGTCCAAATTAAAAGCATTTACTGACAACAAAATAAATGTGACTCAAAATTTAAATTTGTTTCTGGTAGGGTAGAAAAGACAGTGGGAAAAGGAGAAAATGCTGGTAACAAGCATTTTCTCCTTTTCCCGGAATATTTTCAGAAGGCATCTTCCATAGGTTCATTTAAACCCGGAATTGTGTGGTTAAGGGTTAATAAACAAGGACGTGAAGATGCTTGCAAGCCCACCATGGCCTTTTGGTTGATATGATTTGTAAAACATGAGTTCAAAATTCAACTGTAGCTGGAGCTTGATAGGTAGTTTCCTACAAAAAGTAACCTCCCCCAGCTTTATTGCCAGTAATATCTCTTTACCAAACAACAAAGCAGACTGGTCCAAATTGAAAGCAGTTGCAGACAACAAAATAAATGTGACTGAAAAATTGAAATTTGTTTTGGGAAGGGTAGAAAACACTGTGGGAAAAGGAGAAAATGCTGGTTACCACCATTTCCTCCTTTTCCCACAATGTTTTCAAAAGGCTTCTTTCTCAGGGTCGTTAAAAGTCGGGACTGTGTGGTAAAGGGATATCAGTTATTGACCCAGTGAACATGAGTAAGTGTACAGCTATTGCTATACAGTTGAAATGCTGTTGAAAATAGATTTATTGCATTGTGACATATATCAGTCAAATACATTTACTTGTTTCTGTTTCTCTTCCTACCTTAGGTGCTCTATGATGGAAAGTTTTACGTGAACAGTATTTTTACCCAAGATACAGATAGCCAGTATTAAGTTTTTACAACAGTCATGAAGAACATTGAATTAAGATTACCAATATGATTAACTCTTTACCAAACGACAAAATATTAGACTGGTCCAAATTGAAGGCACTTGCAGACGACAAAATAAATATGATTGAAAAATTGAAATTTGTTTTGGGAAGGATAGAAAACATTGTGGGAAAAGGAGAAAATGCTGGTTACCAGCATTTTCTCCTTTTCCCACAATGTTTTCAAAAGCCTTCTTCTTCAGCGGTCATTAAAACCAGGGATTGTGTGGTAAAGAGTTGAGTGTGATATTTTTGTGACCATTATTTTTTATTACTAAAAGGAAAATTATTGAAAGATACTAAACTCTATTTCCAGTTTAAGCCTTTACCACACACTCATGGCTTTTAACAGCCCTGAGAGAGAAGCCCTTTGAAAACATTGTAGGAAAAAGAGAAAATGCTGGTAACCAGCATTTTCTCCTTTTCCCACAGCGTTTTCTTCCCTTCCCAAATAGAATCTTAACTTTTGAGTCACAATTATTTTGTCAACTGCAAATGCTTTCAATATGGACTAGCATAAAATTTTGTCATTTGGTAAAGGGTTACAGTTTTAATTCATGTTTATGAATTTTAAAACAAAACCATATCTTACAAAGTTCGAGACCAATAAAAAGTACATTTGAGCAAACTGCAATTGTTTTCACTATCTACATATTTTCAAGCTTTTAAATCAAGTATACAATGGTCCTTTAGCAAACAATCTCGTCTTTTAATGACCCCCAGGGAGATAGCTTTAGAAACTTCATGGGTGAAGGAGAAAATGTTAGTAACCAGCATTTTCTTCTATTCCCTCAATGATTTCTACCATTTCAAAGACAAATCTAATCCTTTACGCCACACTGAATTACAGTAGTTGTCAAAAAACACTTCCAATTTGGACTTGTCCAAAATCTGTCATCTGATAAACGGTTAACCCATTTCTGCACATAGTTTTTAACTCTTGACAAACAACAAAATTTTAGACTTGAAAGTATTTGCAGATGATAAATGGGACTCAAGTATTGAAATTTGTTTTTGGAAGGGTAGAAAATATGGGAAAATGGAAAAAAGTGCTGGTAACCAGAGAATTTCAACAATGTTTTCAAGTCTTCATCTCTAGGGTCGTGAAAACTCAAGATTGTTCAGTAAAGGGTTAAACCGACAAAAACCCTTTTTAAAGTACCTCACACAATAATCTTTCCAAGCCACTGGCTGCTTTCCCACATGTCACAATGAATATCATCAATTCTAAGAAATTGGAAAAGCCAGGAATCAAACCACTGACCCCCTGTTCTCAAGTCCTTGACTGAGTTCCAAAAGAAACCTCCAAAATCCACAATTTTGATCCAAAATTTCTAATATTACGATCACCAATCACTGCAGAAGTCCATTCCGATGTTACTGGTATACTGTTAAGTTAGTAGATGCACTAATATTGTCCATATTTGTCTATAAACTGAGAATGATTTTTTTCCCTGTCCACACTGTTCAAATGTCACGTCACTCTGTTCAAAATGAGACACTGAAATGACAAGAACATAAATTTCTTTTTAACTCTTTACCACACAATCCCGACTTTTAACAACCCTGAAAGAAAAGGCTTTTGAAAACGTGGGAAAAGGAGAAAATGCTGGTAACCAGCATTTTCTCCTTTTCCCACAATGTTTACTACCCTATCAAAAAGAGAAATCATCAGTTTAGCAACACTTAATTTGTCGTCTGCAAAATTAATGCTTTCAATTTGGTTCAGTCTAAAATTTTGTCGTTTGGTAAAGAGTTAAATAATGCAAAGTATGTATGGGCCACAATCTGGCAAAAGGGGGCTTAATGCATCTCCAGGTGTTTTGAAAACATTATGAGAAAAGGAGAAAATGCAGGTAACCAGCATTTTCTTGATTCCACACTATGTTTTCTACCCTATTAAAAACAAATTCCATCATTTGAGCCACAGTTAAATTTTGGGCTGCAAATACTTTGAATTTGGACTAGACCAAAACTTTGTTGTTTGGTAGAGTTAAATGAAATCCTAAAGAGGCCATTTAACAACTATGTCCTTGTATCTTACACTGCCATTGAGACTGCATTCGCATTTTGAGTCTGAAATACAAATTTATTTAAGGTCTCCCTGGCTCAGTGGTAAAGTGTAGCACTCATAACCTGGAGGTCCGAGCTTTGAGCCTCACTGGAAGCAATGGGTTTTTCATAGGAGTGTTCTTGGGCATGACACTACAGAGCCATGTACCATTAAAACCCAGGGTATACATGAATAAGCAAACTGAGGCAATGAAATGACTGATATAATGTTGAATGCTGCATTAAACACCATTCAATCAATCAAGTAAATTTAGATTGAAAAACACATGTATTTTTAATCTACTAGTCTCAGATTGTATCTCTAGAACTATTTTACAAGATATGCTCATTTCTTTATACAGTAAACCCTGCCCTTGTGGCCACCTTTATACTAATTCTTTTCAAGCTGATAAAATTTCTAACTTGTCCAAATTGAAAGCATTTGTAGACAACAAATTGAACGTGGCTCAAATAACGGAACTTGTTTAAAAAGCTAAAATCACTTTTGGAAATAGAAAATGTTGGTTTTCACCTTTTTTCATTATGTTTCAAAAGCCTTCTTTTTCAAGGTAAAAAAAAAAACCACAATTTGAGTCTCTTTGGTGCTGGCTTAATACAAAGCAGCTTTTGAGTGCACCTTTTGTGCTTGCTTACTGAAAGTTGGACTTTAATTTGTTTTAGCCCCAAAGCATGCCCTTTTTCTCTCTCAAGAGTACATTACTTTTACGAAATACTACTGCAAAGCCCTAGTGGTGCAGCTAGTCGCATACAGGGCTTGAGATTGGGGGATTGCTGCTTCAAATCCCTAGCTCAGCCAATTTCTTTCCCAGGACTGATGATAGTCATTGCAACAGGATACATTCCTCTCTCAATGCTAATCATTGTATTGACAATGATTACGTGGAAAAGCAGACAGTGGGAAATTATGCAAAGTACTGGAAACAGAAACTCTTGATAAGCATGGACAGGTGCACTGGCTGCCGTGATAAAACTGAAATAATGTTGAAAATGGCGTTAAACAACCGACAACTGGGGAATGTTCACAAAAAAAAAAAAATCAACTAAATGGAGGAATGTGAGAAAGGAGCAGTTGCTTGTAGCAAACAATTGCTCCTTTCAAAAATTTATGGCAAGGGTGTAAAAAAGTTGTATTTGATCAATTATCCCTTCAGCAGCTGATCCTTTCTAAGCTTGAAATAGACTTCAAAGTTCTAACATTAATGTGTAATAGATGTAGATCTAAATATCATTCAAATACCTGTTGACATGGACTGTGCTAAAATCTGTGAAAAAAAAATTGTCGTACAGACTGGGATATCTATTTGGCGGCTAACAAACATCTTGGTCTCTCTGTATCACACCCTAAAAAGATACACTGTTTTTAGATTGGAAAGAAAAGAGATCAGTAAAAAATGACATAAAAAATTATTTTTCTTAATCACAATGTGGTAGATAAATATTACTTGAGTAATAGTAAACTTCTACTTTTGTCTTCAATTGTCTTGCACTCCAACAACTTGAAGTACATGTATTTATCAGCTTTGGAATATGTATCTATAATTTTGAAAAGTATGGTTCATCTGCATGCAATAACTTGATTGATGAAGTAACATCAACTCTGTCTTCAAAAACTAGCAGTAAAAATATCAATAAGCAATGTGTTTTACTAAACTCTTGAAAGTTGAGAAATATCCTTTGTTGACAGCATAGATCGAGATCAGATTGCACCTAGTAAGAAGTCTGACCTTTGATATAAAACGTCCACCACCTGATGCTAAACTCAGGTCAAAATTCGCTAGTAATTACAGACCCCCCCCCCCAAAAAAAAAAAAAAACCCCACAACATTCTTAACTTTTTCATTACCTACGAAGATCAAGATCAGATCGCACATAATGTAAAGTCTGATCTTCGTTATAAAACGTCCGCATTTTGTTTGACTTATTCCCCGTGGCTCATATTACAAACCTTTATACCTTGTGTAGACATTCGATTTTGTATGCGCCGAATTTCTTACTAGTCGAAATTGTAATAGGCCGAAAGTGTTATAGGCCGAGATGTCATTCGATGTTTGGACGACTCTTGACAAGAAGAAATAGGCATATCATGATCGAAATAAATATAACACAACTCCGATTTACCAATCAAATGCATACAAATAAATTAGATACGATGAGCGCAGGTAATTTAACGAAAATTAAAGACTTACCGAAGTTTCGCAACGTTTTCTAAGGAGAGAAAGCACATCGTCTGTGTAATACGTCATCGGTCACATGGTGTCTACAAATAGGACACCAGAATGATTCCGAATAGTGCGTAGTAACGTCAGTTGGGAGAATTGATTAAAAAAAAATAGGATTTTTGTATGGTTCTGTGACATGAACCGATGCTGCTATGAACGCCCCTATCCCCTTGGCGACAAAATAAGAGTAAATCTAACAGATTCATGCCTTTTTTCAACCATAAAAAAATTCTAATTTTGGACTTTATTGGGACTTTAAAGTCCCAATAAAGTCCAAATGTAAACAATGCGGGGTAAAAAATGAAGTTAAATTTTAATCATACCATTTAAAACTATGTAAATTAATATAACGATGACACTCTCTTAATGTGCGATTGGTCGAAGTTCCATTCGCTGGCAAAAGAATTACTTTCAAAACTACAAGAAATACTACCAGGTATCTCTAACTTTTGTTTACATCAATAACGATGACGTAGTTACACCACGTGATACCTTGGAGCTAAGGTAAACGAAAAACAAAATGGAGGACGGTGTGACGGTCGTGAGAATCATATTCGACAGAAAACCAAGTTCGTTTACCGAATTTGCCGAAGAGCGACACAGAAAGAACAAACGGGCGTGTATTTTAGGATTTGTTTTTTTTGTTTTGAACAAGAAGCTCCGTGTAAACATACAGAATGAGCGAACTGTCTGAAAACTGATGCGGATTTCAGTTCGCATTCTCGAATCAGTAAGTCGCCTTACGTTCATCTTATATTTATTGTGTTAAAAACAGATTTATCGCTATATCTGTATTGATTTCCGCATTTACTGTTGGATCAGGATACGTAAGCACTTTCTGATTAATGAACATCGGCTAGTAAGATGAAACACAGGTGAACGGCGAGCGACAGTATAATTCATATATTACACACTAATTTACTATTACTTAGTGTGTAATACATGAATTATACTGTCGCTCGCCGGGCACCTGTGAGATGAAAGTGATCTTTCATTTTTGCGCAGCACCCGATTGACCCATTTTCTTCGCAGAGAATGCAGATAATGATTAAATGTGCATGAATGTAGTCTGAACCTCGGATATACGCGACGCATATTTATTCGGAGATTGGCCATTTACCTAGCAATCACTAGTTTTTACGATGTTGAAAAAATGCTTTTGAAAACATGGTGGAAATATGAGAAAAAGTTGGTAGCCGACATTTTCTCCTATTTCCACAATATTTTTCTTGTATCACAGACAAATTTCATTATTTGAGAAATTTTTGTTTTTCCGCAAATGCCTTAGTGTTGGACAAGGCTAAGTATTGGGGGGGGGGGGGGGTATAACACTTTAGAAATGCAATTGAAACTCAATGTGTTAAATCTGCACCATTTTTTACAAAAAATTGGCTGAATTTCTTGGGTGACACAAATTTGAACGTAGAACCCAATTATCTTTCCCTAATCTGGTCAGTGCACATATCAATGGAATCTTGGTGGTTTTTTTTAGCAGATGACAAAATTTTGGACTTGTCTAGATTGAAAACATTTGTAGACGACATAGCTTGTATTGGATCTACATGATTTGTATTTGAAACAGGAGAAACAATTGTTGAATTAAAGGTAAATACTAGTCACCAGCAGCATTTTCTCCTTTTCCTACAATGTTCTGAAAAGGTTCATGCCTCTGGGTCATTACAGCACTGGATTGTATGTTAACCCTTTACTACACAATCTCGAGATTTTACGACCCTGAGAAATAAGCCTTTTGAAAACATTGTAGGAAAAGGAGAAAATGTTGGTAACCAGCATTTTCTCCTTTTCCCACAATATTTTCTCCTCAATCAAAGACATATTCTATCGTTTGGCCCACATTAAATTGTCGTCTGCAAATGCTTTCAATTTTGACAAGTCTAAATTTTTGTCGTTTGGTAAAGAGTAAAAGATGAATTTGCACATTATTAGGTCTGGGGTTCGATCTGCTGGTTTTTTCATGGGAGTGTCTTTGGGCAAGACACTTTAGAGCCCTAGCCTAGTACTGGTGAATCCCAGGAAATACATGAATTTGTGTGATGCTGCCATGATATGACTGAAATACTGTTGAAAGCGGAGTAAAACACCATTAAATTTCTAGCACAGAATGATATGTAAATGATATTCCAGAGTATGGAGATAATTACTTTACACATCTCTGGCCAATGTGAATGGATCCTCCTACATGATGATACACATACTGAATTATACTGACTGTGCAGATGCAGATGAGCCTTGGTTTCTGACTCTGTCATGATTGTGATTCCATTCCAGTAGATTCAGAATTTGGCGACCACTTGTCAGGTACATGTGTCTCAATCAGAAAACAAATTTTATTTTCAATAGCCAAATTCACAAAATTTACATGACTGGTAAAGTAATGAAAATTCAAAACAATGTATTGCAGTTTCAGGGATTCACCTCAACCCACCACATGGGCTATACCTTTAAAGAAGCAGTGTAGATTCAAGATTACTGGTATACTGCAAGAAGATTTTGCTGTCTCATTTTGCTAGATCTTAAATGAAACCCTTATTATAGGCCAGGATGAAAATGGAGCAGAATTCTTGAAAATATGCTGTTGGACAAAATACCGGTAGTCCACTGATTAAGCTACTACTGTGCTTATGCGACTGAATTTTGTTTTGTCACTTAGGGCTTCACAGTTCTCCTATATTACTTGAGCTGACCCTTGTGATACTAGTAATGCCACAAGTTTTATTCAACTGAACAGATGTAAAGGGCTCAAGGATTATTTCATGTCTCAGTGGTAAATGCATAATGTAAGTAATCCATGACTCAGATTCAATTCTCACTGGGTTTTGTTGGGATGTCCATGGGCAAGTTACTTCAGATATTGTTAAAACTCAGGAAACATATGAATTAACTATCTATCAAAATGGTATGACTCATATAATGTTGAAAGCTACATGTATGTATCACCCAGTCAATCAAACTGGGCTTCATTTGCAAAAGTGCTGATTACTGAGTAAAAGATACTGCATTACACTGTTCTAGAATTTACGTGTATCATACATGTAAACAGAATGATTGTCAGAAATTGAAAGGCTAAAAACTACATTCATTTGTTTGATGTATAGCCCATACCCATGATTGTATGTGCTACTGTTTAAAGGCCCAGCAGCCACCAAAAGTAAACAAAGTGGGTGTTAAAATGCATTTTGATTTAAGTCATACCTTTTGAAAGTACGAAATTGTTGGGAAGATGATAATCTGTTGTTGCACAGTCGATCCAAGTGTAAGTCAATGGCAAAAAAAAAAATTGAAATCAAGTAAAAAGTTTTCAAAAGATAGAGCAGCATAGCAACTGCTGACCTACTTTTTGTGTACTTTTTGCTACTATTCGGGCTTTGAGACATATGCCATACTAGAGTAAAGAACATGTGAAGAAAATTAGTAAAAGGTTGGAAATGCAGCAGCAGTCAATTTTGATCCATATGGAAAAGTAACATTGTGGAAGATGGAACACGTGTTTTCTTCCCTACAAATGATAAGTAATTACCAATGCTGTTTCGAAACAGGTTTGTTAAAAGCTGTATTTGTACAGTTATGACTTCATACATGTACAGTTTTCAACATTATTTAAGTTCAACCACATGCTGGACAAATGCTGCAATCAATTCTGTTATCAAATGGAATGAAGTTGGAGTAAACCTACACCTATTACTATACTGCTGTCTTTGTTTTTTTTACAGTTTCAGATTTAGATAAATTAAAAAAGAGAATACGTCTTTTTTTTATTTTTCAGATATACAGCAGAATAATCAGATTTCCAAAGACATATTCTGTGGTGTTGCTGAAGAATATGTAGCATGTGAATACTTGGCCTTCAGTACTACGATATAAGACTGGCTGGTTCAGATCACAGCTCTTACAAAGACAGATATGTTTCATGCAACAATCAAGGCAATATAATGTAATATTATTTTATTATTTTAAATACATGTACAATCACAATAGTCTTACAAGAAGAATTTGTGGACAAAAAATAAAAAAAAATATATTCATACATACAGAGCAATGTAAGAAGCTACTGCTTTCCCTCAACCCTTAACTCTTTACCAAACAACAATATTTTGGACATTTCCAAAATGAAAGCATTTGCAGAAATTTGTTTTGGGAAAGGTAGAAAACATTGTGGGAAAAGGAGAAAATGCTGGTTACCAGCATTTTCTCCTTTTCCCACAATGTTTTCAAAAGGCTTCTTTCCCAGGGTCTTTAAAAGTTGGGATTGCGTGGTAAAGGGTTAATCAAAACATCCAAGTTATTACGTAAAACACTATTTAATCACTTTAACAAAGAAAAATACTTTTGAAACATTATGGAAATAGCAGAATTGCCGGTTACCGGTATGTTTTCCTCCATAATACTATTCTTCTTGAAGCAAATCTTTTCATTTGAGCTAATACGTCCAATTTTTCATCTGCAATTGTTTCCAGTTTGAACAATTGAACTAAAATTTTACCAACTGGTAAAGGGTTGTGCACCTGCTTGGAAAGTAAGAAAATGGTAGCCGTCTTGCTTTATTTTGACAAAACTTGTTTCATAGTAGCAGACAGTATAGATCTAAAATCAGACTACATATTATGTGCAGTCTGATCTTTATCTACACTGTCTGCAAAAACAACTTTTGTCTGCAAAAACAACTTAAGTTGGTTCCAGGGCTTTAAGCTGCACCCTGTAGCTCAGTCTGTAGCGTAAGGGACTTGAGAACAGGAGGTCGCTGGTTCAAACCCTGGCTTGGCCAATTTCTTTCCTCTCTCAACATTGACCATTGTTTTGACAATGGCTATATGGGAAAAGCAGCCAGTGGCTTGGAAAGAATACTGTGCGAAGCACTGCTAAAAGAAACGCTAGGAAAGCATGGATAGGTGCACTGGTCGCCACGATATAACTGAAATAATGTTGAAAATGGCATTAAACACCATAGAATCAATCAATCCAGGGCTTTAAGGGTTAAGGAATGTCCTTAGGCAAGACATTGCAGAGCCCCAGCTTTGTGCTGGTGAAATACAGAAAAGACAGTAATGAGTTGTCACACTGACATGAATAAAAATCTGAAATAATGTTTAAAGTGGTGCAAAATGCTCCAACAAATAAACACCCAATCTTTACAAGAGAAGAACATTTTAGTCTCGTCTAAATTGAAACTATTTGCAGATGAAAAAGTACATATAACTCAACACAATAAATGTCTCTCTGGAAGGGTAGAAAGCAGTGTGGGGGAAAAAAGAAAAAAATGCAGGCTACCAATATTTTCTGCTTTTTCTACAGGCTATATTGTACCAAAATTTTCTCTTTATTCCACAATATTTGGAGAGGCTGTCTTACTAAGAGTTGTTAAAACTTGGATTGTTTGAAAAAGGTTTAAATTTAATAATGCGCCTTTTACCTCAATTTCATATACTAGTAATTCTCAGCAAATTCTCTAAAATTCACTGGCTGTTTCCCCCATGAGCAAACCCAAATCATGTTCAGGAGTTTGACAGGATCAAATCCAGTTGCAATGACACTTAACTCTTTACCACACAGCACTATTTTAGATTGGTCCAAATTAAAAGCATTTACAGACAACAAAATAAATGTGACTCAAAATTTAAATTTGTTTCTGGTAGGGTAGAAAAGACAGTGGGAAAAGGAGAAAATGCTGGTAACAAGCATTTTCTCCTTTTCCCGGAATATTTTCAGAAGGCATCTTCCATAGGTTCATTTAAACCCGGAATTGTGTGGTTAAGGGTTAATAAACAAGGACGTGAAGATGCTTGCAAGCCCACCATGGCCTTTTGGTTGATATGATTTGTAAAACATGAGTTCAAAATTCAACTGTAGCTGGAGCTTGATAGGTAGTTTCCTACAAAAAGTAACCTCCCCCAGCTTTATTGCCAGTAATATCTCTTTACCAAACAACAAAGCAGACTGGTCCAAATTGAAAGCAGTTGCAGACAACAAAATAAATGTGACTGAAAAATTGAAATTTGTTTTGGGAAGGGTAGAAAACACTGTGGGAAAAGGAGAAAATGCTGGTTACCACCATTTCCTCCTTTTCCCACAATGTTTTCAAAAGGCTTCTTTCTCAGGGTCGTTAAAAGTCGGGACTGTGTGGTAAAGGGATATCAGTTATTGACCCAGTGAACATGAGTAAGTGTACAGCTATTGCTATACAGTTGAAATGCTGTTGAAAATAGATTTATTGCATTGTGACATATATCAGTCAAATACATTTACTTGTTTCTGTTTCTCTTCCTACCTTAGGTGCTCTATGATGGAAAGTTTTACGTGAACAGTATTTTTACCCAAGATACAGATAGCCAGTATTAAGTTTTTACAACAGTCATGAAGAACATTGAATTAAGATTACCAATATGATTAACTCTTTACCAAACGACAAAATTTTAGACTGGTCCAAATTGAAGGCACTTGCAGACGACAAAATAAATATGATTGAAAAATTGAAATTTGTTTTGGGAAGGATAGAAAACATTGTGGGAAAAGGAGAAAATGCTGGTTACCAGCATTTTCTCCTTTTCCCACAATGTTTTCAAAAGCCTTCTTCTTCAGCGGTCATTAAAACCAGGGATTGTGTGGTAAAGAGTTGAGTGTGATATTTTTGTGACCATTATTTTTTATTACTAAAAGGAAAATTATTGAAAGATACTAAACTCTATTTCCAGTTTAAGCCTTTACCACACACTCATGGCTTTTAACAGCCCTGAGAGAGAAGCCCTTTGAAAACATTGTAGGAAAAAGAGAAAATGCTGGTAACCAGCATTTTCTCCTTTTCCCACAGCGTTTTCTTCCCTTCCCAAATAGAATCTTAACTTTTGAGTCACAATTATTTTGTCAACTGCAAATGCTTTCAATATGGACTAGCATAAAATTTTGTCATTTGGTAAAGGGTTACAGTTTTAATTCATGTTTATGAATTTTAAAACAAAACCATATCTTACAAAGTTCGAGACCAATAAAAAGTACATTTGAGCAAACTGCAATTGTTTTCACTATCTACATATTTTCAAGCTTTTAAATCAAGTATACAATGGTCCTTTAGCAAACAATCTCGTCTTTTAATGACCCCCAGGGAGATAGCTTTAGAAACTTCATGGGTGAAGGAGAAAATGTTAGTAACCAGCATTTTCTTCTATTCCCTCAATGATTTCTACCATTTCAAAGACAAATCTAATCCTTTACGCCACACTGAATTACAGTAGTTGTCAAAAAACACTTCCAATTTGGACTTGTCCAAAATCTGTCATCTGATAAACGGTTAACCCATTTCTGCACATAGTTTTTAACTCTTGACAAACAACAAAATTTTAGACTTGAAAGTATTTGCAGATGATAAATGGGACTCAAGTATTGAAATTTGTTTTTGGAAGGGTAGAAAATATGGGAAAATGAAAAAAAGTGCTGGTAACCAGAGAATTTCAACAATGTTTTCAAGTCTTCATCTCTAGGGTCGTGAAAACTCAAGATTGTTCAGTAAAGGGTTAAACCGACAAAAACCCTTTTTAAAGTACCTCACACAATAATCTTTCCAAGCCACTGGCTGCTTTCCCACATGTCACAATGAATATCATCAATTCTAAGAAATTGGAAAAGCCAGGAATCAAACCACTGACCCCCTGTTCTCAAGTCCTTGACTGAGTTCCAAAAGAAACCTCCAAAATCCACAATTTTGATCCAAAATTTCTAATATTACGATCACCAATCACTGCAGAAGTCCATTCCGATGTTACTGGTATACTGTTAAGTTAGTAGATGCACTAATATTGTCCATATTTGTCTATAAACTGAGAATGATTTTTTTCCCTGTCCACACTGTTCAAATGTCACGTCACTCTGTTCAAAATGAGACACTGAAATGACAAGAACATAAATTTCTTTTTAACTCTTTACCACACAATCCCGACTTTTAACAACCCTGAAAGAAAAGGCTTTTGAAAACGTGGGAAAAGGAGAAAATGCTGGTAACCAGCATTTTCTCCTTTTCCCACAATGTTTACTACCCTATCAAAAAGAGAAATCATCAGTTTAGCAACACTTAATTTGTCGTCTGCAAAATTAATGCTTTCAATTTGGTTCAGTCTAAAATTTTGTCGTTTGGTAAAGAGTTAAATAATGCAAAGTATGTATGGGCCACAATCTGGCAAAAGGGGGCTTAATGCATCTCCAGGTGTTTTGAAAACATTATGAGAAAAGGAGAAAATGCAGGTAACCAGCATTTTCTTGATTCCACACTATGTTTTCTACCCTATTAAAAACAAATTCCATCATTTGAGCCACAGTTAAATTTTGGGCTGCAAATACTTTGAATTTGGACTAGACCAAAACTTTGTTGTTTGGTAGAGTTAAATGAAATCCTAAAGAGGCCATTTAACAACTATGTCCTTGTATCTTACACTGCCATTGAGACTGCATTCGCATTTTGAGTCTGAAATACAAATTTATTTAAGGTCTCCCTGGCTCAGTGGTAAAGTGTAGCACTCATAACCTGGAGGTCCGAGCTTTGAGCCTCACTGGAAGCAATGGGTTTTTCATAGGAGTGTTCTTGGGCATGACACTACAGAGCCATGTACCATTAAAACCCAGGGTATACATGAATAAGCAAACTGAGGCAATGAAATGACTGATATAATGTTGAATGCTGCATTAAACACCATTCAATCAATCAAGTAAATTTAGATTGAAAAACACATGTATTTTTAATCTACTAGTCTCAGATTGTATCTCTAGAACTATTTTACAAGATATGCTCATTTCTTTATACAGTAAACCCTGCCCTTGTGGCCACCTTTATACTAATTCTTTTCAAGCTGATAAAATTTCTAACTTGTCCAAATTGAAAGCATTTGTAGACAACAAATTGAACGTGGCTCAAATAACGGAACTTGTTTAAAAAGCTAAAATCACTTTTGGAAATAGAAAATGTTGGTTTTCACCTTTTTTCATTATGTTTCAAAAGCCTTCTTTTTCAAGGTAAAAAAAAAACCACAATTTGAGTCTCTTTGGTGCTGGCTTAATACAAAGCAGCTTTTGAGTGCACCTTTTGTGCTTGCTTACTGAAAGTTGGACTTTAATTTGTTTTAGCCCCAAAGCATGCCCTTTTTCTCTCTCAAGAGTACATTACTTTTACGAAATACTACTGCAAAGCCCTAGTGGTGCAGCTAGTCGCATACAGGGCTTGAGATTGGGGGATTGCTGCTTCAAATCCCTAGCTCAGCCAATTTCTTTCCCAGGACTGATGATAGTCATTGCAACAGGATACATTCCTCTCTCAATGCTAATCATTGTATTGACAATGATTACGTGGAAAAGCAGACAGTGGGAAATTATGCAAAGTACTGGAAACAGAAACTCTTGATAAGCATGGACAGGTGCACTGGCTGCCGTGATAAAACTGAAATAATGTTGAAAATGGCGTTAAACAACCGACAACTGGGAATGTTCACAAAAAAAAAAAAATCAACTAAATGGAGGAATGTGAGAAAGGAGCAGTTGCTTGTAGCAAACAATTGCTCCTTTCAAAAATTTATGGCAAGGGTGTAAAAAAGTTGTATTTGATCAATTATCCCTTCAGCAGCTGATCCTTTCTAAGCTTGAAATAGACTTCAAAGTTCTAACATTAATGTGTAATAGATGTAGATCTAAATATCATTCAAATACCTGTTGACATGGACTGTGCTAAAATCTGTGAAAAAAAAATTGTCGTACAGACTGGGATATCTATTTGGCGGCTAACAAACATCTTGGTCTCTCTGTATCACACCCTAAAAAGATACACTGTTTTTAGATTGGAAAGAAAAGAGATCAGTAAAAAATGACATAAAAAATTATTTTTCTTAATCACAATGTGGTAGATAAATATTACTTGAGTAATAGTAAACTTCTACTTTTGTCTTCAATTGTCTTGCACTCCAACAACTTGAAGTACATGTATTTATCAGCTTTGGAATATGTATCTATAATTTTGAAAAGTATGGTTCATCTGCATGCAATAACTTGATTGATGAAGTAACATCAACTCTGTCTTCAAAAACTAGCAGTAAAAATATCAATAAGCAATGTGTTTTACTAAACTCTTGAAAGTTGAGAAATATCCTTTGTTGACAGCATAGATCGAGATCAGATTGCACCTAGTAAGAAGTCTGACCTTTGATATAAAACCGTCCACCACCTGATGCTAAACTCAGGTCAAAATTCGCTAGTAATTACAGACCCCCCCCCCCCAAAAAAAAAAACCCCACAACATTCTTAACTTTTTCATTACCTACGAAGATCAAGATCAGATCGCACATAATGTAAAGTCTGATCTTCGTTATAAAACGTCCGCATTTTGTTTGACTTATTCCCCGTGGCTCATATTACAAACCTTTATACCTTGTGTAGACATTCGATTTTGTATGCGCCGAATTTCTTACTAGTCGAAATTGTAATAGGCCGAAAGTGTTATAGGCCGAGATGTCATTCGATGTTTGGACGACTCTTGACAAGAAGAAATAGGCATATCATGATCGAAATAAATATAACACAACTCCGATTTACCAATCAAATGCATACAAATAAATTAGATACGATGAGCGCAGGTAATTTAACGAAAATTAAAGACTTACCGAAGTTTCGCAACGTTTTCTAAGGAGAGAAAGCACATCGTCTGTGTAATACGTCATCGGTCACATGGTGTCTACAAATAGGACACCAGAATGATTCCGAATAGTGCGTAGTAACGTCAGTTGGGAGAATTGATTAAAAAAAAATAGGATTTTTGTATGGTTCTGTGACATGAACCGATGCTGCTATGAACGCCCCTATCCCCTTGGCGACAAAATAAGAGTAAATCTAACAGATTCATGCCTTTTTTCAACCATAAAAAAATTCTAATTTTGGACTTTATTGGGACTTTAAAGTCCCAATAAAGTCCAAATGTAAACAATGCGGGGTAAAAAATGAAGTTAAATTTTAATCATACCATTTAAAACTATGTAAATTAATATAACGATGACACTCTCTTAATGTGCGATTGGTCGAAGTTCCATTCGCTGGCAAAAGAATTACTTTCAAAACTACAAGAAATACTACCAGGTATCTCTAACTTTTGTTTACATCAATAACGATGACGTAGTTACACCACGTGATACCTTGGAGCTAAGGTAAACGAAAAACAAAATGGAGGACGGTGTGACGGTCGTGAGAATCATATTCGACAGAAAACCAAGTTCGTTTACCGAATTTGCCGAAGAGCGACACAGAAAGAACAAACGGGCGTGTATTTTAGGATTTGTTTTTTTTGTTTTGAACAAGAAGCTCCGTGTAAACATACAGAATGAGCGAACTGTCTGAAAACTGATGCGGATTTCAGTTCGCATTCTCGAATCAGTAAGTCGCCTTACGTTCATCTTATATTTATTGTGTTAAAAACAGATTTATCGCTATATCTGTATTGATTTCCGCATTTACTGTTGGATCAGGATACGTAAGCACTTTCTGATTAATGAATATCGGCTAGTAAGATGAAACACAGGTGAACGGCGAGCGACAGTATAATTCATATATTACACACTAATTTACTATTACTTAGTGTGTAATACATGAATTATACTGTCGCTCGCCGGGCACCTGTGAGATGAAAGTGATCTTTCATTTTTGCGCAGCACCCGATTGACCCATTTTCTTCGCAGAGAATGCAGATAATGATTAAATGTGCATGAATGTAGTCTGAACCTCGGATATACGCGACGCATATTTATTCGGAGATTGGCCATTTACCTAGCAATCACTAGTTTTTACGATGTTGAAAAAATGCTTTTGAAAACATGGTGGAAATATGAGAAAAAGTTGGTAGCCGACATTTTCTCCTATTTCCACAATATTTTTCTTGTATCACAGACAAATTTCATTATTTGAGAAATTTTTGTTTTTCCGCAAATGCCTTAGTGTTGGACAAGGCTAAGTATTGGGGGGGGGGGGGGGTATAACACTTTAGAAATGCAATTGAAACTCAATGTGTTAAATCTGCACCATTTTTTACAAAAAATTGGCTGAATTTCTTGGGTGACACAAATTTGAACGTAGAACCCAATTATCTTTCCCTAATCTGGTCAGTGCACATATCAATGGAATCTTGGTGGTTTTTTTTAGCAGATGACAAAATTTTGGACTTGTCTAGATTGAAAACATTTGTAGACGACATAGCTTGTATTGGATCTACATGATTTGTATTTGAAACAGGAGAAACAATTGTTGAATTAAAGGTAAATACTAGTCACCAGCAGCATTTTCTCCTTTTCCTACAATGTTCTGAAAAGGTTCATGCCTCTGGGTCATTACAGCACTGGATTGTATGTTAACCCTTTACTACACAATCTCGAGATTTTACGACCCTGAGAAATAAGCCTTTTGAAAACATTGTAGGAAAAGGAGAAAATGTTGGTAACCAGCATTTTCTCCTTTTCCCACAATATTTTCTCCTCAATCAAAGACATATTCTATCGTTTGGCCCACATTAAATTGTCGTCTGCAAATGCTTTCAATTTTGACAAGTCTAAATTTTTGTCGTTTGGTAAAGAGTAAAAGATGAATTTGCACATTATTAGGTCTGGGGTTCGATCTGCTGGTTTTTTCATGGGAGTGTCTTTGGGCAAGACACTTTAGAGCCCTAGCCTAGTACTGGTGAATCCCAGGAAATACATGAATTTGTGTGATGCTGCCATGATATGACTGAAATACTGTTGAAAGCGGAGTAAAACACCATTAAATTTCTAGCACAGAATGATATGTTAATGATATTCCAGAGTATGGAGATAATTACTTTACACATCTCTGGCCAATGTGAATGGATCCTCCTACATGATGATACACATACTGAATTATACTGACTGTGCAGATGCAGATGAGCCTTGGTTTCTGACTCTGTCATGATTGTGATTCCATTCCAGTAGATTCAGAATTTGGCGACCACTTGTCAGGTACATGTGTCTCAATCAGAAAACAAATTTTATTTTCAATAGCCAAATTCACAAAATTTACATGACTGGTAAAGTAATGAAAATTCAAAACAATGTATTGCAGTTTCAGGGATTCACCTCAACCCACCACATGGGCTATACCTTTAAAGAAGCAGTGTAGATTCAAGATTACTGGTATACTGCAAGAAGATTTTGCTGTCTCATTTTGCTAGATCTTAAATGAAACCCTTATTATAGGCCAGGATGAAAATGGAGCAGAATTCTTGAAAATATGCTGTTGGACAAAATACCGGTAGTCCACTGATTAAGCTACTACTGTGCTTATGCGACTGAATTTTGTTTTGTCACTTAGGGCTTCACAGTTCTCCTATATTACTTGAGCTGACCCTTGTGATACTAGTAATGCCACAAGTTTTATTCAACTGAACAGATGTAAAGGGCTCAAGGATTATTTCATGTCTCAGTGGTAAATGCATAATGTAAGTAATCCATGACTCAGATTCAATTCTCACTGGGTTTTGTTGGGATGTCCATGGGCAAGTTACTTCAGATATTGTTAAAACTCAGGAAACATATGAATTAACTATCTATCAAAATGGTATGACTCATATAATGTTGAAAGCTACATGTATGTATCACCCAGTCAATCAAACTGGGCTTCATTTGCAAAAGTGCTGATTACTGAGTAAAAGATACTGCATTACACTGTTCTAGAATTTACGTGTATCATACATGTAAACAGAATGATTGTCAGAAATTGAAAGGCTAAAAACTACATTCATTTGTTTGATGTATTGCCCATACCCATGATTGTATGTGCTACTGTTTAAAGGCCCAGCAGCCACCAAAAGTAAACAAAGTGGGTGTTAAAATGCATTTTGATTTAAGTCATACCTTTTGAAAGTACGAAATTGTTGGGAAGATGATAATCTGTTGTTGCACAGTCGATCCAAGTGTAAGTCAATGGCAAAAAAAAAAATTGAAATCAAGTAAAAAGTTTTCAAAAGATAGAGCAGCATAGCAACTGCTGACCTACTTTTTGTGTACTTTTTGCTACTATTCGGGCTTTGAGACATATGCCATACTAGAGTAAAGAACATGTGAAGAAAATTAGTAAAAGGTTGGAAATGCAGCAGCAGTCAATTTTGATCCATATGGAAAAGTAACATTGTGGAAGATGGAACACGTGTTTTCTTCCCTACAAATGATAAGTAATTACCAATGCTGTTTCGAAACAGGTTTGTTAAAAGCTGTATTTGTACAGTTATGACTTCATACATGTACAGTTTTCAACATTATTTAAGTTCAACCACATGCTGGACAAATGCTGCAATCAATTCTGTTATCAAATGGAATGAAGTTGGAGTAAACCTACACCTATTACTATACTGCTGTCTTTGTTTTTTTTACAGTTTCAGATTTAGATAAATTAAAAAAGAGAATACGTCTTTTTTTTATTTTTCAGATATACAGCAGAATAATCAGATTTCCAAAGACATATTCTGTGGTGTTGCTGAAGAATATGTAGCATGTGAATACTTGGCCTTCAGTACTACGATATAAGACTGGCTGGTTCAGATCACAGCTCTTACAAAGACAGATACGTTTCATGCAACAATCAAGGCAATATAATGTAATATTATTTTATTATTTTAAATACATGTACAATCACAATAGTCTTACAAGAAGAATTTGTGGACAAAAAATAAAAAAAAATATATTCATACATACAGAGCAATGTAAGAAGCTACTGCTTTCCCTCAACCCTTAACTCTTTACCAAACAACAATATTTTGGACATTTCCAAAATGAAAGCATTTGCAGAAATTTGTTTTGGGAAAGGTAGAAAACATTGTGGGAAAAGGAGAAAATGCTGGTTACCAGCATTTTCTCCTTTTCCCACAATGTTTTCAAAAGGCTTCTTTCCCAGGGTCTTTAAAAGTTGGGATTGCGTGGTAAAGGGTTAATCAAAACATCCAAGTTATTACGTAAAACACTATTTAATCACTTTAACAAAGAAAAATACTTTTGAAACATTATGGAAATAGCAGAATTGCCGGTTACCGGTATTTTTTCCTCCATAATACTATTCTTCTTGAAGCAAATCTTTTCATTTGAGCTAATACGTCCAATTTTTCATCTGCAATTGTTTCCAGTTTGAACAATTGAACTAAAATTTTACCAACTGGTAAAGGGTTGTGCACCTGCTTGGAAAGTAAGAAAATGGTAGCCGTCTTGCTTTATTTTGACAAAACTTGTTTCATAGTAGCAGACAGTATAGATCTAAAATCAGACTACATATTATGTGCAGTCTGATCTTTATCTACACTGTCTGCAAAAACAACTTTTGTCTGCAAAAACAACTTAAGTTGGTTCCAGGGCTTTAAGCTGCACCCTGTAGCTCAGTCTGTAGCGTAAGGGACTTGAGAACAGGAGGTCGCTGGTTCAAACCCTGGCTTGGCCAATTTCTTTCCTCTCTCAACATTGACCATTGTTTTGACAATGGCTATATGGGAAAAGCAGCCAGTGGCTTGGAAAGAATACTGTGCGAAGCACTGCTAAAAGAAACGCTAGGAAAGCATGGATAGGTGCACTGGTCGCCACGATATAACTGAAATAATGTTGAAAATGGCATTAAACACCATAGAATCAATCAATCCAGGGCTTTAAGGGTTAAGGAATGTCCTTAGGCAAGACATTGCAGAGCCCCAGCTTTGTGCTGGTGAAATACAGAAAAGACAGTAATGAGTTGTCACACTGACATGAATAAAAATCTGAAATAATGTTTAAAGTGGTGCAAAATGCTCCAACAAATAAACACCCAATCTTTACAAGAGAAGAACATTTTAGTCTCGTCTAAATTGAAACTATTTGCAGATGAAAAAGTACATATAACTCAACACAATAAATGTCTCTCTGGAAGGGTAGAAAGCAGTGTGGGGGAAAAAAGAAAAAAATGCAGGCTACCAATATTTTCTGCTTTTTCTACAGGCTATATTGTACCAAAATTTTCTCTTTATTCCACAATATTTGGAGAGGCTGTCTTACTAAGAGTTGTTAAAACTTGGATTGTTTGAAAAAGGTTTAAATTTAATAATGCGCCTTTTACCTCAATTTCATATACTAGTAATTCTCAGCAAATTCTCTAAAATTCACTGGCTGTTTCCCCCATGAGCAAACCCAAATCATGTTCAGGAGTTTGACAGGATCAAATCCAGTTGCAATGACACTTAACTCTTTACCACACAGCACTATTTTAGATTGGTCCAAATTAAAAGCATTTACTGACAACAAAATAAATGTGACTCAAAATTTAAATTTGTTTCTGGTAGGGTAGAAAAGACAGTGGGAAAAGGAGAAAATGCTGGTAACAAGCATTTTCTCCTTTTCCCGGAATATTTTCAGAAGGCATCTTCCATAGGTTCATTTAAACCCGGAATTGTGTGGTTAAGGGTTAATAAACAAGGACGTGAAGATGCTTGCAAGCCCACCATGGCCTTTTGGTTGATATGATTTGTAAAACATGAGTTCAAAATTCAACTGTAGCTGGAGCTTGATAGGTAGTTTCCTACAAAAAGTAACCTCCCCCAGCTTTATTGCCAGTAATATCTCTTTACCAAACAACAAAGCAGACTGGTCCAAACTGAAAGCAGTTGCAGACAACAAAATAAATGTGACTGAAAAATTGAAATTTGTTTTGGGAAGGGTAGAAAACACTGTGGGAAAAGGAGAAAATGCTGGTTACCACCATTTCCTCCTTTTCCCACAATGTTTTCAAAAGGCTTCTTTCTCAGGGTCGTTAAAAGTCGGGACTGTGTGGTAAAGGGATATCAGTTATTGACCCAGTGAACATGAGTAAGTGTACAGCTATTGCTATACAGTTGAAATGCTGTTGAAAATAGATTTATTGCATTGTGACATATATCAGTCAAATACATTTACTTGTTTCTGTTTCTCTTCCTACCTTAGGTGCTCTATGATGGAAAGTTTTACGTGAACAGTATTTTTACCCAAGATACAGATAGCCAGTATTAAGTTTTTACAACAGTCATGAAGAACATTGAATTAAGATTACCAATATGATTAACTCTTTACCAAACGACAAAATATTAGACTGGTCCAAATTGAAGGCACTTGCAGACGACAAAATAAATATGATTGAAAAATTGAAATTTGTTTTGGGAAGGATAGAAAACATTGTGGGAAAAGGAGAAAATGCTGGTTACCAGCATTTTCTCCTTTTCCCACAATGTTTTCAAAAGCCTTCTTCTTCAGCGGTCATTAAAACCAGGGATTGTGTGGTAAAGAGTTGAGTGTGATATTTTTGTGACCATTATTTTTTATTACTAAAAGGAAAATTATTGAAAGATACTAAACTCTATTTCCAGTTTAAGCCTTTACCACACACTCATGGCTTTTAACAGCCCTGAGAGAGAAGCCCTTTGAAAACATTGTAGGAAAAAGAGAAAATGCTGGTAACCAGCATTTTCTCCTTTTCCCACAGCGTTTTCTTCCCTTCCCAAATAGAATCTTAACTTTTGAGTCACAATTATTTTGTCAACTGCAAATGCTTTCAATATGGACTAGCATAAAATTTTGTCATTTGGTAAAGGGTTACAGTTTTAATTCATGTTTATGAATTTTAAAACAAAACCATATCTTACAAAGTTCGAGACCAATAAAAAGTACATTTGAGCAAACTGCAATTGTTTTCACTATCTACATATTTTCAAGCTTTTAAATCAAGTATACAATGGTCCTTTAGCAAACAATCTCGTCTTTTAATGACCCCCAGGGAGATAGCTTTAGAAACTTCATGGGTGAAGGAGAAAATGTTAGTAACCAGCATTTTCTTCTATTCCCTCAATGATTTCTACCATTTCAAAGACAAATCTAATCCTTTACGCCACACTGAATTACAGTAGTTGTCAAAAAACACTTCCAATTTGGACTTGTCCAAAATCTGTCATCTGATAAACGGTTAACCCATTTCTGCACATAGTTTTTAACTCTTGACAAACAACAAAATTTTAGACTTGAAAGTATTTGCAGATGATAAATGGGACTCAAGTATTGAAATTTGTTTTTGGAAGGGTAGAAAATATGGGAAAATGAAAAAAAGTGCTGGTAACCAGAGAATTTCAACAATGTTTTCAAGTCTTCATCTCTAGGGTCGTGAAAACTCAAGATTGTTCAGTAAAGGGTTAAACCGACAAAAACCCTTTTTAAAGTACCTCACACAATAATCTTTCCAAGCCACTGGCTGCTTTCCCACATGTCACAATGAATATCATCAATTCTAAGAAATTGGAAAAGCCAGGAATCAAACCACTGACCCCCTGTTCTCAAGTCCTTGACTGAGTTCCAAAAGAAACCTCCAAAATCCACAATTTTGATCCAAAATTTCTAATATTACGATCACCAATCACTGCAGAAGTCCATTCCGATGTTACTGGTATACTGTTAAGTTAGTAGATGCACTAATATTGTCCATATTTGTCTATAAACTGAGAATGATTTTTTTCCCTGTCCACACTGTTCAAATGTCACGTCACTCTGTTCAAAATGAGACACTGAAATGACAAGAACATAAATTTCTTTTTAACTCTTTACCACACAATCCCGACTTTTAACAACCCTGAAAGAAAAGGCTTTTGAAAACGTGGGAAAAGGAGAAAATGCTGGTAACCAGCATTTTCTCCTTTTCCCACAATGTTTACTACCCTATCAAAAAGAGAAATCATCAGTTTAGCAACACTTAATTTGTCGTCTGCAAAATTAATGCTTTCAATTTGGTTCAGTCTAAAATTTTGTCGTTTGGTAAAGAGTTAAATAATGCAAAGTATGTATGGGCCACAATCTGGCAAAAGGGGGCTTAATGCATCTCCAGGTGTTTTGAAAACATTATGAGAAAAGGAGAAAATGCAGGTAACCAGCATTTTCTTGATTCCACACTATGTTTTCTACCCTATTAAAAACAAATTCCATCATTTGAGCCACAGTTAAATTTTGGGCTGCAAATACTTTGAATTTGGACTAGACCAAAACTTTGTTGTTTGGTAGAGTTAAATGAAATCCTAAAGAGGCCATTTAACAACTATGTCCTTGTATCTTACACTGCCATTGAGACTGCATTCGCATTTTGAGTCTGAAATACAAATTTATTTAAGGTCTCCCTGGCTCAGTGGTAAAGTGTAGCACTCATAACCTGGAGGTCCGAGCTTTGAGCCTCACTGGAAGCAATGGGTTTTTCATAGGAGTGTTCTTGGGCATGACACTACAGAGCCATGTACCATTAAAACCCAGGGTATACATGAATAAGCAAACTGAGGCAATGAAATGACTGATATAATGTTGAATGCTGCATTAAACACCATTCAATCAATCAAGTAAATTTAGATTGAAAAACACATGTATTTTTAATCTACTAGTCTCAGATTGTATCTCTAGAACTATTTTACAAGATATGCTCATTTCTTTATACAGTAAACCCTGCCCTTGTGGCCACCTTTATACTAATTCTTTTCAAGCTGATAAAATTTCTAACTTGTCCAAATTGAAAGCATTTGTAGACAACAAATTGAACGTGGCTCAAATAACGGAACTTGTTTAAAAAGCTAAAATCACTTTTGGAAATAGAAAATGTTGGTTTTCACCTTTTTTCATTATGTTTCAAAAGCCTTCTTTTTCAAGGTAAAAAAAAAAACCACAATTTGAGTCTCTTTGGTGCTGGCTTAATACAAAGCAGCTTTTGAGTGCACCTTTTGTGCTTGCTTACTGAAAGTTGGACTTTAATTTGTTTTAGCCCCAAAGCATGCCCTTTTTCTCTCTCAAGAGTACATTACTTTTACGAAATACTACTGCAAAGCCCTAGTGGTGCAGCTAGTCGCATACAGGGCTTGAGATTGGGGGATTGCTGCTTCAAATCCCTAGCTCAGCCAATTTCTTTCCCAGGACTGATGATAGTCATTGCAACAGGATACATTCCTCTCTCAATGCTAATCATTGTATTGACAATGATTACGTGGAAAAGCAGACAGTGGGAAATTATGCAAAGTACTGGAAACAGAAACTCTTGATAAGCATGGACAGGTGCACTGGCTGCCGTGATAAAACTGAAATAATGTTGAAAATGGCGTTAAACAACCGACAACTGGGGAATGTTCACAAAAAAAAAAAAATCAACTAAATGGAGGAATGTGAGAAAGGAGCAGTTGCTTGTAGCAAACAATTGCTCCTTTCAAAAATTTATGGCAAGGGTGTAAAAAAGTTGTATTTGATCAATTATCCCTTCAGCAGCTGATCCTTTCTAAGCTTGAAATAGACTTCAAAGTTCTAACATTAATGTGTAATAGATGTAGATCTAAATATCATTCAAATACCTGTTGACATGGACTGTGCTAAAATCTGTGAAAAAAAAATTGTCGTACAGACTGGGATATCTATTTGGCGGCTAACAAACATCTTGGTCTCTCTGTATCACACCCTAAAAAGATACACTGTTTTTAGATTGGAAAGAAAAGAGATCAGTAAAAAATGACATAAAAAATTATTTTTCTTAATCACAATGTGGTAGATAAATATTACTTGAGTAATAGTAAACTTCTACTTTTGTCTTCAATTGTCTTGCACTCCAACAACTTGAAGTACATGTATTTATCAGCTTTGGAATATGTATCTATAATTTTGAAAAGTATGGTTCATCTGCATGCAATAACTTGATTGATGAAGTAACATCAACTCTGTCTTCAAAAACTAGCAGTAAAAATATCAATAAGCAATGTGTTTTACTAAACTCTTGAAAGTTGAGAAATATCCTTTGTTGACAGCATAGATCGAGATCAGATTGCACCTAGTAAGAAGTCTGACCTTTGATATAAAACGTCCACCACCTGATGCTAAACTCAGGTCAAAATTCGCTAGTAATTACAGACCCCCCCCCCCCCCAAAAAAAAAAAAAAAACCCACAACATTCTTAACTTTTTCATTACCTACGAAGATCAAGATCAGATCGCACATAATGTAAAGTCTGATCTTCGTTATAAAACGTCCGCATTTTGTTTGACTTATTCCCCGTGGCTCATATTACAAACCTTTATACCTTGTGTAGACATTCGATTTTGTATGCGCCGAATTTCTTACTAGTCGAAATTGTAATAGGCCGAAAGTGTTATAGGCCGAGATGTCATTCGATGTTTGGACGACTCTTGACAAGAAGAAATAGGCATATCATGATCGAAATAAATATAACACAACTCCGATTTACCAATCAAATGCATACAAATAAATTAGATACGATGAGCGCAGGTAATTTAACGAAAATTAAAGACTTACCGAAGTTTCGCAACGTTTTCTAAGGAGAGAAAGCACATCGTCTGTGTAATACGTCATCGGTCACATGGTGTCTACAAATAGGACACCAGAATGATTCCGAATAGTGCGTAGTAACGTCAGTTGGGAGAATTGATTAAAAAAAAATAGGATTTTTGTATGGTTCTGTGACATGAACCGATGCTGCTATGAACGCCCCTATCCCCTTGGCGACAAAATAAGAGTAAATCTAACAGATTCATGCCTTTTTTCAACCATAAAAAAATTCTAATTTTGGACTTTATTGGGACTTTAAAGTCCCAATAAAGTCCAAATGTAAACAATGCGGGGTAAAAAATGAAGTTAAATTTTAATCATACCATTTAAAACTATGTAAATTAATATAACGATGACACTCTCTTAATGTGCGATTGGTCGAAGTTCCATTCGCTGGCAAAAGAATTACTTTCAAAACTACAAGAAATACTACCAGGTATCTCTAACTTTTGTTTACATCAATAACGATGACGTAGTTACACCACGTGATACCTTGGAGCTAAGGTAAACGAAAAACAAAATGGAGGACGGTGTGACGGTCGTGAGAATCATATTCGACAGAAAACCAAGTTCGTTTACCGAATTTGCCGAAGAGCGACACAGAAAGAACAAACGGGCGTGTATTTTAGGATTTGTTTTTTTTGTTTTGAACAAGAAGCTCCGTGTAAACATACAGAATGAGCGAACTGTCTGAAAACTGATGCGGATTTCAGTTCGCATTCTCGAATCAGTAAGTCGCCTTACGTTCATCTTATATTTATTGTGTTAAAAACAGATTTATCGCTATATCTGTATTGATTTCCGCATTTACTGTTGGATCAGGATACGTAAGCACTTTCTGATTAATGAACATCGGCTAGTAAGATGAAACACAGGTGAACGGCGAGCGACAGTATAATTCATATATTACACACTAATTTACTATTACTTAGTGTGTAATACATGAATTATACTGTCGCTCGCCGGGCACCTGTGAGATGAAAGTGATCTTTCATTTTTGCGCAGCACCCGATTGACCCATTTTCTTCGCAGAGAATGCAGATAATGATTAAATGTGCATGAATGTAGTCTGAACCTCGGATATACGCGACGCATATTTATTCGGAGATTGGCCATTTACCTAGCAATCACTAGTTTTTACGATGTTGAAAAAATGCTTTTGAAAACATGGTGGAAATATGAGAAAAAGTTGGTAGCCGACATTTTCTCCTATTTCCACAATATTTTTCTTGTATCACAGACAAATTTCATTATTTGAGAAATTTTTGTTTTTCCGCAAATGCCTTAGTGTTGGACAAGGCTAAGTATTGGGGGGGGGGGGGGGTATAACACTTTAGAAATGCAATTGAAACTCAATGTGTTAAATCTGCACCATTTTTTACAAAAAATTGGCTGAATTTCTTGGGTGACACAAATTTGAACGTAGAACCCAATTATCTTTCCCTAATCTGGTCAGTGCACATATCAATGGAATCTTGGTGGTTTTTTTTAGCAGATGACAAAATTTTGGACTTGTCTAGATTGAAAACATTTGTAGACGACATAGCTTGTATTGGATCTACATGATTTGTATTTGAAACAGGAGAAACAATTGTTGAATTAAAGGTAAATACTAGTCACCAGCAGCATTTTCTCCTTTTCCTACAATGTTCTGAAAAGGTTCATGCCTCTGGGTCATTACAGCACTGGATTGTATGTTAACCCTTTACTACACAATCTCGAGATTTTACGACCCTGAGAAATAAGCCTTTTGAAAACATTGTAGGAAAAGGAGAAAATGTTGGTAACCAGCATTTTCTCCTTTTCCCACAATATTTTCTCCTCAATCAAAGACATATTCTATCGTTTGGCCCACATTAAATTGTCGTCTGCAAATGCTTTCAATTTTGACAAGTCTAAATTTTTGTCGTTTGGTAAAGAGTAAAAGATGAATTTGCACATTATTAGGTCTGGGGTTCGATCTGCTGGTTTTTTCATGGGAGTGTCTTTGGGCAAGACACTTTAGAGCCCTAGCCTAGTACTGGTGAATCCCAGGAAATACATGAATTTGTGTGATGCTGCCATGATATGACTGAAATACTGTTGAAAGCGGAGTAAAACACCATTAAATTTCTAGCACAGAATGATATGTAAATGATATTCCAGAGTATGGAGATAATTACTTTACACATCTCTGGCCAATGTGAATGGATCCTCCTACATGATGATACACATACTGAATTATACTGACTGTGCAGATGCAGATGAGCCTTGGTTTCTGACTCTGTCATGATTGTGATTCCATTCCAGTAGATTCAGAATTTGGCGACCACTTGTCAGGTACATGTGTCTCAATCAGAAAACAAATTTTATTTTCAATAGCCAAATTCACAAAATTTACATGACTGGTAAAGTAATGAAAATTCAAAACAATGTATTGCAGTTTCAGGGATTCACCTCAACCCACCACATGGGCTATACCTTTAAAGAAGCAGTGTAGATTCAAGATTACTGGTATACTGCAAGAAGATTTTGCTGTCTCATTTTGCTAGATCTTAAATGAAACCCTTATTATAGGCCAGGATGAAAATGGAGCAGAATTCTTGAAAATATGCTGTTGGACAAAATACCGGTAGTCCACTGATTAAGCTACTACTGTGCTTATGCGACTGAATTTTGTTTTGTCACTTAGGGCTTCACAGTTCTCCTATATTACTTGAGCTGACCCTTGTGATACTAGTAATGCCACAAGTTTTATTCAACTGAACAGATGTAAAGGGCTCAAGGATTATTTCATGTCTCAGTGGTAAATGCATAATGTAAGTAATCCATGACTCAGATTCAATTCTCACTGGGTTTTGTTGGGATGTCCATGGGCAAGTTACTTCAGATATTGTTAAAACTCAGGAAACATATGAATTAACTATCTATCAAAATGGTATGACTCATATAATGTTGAAAGCTACATGTATGTATCACCCAGTCAATCAAACTGGGCTTCATTTGCAAAAGTGCTGATTACTGAGTAAAAGATACTGCATTACACTGTTCTAGAATTTACGTGTATCATACATGTAAACAGAATGATTGTCAGAAATTGAAAGGCTAAAAACTACATTCATTTGTTTGATGTATAGCCCATACCCATGATTGTATGTGCTACTGTTTAAAGGCCCAGCAGCCACCAAAAGTAAACAAAGTGGGTGTTAAAATGCATTTTGATTTAAGTCATACCTTTTGAAAGTACGAAATTGTTGGGAAGATGATAATCTGTTGTTGCACAGTCGATCCAAGTGTAAGTCAATGGCAAAAAAAAAAATTGAAATCAAGTAAAAAGTTTTCAAAAGATAGAGCAGCATAGCAACTGCTGACCTACTTTTTGTGTACTTTTTGCTACTATTCGGGCTTTGAGACATATGCCATACTAGAGTAAAGAACATGTGAAGAAAATTAGTAAAAGGTTGGAAATGCAGCAGCAGTCAATTTTGATCCATATGGAAAAGTAACATTGTGGAAGATGGAACACGTGTTTTCTTCCCTACAAATGATAAGTAATTACCAATGCTGTTTCGAAACAGGTTTGTTAAAAGCTGTATTTGTACAGTTATGACTTCATACATGTACAGTTTTCAACATTATTTAAGTTCAACCACATGCTGGACAAATGCTGCAATCAATTCTGTTATCAAATGGAATGAAGTTGGAGTAAACCTACACCTATTACTATACTGCTGTCTTTGTTTTTTTTACAGTTTCAGATTTAGATAAATTAAAAAAGAGAATACGTCTTTTTTTTATTTTTCAGATATACAGCAGAATAATCAGATTTCCAAAGACATATTCTGTGGTGTTGCTGAAGAATATGTAGCATGTGAATACTTGGCCTTCAGTACTACGATATAAGACTGGCTGGTTCAGATCACAGCTCTTACAAAGACAGATATGTTTCATGCAACAATCAAGGCAATATAATGTAATATTATTTTATTATTTTAAATACATGTACAATCACAATAGTCTTACAAGAAGAATTTGTGGACAAAAAATAAAAAAAAATATATTCATACATACAGAGCAATGTAAGAAGCTACTGCTTTCCCTCAACCCTTAACTCTTTACCAAACAACAATATTTTGGACATTTCCAAAATGAAAGCATTTGCAGAAATTTGTTTTGGGAAAGGTAGAAAACATTGTGGGAAAAGGAGAAAATGCTGGTTACCAGCATTTTCTCCTTTTCCCACAATGTTTTCAAAAGGCTTCTTTCCCAGGGTCTTTAAAAGTTGGGATTGCGTGGTAAAGGGTTAATCAAAACATCCAAGTTATTACGTAAAACACTATTTAATCACTTTAACAAAGAAAAATACTTTTGAAACATTATGGAAATAGCAGAATTGCCGGTTACCGGTATTTTTTCCTCCATAATACTATTCTTCTTGAAGCAAATCTTTTCATTTGAGCTAATACGTCCAATTTTTCATCTGCAATTGTTTCCAGTTTGAACAATTGAACTAAAATTTTACCAACTGGTAAAGGGTTGTGCACCTGCTTGGAAAGTAAGAAAATGGTAGCCGTCTTGCTTTATTTTGACAAAACTTGTTTCATAGTAGCAGACAGTATAGATCTAAAATCAGACTACATATTATGTGCAGTCTGATCTTTATCTACACTGTCTGCAAAAACAACTTTTGTCTGCAAAAACAACTTAAGTTGGTTCCAGGGCTTTAAGCTGCACCCTGTAGCTCAGTCTGTAGCGTAAGGGACTTGAGAACAGGAGGTCGCTGGTTCAAACCCTGGCTTGGCCAATTTCTTTCCTCTCTCAACATTGACCATTGTTTTGACAATGGCTATATGGGAAAAGCAGCCAGTGGCTTGGAAAGAATACTGTGCGAAGCACTGCTAAAAGAAACGCTAGGAAAGCATGGATAGGTGCACTGGTCGCCACGATATAACTGAAATAATGTTGAAAATGGCATTAAACACCATAGAATCAATCAATCCAGGGCTTTAAGGGTTAAGGAATGTCCTTAGGCAAGACATTGCAGAGCCCCAGCTTTGTGCTGGTGAAATACAGAAAAGACAGTAATGAGTTGTCACACTGACATGAATAAAAATCTGAAATAATGTTTAAAGTGGTGCAAAATGCTCCAACAAATAAACACCCAATCTTTACAAGAGAAGAACATTTTAGTCTCGTCTAAATTGAAACTATTTGCAGATGAAAAAGTACATATAACTCAACACAATAAATGTCTCTCTGGAAGGGTAGAAAGCAGTGTGGGGGAAAAAAGAAAAAAATGCAGGCTACCAATATTTTCTGCTTTTTCTACAGGCTATATTGTACCAAAATTTTCTCTTTATTCCACAATATTTGGAGAGGCTGTCTTACTAAGAGTTGTTAAAACTTGGATTGTTTGAAAAAGGTTTAAATTTAATAATGCGCCTTTTACCTCAATTTCATATACTAGTAATTCTCAGCAAATTCTCTAAAATTCACTGGCTGTTTCCCCCATGAGCAAACCCAAATCAGGTTCAGGAGTTTGACAGGATCAAATCCAGTTGCAATGACACTTAACTCTTTACCACACAGCACTATTTTAGATTGGTCCAAATTAAAAGCATTTACAGACAACAAAATAAATGTGACTCAAAATTTAAATTTGTTTCTGGTAGGGTAGAAAAGACAGTGGGAAAAGGAGAAAATGCTGGTAACAAGCATTTTCTCCTTTTCCCGGAATATTTTCAGAAGGCATCTTCCATAGGTTCATTTAAACCCGGAATTGTGTGGTTAAGGGTTAATAAACAAGGACGTGAAGATGCTTGCAAGCCCACCATGGCCTTTTGGTTGATATGATTTGTAAAACATGAGTTCAAAATTCAACTGTAGCTGGAGCTTGATAGGTAGTTTCCTACAAAAAGTAACCTCCCCCAGCTTTATTGCCAGTAATATCTCTTTACCAAACAACAAAGCAGACTGGTCCAAATTGAAAGCAGTTGCAGACAACAAAATAAATGTGACTGAAAAATTGAAATTTGTTTTGGGAAGGGTAGAAAACACTGTGGGAAAAGGAGAAAATGCTGGTTACCACCATTTCCTCCTTTTCCCACAATGTTTTCAAAAGGCTTCTTTCTCAGGGTCGTTAAAAGTCGGGACTGTGTGGTAAAGGGATATCAGTTATTGACCCAGTGAACATGAGTAAGTGTACAGCTATTGCTATACAGTTGAAATGCTGTTGAAAATAGATTTATTGCATTGTGACATATATCAGTCAAATACATTTACTTGTTTCTGTTTCTCTTCCTACCTTAGGTGCTCTATGATGGAAAGTTTTACGTGAACAGTATTTTTACCCAAGATACAGATAGCCAGTATTAAGTTTTTACAACAGTCATGAAGAACATTGAATTAAGATTACCAATATGATTAACTCTTTACCAAACGACAAAATTTTAGACTGGTCCAAATTGAAGGCACTTGCAGACGACAAAATAAATATGATTGAAAAATTGAAATTTGTTTTGGGAAGGATAGAAAACATTGTGGGAAAAGGAGAAAATGCTGGTTACCAGCATTTTCTCCTTTTCCCACAATGTTTTCAAAAGCCTTCTTCTTCAGCGGTCATTAAAACCAGGGATTGTGTGGTAAAGAGTTGAGTGTGATATTTTTGTGACCATTATTTTTTATTACTAAAAGGAAAATTATTGAAAGATACTAAACTCTATTTCCAGTTTAAGCCTTTACCACACACTCATGGCTTTTAACAGCCCTGAGAGAGAAGCCCTTTGAAAACATTGTAGGAAAAAGAGAAAATGCTGGTAACCAGCATTTTCTCCTTTTCCCACAGCGTTTTCTTCCCTTCCCAAATAGAATCTTAACTTTTGAGTCACAATTATTTTGTCAACTGCAAATGCTTTCAATATGGACTAGCATAAAATTTTGTCATTTGGTAAAGGGTTACAGTTTTAATTCATGTTTATGAATTTTAAAACAAAACCATATCTTACAAAGTTCGAGACCAATAAAAAGTACATTTGAGCAAACTGCAATTGTTTTCACTATCTACATATTTTCAAGCTTTTAAATCAAGTATACAATGGTCCTTTAGCAAACAATCTCGTCTTTTAATGACCCCCAGGGAGATAGCTTTAGAAACTTCATGGGTGAAGGAGAAAATGTTAGTAACCAGCATTTTCTTCTATTCCCTCAATGATTTCTACCATTTCAAAGACAAATCTAATCCTTTACGCCACACTGAATTACAGTAGTTGTCAAAAAACACTTCCAATTTGGACTTGTCCAAAATCTGTCATCTGATAAACGGTTAACCCATTTCTGCACATAGTTTTTAACTCTTGACAAACAACAAAATTTTAGACTTGAAAGTATTTGCAGATGATAAATGGGACTCAAGTATTGAAATTTGTTTTTGGAAGGGTAGAAAATATGGAAAAATGAAAAAAAGTGCTGGTAACCAGAGAATTTCAACAATG